>CM018695.1:58265442-58895319 GCA_009363875.1 Mikania micrantha
CTTGGAAGGGGCTCAAACCCAGAACAGGGAAAATCCAAAGCCTTAACCACTCCAATCAAACCACTTTAAAAATGTTTAGAAAATGCTAACCTATTTATATTTAGCAAAACAAAAGTAAACCAACCAATCCTTTTAATTGTATTATGTATCACTTAAGGTATTAAGAAACCATGTGCCGTTCTAAAAAAAATATTGAGATCTCAACATCAGAACAATTTAAATCCAAAATTATATCATTTAACATCGTGTGGATATAGGTGTTGAACTTTTGTTCGCAATTTGCTGTTTATATAGATAGTTTTCGTGTCCAAACTTAATTTGTAATCTGATATGTATGTAGTTTTTGTTCTCTTTCTAGATAATGAAATAAACTAGTTATATGCACATCATGTGGTGTGTTGGCAGCATGATCCTAAATATTAAAACACATATAAAAACATGTTGCAGCGATTGTTTGTTGTCATTATGCTGTAAAAATAATCATTGAAAAACTCGAAAGAATGGCAAGAAGCGAGCCGATTCTAAATAAACTTTAACATAAACGTAAACGTAATACCATAAATTTTAGGATAACTGACAGACCACTGGAGGTTCATCGTGTCACCAGTAGTATCACACAATTATATCCACCACAAGACATTAGTTCTGAAGGAAACTCAATATTTTGAGAAAAACCCTCTTATGGGTTTGAACTCAGGATCATTTAGTCCATAAACTTATCCCACCGCTAAAATACCGTTACTGCCTTTGGTCCGTGTGCTCGTATTAACACCAAAAAAATTAAGCGGGTTAATCCAAATGTAAAATGGTATATGACTTGTATCAAATGTAAAATGGTAGTTATATCAAGTCAAGTGTAGCACGGACTGCACCCGAACTATTTGATCCGTTTTATGTTGGATGATGTCACTCGGTTCAACATAAACCACCATCGTTGCCGGTTCGTAGCTTTCTAAAGCAATCTCTGGCGTGTAATTTTTGAACAACCTGGTAAATTAACCTATTATACTGAATCTCACCATCAGTTATTTGATTTGATTCTTTGATTTCTATCTCTATGCATCAGTATGCGTATAATCGTGATCGTGACTGAAGTTTTAGGGTTTTGGTGGCTTCTATTTTTATATATTATAGGATTAAGATGATTTAGACTTGTAATTGTTCATTATGATTACGTTATTAGGGTTTCTTGAAATCACATCAGGAGATTTTGAACAATTTTATTTATGAATAGATTTTAGGGTTTTGCTTATTTATTTTTGAATTTGGGGGAAATTGATAACCTAGGTGTTGTCTTTTGGGTTGTTTGTGTTTTGAATTCTTCAGCTAGTTGCTAATGGCTTCTACAAGTTAAATTCAAAGATTTTAACCACGAGTTAATCAAATTAAAGTGGTACCAATCTTGATATGTAGCAAATAATTGCCAATTATGGATTCAGTTTTAAATGATGAAATCATGTCACCTCTTCAAGATCCCCACCTTAAATCCGTGATGCAGGTGATGTGCAAACCTCCTAATACATAGCTTAAAATACAACCAAGGGCTTATAGTCTAATGGTTACCCCCATGTACGGCTGTAATCGAACCGAACGTTCAGCGAACAGATCGTGAACTGTTTATTGGGAAGTTCGTTTATGTTCGTTCATTTAATAAATGAACGAACACGAACAAGAACAAGAAATTATGTCCGTTTAGTTAAATGAACCAACATGAACAGAGGTCGTGTTCGTTCATTTGTGTCCGTAAACGTTTGATAAGGTGTTCATTTATGCTCGTTAACATCCGTTTATATTCAATTATTATGCATATTTGTTAAATATGTTTTATATTCTTAAATTTTTTATTTTTAGTTAAAAAAAAGTTATTTGATATTTGTATCTTGTTAAAAACATAATAATTTGAAACTCAAATCTTTGAACTATTAGTTTAAAGTCATTTTAAGACGATTATGTCTAATATTGGAGATCAAAAATGTTATTTTTTATTTTTAAAATAATAGGTATTTGTTTATGTTTGTGAACCGTTGGTGAACAAGTTCAATTCCTTAATAAACAAACATGAACAAAACTTTTCGTTCGATAAGTGTTCATTAACCGTTCATGAACAAGTTAAATGTTAGACGAACGAACACGAACAAGGGCTCTCATTTGTGTTCGTTTGGTTCGTTTACAGCCCTACCCACATGGCTTCCCTATGGGAGGTCTTGAGTTCGAATCCTGGCTGGGGTGTACCTAGTTGTGGGGTTCCTCCTAGTGTGGGCTCGGGATCCGATAGGACGGTTGAATCCAATCTTGGGTTTCGTTGTACCAAGCTATTTAAAAAAAACATAGCTTAAAATATAATAAGGGGTGTGTTCATGATGAACTAATACAAAGGAAAATTAGACTGTTGTTTGAGGAAGCTATGTGAAAGAATTGTTCTTGGTTACAAAGTGGTATACGAGTTGTGATTAGGGATTTGTTATTAGGAACTTTAATTCCTTTAGAGTGTGTATGTTATCTACAATGGACATATTATAGCTTTGCATTGGCATTCTAATATCCTTTTTGTTGATTTACAGATTATTGTTCCCATATTCCTGTGTTTAGGAATCTTCATGTCCAGAAAACGTAACATCATTGTTGCCACAGGCTTACTAGCTTTTGCAAGTGCAGGTTTAGCATTTCCCTTTTACATGGCGTAAGTATATTCCTCATTGTTGGTCATTAAATGGGTCAATTCTTTCAGTTTGTTAATTTATGTTGCAAAATTTTGAACTTAGCATTAATGGAAGCTGGTCAAGTGTATTGAAAGTAGTTTTTAAATGCTTAAGACCTACTAAATCTGTTAAAAAAAAACCAATTAAATGTTCAATTTATTTGCATTGCTTTTTGGTACATTTTATCATTTCTTGAAATGGTAATTGTATGTTGAATTCAGGACTAGGTCATCAAAGGCACCCATTATTGATTCATCAAAGCCACTGCCACCTCAAGCAACTTTTCGGGGACCTTATATCAATAGTGGATCGCGTGATGTGGGACCTGATTATCAAACTTATTCTAAGAAATAACCTTTAGGTACTCTTTTTTCTCTATAAGCATTGTAATGTATCTGCTGAACTATTCTAAAAAACAATATTGGTAGATGTATTCACATTACTATGTTTTTGTACCCTTTAGCTAATAATGCTTGAAAATCACATGAATCTATGCTAGTCTGTTTTCACTTTTTACGATTTTCTATCCTCATAGCTAGGGATGTTCAAAAAGCTCGAGGCTCGCTCGAAAAAACCGAGCCGGAGCCAGGGTTGGCTCGGCTCGGCTCGGCTCATGGCTTGACTCGTTGGCTCAGCTCGTGGCTCAGCTCGATTTTTAATATATATATATATATATATATATATATAGGGACTTATTCAATTGAGAACCACTAAATATGAAAGAACTAAAGGAACTAATTTTGAACCACATTTTTTAGGGGTATAAAAGTAATTTTACTTTAAAGTAGGAGAAGTTACTATTTTACCCTTTTAAATAACCACTCTATGTACAAAACTTAAAGCATAATGTACAACTATATTATGCAGTTCTCAAGTTCCTAACATAAAAGTGGTTCTTAATGGAATACCTCCCTATATATATATATATATATATGTATGTATGTATGTATGTAGAGGAAGATTCATGAGAAAACCACTATTTTCTAAGAAAACTAAGAAAACTTAATCCAACCAATCATATAATTTTAAAAGATTTTCTATTTATTTTATTTAAAAGATATTTTAGTAAATGTCTACCCACTATTTTAGGAATCTATTTTTTTAATAAATCTTTTGCTTTACTGTATTATATATAAGTTTTTTCATTAATTTTAAAAGTTATAATTACGATTTCTTTGTGCTAAGTATAGCTTCAGATATTGTTTCATTAGTTTTATTTCATTACGATTTTCATTTAGTTTAACTGATTTCAAGAAATCATTCCAAGTTGTTAAGTTTTACCTCAAGGATATTTGTTGTTTTAACCCCATCATAATTTTTTAATATTTTGAATTATCACTTTCAATAATATTCTAATTATTCACTAATAATTTACTACATTTTCTTAAACGTTATTATGCTTGCTCTGTAGTACTTCAAGGTAGATTCCAAATTTTGGCTACGAAAAACATGAAAATAAAGTTCTTTACAAGCCATGTGTGTAAATCAAGTGTATTGATGAAACACGAATAACATGCGAGACTATAGAGCTACATATATGTAAACCGGTATGGTTAAATATATGTGTGTCTTGATACGAAGTGTGTTTTGCACACTTTTACATGCAATCAAGTTTATTTGTAAGAAAATATATATAATCTAATTATATTATTTTTTTTTATTTTCTTATTAGATGATATACATGTATGATTGCATGTGATTATACACACCAAAATTAAGTGCTCAATCAATGTAACTGAATTTGCATGTGAATATATAAAATCAAACATATGTAACGTGGTTTCATGTATGTAACTTGGGTTCATGTATGATTATAAACGTGAATGATATTTCTGATTACATTTAAGGACATGATATTTAATGAATTGCTCAATGAGCCATCACATGGGAACAGGGACGTTATAATACCACATGGAATACGGAACAAAGGATGTGATGTTAACAAGTGTTTAATTGGTCCTTGTTAGAAGGTTATCACAAACTCCAAGATTTTTTTGAAATTCAATTACAATGCAAAAAACATGTAACACACAACTTTAGTAGATGAATGTACGTCTTTTATCTTAGAGATAATGTATAGGTGATAAACATGCCTCTTTTTTTTTTTTAATTTAAATCAAATAGGTGATAAACATGTCTCATTTTTAATTTAAATACGTATGTTTTGTTGTTACATATATGTAATCAAATATTTGTTTGTTTGAATTTTTATGGTTATATTGAATGTGTTGATGCTTACTAATTTTGAGTATTACATATATGTAATTAAATGATATTAGTTACATATATGTAACCACGAATATGATTATATATATGTTAGCGTGTTTAAATGTATGTATATTTCAAGTAAACATTCAAGTTTATTTGTTTGATTACATATGTGTAATCATGTTTACATTATCACAATCTTGTTCATTATTTTTCTTGAATACTTACATGCAGTGTTTAGAAAACTGGACCGGCCGGTCCGACCGGTTGAATCGGTAGCATGAACGGTTTAATTTGGACTAAAAAACCGGAACTATTTGAACCGGCCGGTTATCAACCTAATCGGATCCAATCGGAAAACCAGAATCATTGTTGGACCGGAAATGAGTTTGTCATGGAGTTGAATGCCTGATTTGTTTATGTAGAGGTGTGTGGGTTGGGTTTTTTGTGTGGGCAGCAATGTGGGACAAAGGCACAAAGCTTCTCATTGTTCACCAATTGATGATTTTGTGTGGTAAGCAACATGGGACAAAGGCACAAAGCTTCTAATTCTTCACCAATTGATTATTTTGTGTGGGTAAGCGATGTGGGACAAAGACATAAAACTTCTCATTGTTCACCAATTGATTTATTTGTGTGGGTAGAGATGTGGGACAAAGCAGAGCTTCTTTTTCTGGGGGACATCTTCCAGTTCTTAAATCCGGTTGAACCGGTCCGGACAGCGACTAGTAAGACGTCTGGTCCAACGTCTGGTCCAATTATGGAAACATTGTTTACATGTATGTAATCAAGTTTGTTTGCATGATTATACATATGTAAGCATGTTCACATGTATGTAACTAGATCGAACTAATCTATTTGTATGCTTACATATATTTAATCATTAATCAATCATGTTTACATATTTAAATAGTTAAGTCAATTACATATATGTGATCCTTTAGTATTGTTGAAAAATTTTAGATTTTTTATATGAAAAAATTCTAATTGTTTGAATTCAAATTTATGAGTGAAAAAATTGATGGAACTAATCAATTTATATGATTACATATATGTAATCATGTTTACATATATAAATAGTTGGGTTGTTTATATATATATGTAATCATATGTTTTCTTCTTAATTGCTAAAACATATCTTTTTGCTTGAATGCTTACATATATGTAATCAATTTTACTTGTATAATTACATACTAGCCTAAAACACCGTGTATTACACGGGTTGGATAATAGAAAATATAATTCATTAGCATTAAATAATAATAAATATTTAACAATTATAAAATTATATTTAGGATAAGATATAATTGAATTATTCTTATTGGTTATTAAATTTTAATATATTAGTAAATTATTTGAAGAAGAAAAAATATATTTTTTTAATATTTAATTATATAAATTAATTACTAAAATTAATAGTATTTATTAGGAGAGAGAGGCGGGAAAAACTTGTTCAGATTGAATCAGAACGCGACACGTGTTTCCTAAAAATACTCCTTGATTATAGTAGGTAGATATGTAATTAGATTGTTTTATTGAAAAATTCAGATTTTTTTAATCAAAAAATTCAAATTGTTTGAATTCAAAATTTTAGGTGATTTTTTTATATAAATGCATCATACTACAAATTACTGTTATCGTCTTCATTGAATAATACCAAGTTATTTTGAAAAATTCAAGAATCTTTTATGGCTTATATTGACGAACTTAGAATAATATAATTATTGTTACTTTTTGTAGTATTTGTATATCAATGAAACAAGTTCATCTACAAGAGCACCAAAAATATAATTATTGCCACTTTTTGTAGTATACGTAGTATTTTTGACAATCCCTAGAAATCTAGAATCATGCTTAAAACATGGTAGAAAGAAGGTAATTAATTATGCAATAATTGATTTACATTAAATTTTTTTTGAACAGCTAAACAAGTCCTCAAACCCAACAACCTACGCCTGCGACCACAGACCGCTACCAACCTCCGGAAACATTTAAAGCCGGGCGTTGGCGAGTGCCGAATCGAGGAACCGCCACACTATCTAGGAGGAAACTCACACTGAGAAAACCCCCTAACTCACCCAGAACATTTTTTGCTCTAAGCGAGACTCGAACCCAAGACCTCTCATTGCTAGTGGTCAAGAAGTACCACTAGGCTATAAGCCCAATGGTGATTTACATTAATTACTTTCTAAAACGTAATTAATTTTTTTTACCAAAATTACCCTTTAGATTTATATTTATTGTATTCTTGAATACTAATATTTACAAAACTGCCACTATCAAATTACAACCATTGATTGTTTTGATGAATGGTTAGATTAAGGTTTTGTTAGTTTCCTTAAAAATTGGAGTTTTTTGAGGAACCTCCCCCTATATATGTATATACATATATATTGGATTTTCTATATATATATATATGTATGTATGTAAAGTGGAGGGAAAAAAAGAGCTGGCTCGTGGCTCGAGGTTTTTAATGAGCCGAACTGGAGCCAGAATTTTTGCCTCAAAAGAAATTCTGGCTCAGCTCGGGCTCGGCTCTAAAATCCACGAGCCGAGCTGGAGCCAGGCCTGGCTCCAGCTCGGCTCTATTACAGCCCTAGTCATAGCAGTTGAGTGTTTTACTTTGAACTATTAGATAATGTGTCACAGAGTTAGAGGTGGTATGACACAAAGGTAGAAGTTAAGAGATAGAGGTATGAAGGGGAACATAATCCCTTGTTCACTTTGATCACCCAAACGACAGAGTTGGAGAGTTAGGTGGTGTTTGTTTTTTAAGAGATAAAACATATGCAGTCTGCGGACTACGTCTGCAGACCTTTTTTGCAGAAGAGGTGGACCAAACCTCTGCAATAAGAGCTTTTGGGGGTGTTTGTTTTTCAATATCTTCACAACCTCTTCACATTTTCAATATTTTCACAATCTCTTCCCCAACCCTAACCCACGACCGTCCCCATGGCTCGATCATCGTCACCATCACGAGCTGAGTACCACCACTCTTCCCCACCGTCAGCCTCTTCCCCATCGTCAGCCTCGGTCTCAGCCCAAACGTCAACCTCGATGGGAGGTGCGCAGGAGCTAAACCCTAACCATCCAGAGGTGCGACGGGAGCGCAGGGAGAAGGGCGAACCTTCGATTGAGGATGACCGGAGAAGGGCGAACCTTCGATCGAGGACGACCAGAAAAGGGGCGAACCTAGATTGAACCCTCGATTGAGGGGGCGTCGCGATTGGCGGTGGGAGGCTAGGCTGTGGAGGGCGACGGCGGTGGAGGAGTGGCGGTGGAGGAGCGGCGGTGGTGGAGCAGTACGCTGGTGATGGAGAGACGAGATGGGGTGCTGGAATGGAAGGGAGAAACCTAGAAGAGGTTTGAAGATTTAAAAAGATGTTGAACCATGTCTGCAAGAAAAAGAGGTTTCTCAGACGTTTTTTAATGAAATGTCTGCGAAAAAACAAACACCCTACATCTTTCCTTGGTCTGCGAGGTGCAAACAAAAGAGGTTTCGCAGACCTTCGCAGACGTTTTTTCAAAAAACAAACAACAAGTGTTACGACACGAAGATAGAAAGTGATACATTTAGGTATGGGAGGGAACACAACCCCTTATTTAGTCCCACCACCCTAATGACAGAGTATGCTTTGTGAATGTGAGCATGAAAATAAGACCATTTTCCCTTTCACTCGGCACTCACACATACACGTTCCATTCACAGAGGAAGAGAGGATTGGTGCTCATGTGAGCATGAGCCGTATGAGCCACTCATGGTTCTTTCACGGGATATGAATGTAAATAACCTAAGAAATTTTATTTCTTTGTTATAGAAATTGGTAGGTGCTAGTCAAGCAATGCGATAGAAACTTGAGATTTTCAAAAGTTGCCGCAAAATTCACTAGAATGTCGTCCGAAATTGAAAATTCACAGGAGTTTTACACCTAGGCACTAAACATGTTATTTAAAAATAATGGGAATATGTCAGCTAATAGTAACCAAGTTTTTCAAGTGTTCTAATTAAGTCATCAAAAGTTTTTTTTGTCTCTTTAAAGTCACTCAACTTTTACTAAGTGTTTCAATCGTATGTAATTTTTTTTATAAATATTTATTTTTTTTTAAATTGATAGAGGCAAATGAAACATAAATATGAATATTTATTAATAATAAGTGATTTTTTTTAATTAACTCGAAATAAGATGTAATTGTGAAGAAAACAAATTTACGAATTAATAACAAAGTTTCAAAATTATTAAATTTATGTGAAATTGAGACAAAATAATAATTAAATACTAATAAATATTCATATATGTTTCATTTGGCTTAATTAATTTCAAAAAATTTTAATATTTATAAAAAAAAATTACACATGATTGGAACACTTAGTGAAAGTTGTGTGACTTTAAAGAAAAAAAACTTTTGATGACTTAATTGGAACACTTGAGAAACTTGGTTACTATTCTACAAAGTTACTCAAAAATATATAATCTATATCCTAACCTTTATACTTAGCAAACGAATGACCACTATACTTGTAACTAACATTAATCACCTAAGGTAGAGCCATACATCCACTAGTATCATACTAGTATGTCACTTTGAGCTCACCGTAATGTCACCATTGGGCACCTCACCACCCCTACCCCTTAGGTCTTGGTCATGCCATGATACACTACCTCTTCTTCTCCTTTTATTTCTAAACTTTATAACACATACACACAAATATTGTATGTGGTTTGACTACAAAGGGTTAAAAGCTTAAAAAGTATAAAAAGAAATCTTAACCAATTATTTTAGAAATGGATAGCTCTAAACGTACGTGCCATCTCACAGGGGGTTCGAAAAGGAAAAAAATAGCTCGAGTGGTATAATAAGTATTGCAGTAATTGTTGACTTTTAACAAGTTTCATGTTTTTTTTTTCAAACTTTTATAACTTTTTTACACGTTATTATTTTTTTTTTGAACAAATTACACAATAAAATCGAGAATTTTTTTTTATCTTTACAAGTATAATATTGCCATATAAAAAACGAATAACGGTGCGTTGTATGAAATTGGGTGTTTTTATGGTGTTTAATGAATTGGGTGTTTTTATGGTGTTTTTTCGCAGGTACATGAAACCGAGCATTTTATGATGTTTTTTCGAATGTTTATAAACCTAAACATTTTATGTTGTTTTCCACTGAATAATCAAAAAAGGATAACAATCATGTATGGTGTTTTTTCATTTGTTTTTCGGATGTTCATGAGGTTTTTGGATAACAACGTTTTATGATGTTTTTATTTTGAAAATACATGTAGTTTTTTTATTCATGAATGGTATGAAAAACACTGTAAAAATATATTTTGTAGTTTTAAAACACCATATATAAAGTTGCTTATAGCTCAAAAACACCATTTATAAACTTAAGTGTTTATGGTGTTTTTAGTGTTAAAGAAACACCATAAAGTGGCCAGTTTTAGTTTCATGAATATCCAAACACTGTAAACACAATAAAATATCTCGAAAAAACATCATAAAACGTGAATGTCATGAAACTAAGTTTAAAAAAAATGTATAAATTTTAAGTGTTTATGGTGTTTTAGTTTTAAAACATCATAAAATGTCCTGTTTTAATTTCATTAATATTCGAACACTATTAAGACCATAAAATGTTAACACTATAAAATATCTCGAAAAACACCATATGTAAGCATCACAAAACATACATATGTGTCGCAAAAAAAAAAACCACAAACATTCGATTTAAATAATATTTGAAAAACACCATAAAACATACAATTTGTAAAACCTAGTTTAAATCGTTATTTTTATTTTAAAAAAATATATTAATATTATATTCATTAGAAAGATAAATAAACCTCGATTTTATAGTGTAATTTTTTTTTAAAAAATATTAAGTTATAAAAAGTTATGAATGTTCAAAAAAAAATGAGACAAACTTGCATATGTAGGTTCTTTTTGTTTTAACATGTTTACCCTTAAGCTTCTTATCAACGTGTCAACCGTCAGCTTTTTGTGATTTTGTAGACTTTTTAAGGTTTCAAGAAGTGGCGGAGACAACGATCGAATGTTAAAAGATATTATGTGGAGACAAAGCAAAGTTATGAATGTTATATGATGCAAATAAATATGAGTTCACAACCAACCCTAATGACTTGTAGCCCCAAAAAATACGTCTAGCATTTGTCAATTGAACAAATAGAACAAAATATTATGTGGAGTATATTTGTCTTGTTGTCAAAATAGATCTTGGTTAGTGTAACCAAACCTTACATGAGGGTTGCTGACCCCGAACAGTACTATATAATACATGTCCGTCAGACCGCTGACAGTTGTTGTGATCATTATGATTATGATTAGTGTTCACCAAATATATTATATGTTAATAGTTATAATTGGCACTTATGATGTGGGAGATGATTCATTGCTCTAGTTTCGAAGCTCACAATACGTACTTCTATAACACCTAAATTGATTTAAACATGTACTACAATTTTCACATGATATACATAGATCTGCATCGTTAAACTTATTTGAATTAAGTTTACTCTAAGTAATTAGTTTTTATATCAAAAATCATTAAATTGTTTATATTAAGCCCACAAGACAGTGATCAACAAATAGGAAATTTATAATTAGATATTAACTCTTTAACAATAAATAGAATAGAATGAATTTCTATCTGCAAATGAATTTCTAATTAACTTGAAACATCTTCTGCCTCTTAAGCATAGCTACACATCCCATGCATGCATGAATTCCCTTTCTTGCATCTTTTGTTGCACCCTCCACAATGTCTCTTATCTGTCATGACATTTACGCATTTCCCATTGCAGCAAATCTCTTGGTGCTTGCATTTTTTCCCACAAAGCCCACAGTTTTGTTTGTCGGTCTTAACGTTGACGCACTTCTTCTTGCAACAGTCAGGCCCCGGGCTGCCTTTAGCCCGGCATAGTCTTGGGTTCTTGTTGCATTTCACTAAGTCCCTAGAGTAGTGTTGAGCAAGGAAGCGACTTGCCCCTCTTAGTGAACCGGCTGAAGAAGGAACAAACTCTTCATCATCGTCGACAATTGGTGTTGCGCTAAGATTAATGACTAAAGCCATTAGAATGATGAGGGTTATGGTTATGCTAGTATTCATGGTGTTGTAGAGATGAGAGAAGAAAATATATATGAGATGTAAATGTTTGAGTGAGTGATTAATATGAATTGGTAGTGCTTGTATTTATAGCTTGCTAGGGGAGAATGTAACTTGTTAAGTTTGAAAATGTTAGTGTTTCTAGGTAGATAATCAAAATAATGTTAGGTTTTTGGATGGTATTTTGTAGCAAACTATCCAATAAAAAGTTGTCAACTTTGACTTCGGATGGTGTTTCTTGTTCTTAAGTTTTTCAAGTTAGGAATATTAAAAACACGGATGTGTTTACTGTATTTTAGTTGACATTTTGTCGCAGGAAATTTGTTCCGAGTTTCTTCTAAAAATTTAGTTTGACCCACTTTTGTTATAAATGAATTTATATAAGTGACCTATAAAAAATTAAAAATCGAATTATATACCAAGCAACTCATTTTTTAATAGATAACACGGTTATATGACCAAAGCACTATCTTAAATAAAAAGCTAGAATTTATAAATAAATACATACATACATACATACATACATACATATATATATATAGGGGATTGTTCAAATGTTAACCCTCCCTTATATCGTTAACCCGTGTTAACCCGACATTTTTTGCCCGAATCTTTGTTTTTTTTTTTCATGGTTTTTATTATACATAATAGGAGGGGTTTCTTTTTTGTGTTTTTGCTAATTCATCACCGTTTAGGAATTATTTACAAATGTAAGTTGATGTAATTTACTTACATTTAGTAAATGTTAGTAAATTACATTTACTTACATTTGTAAATAATTCCTAAACGGTGATGAATTAGCAAAAACACAAAAAAGAAACCCCCATATTTATGTATAATAAAACCATGAAAAAAAAAACAAATATTCGGGCAAAAAATGTCGGGTTAACACGGGTTAACGACTTAACGATATAAGGGAGGGTTAACATTTGAACCTCTCCCTATATATATATATATATATATATATATATATATATATATATATATATATATATATAATATAGGGAAATGATCAATTGTTAACCCTTTCTTATTGCGATAACCAAATAACTACTACATCTTATTACTTTAGGCCCACATTAAAGTAAATATAAATGTGTAGGGTTTTTTTATTTTTTTAATTAATGTAATTAATGTGGGCCTCACTTACATGAATTAAAAAAGAAAAAAAAAGCTTACACCTTTAAATTTACTTTAATATGAGCCCAAAATAATAAAATATAGTTATTTGGTTATCGCAATAAAAATGGTTAACAATTGAAATATTCCTTATATATATAGGTTTCTGAACAAATAATAACACACTTTTAAATCATTAACCCAAATAACTTTGACAAGATGACGTCAAATCTTGGATTTTTTTAACATCATTGTAACATATTTACAACATTTTCTTCTTTTATTAGTTTGCGAAAATTTATCACCATTTAAGACGTAAGTAACATCGTTTTAAGTTTTGGCCCTAATACAGTTACAGTGCATTAATTGAAAACTCATATCTTTATCCCTACAATTTAAGAGTTGTTCAAATTATAGGAATGGGAATGAGAAACCTACTCATAAGAGTTCAAATCAAGTCTCATATCCTTATCCATATCTTACTTAACTAACAAATAAATGTTTTTCTAGGGACACTTGGCGCATTCCTATATCACCTGATGTTCTTTTTCCCGCTTTTTTCTCCTAATATATATATCGTATATTAAATATTAAATATACTTTTAACACATTTTAAAACTAAAAATAAGATTTTTAATACATTAAAAGTATTTTAATATTAAAAAACTCACTTTTGTTTAAAAAACTAAATTATTATAAAATATATAATTTATAAAAATAGTTTTACAAAACGAAATATTTATTGAAATAAACTTTGAAAAAAATTAGTGTTTAAAAAAATATGATTATTTTATTATCTAATATATGAACTTATATTTAATCATATTTTATAATAAAGAAATCATCTTATATAGTTTAAATTTTTATTGGTAACTATGAAATAATATTGTTTTTTATTCATCTCGTGTAATAGTATAAACCTAGTAATTTAATAAAACTCACATTAATAGTTGTTATTTCTTTTTCTTGTATAGAAATCCAACACAGTTTTATATCTATTTTTATTAGCTTTTAGGAACCGTTCGATTTTTGATTTTTCAGTTTTTTTTTCCGGTTTTGGTTCGGTTATTTCTTCTTTTATTTTACTTTTTTTTTTTTTTTCTGTTTTGATTTTTTGTTCTCTCTCACACCTAATATTGAAAATGCAAACATGTTTAATAATGGACAATTCATAAATTAATTCATCGAACACCAACTAATCAAAATAAACTAAATAATCTTCAAGTTCTTATATTTATAAAAAAATTCAAAAATAAATAACTAAATATGCAATAATTCCGATCTACACTTTTTAAAATGATAAAGTTCATCTAATCCAAATATTATCTTCAACGGTATGCTCTTTGTGTGTTTTTATCCTGTTAAATAAGTATTAAAAGAGCAACCTATATATATATATATATATATTTATATTTAAACAACGTTACAAATCGGTTCGGTTTGGATTTTTTTCGGTTCGGATTTTTCCGGTTATTCGTTAAGTTCAGTTTTTTTGGTTAATTTGGTTCCGGTTCGATTTTTTCGGTTTTTGATCACCCCTAGATGTCGTGATGATTAGCTCTCAAATATAAGGCTACGTGTAATGATCACGCTCTCATCGTTATATATAGGCCTCACGTATACGCCACATAAATAATTAAAATCATCTCTCTCATAACTTCACATCATCATCATCACATGTTTTATCATTACTATCACATCACTCCACATCATCACCACCTTTATTCAATATTTTTATTATTTGATATTTTTTTTATTATAGAATAAGTTTAAAAAGACATAATATTATTAAAAATAAAATTACAAAATAAAAGTATAAAAATACAAGATAAAATAAAATTAAAATACATAAAATTAAAATTAATCCATATTGTATCTTTTCGTTATCTACTCTTTCGTCTTCTCAGCCATCTCAAGAGTGTCACCAGTTAAGTGAACGGTTGGAGCCCACAACAATTTCATGTCATTATTGTTTTCTTTTTTTGCTCCTGTAAGTCGACAAATTTTTGTAACGACTTGTAGATGGTCTCCAACGTGTCATTGTATTCGGTCTCCAACATCAATGTAGGCATGAGCTAGTACCACCTTCTTAACTTCCGTCCAACGAGTGATGGTCGGATTTGTTGTTTTTTCAAGCACATCCTTTCACATGTGACTTCGTCGCGATGTAGCCGATTGGGTCGGCTTATATTTCCGAAACCACCTCAATGTCGGGTTCGGGTTGGGTTTCGGAAATGTTTTCGAAACGGATGAATGTTGGTTGAAAAACGGTTGTTGTGGGTATCAATTTGTAAACGTTGGAAACATGTTGAGTTGTTTGTATCGCCTTGAAAACGATAATAATTTATAAACGGGTTAAAAAACAGATTGTTTTGGTTGTTTGGATCTATAGTATGTAGAAATTTTTTTTAAATATTTACAAGTTGAAAATTATAGAATATTAGAAAACTTTGAAAGAGTGTAAGTCTTTTTTTTTGATGGTTAAATGGGTTTATATAGGTAAAAAATTTGATTTTTTTTCTTTCAAACAGTCAAATAGCTGATATATTTGTTTTTTTATTTTTTTTCTTGTTAATTGCATAAATGGTCCCCTGTGGTTTGATTAAATTGCAGATTTTGTCCCCAAATTTTAAAAATTGCAACTTTAGTCCAAACATTTAAAGTTAATTGTATAAATAGTCCATATGGTTTGATCAGATTGCATATTTGGTCCCCAAATTTTAAAAATCGCAAATTTAGTCAAAATATTTAAAGTTAATTGCGGAAATGGTCCCTGTGGTATGAGTAGATTGCAGATTTAGTCCTCAAACTTTATAAATTGCAAATATAGAATATAAATAATTCACAAATCCAAATTAAATATTTAAACTTTATTAAAATATTTCAAACATTTTTAAAATAATTTGTTTCACCTATGGAAGTTATATTCATATTCATTGATTCAAAAAATAGCAAAAACTATTGAATAATAAACATTAAATATACAAGATTTTTGAATTCGCAAGTTATTTAAACATATTATCTTGTATATTTAATGTTTATTATTCAATATTTTTTGCTATTTTTTAAAAAATGAATACGAATACAAATATTTTAATTAAATTCAATAGAAAATAAAAATTATTTTAAGAATATTTAAATTAATTTTATTTTTTTTTTGATATTTAATTTGGATTTGTGAATTATTTTTATTATAAAATTGCCATTTTTGAAGTTTGGGGACCAAATCTGCAATCTGATCAAACCACAGGGACCATTTATGCAATAAATTTAAATTTTTGGACTAAATTTGCAATTTTTAAAGTTAGGGACCAAATCTGCAATCTGATCAAACCATATGGACCATTTATGCAATTAACTTTAAAAGTTTGGACTGAATTTGCAATTTTTAAAGTTTGGGGACCAAAGCTGAAATTTGGTCAAACCACAGGAACCATTTTTGCAATTTACTCTTTTTTTTTCAAACAACCAAGTTCACCCGTGATGTCACTCACGCCATTGACACTAACTCCTTCATCACGCCCCTCTGTAGTGGGGGAGGACCGCTAGAGGGGCGTGACTGTCTCCTTTCACACCTAGGTCACACACCACTACGTAGAGGTGGCCAAACCGGTTTTTTTTCAAGAACCGGAACCCTCCAAACCGGTTCCACCCAAGACCCGAACCGGTTCCGTACCCGGTTCCACTCCAAAAAGACCCTATTCGGTGTACCCGGTTAGGGTAGGGTCCTAAACCGGTTCCTGTTTTAGAACCGGTTCCAAACCGGTTCCACTTGTTTTTTTTCCTTAAACTATAAACTAATAATTTATAAACCCTAATAAAACCTTAAACTAATAATTAATAAACCCTAATAAAACCTTAAACTTATTAATAAACCTTAAACAAATCAAAGAATTTAACCTTAAACAAATAAAACCTTAAACTATTATTTAATTTGATTTGTTTAAGGTTTAATTAGGGTTTATTAATTAATTATTAGTTAAATGTTTGATAAGTTTAAGGTTTTATTAGGTTTGATTTGTTTAAGGTTTAATTAGGGTTTATTAATTAATTATTAGTTAAATGTTTGATAAGTTTAAGGTTTTATTAGGTTTGATTTGTTTAAGGTTTAATTAGGGTTTATTAATTAATTATTAGTTAAATGTTTGAATTGGTTAATAATAACAAATGTTAAAAACAAACATAAATTCATTAATTATTTTAAGTAATTTAAAAACAAAAGAAAAGAAAAGTTACAAACAACTAATAAAACATTAAAATCAAAGATTTGTGTCATTTTGTTGCGAACGACTGAAGTTAGCTTCAAATGCGAGTTCTTCGTCGGATAGGCCGGGTGATAAGCCTTCTTCAACTTTTTCGTCATGTACTTTTACTTCAATGGATGTTTCATCTTCGAGGGTTGTTTGATCTTGAATACGATCGATCGAGTCCAAATGATCCTTTAAACATATGCACATTTCCAACTTCAGTCGTTCAGTCGTTCGCAACAAAATGACACAAATCTTCGTCATGTACTTTTACTTCAATGGATGTTTCATCTTCGAGGGTTGTTTGATCTTGAATACGATCGATCGAGTCCAAATGATCCTTTAAACATATGCACATTTCTACCGACTCGGGAGTGAGTTTTGTTCTTCTTAACGACAAGACCCTGTCACTAAGAGAAAATGCAGATTCTGAAGCTACCGTGGAAGCTTGGACAGTTAGTAAATCACAGGCCATGGCGGCAAGAATCGGAAACTCGGATTCCTTTGCTTTCCACCAAGCCAAAATATCAAAATTGCGATATGACTCGGCCGTCATATCAGATACGTAATCTGTACCACTATACCGGCCTAGTTCGCTTGAAGGGGTATTACCCCTTTGACGTTTAGCCGTGACGTTTCGAACCGTGTTCAATAGGTTAACCATCGGATCTCGTGCTCGAGAAGCACTCGAACTTGATGAGGAACCAGGAGTGGGCATATGTATGTTTCCACCATATTTAATCAAATAAAAGTCATACATAGATTGTAAATTATTATTAAAAACATTTTTTGCTTCGGCTGAAAAGCTTGGGTATATCTCGTGTATGTCAAGAGCGTCATAAATTTCGTCTATCAAGCATTCCACCCCCGTAACATTCAAAATTGGGTTTAAAGCGGCCGCGCAAGTAAAAACGGGTGGTAATTCAAGAAAATACTTTAGTAATTTATTTCGCATCGGTAATATCATGTTAGAAAACATTTCATTTTTATTTTCAAAAGTTTTAAAGTTTGTAACCATTAAAAATATCTCCGAAAGAACCAAAGAACTAGTCGGGTAATAAGTCCCTGATAGTTTAGTAGTTGATGATTCAAAAACTTCAAGAAATTCAGATAATAATTGGACATTATCCCAAGAACTATCCAAAAATGCGTCGACATAACCCCGGTCGACGAGACTTGCGTGAAACATTTGCAAAGTGTCTTTTTGTCGTAAAGCACTTTCAAGCATTAGGCAAGTGGAATTCCATCTATGAGGTACATCCCAATTTGCACCCAAAGAAATCCTCCCCGTATCTTTACAAAATTTCCTATATGCCATATGTCGTGCCCGGCTCTTTTTAAAAATATCATGTAGCATTTGTCGACAAACGTTTATAAATGTTGTAACATCATCAGTGCCAATACCGTCTTGCACAATTAAATTTATTATATGTGCAACACATCTTGAGTGAAAAAATGCACCATTACAAATAGGAAGGATCACGAGGATCCTAATCTCCATATCGCGGGATTTCTGGAGATTTGCGCCACTTTCAAGATCAATGGAGCGTTTGATGATGCCATTCGGCTTCGGTTATTCCCATTCACTCTACGTGACCGAGCCAAGGCATGGTTGATTTCCATTCCCTCAGGCTGTATTACCACTTGGAATCAGATGTCTGAAAAATTCTTTGAGAAATATTTTCTTCTCGAGAAAACTGCGAAGCTGAGAGCTCGAATTCTTTCATTCCAGCAGGATGATGGTGAGACGTTCTACGAGGCGTGGGAGCGGTTTAAGGATCTGATGAGAAAGGTCCCACATCACGGTTTGGAGTTATGGAGGCAGTGTGAGACATTCTACAATGGTCTCGATGTGAGCGGACGACAGTGGCTTGACAGTTATGCGGGTGGAGATTTTGGAGAGAAGCGACCGCGAGAGGCGTTTGAATTGCTCGAGAAAGCAGCTAGGAAGAGTTATTCTCAGCAGGCCCCGAGAGCCAAGGCACCCAAACAGGGTGTCCATCAGGTTGATTCTTATACTGCTTTGATTGCACAGTTGGAGGCCCTCTCCAGCAAAATCGAGCAGATGTCTGTAAACAAAGTCCAATCTTGTTGTGAGATATGTGGGGGACCACACCATAGTGGGGAGTGTTCGATTATGGATAGATCCGTTCACAAGCAGGTTGACTACATGGGCAACCAAACTCAGTCTCAAAATAATCCCTACAGTAACACTTATAATTAGGGGTGGGGGAATCACCCAAATTTCAGTTGGAAGTCTAGTACCACAAACCAGCAACCACTCGGATTCAATCCGCGTCCCCCATTCAATCAGTCTCACGGTCAGTCCTCATAGATTCGTCCTCCACAGAACCAGTTCCAAAATCAAGGTTCTAGCAGTGGGTCACAGCCCGCTCCTGAAAAGCGATCCATTTTGGAGGACATGGTTGCACGGTTGCTAGCTAACTCTGAGAGCCAAAGCCAGTTGGCTCAGAAACAGAATCAGTATATGGAAGACCACTTCCATAAGCATGAGACGGAGTTGAGGAACCAAAAAGCATCAATGCAAACCATCGAGAATCAGGTAGGACAGATTGCTAAGTTGCTATCCGAAAGGCAACAAGGTGGCCTCCCAAGTAACACTGAGCCAAATCCCAATGCTCATGTTAAGGCCATCACATTGAGGAGTGGTAAATCCACCACTGCACCTCCTCCACCGGCTTCCCCTTCTTCTTCTCTTCCGCCGGTGATTGAGGAGGTTGCGAATGAGATTCCTGCTGAGGTGCATTTTAGGCCAGGCCCAGCAAGTACAACACAAGCAAAGGAACCAGTCAAGGACTACACTCCTCCTGTTCCATACCCCAGCGGGTTGAAGAAGCAGAAATTTGAGGAACACTATGGTAAATTTCTGGAATTGTTCAAGCAGTTGCACATCAATCTGCCATTTGTTAAGGCACTTGCTCAAATGCCTAAGTATGCAAAGTTTTTGAAGGACATCCTCACCAACAAGAAGAAGTTGGATGAGTTATCTCATGTTACATTGAGTGAGGAGTGTTTTGCGATCCTTCAAAACAAACTTCCTTAGAAGATGAATGATCCTGGGAGTTTCACTATCCCATGCTTGATTGGAAGTTTATCAGTCAGTAATGCATTGGTTGATTTGGGGGCTAGCATCAATCTAATGCCCTATGCTGTGTTTGAGAAACTTGGTGTTGAGGAACTTAAGCTAACCCGAATGAGCATCCAGCTTGCTGATCGGTCAGTCAAATATCCGAAAGGTATAGTTGAGAATTTGTTGGTTAAGATTGATCGATTTGTGTTTCCTGTGGACTTTGTGATCCTTGATATGGATGAAGACAAGAATGTACCTCTCATTCTTGGTCGTCCATTCCTAGCCACTGCTAGAGCCCTCATTGATGTTTGCTCAGGCAAACTGACACTTAAAGTTTATGATGAGGAGGTGACCTTTGATATCGGAAGGTCAATGAGGCATCCACAGAGTTAGGACGATTCACTCTACTTCATTGATGTTGTTGATTCATGTATGAGTGATCCATCACAGGATGGGTGTGTTGTGGAGGTGTTTGACACCCAATTGTTAGGAGGGGAGGATGTAGACCCAGTTTCTGAGGGTCGATTTGATGAGGAGATGATGGCAATGCTAAGCCATGATCCTTCCCCTCAGGATGAAGTGTTTGAAGTCATGGATCGCAAGGATGAGCCTAATGCATTGCCTTCTGTTGAAGACCCACCATCTGTTGAGCTTAAGGAGCTTCCCGGTCATTTGGAGTATGCATTCCTAGATGGTGAGTCTCGGTTGCCAGTTATCATCTCGTCTGCGTTGACGAGTGTAGAGAAGGCCAAATTGCTTGAGGTTCTGAAGATGCACAAGAGGGCGATCGCATGGAATATCATGGACATCAATCCATCTTTTTGCACCCATAAGATCTTGATGGATGTCACACCCCGAGCCGGCGGGGTTTGATCGGATTCCCCGTCCGGCGGAAGGTTCCCGAGGCGTGATATCGTGAGTGATAATCGGAATGATCAGATTGTTTACATTGCACATGATATAAATGAGAAACGCGAAATAGAATAGAATTACAAAGTTAAATTACATCCGTATCGTTCATAATTTAACAATGTAAATCTATCATAAACATCATAAGATATCTATCTTGTAACTGCACAAGATATACAAAATAATTGTATAATGATGTTCCAAAAGTATGTAGGTCCAAAAATACTAAGTCTTCTATCTGAAGTCCTAGTCCCAAAAGCATAAGCTTCTTAATTGACCTGTTCGTCACCTGAGAAGTCATGCAAAATAAAGTCAACACATGGTTGGTGAGTTAATATAGTGTAGTAATTGAAAATGATTTGTAAACTTTTTTTTTGGGTAAAGACCCTAACCTCATTAACATCACATGTAATATCCACATCGGTATGCTTATATATAGGGCATACCCCTGAGTCGAGCCTACAACCCGCCCAAACGCCATCCCACCACATACTAATACGCATATGACACTGTTGTTAATGATAATTAAGCATTTTTACCTACCATACACTTCCATTCCACTATAGTTCTAATGTACACTAAAAATATTTGTTAGACCCTCGGGTAACAACCTTAATCTCATTAACATCACATGTATCATCCACAGGTTTGTGAGTCAACAGGTTTGGTGCAAAGCCTTAGTCGACAGCAACAGGTTTGTGAGTCAGGTTTCACAGGTTCGTTGCAAGCTACAGGTTCGGCTGCAGAGGGAGGGTTCGGTCAGGTCAATAGGTTCGTGGACCTGCTGAGTGGTTCGGCCAGCCATCAACTACTCACGAACCTGCAATTTCACCTTCTTCCCTGATCCAAACCTGCTACAAAGAATTTATACTACTTCCTAGTTGTTTAACCTTACTTATCTCAACGTGTTTAGGTGTTTGGACCGACTAAAACAACAAAAATTACATTCATGACATTCCTACTAAAACCCGAAATTAAAGTGAAGATTTACCTCTAAATCGATGGGTAAATGCTTGAAATCCTTGTACTTCCTTGATCTACGTCGCGTGAGGATCGTTTTGGCACCGAGAAGGCTCGAATCCAACTAGAAATCACCACTAAATGGTAGAGAGAAGGAGGAGAATCACTCTTTAGAGAGAGAGTGATAAAACGAAAATGAAAGGTAGGTGGGAGATTGGTGGTGGTAGGTGGTGCATTAATGACCACATTCAATGTTTTAGAAGTACCCGATTGTTCGGTTTCTCTCGATTTCGCGTGAAATGTCAGTTTATTCGTAGTTTTCGTCACGATACGACACGAATTATAAAACAAGATTTATAAATTTAATTTAGGTTGTGATTCCTAATAAATTAACCAATATCTTTTGCTTATTTTAAATTTTCAGAAATATTAAATTTACTTGTTTAAATCGAATCGTACAGTCATTATGTGTATTCGTTCGAATCATCACTCGTACGAACACGAAGATAACTATACTTTTCAATATTGTTTTCTAATTATCGGATATTATTCAGAACGTTAAACCTTCAGATATATTCGTACAGATCGTCACCTATACGAATAACCCGTCAATTTAGCATTCACATAACAACATCCGTGTGTTTTGTTCTATTAAGCCTCACATACGTTTATACGTAATAAATCCTAACAAATAATCACATAATAGTTCTGTGTTGCCAGATAATTATCTGACTAATAAACCATAGTTATGAACTTTGTTTCTATGAAACAGTTCTGAGTTTGCTATATGACAACATCAAATGATAATGATAATTGATATGAATTATGAAATGCACTGAAATCTGTATAGTTCGAACCTGTTTACTGTTCATGTTACTGTTTAAGATCACTGTTCCGGTGCGGTTCCGGCACTGATGTTATAGTCTCCCCTTGTTAGAGAAATTTCGTCCCGAAATTTAAGAGTTGTTATCAGGTACGGCTTCCTCTTCAAACAGTTGGGGATACATTGACTTCATGTGATCTTCACGTTCCCAAGTAAACTCGGGTCCTCGCCATGAATTCCATCGAACCTTTACAATCGGAATACGGCTTCGCCTCAGTTGTTTAACCTTGCGATCCATAATCTCCAAAGGTTCCTCAATAAAACGTAATTGTTCATCAACTTGAATTTATTCGATCGGAATGACGAGTTATTCGTTAGCAAGGCATTTCTTTAAGTTCGAGACGTGAAACACGTCATGCACACCACTGAGTTCATCCGGTAATCTCAGTCTATACGCCACAGGATCAATACGCTCGATGATCTCGAACGGTACCACATATCGTGGTGCTAACTTGCCTTTCTTTCCAAAGCGTACTACACCCTTCCATGGGGATACCTTCAACATGACACGGTCTCCCACTTGGAATTCCAACGGCTTGCGCCGTTTGTCGGCATAGCTATTATGTCTGCTCCTAATAGCTTGTAGTCT
The DNA here is from genome assembly GCA_009363875.1 of Mikania micrantha. Taxonomy (NCBI): domain Eukaryota; kingdom Viridiplantae; phylum Streptophyta; class Magnoliopsida; order Asterales; family Asteraceae; genus Mikania; species Mikania micrantha. The sequence continues at coordinate 58,289,276 of CM018695.1, forward strand.
TCGTTGAATCTGAGCAATCTTGTCAGTGGTTTCCTGAATAAGTTCTAGCCCAGTTATTCAATTATCTCCCACTTCGGTCCAACAGATCGGTGATCGACATTTCCGACCATAAAGAGCCTCGAATGGTTCACAGCCAATACTGCTGTGGTAACTGTTATTGTAGGAGAACTTGATCAGTGGCAAATGGGAATCCCAAAATCCAACACACAGGTTCTTAGCATATCCTCCAGAGTTTGAATAGTACGTTCGCTTTGACCATCCGTTTGTGGGTGGTAAGCTGTACTCAGGTTTAACTGCGTCCCTAGAGATTTCTGCAATGATTGCCAGAACCTTGATGTAAATCTGCTATCTCTGTCTAAAATAATAGATAATGGCACACCATGGCGTACCACTATCTCATTGATGTACAGTCTAGCCAGTTTGCCCATCGTGAAGGTCTCACGCATTGGCAAGAAGTGAACAGATTTTGTCAAATGGTCGATGATCACCCAAATTGTATCATGACCACTGGAAGTGCGGGATAGCTTGGTAATGAAATCCATAGCTATTTGTTCCCACTTCCAGAGCGGAATTTCAGGCTGCTCCAGTAAACCAGACGGTTTCTGGTGTTCCGCCTTTACCTTCGCACACGTAAGCTGACCGACGTACTCGGCTATGTCTTTCTTCATTCCAGGCCACCAATAAAATCCACGCAAGTCTTGGTACATTTTATCAGCACCTGTATGAACGGAGTATTTAGTCTTGTGTGCTTCATCAAAGATATGTTTTCTCAATTCATCCACCGCCGGAACCCATATACGTTCCCGGTAGTAGATCACTCCATCAGGCTTTGTGTCAAACTGTTTCTCCGCTCTGCAGTCAAGTTCTTTCTTCAGATTTCCTCGATCAACTGATTCTTGTTGTGCCTGAATGATCTTGTCTCTTAAACTGGTCTGCACAGTCATTTCCCATTGCTCTAACGCGTAAGGGTTTGTCCCGTTCCTTCCGGCTCAAGGCATCAGCTACTACATTCGCCTTTCCCGGATGGTATTTGATTACACAGTCGTAATCATTTAGAAGTTCAACCCAACGACACTGTCGCATGTTGAGTTCCTTCTGATCAAAGATGTGCTGTAGACTCTTGTGATCGGTAAATATGGTACACTTAGTGTCATATAAGTAGTGTCTCCAAATCTTCAATGCGAAGATTACAGCTCCCAGTTCAAGATCATGAGTAGTGTAGTTCTTCTCATGAAACTTTAACTGTCTTGATGCATAAATGATAACTTTGTCCCGTTGCATTAGTACGCAACCAAGTCCCTGATGGGAAGCATCACAATAAACAACAAAGTCATCACATCCTTCCGGGAGAGATAGGATTGGAGCATTGCATAATTTATGTTTCAAGGTCTGAAAAGAAACTTCTTGTTTTTGCTCCCAGACAAACGGTTCACTTTTTTGGGTTAGCTTAGTGAGAGGCAAGGCTATCTTAGAAAAGTTTGAGATAAACCTTCTGTAATAACCCACCAATCCCAGAAAAGACCGTATCTCCGTCGGTGTCTTCGGAGCGTCCCAGTTCTTGATCGCCTCGATCTTGGCAGGATCAACATGTATTCCCTCTCTGTTGACTACGTGACCCAGAAATTGGACTTATCTTGGCCAGAATTCACATTTAGAGAATTTGGCATAGAGTTTCTTTTCCTTCAACAGCTTCAAGATCTTCCTGAGGTGTTGCTCGTGCTCTGTTTTGTTCTTGGAATAAATCAGCATGTCATCAATAAAGACAATGACAAACTGATCCAAGTACGGCTTGCACACTCGGTTCATGAGGTCCATGAAAACCGCTAGTGCATTCGTCAATCCGAAAGGCATCACCATAAACTCGTAATGCCCATATCTGGTTAGGAACGCCGTCTTCGGTATGTCGTCGTCTTGAACTCTAAGCTGATGATATCCAGACCGCAAGTCAATCTTTGAGAAGTATTGCGCACCTTGCAGTTGGTCAAACAGATCATCAATTCTCGGCAATGGATACCGATTCTTGATAGTTAGTTTGTTCAGCTCCCTGTAATCTATGCACATTCTGAACGACCCGTCTTTCTTTTTCACGAACAGGACCGGAGCTCCCCAAGGTGAGTAGCTCGGTCTGATGAATCCTTTATCAAGTAGCTCCTGTAACTGATTAGACAATTCCTGCATCTCTAAAGGTGCTAACCTGTAAGGAGACTTAGCAACAGGAGTTGCTCCAGAAATTTAGTCAATCCGAAACTCTACCGGTCGCACCGGTGGCAAACCTGGTAGGTCTTCAGTAAATAATTCTGGATACTCTTTCACTACTGGTATGTCTTGAATCTTTTTCTTGTCCTTCTCCTTTTCTACCACATGAGCCAAGAACGCCACGCACTGCTTATGTAGACACTTACGCGCTTTTATGCAAGAGATGATTTTGACACTTCTTTTTGCTTGATCCCCTTTAACTTCCAATACGCGATCACTCGGCAATGGAATTCGAAGCAGCTTTTCAGAACAGATGACTTCCACTCGATTAGAAGAAAGCCAATTCATTCCAACAATGATGTCGAAATTACCCAACTCCATCGGTATCAAATCGATGGTGAATGTATGACCATTAAGTGTCAATGGGCAATTCCTATAAACTGTACTAACTGTGATCTGTTTCCCGTTAGCAACTTCTATGATGTAAGGGGAATCTAACTGTTCCTCTATAGAATCTAATTGGCATGCAAAATCGGTAGGATAAAACTTTGATCCGCACCAGTATCAAATAGAACAGATGCATAAAAGTCATGTAAGAGAAATGTACCAGTGACCACATTCGGGTCTTGGCGTGCAGCTGGTGCTCCGATGGCAAAGGCTCGTCCACGAGGTGCTTGAACTGCGTGTTGAGCCTTCTTCGGGCAATTCTTTGCAAAGTGGCCTTGTTCGCCACAGTTGAAGCATCCACCGTTGTTCTGATTAGCTGGTGGAGGGAGAGCCAAAGCAGCATTGTTGACTGCTTGGTTAGGTGCTATCCGGCAGTGTTGGACCCAATGGCCCTTTCGTCCACATCCTGTGCATTGCTTGCAGGGAGTGTTAGCAGCATGATGGTATTGACACTTGGCACACAGAGGAAACGTGCCAGTGTAGGGTCTTCGGTTAGGGTTTTGAGGTGCAGCTGCTATTTGTTGTAGAGGTGTGGCCACCGTGTAGTTCTTGATGACCTTTTGTTTCTTCTTCTGATGTTGTTGATGATGAGGTTTCCTTGAAGACTCCTCCTTGCGTTTGCTGGTGTCAACCTCTTTCTTTAAAACTCCAGAGGCTACCATTATATCAGTAAGCTTCCCAGACAAGCTCACTGCAGACTCCACAGTAACAGGGTTTGCTGCAACAACTAAACCCTGAATGCAGGCGGGGAGTCCACCTACATAACGATCAATCCTCTTTTTCAAATTTGGCACCATGTCTGGTACCAAAGCAACCAACTCTTGATAACGAGTCGTATACCCCATGTGATCAGCCCCCTTCATCACATGGTTAGACAATTCAACCTCTAGTTTCTGCAACTCATTCTTGGGGCAAAATTCAGTCCTTAGCAGAGTCTTGAAATCGTCCCATGGCATAGCCATAGCTTCTTCTCTTCCCTTGGCATTGATCTGACCGTTCCACCAAGTCAAAGCCCGCTTGTTGAATGTTCCAGCAGAATAGCGAACTTTGTGGTGCTCTGGACAGCTGCAGAGGTCCAGAGTTGTCTCAATCTTCTCTATCCATTGGATCAATCCAATGACTCCTTCAGACCCACTAAAACTGGGTGGTTTACATCCTACAAATGACTTGTAGGAGTAGTGTGATGAACCACCAATATTCCCCTCGGCTTCCCCTGACGAGTTACCAGTGTTGTTGATTTCATTACGAAGACGGGTGAACATCTCCGGTATCACTTCCTTCATCTGATTAGTCATCTAACTGCTCAGTAGGGTCACCAAAGCAATAATAGTAAGATCCAGCACCGGAGTTGTGCTCGGGCCTGGTGGTAGGTTGAGTGGAGGAGGAGGAGGTGGAGGCAATGGAGGCAGTGTAGGAGGAGAGTCAGACGGTGATGGTGTAGATGAATGTGGAGCTAAGTCTTGTGGTGGTAGAGGTAATGAGGGAGTCTGTCTTCTCGGCGGCATTCTGATCATAACCAATAAAGTTATCGGTTAGTGCAATGATCGAATACAGAAGACAATATGCAAGTAAGTCTTAAGTCCTATGTCCTCTACATGCAGGGTCCCTAGGTTATAGTTTAGGCCAAACCGCTTAAATAAGTGACCTACATTTCTCTATAACCATGGCTCTGATGCCAATCTGTCACACCCCGAGCCGGCGGGGTTGGATCGGACTCCCCGTCGGGCGGAAGGTTCCCGAGGCGTGATATCGTGAGTGATAATCGGAATGATCAGATTGTTTACATTTCACATGATATAAATGTGAAATGCTAAATAGAATAGAATTACAAAGTTAAATTACATCCGTATCGTTCATAATTTAACAATGTAAATCTATCATAATCATCATAAGATATCTATCTTGTAACTGTACAAGATATACAAAATAATTGTATAATGATGTTCCAAAAGTATGCATGTCCAAAAATATTAAGTCTTCTATCTGAAGTCCTAGTCCCAAAAGCATAAGCTTCTTAATTGACATGTTCGTCACCTGAGAAGTCATGCAAAATAAAGTCAACACATGGTTGGTGAGTTCATATAGTTTAGTAATTGAAAATAATTTGTAAACTTTTTTTTTCGGTAAAGACCCTAACCTCATTAACATCACATGTAATATCCACATCGGTATGCTTATATATAGGGCATACCCCTGAGTCGAGCCTACAACCCGCCCAGACGCCATCCCACCACATACTAATACGCATATGACACTATTGTTAATGATAATTAAGCATTTTTACCTACCATACACTTCCATTCCACTATAGTTCTAATGTACACTCAAAATATTTGTTAGACCCTCGGGTAACAACCTTAATCTCAATAACATCACATGTATCATCCAGATCGGTATGCTTATATATAGGACATACCCCTGAGTCGAGCTTACAACCCGCCCAGACGCCATCCCACCACATACTAATCCACATGGGACATTGTTGTTAATGATAATTAAGCTTTTTACCCCTACCATTAACCCATCAGTTCTTTAGTTCTTCGTTCCTGTAAATACAACAATTTGAAATCTCTATGGATTCCTTGAGTTCATCTCACAAATATGATCAACCACAACAATTGTTGAAACAGTTGAATAAATGCTCAATTAAATAAATAAATAAACATTTAATAAAATCTAAGTCCTAATGATTGGGCCTTGGTCAACTCGAGTAGACTAGTGTAGCAATCAGGTACTTAGTAGTAAAGGAGATCTGTAAACCTCATCAAACATGTGACCTATAATCAATCAGTCTAGCTAGGACATCTTTTGATATATAGGCTTTTATAGTTCGTTAGACCGTCCATAGTTCGTATAGTTCGTTGGCACATGTTATCTTTGAGCATTACCCAGATGTTCTTCAAAATAGTTAGGGAATACTGTAAATATCATCAAACATGCATCTCATATTCGATCAGTCTAGCTAGGACATCTTTCAAACCTGAGATTGGCACATGCTATCTTTTATATTTCCCAGTTAGACCCTTAAAATAGTTCTTTGTACTTAGTTCTTTGAAATAGATCGTTAGTTCTTTGACAACACACCCTTGAAATATTTTTTGAAAATAGATCGTTAGTTCTTTGAAAATTGATCGTTAGTTCTTTGAAAATAGATCGCTAGTTCTTTGAAATAGACCTTTGAAAATAGTTTTTTGAATGTAGTTCTTTGATTTGAATAAGTTCACCTAGACAGGAGTCAAGATTAACAGTTATACACGTAAAATATATACAAAGTAAAAGCATTTAAGTAAACAATTTAAATAAACAGTTTACGCATGCTTCTCAGCCCCGCGTTTTAAAACAAAATGTTAGAAAAGGGGCAATGAACTCACTTGTGTTGTTGTGTAAATGATCTATCACACAATGCGCGCTCGTTGTTGCTGCCAAGGTTTCTTCAGTTCCTGAGTTGTTTTAGAAGAATTCGAATGCGATAAGTATATGTATTAGTCGTCGTATCTAAAGTCTCGTCTCGGCGTGTGCAACTAAGTGTCTTATATTACTATTGTACTTCTAAGGTTTTATCTACTAGTCTATCTTAAATCCCCATTTGTAACCCGTATCCCATAGTTAGTCACAGTAAGTCTTGATTAACATTTTTAATTAATTTCCTTTTTAAATAAAAACATGAGTTTAGAAAATCATTTGTTTTCTTTTAACAAAGTTTATAAATCGCTTCAAAATATCATTAACTTAGCTTAGAATCCATTAGTCATATGATGGGCTTTAATTATACCCATTGGGCCCACTTAGGCCCAATTGATGATCTTTGATTTCCAAGTGATTACAAGGCTTTTTGTTTTGATCCTCATGAACTCATAAAACCTTTTCTCTTATTAAACTTCATAAATTTTTATTTAAGTTAACTTTCCACACAAGGTGGGCTTAGGTTTGGCTCATTGGGCCTACCTTGGCCCATTGATAGTTTTGATTGCCAATTAAATCCCCAATCAATTTCCTAGATTAAAACAATCATGAATATGTTAGTTGGAGGACTTTTAAACCAATATTTAACTAATACTCTTGTTATCAATCAAAGATTATATACCTTAATGTATACTAAGAGTAAGTTTGCATGAAATTTAATACCCCGGGTCATTCTCATGCACACACATGATTTTAGCTCATGCATGTGCATGCACACAACTCCTATGCACCATGAAGACTAAGGATATTGTGATCATTTAAGTTTGGCTTCCCAAAAGCAGCGAACCTATTGGTTAAACCCTAGGTTCGGCTGGTTTTGATTAGTGTAAGGTTTGGCTATCTCAAAATAACTCCTAGGTTCGTCCGATACGGAGTTCACTCGAGGGTTCGGCCAGGATAGAGAGGTTCGTGGCCATAGTTCACTGGTTCGCTCGAAACATTAGGTTCGGGAATACCTGGGTTCGTGAGGCTGCTAAAGGTTCGGCTGATTATGGATGACGTTCGCGAGGCACATGTTCGGTGCAGAGCCTTAGTCGACACCAACAGGTTCGTGAGTCAGGTTTCACAGGTTCGTTGCAGGCTACAGGTTCAGCTGCAGAGGGAGGGTTCGGTCAGGTCAATAGGTTCGTGGACCTGCTGAGTGGTTCGACAAGCCATCAACTACTCACGAACCTGAAATTTCTCCTTCTTCCCCGATCCAAACCTGCTACAAAGAATTTCTACTACTTCCTAGTTGTTTAACCTTACTTATCTCAACGTGTTTAGGTGTTTGGACCGACTAAAACAACAAAAATTACATTCATGACATTCCTACTAAAACCCGAAATTAAAGTGAAGATTTACCTCTAAATCGATGGGTAAATGCTTGAAATCCTTGTACTTCCTTGATCTACGTCGCGTGAGGATCGTTTTGGCACCGAGAAGGCTCGAATCCAACTAGAAATCACCACTAAATGGTAGAGAGAAGGAGGAGAATCACTCTTTAGAGAGAGAGTGATAAAACGAAAATGAAAGGTAGGTGGGACATTGGTGGTGGTAGGTGGTGCATTAATGACCACTGTTCCGGTACGATTCCGGATACGTTTATACGTAATAAATCCTAACAAATAATCACATAATAGTTCTGTGTTGCCAGATAATTATCTGACTAATAAACCATAGTTATGAACTTTGTTTCTATAAAACAGTTCTAAGTTTGCTATATGACAACATCAAATGATAATGATAATTGATATGAATTATGAAATGCACTGAAATGTGTATAGTTCGTACTTGTTTACTGTTCATGTTACTGTTTAAGATCACTGTTCCGGTACGGTTCCGGCACTTATGTTACAATGGAGGAGGATTTTAAGCCTGTAGTTCAGCATCAGAGACGTCTCAATCCCAATATGCAAGAGGTTGTGAAGAAGGAGGTTATCAAGTTACTTGATGTAGGTTTGATTTATCCTATCTCTGATTCCCCTTGGGTGAGTCCGGTGCAGGTTGTCCCGAAGAAGGGTGGGATGACAGTGATCACCAATGAGAAAAACGAGTTGATCCCTACTCGTACTGTTACCGGATGGAGAGTTTGCATCGACTACCGCAAACTGAACGATGCCACCAGAAAAGACCATTTCCCCTTGCCTTTTATTGATCAGATGTTGGAGAGATTGTTAGGCAAGACATTTTATTGCTTTCTGGATGGTTTTTCTGGGTACTTTCAAATCCCAATCGCTCCTGAGGATCAGGAGAAGACGACATTCACATGTCCCTATAGCACATTTGCGTATCGGCGAATGCCCTTTGGACTGTGCAATGCTCCGGCCACATTTCAGCGTTGTATGGTGGCTATTTTTAATGATATGATCGAGGACTCCATGGAGGTATTTATCGATGACTTTTCCATTTTTGGGAGTTCCTTTGATTATTGTTTGGAAAATCTGAGGAATATGTTAGCTAGGTGTGAAGAAGCTAACTTGGTGTTGAATTGGGAGAAATGCCACTTCATGGTGAAGGAGGGCATTGTTTTAGGGCATAAGATTTCACGTGACGGACTTGAGGTCGACCGAGCCAAGATTGAGACCATTGTCAAGCTTCCGCCACCCACTTCTGTGAAATCTATTCGGAGTTTCTTAGGACATGCGGGGTTTTATAGGCGTATTATCAAGGATTTCTCAAAGATAGCTCGCCCCATGACTCAGCTTCTTGAGAAAGATGCCCCGTTCGTGTTTTCTGATGAATGCATTCATGCATTCAGGTTGTTGATGGAGAAGTTGGTTAATGCTCCTATCATGATCGCCCCCGATTGGGCACTCCTGTTTGAGCTTATGTGTGACGCAAGCGATTTTGCGGTTGGGGCAGTCTTGGGTCAAAGGAAGGACAAGCACTTCCACGCAAATTACTATGCAATCAAAACTCTGAATGATGCCCAGGAGCACTACACCACCACTGAATGATGCCCACGGATCATGCAGCCCTCCGTTACTTGTTTAGCAAGCAAGATGCTAAACCTAGGCTCATTCGTTGGATTCTGTTGTTGCAAGAATTCGACATTGAAATCCGTGACAAAAAGGGAGCCGAGAATGTTGCAGCAGATCACCTCTCCCGTCTCAAGTGCTCAGCTCATCAGAACTTGTGGGGTCACACATAAATGACAATTTCCCCCCCCCCCCCGAGTTTCTTATGCACATACAGACACAGGATGAAGATTGTCCATGGTTTGCTGATTTTGCGAATTATCTCGCGTGTGGGATTGTTTTGAAGGGCTTGACACATCAATAGAAGAAGAAGTTCTTTTCTGATGTCAAGTATTACCTATGGGAGGATCCTTATTTGTTTAGGATTGGTGCTGATCAGATTGTGCGTAGGTGCGTGTATGGAGGTGAAGCGCACAAGATTTTGAGGCATTGTCATGAGGGACCGACTGGTGGTCATCATGGAGCGACTCTTACTGCGAAGAAGGTTTTTGACGTCGGATTCTATTGGCCCAACATCTTCAGAGACGCCCATGATATGGTCCGATCTTGCGATGCTTGCCAAAGGGCAAGCAACATCTCATCACTGGATGAGATGCCCCAGAATGGAATCCAAGTCTGTGAAATTTTTGACATCTGGGGTATTGATTTCATGGGACCGTTCCCAACATCTCACGGTAACTGATACATTCTAGTTGCAGTCGACTACGTTTCCAAGTGGGTAGAGGCTCAAGCCTTGCCCACCAATGATGCTAGAGTGGTCGTGAGATTTCTGAAAGAGTTGTTTTCTCGCTTTGGTGCCCCCAAAGCACTCAGTAGTGACCGTGGGACTCATTTCTGCAACTCCCAACTCGACAAGGCGTTGTCACGCTATGGAGTGAACCATAGATTTTCAACGCCATACCATCCACAGACCAGAGGACAGGTAGAGGTCACTAATTGGGGCATCAAACGCAATTTGGAGAAGACGGTTGGTCAAAACCGTAAGGATTGGTCGGTGAAGTTGAATGATGCGTTGTGGGCATTCTGAACAGCCTACAAAACTCCCATAAGAACCACACCATTGAACTCGAGCATAAAGCCTATTGGGCGCTGAAATCCATCAATATGGATTTGACTAGTGTGGGGGAGAACTGATTCTTGTAGATTCACGAGGTTGAGGAGCTAAGGAATGATGCTTATGATAGCTCCAAGAGGTACAAGGAACGTACCAAGACGCTAGACGATAGCCACTTGAAGGACAACAAGCAATTCCAAGTGGGTGATCGCGTTTTGCTTTATAACTGGCGTCTTAGGTTGTTTCCGGGCAAATTGAAATCTCGTTGGTCTGGCCCGTACACAGTTCGAGAAGTCTTCCCGTATGGAACTGTGGAAATCGGGCATGAGGATGGCAAAATTTTCAAGGTAAATGGCCATCGGTTGAAGAAATACTTGTCCGGACTCATCGAGCCAGCATTGGAGGTCGTCGTACTCCACCCCAAGGACAACTGAATTCGGGGACTCGAGTCTAGCTGAGGACTCAGTAAACTTACCCATCCCGAGAGGTTCTCGGTCTTGAAAAAAAATCTGCAGGTCCGCAGTACCGTGCGACTAGCTGCACTGTAACATCCGTCAACATTGGACCAGACACGCGAGACCCGGTAAGGCCCAATAAGAGTTAGGCCCAATAAGGCCCAACAAGGATTCAATCATATTTCTAGGCTCAACTAAACTATTCGGAGCCTAGAAAAATTAACAGAAGACAATTTCATTTGAGAATTACGTCATCAATGACGTGAGCACATTTGGTCGTGTTTGAAATCCACATTCATTATTACGTATGTGTCAGAAGGACCATATCATATCATTTCAGTTCATGACTTGTAGTTACTCAGGAATCTGGTGTTAGTAGATCTCAAAGAAACATTCATCACATGATGCTTATTCAACTAGATGACCAACCGATTTCATGTCTAGAATCATAAATCGGAAATGAAGAAAATGAGTGTAAGCGAAATCGCAAAACGAGGCTCCGATTTCAAGATACATTGAGTCAAATATAGCGTTAAATAAGAGGTCAAATATTTTGACCTCTTTAGGTCTTGAGATTATAACCATTGGAAAGAGCTCGAAAAATCGTGAATGTAGGCGAAAACCGTGCGCAAAACGGAGTCCGTATGCTCCCGGAATCGCGAAAACAAAAATCGGGTCTAACTAAGGCGGCGGAGGTACGCGAAGCAACCCTTTGCCACCCTCGGCGATACGCGACGGACGCACCAGGCGTAAAAATCTGATTTTCTTGATTGGATTGCTTCCAGAATGTTATTTTTCTTCTATCTCGACCTTGTACAACCTCCAGACGAACATACACATAAATTTAGCATCCAACCTCCAATTTTGAAGGATTCCGAACATCCGGATCGCACCAGGGATTGTATCTACGAGTTCTGATCATTGTTTTACCCACAGAAATCCGTCAGATTAGGTAACGGTTCGTTTTAACCTTCTAGCTTGAATTTGATTGATTTGATCTTGTTTTTGAACGTAATGAGATAGTTAGGGTTGTTGATTATTGCCTAGATGAAGGCTAGGATTGATTATAAACAAAGAACACGATGTTTTAACGGGTAAATCCTTTTTTTGAACCGTTGTAATGCCCGGTTTTCATGAAATCATAACTATGATTATAATGGTTTAAACCATTTGATTGTAACAATGATTGTGATTGTCTTGATCATTTCTTGAAATGCTATATTTAAATCCAAGTGTTTCAAATTAATGACAAGCATGAAGATAATCACTGGAATAACGATTTGATGTTTATGATAACAATCAGATTAGTACATTGAGCATGGTTATTAAACCTATTTTAATATCACATTCTCATGTTTCATGATACCTAAATGATCAATAACAAGGATTGACTATTCCTAAGCCAGAAATTCATCTAGGAATCGTCTTAAGTGAAATAATCAACAACAACATCTATTTGATTAATTCGAAAATGTCGTGAGTAATCCAGTTAATCATAAACTCCTTAATAGGAACCTAAATCACTATAGGTTCCTTGTTTATCGCACTTTGTGCAATATTAACTTAAGGAGACTGATTAAGGATTAAGATCAGCTTGATGACTTGAACTACGATTCCTTGTTATCAAAAAAATCAAGGAATATTCTGATAATCCAATTCAAATTCAAAGAACTCATAAAACATTAATGAATTGCAGAATCCTCTTCATATTTTGCGTGAAACTTCAATATCAAAACACTTCAATAACACAGGTGAGACTCATAACCCCTTTTCTTTTATTTTGCTAAAACCGCAGGGTGTAACATGTAAACTATTGATAACTCAAACATTTTAAACTATTGTGGAAGCAAACTATTGATACAATGCAAATCATTTACATGTTTTAGTTATACAAATGCTGAATGATGCTATTCTTATGCAATATCATCAACTTGATTCGTCAAGCCCCCGGTAGTACTGGTATGGTCCATATGCGGGAAACCGCGAACACAAAAACGCGTGCTCCAACTGCGGGTTGGACACCACACGAACTGGATACACGTGGTGTATCACACATGGAAAGCTATTGCAATAGGTTTGATATTTGCATGTTCATTGGGTTTGTATTTCAATACATTTATATGATGAGCTTGTGCTATAATTTCTACTCAAGTTTATACAAAATATGTTAACTCAAAATTTCAAAGTACCTACCTGATCACTTGTGATTACTATATCATGAAAATCATTGTTTGAACAATCATTTTAAATCATCAAAACTTATGTTTCTCACTCAACTATTCGTAGTTGACTTTTATATACATGTTCCAGGTTACAAATCACCCACCAGCTCAAGAATGGTGGAGCAAGTATCTATGTAAACCAGAAGTCAAGGGAGATCTTCAACTATGGCTATGTAATCATTACGTCATGCGCCGTGGATTCTGCACGCGGTGCTGGATTGTGACATGCACGACCGTTCGGCCCGTACGCAAGATCGTGCAACGTGTCAGATTTCCACAATAACTACCCCACTTGACACCATCTCTCCCATAATTCACTTCCACATTTCAGAAGCGGTTCCCCCATCATTTTTCTCGTTTTTCCTCTTCCAAATCAAGAATCAAAGGTATGAATCTCCTCCAATCCTTCAATTGATCTCTCTTTTCAATGAAATTCCTAAACTTCTTAGATTCGTCCAAATTAGGGCTTGTAAATACATCATTTTGGTTTAGAGATGTTAGGTTCTATATAAATTTTGTTAATTTTTGGGTTGTTAATGGAAAATCTCGTGTTTCTTTAACTTTGATTTCGATTCTACGCAGTGCACGACCGATAGTGCAACCTTTGCTCTGCCTGTGCAGACTCAAAATCAAAGGCGCACGACCGTGCGCTAACCTCGCACGACCGTGCTCAACGACAGTGCTTCAATTGCACTGCATGTGCGATGAACAAACTCACGAGGTGCACGACCGTGCTTAAGCCTGCACGACCGTGCTGTTTGACAGTACTGGCCTTGCACTGCCTGTGCTAAGGTCATTCTGAGGATGGCACGACCGTGCCTTAGACACGCACGACCGTGCGCCTTGGCTGTGCCAGCCCTGCACTGCCTGTGCTAGCTTCATTTTGGGTTGGCACGACCGTGCCAGTTTCTGCACAACCGTGCATATGTTCAGATCAGCCCAGTTTTTTTCTTTTTTCGTTCGATTTGTTTTCTTTTTCTTTTAGTTCTTGGAAACTAATTTTTTTTAGGAATTTTCTTGAACAGATGGATCATCCATTCCTGCAGTTTGACCCGACTTACGAGCGCGATGCCCCCTGTATTCCCATGTTACATTCTCTGTGGGGGCGTCGGCGCCAGATCGAACCGATGAAGTGCCTTAGTTGGGACCTGGTGGTCAATCTTAATCAACAAACACGTCTTCAGCAACTAATCACCGAGCCGTGGTCCCGCCTTTTTTATATCAACCGTCCTCAGTACCATGAACTGATCATGGAGTTCTTCTCGTCATACTCCTTCAGTTTCCCTAACGTTTTGGATTGACCTTCCGCTTGGGGGGGAAATGGAGGAGGCTTTCAGTCGCGCAGTTCGCGACTAGGATGGGTTTATATACAGACGGAGATTTAGCTTCAGAAGTGTTTGATGGATTGCATGACTTCGAGGATGAGATTGAGAAGACCACGTTTTGGGTCTAGGTTGCTGAGTGTAACAACCAAAAATTTAGCAATTTAATAATAAACGTGCAAGATTTCGTGTCACACCCCAGGCCGGCGGGAACGGATCGGGTTTTCTGTCGGGCGGAAGGTTCCCGGGGCGCGATATCATGTGTGATAATCAAATGATCAGATTGTTTACATAGCACATGAGATATAAATGAGAAATGCTAACATGACCTGAAATAGAAGTACAAAGTTAAATTACATTGTTCCATCATAATTTAACTAAGTGAATCTAATCAAAAAGAATCAATGAGTTTATATCTTGTATCTATACAAGATATACAAAAGTGATTCACTGATGTCATCCCAAAAGTATGCAATCAAAAGTAAGCTAGGTCTTCTAAAAGTCCACTAGCTTAGTACTTCCATATATGTATCTACACATGTTCGTCACCTGAGAAAACATGCATTTAAACAAAGTCAACACTAGGTTGGTGAGTTCATAAATATATTAATTGAAAACCTTGATTCATTCACATGCACAATCACAATGTTTATATTGTTACTTGTATATAGTATGTTCACATGTTCACCCAATGGCTTCTTAATAGTTATATTTACAAGTATTATATCGTCCTAGTAGTGATGCTTATATATAGGGCATATGTAAGGGAACTAAGCCCTAGCCAACATCCCACCACATCACTACTAGAACTCCACACTACTTGCAATACAACTATTGATTTCCATTCCCATTGCACCTGTTCATCTCATTTGATCATCTGTGATATCATGTATAGAATAATATAATAATAAAGTTATTGTCATCTAACCGAGGTATTGATAACTCTTTTATATGTTAAGGATATTAGATTTATTCAATCTGTTCCTTGTATTATTCTATAGTTTGTGGGGTTAACTGTTGTTACACTTTTAATTATTAAGAGTGTTAGTTAACCAATTGTCAATTTGTTCTTGAACTATAGTGCATAGAGCCTAAATGGGAGTCCATTGTGATCCTCACGTAATCAGATCACAATTCATTCCAATTTACCTCTACCACCTTGTATTCCCATCGACCTCAACGAAAGCTATTACTAGTAGTGGAACATGAGATAAGATCAATTTCTCAACCTACTAGTCAACAGGATTCCGCTGGATTAATTACAATATTCCAGTTTATTAATATCACCATGTGACGCTTTCCCAGAACCTGACTTGAAGTCGCCCTGTCACCGGTCATACATTACCGGCCCTTGAATCAATACGATCAACATACTAGCCCTACAAGCTAAAGGTTTGTCAAACCTATAGTACCAGTATGTTATCGTCGGTTTAGTCACGTCAAACTAACTGGTTCAGCGATTTATGAGAGGGTCTTACCGTGATCTTTTGAATACATGGCACATGACTGAAATGATATAATACAACAGTTCAATAGCAATTAATTGTATTAATGTTCTCTGATGTATTTGTACTCTGTGTGTTAACAAGATTGAATAAGAACTTGTCTTATTGCATTATGTTAATCAATGTGTGAATGGTGTTGTTATCATGAAATTACATTATCATGATTACCATTCATTGTTTCCCATGAAGTCACCCTGTTGTCACTAAGTTGTGTTAAGATCTAGTCTTAACTACACTTAGTTGACTCAGGTGTTGTATGTTAATTGTTCCATGTTCTCTTGTAATATGTATGAAGTTGTAAGTTAAGTATTATAAGCACTTGTCTTATTATACTTAGTTCACTCTTATATTTGATGATTGTAATAAAGATATAATATCTTTATATCATTCTTGTGTTTTGTTCTTGTCATAATGTTCCTTGTACTTGTTTTCGTGTTACTTCTTGTAAAAATAACTAAGTATTGTAAGAGATAAACATACAACTATGTTATTCTATTGTATTGATGAGTTATGATATTATAATATCATAATCATCTTATTTTCTCTGTCATCATGTAATCATACAAGCATGCATACAATGATATATGATAATAAGCAATTTAATATCAATTAATCAAAGTATTAACAATATGTAAGCAAAACTTTTAAGTAATTAAAAGTAAAACATGTTTCTCAGCCCCGAGAGTTTAAAATCAATAAAGATTAAAGAAAAGGGGCATATGAACTCACCTTGATGTTGAAGTGTTGACTTAGCTTAAAAAGGAAGAAATGCACGCGCTCTTTGTTGTTCTTGTTGTGAATTCACGATCCTGTATTGATTTCATGTGATTGCTTCTTATAAGTATAAACTTTAAGAATTTGAGTGCTTGTATGTGTTAGCCCTATTGTTGGCTAACACTTGTGACTCATGGTCTTGATTCGGCCTTGATCCAATGATTATAGATTATACTAGCCCCTAACCAATTTAAGATGAAATTATTACGTCTTGTTAATTGTTTTATTTTTAACTTCATTTGAGACTTGTCATAACGTGTACACTTGACACCCCTTATCATTTTCTAAGTATAACGTCTTGTTTTGTAATTTAAAGTCTCATATGTTGTTCTTGTAAACTTGAATATTGTAGGGTTTTGTGAAATGTATTAAACCCAAAGTCCGTTATCTTTGTAGTCCTTGTTAACCAACCCCATACATGTTATCCTTAACAATTGAATCTCATCTGTTAATTTGCCTCTTGGATCAAATGGGCCAACACTTAACGTGGGTCGGATCAAAGTCTATGGGCTGAATCAAGGGTTGCTTGGGCCGAATGGATAATCTTTGGGCCGATTGGGATTTATTGGGCTGTTTCGAACACATTGGGCCTAATCCCATGGGTCTAGGCCGGTTGGGCCATTGTGTCGGGCTAAAAAGGGTGGTTGATTTGGGCCTGATCCAAACCTCATGTTGGGCCAAGACTAATAACCTGCTGGGCCAAGAGGAATGCTATGGGGCCTGAACAAAGTAAAGTTGGGCCCTGAAGTTGGGTCGCATGTGTACAGTTGGGCCTAGGGTAATGGGCTGTTAGGCCTGTTATCAATGATGTGGGCCAAATATAACCACCGTGGTTTATTCGTGAAATGCGTAGGCCGACTAAATAGATTGGGATTAGGCTGCACTTCCGTTCAAGAACTTCACTCGCTGCATGGTTCCAGCGAACCCTAAGGTTCGCTTGGGTACTGGTTCGGCTAATGGGCATTCAAGGGTTCGGCTGTGTGTAATGGTTCGGCTCCTAGGGTTCTGCTTGGGTTCGTGAAGCAGGAAGCAAGGTTCGGCTCTTCATGGGATCGGACAAATCTGAGATGCGTGGGTTCGTCAAGGCATGAAGGTTCGTAGCCCCTAAATGGTTCTGTGATGATGAAACTGGGTCAGGTAGGTTCGTGGCTCGTGAGGAAAAGGTTCGGCCAAGATTTATGGGTTCGCCGGGGTTAGTGAGTTCATCCATGACGATCACAGGGTTCGGCCAGGAACCATGTAGGTTCGGCCGTCCCCCACGCCCAACATCATCCCGCGAACCTGTAACCCTCCTTCGAGCTATGACTAACCATGGTGTTGTTCTTACATTAATGGTGAACCTGAATGTTTTCTGAGGGTGTATGGCTAGAGATAGACCACGAGGAACCGGCTAGGTGTGAGGTTGAACAAAAACACATAGAAAACCCTATTTTCCGGACTTTTCTTGACCTTATACCTCGATTTTCAGTAGTGATAAGCTTAGATCCGTTGTACTTC
Organism: Mikania micrantha; assembly: GCA_009363875.1. Classification (NCBI taxonomy): domain Eukaryota; kingdom Viridiplantae; phylum Streptophyta; class Magnoliopsida; order Asterales; family Asteraceae; genus Mikania; species Mikania micrantha. Next base: position 58,307,170 of record CM018695.1, read on the forward strand.
CTTGTAGGGGAGATCAAGAGCTTCACGTAGGTTCAAGAATCACTCAAATCGGCCAAGAAACGAAGAAGTTATGAGGCTCGAAAGATCAAACATGGTGATTTTGTTTTAGAGAGAGAGAGAGAGCCGGATTTCTGATTTTTAGAGAGAGAAAGTGCAGCAAATTATGAGAAAACACTCTCATTAGTTGTTTATATACTCCGTGTAGTATTCAGGTTCATTTCGGCTGCTCGGTTCGTAACTTCGTCGCGTATCCGGAAAATTACGTGTAATTTAAATGAAATTAATAAAAGAAGATTATTTTAAATAAACTGATGAGTTTCAAAATTGTAAAAATGTTAAATAAGTTATTTTATTAAATTTATTATCGATCGTATCGTCTTTCGTTTTCGTTTCGTTGAATCGCGTCACCATCGCGCGTATTCGTTCGAATCGTCATTCGAACGAACACGACGATGGTTTTGCTTTCCGAATTTTGTTTTCTACTTTCCAGTCATCATTTCAGAACGTTAAACTCACATATATGTTTGTGTGAATCGTCACCCACGCAAACACACTGTCAGTTCGTTATTCTGAAACGACACTGTGTTATTGTTTTAACTTGTGTTTCCTCACTGTCGGACTCAACTAAACATCATGTTATCACATAGTTTTCACATTGAATTGTCGGCCATCTGATTCCTGTCATCTATAGATATCAGATCGCAACCGATTTGTTTCTGTTATTCTCTTGAACACTGTTGTTTCTCATGATCTGTTGTGTTAATTGTACTTAAGTTTTCACTTAAATAAACACAACTAATATTTCAAATGTACGTTGTACTTGCAGTATTTAAGTTTACACGAAAATACGTACAACGGTTTCTTGTATTTAGATTTATGTTAATACAAGCACTGTTTACACACATGTATATACACATAGTTACTGTTTATAGTACACGTAACGTATGGACTTGCCGGCCGGTCAGGTACTAGTTGTCACATTTCGGTAACTATTGATGTTCGAAGAATCACGTTATCAAAGAAATAAGCACGTTTGATCGTGCTTGAAATCCACGTTAAATTAGCAAAAGAAATTATTACAGGATGATAGTACGCGGAAAATGGTAAACGTGGGCGAAGACCGTGCGTGAAACGGAGTTACGGATTGTCCGGAATCGCGAAACGAAGATAAAATCGAAAAAATGGACGAAAATCACCTGGGGCGGTACGCCCCGGGCCACGCATCTACATGGGGCGGTACGCCCGGAACCATGACGAGGAGTTCGGTCGCCTTTATCCCGTGCGGTACGCCTGGATTGGCGGTTGGGAGTGGGGCGATGCGCCTGGGACCAGAGTCTTCGGCAAGTTGGGTTAAAAGATAAGATTGCAACTAGAAATCATATATTTTTCTTCCTTTTGACGATTTCAACCACACACACACACAAAATCAACATCCAATCCATCAAAACATCAATTTTGAAGGCTCCTCAAGGTTTATATCGAACCAGGGAACGTTTCTGCAAGTCTGGATCATCTTTTTACCCGCAAAACTCCGTCTGGATAGGTAACGGTTCATTCTAACCTTCTAGATTGATTATGATTGATTAAATCTTGTTTCTGAACGTGATGATATAGTTAGGGTTGTTGATTATTGCCTAGATGATGGCTAGGATTGATTATAAATGACAAACTCGAACCGTTAAGGGGTAAATCCTTGTTTTGAGCCGTTGTAATGCCCGGTTTGCATGGAATCATAACAATGGTTATAGTGGTTTAAACCATTTGATTATGACAAGGTAGGTGATTAGTTTGATTAGTTTTGATATGCAAGGTTAATTCTAAGTGTTTTAAACTAATCACAATCATTAACATACTCACTGGAACGAGTATCTGATGTTTATGATAACAGGTAGATCAGTATGTTAGACATGGTTATTAAACCTATTCTAATACTACCTTGTGATACTTCATGATATCTGGGTAATCAATAACAAGGGTGGATCATTTCTAAGCCATTAATCTGTCTAGGAACCTGTCTAGTGAGATAATCAACAACATTAACTATTTGATGACTATCAAGGCAATGTCTTTGACATTGGACGTTCAAAAAGATTCAATCAGTAAGTTAGCAATGCCTAAGACGAATTAAGTAAATAAGAGAATACGCTTATTTAAGCCGAGCGAAAAAGAAATCTTTAGGCATAACAAGATTGTAGAGATAAGAGTGATCAAAATGAGTGTAAGCTGAATTTTGAAATAAAGTTCCGAATGAAAGTTACGATATGCCGAAGTTTTGAGCGGTAATCGTAAATTGAGAACCTTCATGATAAGGTTATAATCATGATGATATGTTCATATTAATAGGATATCATTGTGAAGTGAGAAAGGAAGGAAAGGAAGAAAAGTTAGCGGAGTGTGCTAAAGCTCAGGTGAGTTCTATGAGCCCTCTTTTACTGTTTTAACGTTTTAGGGCTGATGTGTATGCATGTTAAATATCTTTGAAATGATTGTGAGTTCTTATAGCCCTGTTTTAAATGTTTATCATTTTGGGCTGATATGCAGGTTGTGAAGTTATTTTATGAAAATGATTGTTTTATCTGACTACGGTCGGTTAAAAGAATATGTGACTGTAAAGAGTGTTTTATGCCTGTTATAAAGTTATGGTGTGAAAGAATGATTTTAACCTGATAATGATCAGGTAAATAATGTTTTCAGATAAAGAATGATTTCAAGTAAAGAATGTTTTAAAGTAAATAACATTTTAAGTCTCAACTGCGGTTGAGAAGTAATTGATATTTTGAAAGACATCGACCGAGGTCGAGCAGGAAATGTGAAAAGGAAGTCCCGGCTGCGGTTGGGCAAAACCTGAGCACTGCAGTGCGAAGGACCGTTTATGATTATGATGGTTTAACGCTTTAAACCATGTTATGTATGAATGATATATGTCAAGAAGTCTTGTACCGGTATGAGCCGTCAATTTCGGTTGATGGTTTAAGAAGTCCTATGAAAGAACAGGCAGAAGTCCTGTGAAAGAACATGGAGGAGTCCTGTGAAAGAACAGGCAGAAGTCCTGTGAAAGAACAGGCATGCCGAATGTGTGTCGCCAGTTCAGTTAAAGAAATCTTAGGCATGCTTGAGTTATCAGCTGCGCGTTGATAGGGTTAAAGAAATCTTATACATGTATGAGTTATCAGCTGCGGGTTGATAGTTAAAGAGTCTTGTGCTGCACGAGCCTGTTGACTACAGGCGGCGGCAAAGGCTAAGGTTTTATGTACAGTATGAAATGTATTTATGTTATGATGACATGTATGTTATACATGTGAATTATGTTATGTTCTATAAAGTTTTGAAGTCAACAGTGAATGCTAACATTTTTATGTATATTAAAGATTTTATTTTTATGAAAAGTTAACTTAGAAATCACCAGCGAAAGCTGACTTGTTTTAGCATGCATGTCAGGTTGAATGGTATTGAAGAGAAATAGCAGGAAGGTTCGAGGCATACATTGAAGACTACCCCGGCATAAACTGGCTGTGTATAGAACTATAGTGAAGTGGGTTATGTGTAAAAGTTTGTTTAGATCTATGTAATATTTTATGTTGTCACCCTACATTCCGCTGGTAGGATAATGTGATTATGGTTTAAGTACTATGGGTTTGATGCTTTGCCAACCAAGGGGACTCCCGGGAATCGGGGCCTCTCACTGAGGGGGTTTATGATCCCCGAAGAGCGAAGGCCACAAAACTTCGCGACCTGCTGCACAGGTTTATTCATCGGGTACTGGTAGGTACCATCTTACAGCGAGGCGACAGCTTGGGCAATGTGCCCACTAGAGATTTGTTTTATCTCTACTGCTTAGTCAGGGGCATTCATTGTAACATTGCCCATTGCTTAGCATTCTTTTTAACTACCAGTTCGGGCAAGCAAGCGTCCAGCCACATTTGCGGGGGTGCCTACATCACTCAGCTGGCTGATTCCTTTGGGCTTCTGACCGAAGAGAACATCTCCAGCTTCACTCATGTATGTGATACGTCCCCGCTTGATATGCGAACTCTGCGTTACATGAAGATAGTGGAGCAGACGTCTGTTGGGATGCGTTTGAAGGGTCGGGACGGTCGGATCTGGGATCCAGTCCCCGAGGAGAATGAAGAGGAGGAGGAAGAGGAACATGAGGAAGAGAGGGGCCCCGAGGATGAGGGGCCACATGGTACGGGACTATGTGGTTTGACTACGGGTATCCCCCACATGATGAGTATTTGAACTTTAAACCCGCTCATGGTCCAGACCCCCCGTCCAATCTGGACTTGTGGCACAGGTTAGCCGGATTGCAGGTGTCCCAGGAGGAGCTGCATGCTGAGCAGCAACATTTTAATCAGCGTATTGATAACTTCCAGACCAAAAAAGCTAGGCAATATGAGCTGCTGCACCAGATTCAGGACTACCGGAGGAAGAGTTTTGAGTGGCTCTTCGCCTCGCATCAGTCGGCAGCAGCTTTTCATCAGTTTGACGTTTCTGAGCCACCCCGGTTCGACTATGGATATGCTTCGGGTGGCGCGCAGAAACGTTCTCGGGGAGGACATGACGGTGAAGCTAGCGGTTCTGGTCCGCACGATGAAAATGAGAACTATTCTGATGTTCTCCCTCCTCGACAGCCTAGCTTGTTTCCTGATTAGTTATTGATATTTTTTGAGAGTTATACATTTTGTTGTACTTACTAACTCTGTTTATTGTCGATATTTGTTTTTTTATGGGTTGTAAACAATGTTTTTGGTTGTCTGTTTTTATGGATTGATGGATCTGGTGCTTTGGTTTTGGTCCCTTGGTTGTTGTGAGTTGTTGCTTTCAGCTTTGGTTTGTAGATGATTTTCAGTGCAGGTACACGAAATGCCCTTATCGTTGCAAGGCTCATGCATATTTTACATGCCGGTCTCTCCAAGGACCCGTAGGGAAGTTTTATTCCTTTTCACACTCGTGCAAGATCACTCTTATTTTTTGCATGTTTTTTGTTGCACAATAGGAACATTGTGCAATTCAAGTGTGGGGAGGGGTATACTTTCGGGGTATACGTTGTTGTTGATATAACTTTGTTTGTCCAAGAGTAATAAGCATTTTTGCAAAGAACCTTTTATTGTTTTTGGTGCAATTAATTTGTTTTGTAATCAACAAGTTAAGCAAACAAGTTTTTGATAATTAAAACGATGCTTGTTTTGATAAAGGGTATCTTAATTTGGAATTCTTAACAAGTGAAATAAATTTTTTGTTATCATCATTTGTGATTAGACGAAAGGAGGAACTACAAGTTATATCCTATATTTTTACCCATTCCTTCCATTTTTTGTGAGCATTTGAAACCTTGAGCATTAGTAATCATTGCATATTTTTATGGATTGAGTGTGACGGATGTTTCATTCAAATTAATATTTGTTTAAAACATACATCTCCATAGTCATAAGTTTGAACAAAGTTGTATTTAATCAAGGCATTAAAACAAACCCTCATCACCACTTTCTCCATCAACCCATTTCTTTTATTTAAATCCAATTTCAAAGTTGGCAAGGATTTATATTTCCTTTTGGTAGTTCTTGTGAAACAAATAATTAAGCAACACAATGTTTGCTTGTTGATGTATATAGGTCAAAAAAAAATTGTTGTTTAAGCCAAAAAGGCTTTGTAGTATATCTTTTGTGTTCGAATTCTTAGCCAATGGATTTCTTTTTTCTCAATCCTTTTATCCCCAACCATCCTTCAACCCAAACACAACCCAATAAAAAGCATTTGGATTAAATTATGCTTTGTTTTTGCTAATTGATTTAGAGTTGATTTTTATTAAAAATATCACATTTGTTGATCCATTGTCTTGGCAATTGAGTGTTCTATACATACACATTACATGTATGAATCCGAAATAAACCGAGTATGTGTGAACATTGTGAGAAATATAGGGTGTAACATGTTAGTGAATCCTCTGTTTATAAATTCTTGTTGATAATTTTGATTTTATTTTCTTGCTTAAAATTTCAAATTTGGTAAACCTTTGAAAAACAATCTAAGTTTTTGATTATTTGATTCATTGTTGCTTACAAGTTGATTTTTGCAAATTGGTTTCACCATTAAGGTTCATTGTTTGCTTGAGGACAAGCAAATTGGTTTCACGATTATGGTTCATTGTTTACGTGATGATTAGCTCTCAAATATAAGGCTACGTGTAATGATCACGCTCTCATCGTTATATATAGGCCTCACGTATGCGTCACATAAACAATTAAAATCATCACTCTCTCATAACTTCACATCATCATCACATGTTTTATCATTACTCTCACATCACTCCACATCATCACCACCTTTATTCAATATTTTTATTATTTGATATTTATTTTTTTAATTATAGAATAAATTTAAAACGACATAATATTATTAAAAATAAAATTACAAAATAAAAGTAAAAAATACAAGATAAAATAAAATTAAAATACATAAAATTAAAATTAATCCATATTGTATCTTTTCGTTATCCCCTCTTTCGTCTTCTCAGCCATCTCACGAGTGCGACCAGTTAAGTGAACGGTTGCAGCCCACAACAATTTCATGTCATTATTGTTTTCTTTTTTTGCTCCTGTAAGTCGACAAATTTTTGTAACGACTTGTAGATGGTCTCCAACGTGTCATTTTATTCGGTCTCCAACATCAATGTAGGCATGAGCTAGTACCACCTTCTTAACTTCCGTCCAACAAGTGATGGTCGGTTTTGTTGTTTTTTCAAGCACATCCTTTCACATGTGACTTCGTCGCGATGTAGCCGATTGGGTCGGCTTATATTTCCGAAACCACCTCAATGTCGGGTTCGGGTTGGGTTTCGGAAATGTTTTCGAAAACGGATGAATGTTGGTTGAAAAACGGTTGTTGTGGGTATCAATTTGTAAACGTTGGAAACATGTTTGGGTTGTTTGTATCGCCTTGAAAACGATAATAATATATAAACGGGTTAAAAAACAGATTGTTTCGGTTGTTTGGATCTATAGTATGTAGAAAATTTTTTAAATACTTAAGAGTTGAAAATTATAGAATATTAGAAAACTTTGAGAGGGTGTAAGTCCTTTTTTTGTCGGTTGAATGGGTTTATATAGGTAAAAAATTTGATTTTTTTTCTTTCAAACAGTCAAATAGCCGTTATATTTGTTTTTTTATTTTTTATTTTTTTTCTTGTTAATTGCATAAATGGTCCCCTGTGGTTTGATTAAATTGCAGATTTTGTCCCCAAACTTTAAAAATTGCAACTTTAGTCCAAACATTTAAAGTTAATTGTATAAATAGTCCATATGGTTTGATCAGATTGCATATTTGGTCCCCAAATTTTAAAAATCGCAAATTTAGTCAAAATATTTAAAGTTAATTGCGGAAATGGTCCCTGTGGTATGAGTAGATTGCATATTTAGTCCCCAAACTTTATAAATTGCAAATATGAAATATAAATAATTCACAAATCCAAATTAAATATTTAAACTTTATTAAAATATTTTAAACATTTTTAAAATAATTTGTTTCACCTATGGAAGTAATATTCATATTCATTGATTCAAAAAATAGCAAAAACTATTGAATAATAAACATTAAATATACAAGATTTTTGAATTCGCAAGTTATTTAAACATATTATCTTGTATATTTAATGTTTATTATTCAATATTTTTTCCTATTTTTTTAATAAATGAATACGAATACAAATATTTTAATTAAATTCAATAGAAAATAAAAATTATTTTAAGAATATTTAAATTAATTTTATATTTTTTTGATATTTAATTTGGATTTGTGAATTATTTTTATTATGAAATTGCCATTTTTGAAGTTTGGGGACCAAATCAGCAATCTGATCAAACCACAGGGACCATTTATGCAATAACTTTAAATGTTTGGACTAAATTTGCAATTTTTAAAGTTAGGGACCAAATCTGCAATCTGATCAAACCATAGGGACCATTTATGCAATTAACTTTAAAAGTTTGGACTGAATTTGAAATTTTTAAAGTTTGGGGACCAAATCTGAAATTTGGTCAAACCACAGGAACCATTTTTGCAATTTACTCTTTTTTTTTTCAAACAACCAAGTTCACTCGTGATGTCACTCACGCCATTGACACTAACTCCTCTATCACGCCCCTCTGTAGTGGGGGAGGACCGCCAGAGGGGCGTGACTGTCTCCTTTCACACCTAGGTCACACACCACTACGCATGGTCTAAGGATATTAAGGTGTTTGTTTTTTTCAGAAAAGATCTTCCTGGCTTTTTTTGTGTGCACCGTGCAGACAATGGGTAGATGTAGGATGATTCAGATTGTTTGTTTTTAGAAGACATTTCATTAAAAAAAATGACTTCCCATCCTTTTTTTTAAGTCAGACCTAAACTAAACTCTTTTAACATCTTCCCGTGTTTTTTTCCCACATCGAAAATTAGGTTTTCTCCAAAAAAAAAACTCAACTTCACGTTCAGCCACACCTCCCCCGTCTCAGCCGCACCTCCACTGATATACTTTAAATTATACATATTTTTCGACTCGATTTCCCCCGCTTTTAACGTTAACAACATGCAAATTCATTCACAAATAGTCCTAATTATTGTTTTTGTGAATTTGTAGGATAAACGGCCCTGCTCGGAAGAAAATCAAGCCTTGTATGGAATTTCAGTATTTTCTGAGCAAATCCCCATATGCGCACTGTCATGCCAAATCTTGCACTGGCAGTGCCGGCCCATGCACGACCGTGCACAACTTTGCACGACCGTGCAACCAAGTAGTGTTAGGCCATGCATGGCAGTGCTGGCCTATGCACGACCGTGCACCATATTGCATGACCGTTCAACCAGGTAGTGCTAGGCCATGCATGGTAGTGCTGGCCTATGCATGACCGTGCATAAGACAAGCACGACCGTGCAAGATAGCCAGTGCTGGCCATGACGACTTGCGCACGACTGTGCAACTTTTGGCACGACCGTGCCTGACACCTCGAGTCAATTTTCGAGACTTAGCTGAAAATGACAACTTCGACAACCGTCCCAGATCAAAAGTGAAGTACTGTAGCACCTTGCACGACCTTGCACCTATGGTGCAGGACCGTGCCAAGTTCCAGAATTTCACCTCATTTGAATGGGTTGGACTTCTTGGAGCTGAAACACCTTCTGTTCAGATTTCTTGAGGCTGTCTAAGGGAGATTGTGAAGGTCTTGAACATCCGATGAGCATCTAACACCATCTTGTTTCAATCCTTGCTTGCTAGTGGTTTGCATTTTGTTATTTTAATCAAGTCTCTTGTTAATTTTAGCTACTTTGTTATTGTTCTTGTAAGCGTTATGGGCTAAACACTTCATTGTCTAGATTATGATGAAACTTTTGTTTATGTGATGATGATTTTATGAATTGGTCAAATGGGTTTATGTCAGATTCAAGATGAAGTTATGATTGTATTCCAATGATGTTGTAAATTTGTGTATGTTGATTAGTGTTCAAGAATGATGAATGTTTAGTCATACTATGTTGTAAAACCATGTTCAAACATTTGTTTATAATCTTACAACTTGTTTTTAAGATTATGCCATGAGATTAGGAATGATAATTGGTTTCTTGAATGTTATAAAACTTGCATAAGTATACTTTCTTTCACTAAAGTTTGGAAAAACCATGGTGATATTATGATTTGTTGAATATGATTAACATGTGAGTTAGGAAATTATGGCCAAATGACCTCATTTGCATGTTTGTGTTCATAGATTGTAAATTGGAAGAAATTTTGACTTTGTTGAATTTATGCAACTTAGGGTGATTAGTGTGTATAAGTCATATTAATTTTCCTTAAGTTGTGGAATTAAGATTCTGGACGGATGACTAATTCTTGAATAAATCTTGACATAGACCTTGACATTAGGCTTCATAGAATAATCCTAGGTGATTAGAATGTGTTTATCATTTTAATCTTCCAAAGGATTATAGGATTAGATATCTTTGACCGGAATCTAGTCAACATTTGGTTTACCAATTCATAATAATCACATCACTAGGCTAAGTAGATTCATGATCTAGGCAATTCTTTTAGATATTATATTATTAAAAATAACCATCTTTTAGTTATTATTTTAAAATTCACAAAACCCGACATTTTCATGTTGTTGCTAAACATTGATCGAGGTCTAGTATTGAGAGATATCGTGTCCACGGATTGATATCCGGTTCTTACCATAAGCTATATTATTATACGATAGGTACACTTGCCTATTGTGTGTGATTTAGTTTCTAGTAAAAACCATTTTAAAACTAAAATCTGTGTGAAAAATCCATAATTAAAAATATATAGTTTCACGCACATCAAGTTTTTGGCGCCGTTGCCGGGGACACGGTGATTTCAAGAAAAATCAGAGTTGGTGATTTAACTTAGTTTTTAGTGTAAATTTTTTTTATTTATTATTTATTTCACGAGTTTGATTTTTGACTTTTAGGTTTTATTATTTTTCAAATATTAGTTTTATTTTATTTTTATTTTTATTATTTTATTTTTATTTTTATTATTTTATTTTTAACAGGTTTGATTCGGTAACTCGTTTATGCATTAAGTGTGTATGTCCTCAACCCCTGAGCCGGACATTGTCGAGCCTAGATCGGAACCGGAGCGGTATTTTCGGTAAAGGTTGCGGGAGCGGTCCCGTATTGTAGCAAATACCATCGAAGGAGACGGAGAGACCGGCAATATCTTTGGCACGGGAGACAAGACCATGGCGGACCAAGAGGATGACCGGACGATTTCTGACTTCGCGAAACCATCACTTGGAGGATTGGAGCCAAGCATCACCCGACCGACTGTGGAGGCCAACAATTTCGAGATCAAGTCGAGTATCATTCAAATGGGAAGGATCACGAGGATCCTAATCTCCATATCGCGGGATTTCTGGAGATTTGCTATCACATCACTCCACATCATCACCACCTTTATTCAATATTTTTATTATTTGATATTTATTTTTTTTATTATAGAATAAGTTTAAAAAGACATAATATTATTAAAAATAAAATTACAAAATAAAAGTAAAAAAATACAAGATAAAATAAAATTAAAATACATAAAATTAAAATTAATCCATATTGTATCTTTTCGTTATCCACTCTTTCGTCTTCTCAGCCATCTCACGAGTGCGACCTGTTAAGTGAACGGTTGGAGCCCACAACAATTTCATGTCATTATTGTTTTCTTTTTTTGCTCCTGTAAGTCGACAAATTTTTGTAACGACTTGTAGATAGTCTCTAACGTGTCATTGTATTCGGTCTCCAACATCAATGTAGGCATGAGCTAGTACACCTTCTTAACTTCCGTCCAACGAGTGATGGTTGGTTTTGTTGTTTTTTCAAGCACATCCTTTCACATGTGACTTCGTCGCGATGTAGCCGATTGGGTCGGCTTATATTTCCGAAACCACCTCAATGTCGGGTTCGGGTTGGGTTTCGGAAATGTTTTCGAAAACGGATGAATGTTGGTTGAAAAACGGTTGTTGTGGGTATCAATTTGTAAACGTTGGAAACATGTTGGGTTGTTTGTATCGCCTTGAAAACGATAATAATTTATAAACGGGTTAAAAAACAGATTGTTTCGGTTGTTTGGATCTATAGTATGTAGAAAAATTTTTTAAATATTTACGAGTTGAAAATTATAGAATATTAGAAAACTTTGAGAGAGGTGTAAGTCTGTTTTTTTGTCGGTTGAATGGGTTTATATAGGTAAAAAATTTGATTTTTTTTCTTTCAAACAGTCAAATAGCCGTTATATTTGTTTTTTTATTTTTTATTTTTTTTCTTGTTAATTGTATAAATGGTCCCCTGTGGTTTGATTAAATTGCAGATTTTGTCCCCAAACTTTAAAAATTGCAACTTTAGTCCAAACATTTAAAGTTAATTGTATAAATAGTCCATATGGTTTGATCAGATTGCATATTTGGTCCCCAAATTTTAAAAATCGCAAATTTAGTCAAAATATTTAAAGTTAATTGCGGAAATGGTCCCTGTGGTATGAGTAGATTGCATATTTAGTCCCCAAACTTTATAAATTGCAAATATAAAATATAAATAATTCACAAATCCAAATTAAATATTTAAACTTTATTAAAATATTTTAAACATTTTTAAAATAATTTGTTTCACCTATGGAAGTAATATTCATATTCATTGATTCAAAAAATAGCAAAAACTATTGAATAATAAACATTAAATATACAAGATTTTTGAATTCGCAAGTTATTTAAACATATTATCTTGTATATTTAATGTTTATTATTCAATATTTTTTCCTATTTTTTTAATAAATGAATACGAATACAAATATTTTAATTAAATTCAATAGAAAATAAAAATTATTTTAAGAATATTTAAATTAATTTTATATTTTTTTGATATTTAATTTGGATTTGTGAATTATTTTTATTATGAAATTGCCATTTTTGAAGTTTGGGGACCAAATCAGCAATCTGATCAAACCACAGGGACCATTTATGCAATAACTTTAAATGTTTGGACTAAATTTGCAATTTTTAAAGTTAGGGACCAAATCTGCAATCTGATCAAACCATAGGGACCATTTATGCAATTAACTTTAAAAGTTTGGACTGAATTTGAAATTTTTAAAGTTTGGGGACCAAATCTGAAATTTGGTCAAACCACAGGAACCATTTTTGCAATTTACTCTTTTTTTTTTCAAACAACCAAGTTCACTCGTGATGTCACTCACGCCATTGACACTAACTCCTCTATCACGCCCCTCTGTAGTGGGGGAGGACCGCCAGAGGGGCGTGACTGTCTCCTTTCACACCTAAGTCACACACCACTACGCATGGTCTAAGGATATTAAGGTGTTTGTTTTTTTCAGAAAAGATCTTCCTGGCTTTTTTTGTGTGCACCGTGCAGACAATGGGTAGATGTAGGATGATTCAGATTGTTTGTTTTTAGAAGACATTTCATTAAAAAAAATGACTTCCCATCCTTTTTTTTAAGTCAGACCTAAACTAAACTCTTTTAACATCTTCCCGTGTTTTTTTCCCACATCGAAAATTAGGTTTTCTCCAAAAAAAAAACTCAACTTCACGTTCAGCCACACCTCCCCCGTCTCAGCCGCACCTCCACTGATATACTTTAAATTATACATATTTTTCGACTCGATTTCCCCCGCTTTTAACGTTAACAACATGCAAATTCATTCACAAATAGTCCTAATTATTGTTTTTGTGAATTTGTAGGATAAACGGCCCTGCTCGGAAGAAAATCAAGCCTTGTATGGAATTTCAGTATTTTCTGAGCAAATCCCCATATGCGCACTGTCATGCCAAATCTTGCACTGGCAGTGCCGGCCCATGCACGACCGTGCACAACTTTGCACGACCGTGCAACCAAGTAGTGTTAGGCCATGCATGGCAGTGCTGGCCTATGCACGACCGTGCACCATATTGCATGACCGTTCAACCAGGTAGTGCTAGGCCATGCATGGTAGTGCTGGCCTATGCATGACCGTGCATAAGACAAGCACGACCGTGCAAGATAGCCAGTGCTGGCCATGACGACTTGCGCACGACTGTGCAACTTTTGGCACGACCGTGCCTGACACCTCGAGTCAATTTTCGAGACTTAGCTGAAAATGACAACTTCGACAACCGTCCCAGATCAAAAGTGAAGTACTGTAGCACCTTGCACGACCTTGCACCTATGGTGCAGGACCGTGCCAAGTTCCAGAATTTCACCTCATTTGAATGGGTTGGACTTCTTGGAGCTGAAACACCTTCTGTTCAGATTTCTTGAGGCTGTCTAAGGGAGATTGTGAAGGTCTTGAACATCCGATGAGCATCTAACACCATCTTGTTTCAATCCTTGCTTGCTAGTGGTTTGCATTTTGTTATTTTAATCAAGTCTCTTGTTAATTTTAGCTACTTTGTTATTGTTCTTGTAAGCGTTATGGGCTAAACACTTCATTGTCTAGATTATGATGAAACTTTTGTTTATGTGATGATGATTTTATGAATTGGTCAAATGGGTTTATGTCAGATTCAAGATGAAGTTATGATTGTATTCCAATGATGTTGTAAATTTGTGTATGTTGATTAGTGTTCAAGAATGATGAATGTTTAGTCATACTATGTTGTAAAACCATGTTCAAACATTTGTTTATAATCTTACAACTTGTTTTTAAGATTATGCCATGAGATTAGGAATGATAATTGGTTTCTTGAATGTTATAAAACTTGCATAAGTATACTTTCTTTCACTAAAGTTTGGAAAAACCATGGTGATATTATGATTTGTTGAATATGATTAACATGTGAGTTAGGAAATTATGGCCAAATGACCTCATTTGCATGTTTGTGTTCATAGATTGTAAATTGGAAGAAATTTTGACTTTGTTGAATTTATGCAACTTAGGGTGATTAGTGTGTATAAGTCATATTAATTTTCCTTAAGTTGTGGAATTAAGATTCTGGACGGATGACTAATTCTTGAATAAATCTTGACATAGACCTTGACATTAGGCTTCATAGAATAATCCTAGGTGATTAGAATGTGTTTATCATTTTAATCTTCCAAAGGATTATAGGATTAGATATCTTTGACCGGAATCTAGTCAACATTTGGTTTACCAATTCATAATAATCACATCACTAGGCTAAGTAGATTCATGATCTAGGCAATTCTTTTAGATATTATATTATTAAAAATAACCATCTTTTAGTTATTATTTTAAAATTCACAAAACCCGACATTTTCATGTTGTTGCTAAACATTGATCGAGGTCTAGTATTGAGAGATATCGTGTCCACGGATTGATATCCGGTTCTTACCATAAGCTATATTATTATACGATAGGTACACTTGCCTATTGTGTGTGATTTAGTTTCTAGTAAAAACCATTTTAAAACTAAAATCTGTGTGAAAAATCCATAATTAAAAATATATAGTTTCACGCACATCAAGTTTTTGGCGCCGTTGCCGGGGACACGGTGATTTCAAGAAAAATCAGAGTTGGTGATTTAACTTAGTTTTTAGTGTAAATTTTTTTTATTTATTATTTATTTCACGAGTTTGATTTTTGACTTTTAGGTTTTATTATTTTTCAAATATTAGTTTTATTTTATTTTTATTTTTATTATTTTATTTTTATTTTTATTATTTTATTTTTAACAGGTTTGATTCGGTAACTCGTTTATGCATTAAGTGTGTATGTCCTCAACCCCTGAGCCGGACATTGTCGAGCCTAGATCGGAACCGGAGCGGTATTTTCGGTAAAGGTTGCGGGAGCGGTCCCGTATTGTAGCAAATACCATCGAAGGAGACGGAGAGACCGGCAATATCTTTGGCACGGGAGACAAGACCATGGCGGACCAAGAGGATGACCGGACGATTTCTGACTTCGCGAAACCATCACTTGGAGGATTGGAGCCAAGCATCACCCGACCGACTGTGGAGGCCAACAATTTCGAGATCAAGTCGAGTATCATTCAAATGGGAAGGATCACGAGGATCCTAATCTCCATATCGCGGGATTTCTGGAGATTTGCTATCACATCACTCCACATCATCACCACCTTTATTCAATATTTTTATTATTTGATATTTATTTTTTTATTATAGAATAAGTTTAAAAAGACATAATATTATTAAAAATAAAATTACAAAATAAAAGTAAAAAAATACAAGATAAAATAAAATTAAAATACATAAAATTAAAATTAATCCATATTGTATCTTTTCGTTATCCACTCTTTCGTCTTCTCAGCCATCTCACGAGTGCGACCTGTTAAGTGAACGGTTGGAGCCCACAACAATTTCATGTCATTATTGTTTTCTTTTTTTGCTCCTGTAAGTCGACAAATTTTTGTAACGACTTGTAGATAGTCTCTAACGTGTCATTGTATTCGGTCTCCAACATCAATGTAGGCATGAGCTAGTACACCTTCTTAACTTCCGTCCAACGAGTGATGGTTGGTTTTGTTGTTTTTTCAAGCACATCCTTTCACATGTGACTTCGTCGCGATGTAGCCGATTGGGTCGGCTTATATTTCCGAAACCACCTCAATGTCGGGTTCGGGTTGGGTTTCGGAAATGTTTTCGAAAACGGATGAATGTTGGTTGAAAAACGGTTGTTGTGGGTATCAATTTGTAAACGTTGGAAACATGTTGGGTTGTTTGTATCGCCTTGAAAACGATAATAATTTATAAACGGGTTAAAAAACAGATTGTTTCGGTTGTTTGGATCTATAGTATGTAGAAAAATTTTTTAAATATTTACGAGTTGAAAATTATAGAATATTAGAAAACTTTGAGAGAGGTGTAAGTCTGTTTTTTTGTCGGTTGAATGGGTTTATATAGGTAAAAAATTTGATTTTTTTTCTTTCAAACAGTCAAATAGCCGTTATATTTGTTTTTTTATTTTTTATTTTTTTTCTTGTTAATTGTATAAATGGTCCCCTGTGGTTTGATTAAATTGCAGATTTTGTCCCCAAACTTTAAAAATTGCAACTTTAGTCCAAACATTTAAAGTTAATTGTATAAATAGTCCATATGGTTTGATCAGATTGCATATTTGGTCCCCAAATTTTAAAAATCGCAAATTTAGTCAAAATATTTAAAGTTAATTGCGGAAATGGTCCCTGTGGTATGAGTAGATTGCATATTTAGTCCCCAAACTTTATAAATTGCAAATATAAAATATAAATAATTCACAAATCCAAATTAAATATTTAAACTTTATTAAAATATTTTAAACATTTTTAAAATAATTTGTTTCACCTATGGAAGTAATATTCATATTCATTGATTCAAAAAATAGCAAAAACTATTGAATAATAAACATTAAATATACAAGATTTTTGAATTCGAAAGTTATTTAAACATATTATCTTGTATATTTAATGTTTATTATTCAATATTTTTTGCTACTTTTTAATAAATGAATACGAATACAAATATTTTAATTAAATTCAATAGAAAATAAAAATTATTTTAAGAATATTTAAATTAATTTTATATATTTTTTGATATTTAATTTGGATTTGTGAATTATTTTTATTATAAAATTGCCATTTTTGAAGTTTGGGGACCAAATCAGCAAACTGATCAAACCACAGGGACCATTTATGCAATAACTTTAAATGTTTGGACTAAATTTGCAATTTTTAAAGTTAGGGACCAAATCTGCAATCTGATCAAACCATAGGGACCATTTATGCAATTAACTTTAAAAGTTTGGACTGAATTTGCAATTTTTAAAGTTTGGGGACCAAAGCTGAAATTTGGTCAAACCACAGGAACCATTTTTGCAATTTACTCTTTTTTTTCAAACAACCAAGTTCACCCGTGATGTCACTCACGCCATTGACACTAACTCCTCCATCACGCCCCTCTGTAGTGGGGGAGGACCGCCAGAGGGGCGTGACTGTCTCCTTTCACACCTAGGTCACACACCACTACGTAGAGGTGGCCAAACCGGTTTTTTTTCAAGAACCGGAACCGGTTCCAAACCGGTTCCTAAGTCCCACCGGTTCCTCCAAACCGGTTCCACCCTAGACCCGAACCGGTTCCGTACCCGGTTCCACTCCAAAAAAACCATATTCGGTGTACCCGGTTAGGGTAGGGTCCTAAACCAGTTTCTGTTTTAGAACCGGTTCCAAACCGGTTCCACTTGTTTTTTTTTTCCTTAAACTATAAACTAATAATTTATAAACCCTAATAAAACCTTAAACTAATAATTAATAAACCCTAATAAAACCTTAAACTTATTAATAAACCTTAAACAAATCAAAGAATTTAACCTTAAACAAATAAAACCTTAAACTATTATTTAATTTGATTTGTTTAAGGTTTAATTAGGGTTTATTAATTAATTATTAGTTAAATGTTTGATAAGTTTAAGGTTTTATTAGGTTTGATTTGTTTAAGGTTTAATTAAGGTTTATTAATTAATTATTAGTTAAATGTTTGATAAGTTTAAGGTTTTATTAGGTTTGATTTGTTTAAGGTTTAATTAGGGTTTATTAATTAATTATTAGTTAAATGTTTGAATTGGTTAATAATAACAAATGTTAAAAACAAACATAAATTCATTAATTATTTTAAGTAATTTAAAAACAAAAGAAAAGAAAAGTTACAAACAACTAATAAAACATTAAAATCAAAGATTTGTGTCGTTTTGTTGCGAACGACTGAAGTTAGCTTCAAATGCAAGTTCTTCGTCGGATAGGCCGGGTGATAAGCCTTCTTCAACTTCTTCGTCATGTACTTTTACTTCAATGGATGTTTCATCTTCGAGGGTTGTTTGATCTTGAATACGATCGATCGAGTCCAAATGATCCTTTAAACACATGCACATTTCTACCGACTCGGGAATGAGTTTTGTTCTTCTTAACGACAAGACCCTGCCACTAAGAGAAAATGCAGATTCCGAAGCTACCGTGGAAGCTTGGACAGTTAGTAAATCACGGGCCATGGCGGCAAGAATCGGAAACTCGGATTCCTTTGCTTTCCACCAAGCCAAAATATCAAAATTGCGATATGACTCGGCCGTCATATCAGATACGTAATCTGTACCACTATACCGGCCTAGTTCGCTTGAAGGGGTATTACCCCTTTGACGTTTAGCCGTGACGTTTAGAACCGTGTTCAATAGGTTAACCATCGGATCTCGTGCTCGAGAAGCACTCGAACTTGATGAGGAACCAGGAGTGGGCATATGTATGTTTTCACCATATTTAATCAAATAAAAGTCATACATAGATTGTAAATTATTATTAAAAACATTTTTTGCTTCGGTTGAAAAGCTTGGGTATATCTCGTGTATGTCAAGAGCGTCATAAATTTCGTCTATCAAGCATTCCACCCTCGTAACATTTAAAATTGGGTTAAAAGCGGCCGCGCAAGTAAAAACGGGTGGTAATTCAATAAAATACTTTAGTAATTTATTTCGCATCAGTAATATCATGTTAGAAAACATTTCATTTTTATTTTCAAAAGTTTTAAAGTTTGTAACCATTAAAAATATCTCCGAAGAACCAAAGAACTAGTCGGGTAATAAGTCCCTGATAGTTTAGTAGTTGATGATTTAAAAACTTCAAGAAATTCAGATAATAATTGGACATTATCCCAAGAACTATCCAAAAATGCGTCGACATAACCCCGGTCGACGAGACTTGCGTGAAACATTTGCAAAGTGTCTTTTTGTCGTAAAGCACTTTCAAGCATTAGGCAAGTGGAATTCCATCTATGAGATACATCCCAATTTGCACCCAAAGAAATCCTCCCCGTATCTTTACAAAATTTCCTATATGCCATATGTCGTGCCCGGCTCTTTTTAAAAATATCATGTAGCATTTGTCGACAAACGTTTATAAATGTTGTAACATCATCAGTGCCAATACCGTCTTGCACAATTAAATTTATTATATGTGCAACACATCGTGAGTGAAAAAATGCACCATTACATAACGGCAAATATTTTAATTTTAATTTTTCAACTGCCATCGTATTGTTTGAAGCGTTATCAAATGACTTTGAAAATATTTTTTTTTCTAACTTAAACGTCGTTATTACATAATCTAAAATTTGAAATAAAAGGTCACCGGTATGTGGATACGGAAAAAGTTCAAAAGCAATGGTGCGTTTCATCATTATCCATGATGACGGTTCTACCCAATGAGCGGTGACGCAAAGGTAGGATTCGGGTAGATTATGTGGAGCCGACCAAACATCACTAGTTAAGTTAACCCCCGTATTTAAATTTTCAAAATATGCAACTAGTTCATGTTTGGCATGTTTCCACATCTTTAAACAATGGCGTCTAAGAGTTTGTCGACTTATGTGGGTGTAGCGTGGTTGAAGCGTCTCCCAAATCATGCTTGTTAACCGAGGGTTGTCGAAATGGCTAAACGGCAACGCCTCTTGAATCACGAACTTCGCCATTCGATCCCGAACCCGATCAAGGTCATAATTAAATATTCCACTTTCAACATCCATTTGCATTTGTTGAGACTCGGGATCCTTTTTCAACGCATTGCAAAACGGTTTGTTGATGTGTTTCTTCAAATTCGAATTCGATTCTTTCCCTGAATATATTCCACAAAACTTGCAACGAGCTTTTATAGAACCATCACTAAGCTCGACCAAATCCCAATTGCACCATATCTCCAGGTTCCGATTGTGTTCAATAAACGAACAAAGGATGGTCCGGTGTTGGAACCTTGACCGACTGAAGAATTTGAAGCATCCATGATAACAAAGGGAAAATTATAAAGAGTATGAGACTTTGAGAGTAGGAAACGAGAAAACGAAAAACCAAAACGAGAGATGGAGACTAAACAAGCGCGTATAAATAGCGTTTTTTGCGTTTTTTTGCGTTTTTTCGCGTTCGGGATTGCGTTTTGACTTGTGTGATCACTCCATACCACCCAATACCTATTTATACTAGTTTAGGGGGTCAAAAAATGGTCTCAAACGGTCAAAAACAGTCAAAAAAGGCTATAATTCGATCTCCAACGTTCAGATCCATTTTAACGGCTATAACCGGTTCCAACCGGGTCCGGGTACTAACCGGTCGAGTGGGAAAAACGTGGAACCGGGTCCTAACTTTCGGGTACTACCGGGTAGGGACCGGTTCTTGAAAATACCGGGTAGGAACCGGTTCCGGTTCGGGTCGAGTCCAGGAACCGGTTACGATGGCCACCTCTACCACTACGCATGGTCTAAGGATATTAAGGTGTTTGTTTTTTTCAGAAAAGATCTTCCTGGCTTTTTTTGTGTGCACCGTGCAGACAACGGGTAGATGTAGGATGATTCAGATTGTTTGTTTTTAGAAGACATTTTGTTAAAAAAAATGACTTCCCATCCTTTTTTTTAGGTCAGACCTAAACTAAACTCTTTTAACATCTTCCCGTGTTTTTTTCCCACATCGAAAATTAGGTTTTCTCCAAAAAAAAACTCAACTTCACGTTCAGCCACACCTCCCCCGTCTCAGCCGCACCTCCACTGATATACTTTAAATTATACATATTTTTCGACTCGATTTCCCCCGCTTTTAACGTTAACAACATGCAAATTCATTCACAAATAGTCTTAATTATTGTTTTTGTGAATTTGTAGGATAAACGGCCCTGCTCGGAAGAAAATCAAGCTTTGTATGGAATTTCAGCATTTTTTGAGCAAATCCCCAGATGCGCACTGTCATGCCAAATCTTGCACTGGTAGTGCCGGCCCATGCACGACCGTGCACAACTTTGCACGACCATGCAACCAGGTAGTGCTAGGCCATGCATGGCAGTGCTGGCCTATCCACGACCGTGCACCATATTGCATGACCGTCCAACCAGGTAGTGTTAGGCCACGCATGGTAGTGCTAGCCTATGCACGACCGTGCATAAGACAAGCACGGCCGTGCAAGATAGCCAGTGCCGGGCCAAATGGAGGTAGTGCCGGCCATGACGACTTGCGCACGACCGTGCAACTTTTGGCAAGATTGTGCCTGACACCTCGAGTCAATTTTTGAGACTTAGCTGAAAATGACAACTTCAACAACCGTCCCAGACCAAAAGTGAAGTACTGTAGCACCTTGCACGCTCGTGCACCTATGGTGCACGACCGTGCCAAGTTCCAGAATTTCACCTCATTTGAATGGGTTGGACTTCTTGGAGCTGAAACACCTCCTGTTCAGATTTCTTGAGGCTGTCTAAGGGAGATTGTGAAGGTCTTGAACATCCAATGAGCATCTAACACCATCTTGTTTCAATCCTTGCTTGCGAGTGGTTTGCATTTTGTTATTTCAATCATGTCTCTTGTTAATTTTAGCTACTTTGTTATTGTTCTTATAAGCCTTATGGGCTAAACACTTCATTGTCTAGATTATGATGAAACTTTTGTTTATGTGATGATGATTTTATGAATTGGTCAAATGGGTTTATGTCAAGATTCAAGATGAAGTTATGATTGTATTCCAATGATGTTGTAAATTTGTGTATGTTGATTAGTGTTCAAGAATGATGAATGTTTAGTCATACTATGTTGGAAAACCATGTTCAAACATTTGTTTATAATCTTACAACTTGTTTTTAAGATTATGCCATGAGATTAGGAATGATAATTGGTTTCTTGAATGTTATAAAACTTGCATAAGTATACTTTCTTTCACTAAAGTTTGGAAAAATTATGGTGATATTATGATTTGTTGAATATGATTAACATGTGAGTTAGGAAATTATGGCCAAATGACCTCATTTGCATGATTGTGTTCATAGATTGTAAGTTGGAAGAAATTTTGACTTTGTTGAATTTATGCAACTTAGGGTGATTAGTGTGTATAAGTCATATTAATTTTCCTTAAGTTGTGGAATTAAGATTCTGGACGGATGACTTATTATTGATTAAATCTTGACATAGACCTTGACATTAGGCTTCATAGAATAATCCTATGTGATTAGAATGTGTTTATCATTTTAATCTTCCAAAGGATTATAGGATTAGATATCTTTGACCAAAATCTAGTCAACATTTGGTTTACCAATTCATAATAATCACATCACTAGACTAAGTGGATTCATGATCTAGGCAATTCTTTTAGATATTAGATTATTAAAAAAACCATCTTTTAGTTATTATTTTAAAATTCACAAAACCCGACATTTTCATGTTGTTGCTAAACATTGACCGAGGTCTAGTATTGAGAGATATCGTGTCCACGGATTGATATCCGGTTCTTACAATAAGCTATATTATTATATGATAGGTACACTTGCCTATTGTGTGTGATTTAGTTTCTAGTAAAACCATTTTAAAACTAAAATCTGTGTGAAAAATCCATAATTAAAAATATATAGTTTCACGCACATCAAGTTTTTGGCGCCGTTGCCGGGGACACGGTAATTTCAAGAAAAATCAGAGTTGGTGATTTAACTTAGTTTTTAGTGTAAATTTTTTTTATTTATTATTTATTTCGCTAGTTTGATTTTTGACTTTAAGTTTTTATTATTTTTCAAATATTAGTTTTATTTTATTTTTATTTTTATTTTTTATTTTTAACAGGTTTGATTCGGTAACTCGTTTATGCATTAAGTGCGTATGTCCTCAACCCCTGAGCCGGACATTGTCGAGCCTAGATCGGAACCGGAGCGGTATTTTCGGTAAAGGTTGCGGGAGCGGTCCCGTATTGTAGCAAATACCATCGAAGGAGACGGAGAGACCGACAATATCTTTGGCACGGGAGACACTGTTGGGTTAATCTTGACTTAAGTTTATTATTTAGATTTATTATTGGTTTTATTATAAGAATTTTAGGTGTTTTGTTTAGTGGTTAAATAAAGAAGTGGGTAGAAATGTTTGACCGGATTTGAGGGAAGATTACGTTGGAAAGTGGACGTTGGGGTGGTCATATCTTCTACCAGTTTACTAGGGGTAGAATGAGTATTTTATGGCATTTTTGTTTTTCCCACATTTTCTCTGTAAAGGCTATATATAGCCTTAGTAGTCCATGAATAAAATATTGAGCTTTCTCTACTTTTCTTTCTGCAACTTTAATATATCTATTTGTTTCATAATTGAGAGTTTATATTACGTGAGTGTGTGTTTGTAAACACTTAGGGTCTGATCCAACATTTGGTATCAGAGCCTAGGGGTCGTATCGCGGGTTTTGAGAGTCGGTTTTTGAGAGAGAAAAGTTGAAGCAGGTTCTGTGTGAACCGAAAGAGAGGTCACGGCGGAAGAGGTTCTGAGTGAGCCAGAAGCGGTTCTGTGTGAGCTGCTGAGACGAGACAGAAGACAATCTATGCGATTGTAGACGGGTTCTTTGTGAGCCATACAAGATTCTGCGTGGATCAAGCGAGAGGAGGAAGAAGAACGACAGATCTGTGTGATCGTGAAGACGTTCGGTGTGATCCGGTAAGAAGTTCTATGTGAACAGAAGTAAGAAGATTGTGTGGCTAGTGATCTGTGCTGATCGAGACCTGCAAAGAAAAAAAAAAGAAATACGCAAGAAGTGTTTGCGCAATTAAAGAAGAAAGAAGAAGAAGAGATTGAAGTCATTTAAACAATGTGTCGATCTGTGTGATCTTATTAAATCATTTCATGTTTTCTCTTTCTTCACATTCATAAAGTAACTTTGAAAAGTGGAGCCATCAGACATGTGAAAGTGTTTTTTGCATAAAGGAAGTGATTGTGTGGTGGACCCAAGGAAAAGTGTTTTGTTTGAAATTGTGGTGTTTTTTTTTAAAAAAAAAAAACGTTGCTTTTGCCGTCCAGAGTGGGCTGCTTTTATCTAAAAAAAAAAAAAGCTATTTTTTTTGTTTAACAGGAAGCTTTTAGGATGGCAGAAGGTGGTGGTACAATTGTGCAATCAAGCAATCAAGGCAACATTCCTTTACAATGCCCGAAATTAACGAGTACGAACTACACGAGTTGGTCAATAATGGTGGAGTCGATCCTACAAGCATACGGTTTGTGGGAAGCAATTGATCTAGTAACCGGAGGTGCGGTGGATGCTAAGAAAAATTTACAAGCAAGGGCGTTTGTGTTTCAAACTTTACCCGAAGATGTGTTGCTTCAAGTTGCAAAGCACAAGCATGCAAAAGATGTTTGGGAAGCGCTTCGTGTGCGGTATTTGGGAGCCGATCGTGTTCAAAAGGCTAGAATTCAAACTCTTAGATCCGAGTTAGAGATGTTGAAGATGAAAGAGAGTGAAACGATTGACGAGTTTTCGGGCAAACTTAGTGGGATTGCTACAAAGATCAAGAGTCTTGGATCTAACTTGGAAGATGAGGTTGTGGTAAGAAAGCTATTAAATTCGGTTCCAAAGAAATTTTTGCAAATTGTTGCTTCTATTGAGCAATACTCGGAGATAGAGCATATGTCACTTGAGGAGGCCGTTGGAAGATTGAAGGCTTATGAAGATAGAATCAAAGTTCTTGATGAGGAAGAAAATGATCAAGGGAAGTTGTTGCTTACAAAAGAGGATTGGCAAGAGAGATCAAAGCGAGGAGAGTTTGATCAAAATAAATTTGGTCAAGGAAGAGGTCGTGGTCAAGGAAGGGGTCGCGGTTATGGTAGAGGTCGAGGTGGCCGATTTCAATCTAATGAAGACCGAAGGGAACAAGGTATCTATCGAGACAAAAGGCATATTAAGTGTTACAATTGTCAAGAGTATGGTCATTATGCGGTTGAGTGTCCCAAACAAGAACCAAAGGAAGAAGTGGCTAATTTGACTCGGGAAGATGATGAGTCGGCATTACTTTAATGAAGAAGCGAGTTAATATCAAGATTAAGGGGGTGAATGTTGGGTTAATCTTGACTTAAGTTTATTATTTAGATTTATTATTGGTTTTATTATAAGAATTTTAGGTGTTTTGTTTAGTGGTTAAATAAAGAAGTGGGTAGAAATGTTTGACCGGATTTGAGGGAAGATTACGTTGGAAAGTGGACGTTGGGGTGGTCATATCTTCTACCAGTTTACTAGGGGTAGAATGAGTATTTTATGGCGTTTTTGTTGTTCCCACGTTTTCTCTGTAAAGGCTATATATAGCCTTAGTAGTCCATGAATAAAATATTGAGCTTTCTCTACTTTTCTTTCTGCAACTTTAATATATCTATTTGTTTCATAATTGAGGGTTTATATTACGTGAGTGTGTGTTTGTAAACACTTAGGGTCTGATCCAACAGACACGACCATGGCGGACCAAGAGGATGACCGGACGATTTCTGACTTCGTGAAACCATCACTTGGAGGATTGGAGCCAAGCATCACCCGACCGACTATGGAGGCCAACAATTTCGAGATCAAGTCGAGTATCATTCAAATGGGAAGGATCACGAGGATCCTAATCTCCATATCGCGGGATTTCTAGAGATTTGCGCCACTTTCAAGATCAATGGAGCGTCTGATGATGCCATTCGGCTTCGGTTATTCCCATTCACTCTACGTGACCGAGCCAAGGCATGGCTGATTTCCATTCCCTCAGGCTGTATTACCACTTGGAATCAGATGTCTGAAAAATTCTTTGAGAAATATTTTCTTCCCGAGAAAACTGCGAAGCTGAGTGCTCGAATTCTTTCATTCCAGCAGGATGATGGTGAGACGTTCTACGAGGCGTGGGAGCGGTTTAAGGATCTGATGAGAAAGGTCCCACATCACGGTTTGGAGTTATGGAGACAGTGTGAGACATTCTACAATGGTCTCGATGTGAGCGGACGACAGTGGCTTGACAGTTATGCGGGTGGAGATTTTGGAGCGAAGCAACCGCGAGAGGCGTTTGAATTGCTCGAGAAAGCAGCTAGGAAGAGTTATTCTCAGCAGGCCCCGAGAGCCAAGGAACCCAAACAGGGTGTCCATCAGGTTGATTCTTATACTGCTTTGATTGCACAGTTGGAGGCCCTCTCCAGCAAAATCGAGCAGATGTCTGTAAACAAAGTCCAATCTTGTTGTGAGATATGTGGGGGACCATACCATAGTGGGGAGTGTTCGATTAGGGATAGATCCGTTCACGAGCAGGTTGACTACATGGGCAACCAAACTCGGTCTCAAAATAATCCCTACAGTAACACATATAATCAGGGGTGGGGGAATCACCCAAATTTCAGTTGGAAGTCTAGTACCATAAACCAGCAACCACTCGGATTCAATCCGCGTCCCCCATTCCAAAATCAGTCTCACGGTCAGTCCTCATAGATTCGTCCTCCAGAGAACCAGTTCCAAAATCAAGGTTCTAGCAGTGGGTCACAGCCCGCTCCTGAAAAGCGATCCAATTTGGAGGACATGGTTGCACGGTTGCTAGCTAACTCCGAGAGCCAAAGCCAGTTGGCTCAGAAACAGAATCAGTATATGGAAGACCGCTTCCATAAGCATGAGACGGAGTTGAGGAACCAAATAGCATTAATGCAAACCATCGAGAATCAGGTAGGACAGATTGCTAAGTTGCTATCCAAAAGGCAACAAGGTGGCCTCCCAAGTAACACTGAGCCAAATCCCAATGCTCATGTTAAGGCCATCACATTGAGGAGTGGTAAATCCACCACTGCACCTCCTCCACCGGCTTCCCCTTCTTCTTCTCTTCCGCCGGTGATTAAGGAGGTTGCGACTGAGATTCCTGCTGAGGTGCATTTCAGGCCAGGCCCAGCAAGTACAGCACAAGCAAAGGAACCAGTCAAGGACTACACTCCTCCTGTTCCATACCCCAGCGGGTTGAAGAAGCATAAATTTGAGGAACACTATGGTAAATTTCTGGAATTGTTCAAGTTGTTGCACATCAATCTGCCATTTGTTGAGGCACTTGCTCAAATGCCTAAGTATGCCAAGTTTTTGAAGGACATCCTCACCAACAAGAAGAAGTTGGAGGATTTATCTCATGTTACATTGAGTGAGGAGTGTTCTGCGATCCTTCAAAACAAACTTCCTCAGAAGATGAATGATCCTGGGAGTTTCACTATCCCATGCTTGATTGGAAGTTTATCAGTCAGTAATGCATTGGCTGATTTGGGGGCCAGCATCAATCTAATGCCCTATGCTGTGTTTGAGAAACTAGGTGTTGAGGAACTTAAGCCAACCCGAATGAGCATCCAGCTTGCTGATCGGTCAGTCAAATATCCGAGAGGTATAGTTGAGAATTTGTTGGTTAAGATTGATCGATTTGTGTTTCCTGTGGACTTTGTGATCCTTGATATGGATGAAGACAAGAATGTACCTCTCATTCTTGGTAGTCCATTCCTAGCCACTGCTAGAGCCCTCATTGATGTTTGCTCGGGCAAATTGACACTTAAAGTTTATGATGAGGAGGTGACCTTTGATATCAGAAGGTCAATGAGGCATCCACAGAGTCAGGACGATTCACTCTACTTCATTGATGTTGTTGATTCATGTATGAGTGATCCATCACAGGATGGGTGTGTTGTGGAGGTGTTTGACACCCAATTGTTAGGAGGGGAGGATGTAGACCCAGTCTCTAAGGGTCGATTTGATGAGGAGATGATGGCAATGCTAAGCCACGATCCTTCCCCTCAGGATGAAGTGTTTGAAGTCATGGATCGCAAGGATGAGCCTAAGGCATTACCTTCTGTTGTAGACCCACCGTCTGTTGAGCTTAAGGAGCTTCCCGGTCATTTGGAGTATGCATTCCTAGATGGTGAGTCTCGGTTGCCAGTTATCATCTCGTCTGCGTTGACGAGTGGAGAGAAGGCCAAATTGCTTGAGGTTCTGAAGATGCACAAGAAGGCGATCGCATGGAATATCATGGACATCAAGGGCATCAATCCATCTTTTTGCACCCATAAGATCTTGATGGATGTCACACCCCGAGCCGGCGGGATTGGATCGGATTCCCCGTCCGGCGAAAGGTTCCCGAGGCGTGATATCGTGAGTGATAATCGGAATGATCAGATTGTTTACATTGCACATGATATAAATGAGAAACGCGAAATAGAATAGAATTACAAAGTTAAATTACATCCGTATCGTTCATAATTTATCAATGTAAATCTATCATAAACATTATAAGATATCAATCTTGTAACTGCACAAGATACACAAAATAATTGTATAATGATGTTCCAAAAGTATGCAGGTCCAAAAATACTAAGTCTTCTATCTGAAGTCCTAGTCCCAAAAGCATAAGCTTCTTAATTGACCTGTTCGTCACCTGAGAAGACATGCAAAATAAAGTCAACACATGGTTGGTGAGTTCATATAGTTTAGTAATTGAAAATGATTTGTAAACTTTTTTTTTCGGTAAAGACCCTAACCTCATTAACATCACATGTAATATCCACATCGGTATGCTTATATATAGGGCATACCCCTGAGTCGAGCCTACAACCCGCCCAGACGCCATCCCACGACATACTAATACGCATATGACACTGTTGTTAATGATAATTAAGCATTTTTACCTACCATACACTTCCATTCCACTATAGTTCTAATGTACACTCAAAATATTTGCTAGACCCTCGGGTAACAACCTTAATCTCATTAACATCACATGTATCATCCGCAGGTTCGTGAGTCAACATGTTCGGTGCAGAGCCTTAGTCGACATCAACAGGTTCGTGAGTCAGGTTTCACAGGTTCGTTGCAGGCTACAGGTTCGACTGCAGAGGGAGGGTTCGGTCAGGTCAATAGGTTCGTGGACCTGCTGAGTGGTTTGGCCAGCCATCAACTACTCACGAACCTGCAATTTCACCTTCTTCCCTGATCCAAACCTGCTACAAAGAATTTCTACTACTTCCTAGTTGTTTAACCTTACTTATCTCAACGTGTTTAGGTGTTTGGACCGACTAAAACAACAAAAATTACATTCATGACATTCCTACTAAAACCCGAAATTAAAGTGAAGATTTACCTCTAAATCGATGGGTAAATGCTTGAAATCCTTGTACTTCCTTGATCTACGTCGCGTGAGGATCGTTTTGGCACCGAGAAGGCTCGAATCCAACTAGAAATCACCACTAAATGGTAGAGAGAAGGAGAATCACTCTTTCGAGAGAGAGTGATAAAACGAAAATGAAAGGTAGGTGGGAGATTGGTGGTGGTAGGTGGTGCATTAATGACCACATTCAATGTTTTAGAAATACCCGATTGTTCGGTTTCTCTCGATTTCGCGTGAAATGTCAGTTTATTCGTAGTTTTCGTCACGATACGACACGAATTATAAAACAAGATTTATAAATTTAATTTAAGTTGTGATTCCTAATAAATTAACCAATATCTTTTGCTTATTTTAAATTTTCAGAAATATTAAATTTACTTGTTTAAATCGAATCGTACAGTCATTATGTGTATTCGTTCGAATCATCACTCTTACGAACACGACGATAACTATACTTTTCAATATTGTTTTCTAATTATCGGATATTATTCAGAATGTTAAACCTTCAGATATATTCGTACAGATCGTCACCTATACGAATAACCCGTCAATTTAGCATTCACATAACAACATCCGTGTGTTTTGTTCTATTAAGCCTCACATACGTTTATACGTAATAAATCCTAACAAATAATCACATAATAGTTCTGTGTTGCCAGATAATTATCTGACTAATAAACCATAGTTATGAACTTTGTTTCTATGAAACAGTTCTGAGTTTGCTCTATGACAACATCAAATGATAATGATAATTGATATGAATTATGAAATGCACTAAAATGTGTATAGTTCGTACATGTTTACTGTTCATGTTACTGTTTAAGATCACTGTTCTGGTGCGGTTCCGGCACTGATGTTACAGTCTCCCCTTGTTAGAGAAATTTCGTCCCGAAATTTCAGAGTTGTTATCAGGTACGGCTTCCTCTTCAAACAGTTGGGGATACTTTGACTTCATGTGATCTTCATGTTCCCAAGTAAACTCGGGTCCGCGCCTTGAATTCCATCGAACCTTTACAATCGGAATACGGCTTCGCCTCAGTTGTTTAACCTTGCGATCCATAATCTCCAAAGGTTCCTCAATAAAACGTAATTGTTCATCGACTTGAATTTCTTCGATCGGAATGACGAGTGATTCGTCAGCAAGGCATTTCTTTAAGTTCGAGACGTGAAACACGTCATGCACACCACTGAGTTCATCCGGTAATCGCAGTCTATACGCCACAGGATCAATACGCTCGATGATCTCGAACGGTCCCACATATCGTGGTGCTAACTTGCCTTTCGTTCCAAAGCGTACTACACTCTTCCATGGGGATACCTTCAACATGACACGGTCTCCCACTTGGAATTCCAACGACTTGCGCCGTTTGTCGGCATAGATTTTCTGTCTGCTCCTAGTAGCTTGTAGTCTTCGTTGAATCTGAGCAATCTTGTCAGTGGTTTCCTGAATAAGTTCTGGCCTAGTTATTCGATTATCTCCCACTTCGGTCCAACAGATCGGTGATCGACATTTCCGACCATAAAGAGCCTCGAATGGTGCACAGCCGATACTGCTGTGGTAACTGTTATTGTAGGAGAACTCGATCAGTGGAAAATGGGAATCCCAATTCCCACCGAAATCCAACACACAGGTTCTTAACATATCCTCTAGAGTTTGAATAGTATGTTCGCTTTGACCATCCGTTTGTGGGTGGTAAGCTGTACTCAGGTTTAACTGCGTCCCTAGAGATTTCTGCAATGATTGCCAGAACCTTGATGTAAATCTGCTATCTCTGTCTGAAATAATAGATAATGGCACACCATGGCGTACCACTATCTCATTGATGTACAGTCTAGCCAGTTTGCCCATCGTGAAGGTCTCACGCATTGGCAAGAAGTGAACAGATTTTGTCAAATGGTCGACGATCACCCAAATTGTATCATGACCACTGGAAGTGCGGGGTAGCTTGATAATGAAATCCATAGCTATTTGTTCCCACTTCCAAAGCGGAATTTCAGGCTGCTCTAGTAAACCAGACGGTTTCTGGTGTTCCGCCTTTACCTTCGCACACGTAAGACACTGACAGACGTACTCGGCTATGTCTTTCTTCATTCCAGGCCACCAATAAAATCCACGCAAGTCTTGGTACATTTTATCAGCACCTGTATAAACGGAGTATGTAGACTTGTGTGCTTCATCAAAGATAAGTTTTCTCAATTCATCCACCGCCGGAACCCATATACGTTCCCGGTAGTAGATCACTCCATCAGGCTTTGTGTCAAACTGTTTCTCCGCTCCACAGTCAAGTTCTTTCTTCAGATTTCCTCGATCAACTGATTCTTGTTGTGCCTGAATGATCTTGTCTCTTAAACTGGTCTGCACAGTCATTCCCATTGCTCTAACGCGTAAGGGTTTGACCCGTTCCTTCCGGCTCAAGGCATCATCTACTACATTCGCTTTTCCTGGATGGTATTTGATTACACAGTCGTAATCATTTAGAAGTTCAACCCAACGATACTGTCGCATGTTGAGTTCCTTCTGATCAAAGATGTGCTGTAGACTCTTGTGATCGGTAAATATGGTACACTTAGTGCCATATAAGTAATGTCTCCAAATCTTCAATGCGAAGATTACAGCTCCCGGTTCAAGATCATGAGTAGTGTAGTTCTTCTCATGAAACTTTAACTGTCTTGATGCATAAATGATAACTTTGTCCCATTGCATTAGTACGCAACCAAGTCCCTGATGGGAAGCACCACAATAAACAACAAAGTCATCACATCCTTCCGGGAGAGATATGATTGGAGCATTGCATAATTTCTGTTTCAAGTTCTGAAAAGCAACTTCTTGTTTCTGCTCCCAGACAAACGGTTCAGTTTTCTGGGTTAGCTTAGTGAGAGGCAAGGCTATCTTATAAAAGTTTGAGATAAACCTTCTATAATAACCCGCCAATCCCAGAAAAGACCGTATCTCCGTCGGTGTCTTAGGAGTGTCCCAGTTCTTGATCGCCTCGATCTTGGCAGGATCAACATGTATTCCCTCTCTGTTGACTACGTGACCCATAAATTGGACTTCTCTTGGCCAGAATTCACATTTAGAGAATTTGGCATAGAGTTTCTTTTCCTTCAACAGCTTCAAGATCTTCCTGAGGTGTTGCTCGTGCTCTGTTTTGTTCTTGGAATAAATCAGCATGTCATCAATAAAGACAATGACAAACTGATCCAAGTACAGCTTGCACACTCGGTTCATGAGGTCCATAAAAACCGCTGGTGCATTCGTCAATCCGAAAGGGATCACCATAAACTCGTAATGCCCATATCTGGTTAGGAACGCCGTCTTCGGTATGTCGTCGTCTTGAACTCTAAGCTGATGATATCCAGACCACAAGTCAATCTTTGAGAAGTATTGCACTCCTTGCAGTTGGTCAGACAGATCATCAATCCTCGGCAATGGATACCGATTCTTGATAGTCAGTCTGTTCAGCTCCCTGTAATCTATGCACATTCTGAACGACCCGTCTTTCTTTTTCACGAACAGGACCGGAGCTCCCCAAGGTGAGTAGCTCAGTCTGATGAATCCTTTATCAAGTAGCTCCTGTAACTGATTAGACAATTCCTGCATCTCTAAAGGTGCTAACCTGTAAGGAGACTTAGCAACAGGAGTTGCTCCAGAAATTAAGTCAATCCGAAACTCTACCGGTCGCACCGGTGGCAAACCTGGTAGGTCTTCAGGAAATACTTCCGGATACTCTTTCACTACTGGTACGTCTTGAATCTTTTTCTTGTCCTTCTCCTTTTCTACCACATGAGCCAAGAACGCCACGCACTGCTTATGTAGACACTTACGCGCTTTTATGCAAGAGATGATTTTGACACTTCTTTTTGCTTGATCCCCTTTAACTTCCAATACACGATCACTCGGCAATGGAATTCGAAGCAGCTTTTCAGAACATATGACTTCCACTCGATTAGAAGAAAGCCAATTCATTCCAACAAAGATGTCGAAATTACCCAACTCCATCGGTATCAAATCGATGGTGAATGTATGACCATTAAGTGTCAATGGGCAATTCCTATAAACTATACTAACTGTGATCTGTTTCCCGTTAGCTACTTCTATGATGTAAGGGGAATCTAACTGTTCCTCTATAGAATCTAATTGGCATGCAAAATCGGTAAAGATAAAACTCTGATCCGCACCAGTATCAAATAGAACAGATGCATAAAAGTCATGTAAGAGAAATGTACCAGTGACCACATTCGGGTCTTGGCGTGCAGCTGGTGCTCCGATGGCAAAGGCTCGTCCACGAGGTGCTTGAACTGCCTGTTGAGCCTTCTTCGGGCAGTTCTTTGCAAAGTGGCCTTGTTCGCCACAGTTGAAGCATCCACCGTTGTTCTGATTAGCTGGTGGAGGGAAAGCCAAAGCAGCATTGTTGACTGCTTGGTTAGGTGCTATCCGGCAGTGTTGGACCCAATGGCCCTTTCGTCCACATCCCGTGCATTGCTTGCAGGGAGTGTTAGCAGCATGATGGTATTGACACTTGGCACACAGAGAAAACGTGCCAGTGTAGGGTCTTTGGTTAGGGTTTTGAGGTGCAGCTGCTATTTGTTGTAGAGGTGTGGCCACCGTGTAGTTCTTGATGACCTTTTGTTTCTTCTTCTGATGTTGTTGATGATGAGGTTTCTTTGAAGACTCCTCCTTGCGTTTGCCGGTGTCAACCTCTTTCTTTAAAACTCCAGAGGCTACCATTAGATTAGTAAGCTTCTCAGATAAGCTCACTGCAGACTCCACAGTAACAGGGTTTGCTGCAACAACTAAACCCTGAATGCAGGCGGGGAGTCCACCTACATAACGATCAATCCTCTTTTCCAAAGTTGGCACCATGTCTGGTACCAAAGTAACCAACTCGTGATAACGAGTCGTATACCCCATGTGTTCAGCCCCCTTCATCACATGGTTAGACAATTCAACCTCTAGTTTTTGCAACTCATTCTTGGGGCAAAATTCAGTCCTTAGCAGAGTCTTGAAATCATCCCATGGCATAGCCATAGCTTCTTCTCTTCCCCTGGAATTGATCTGACCGTTCCACCAAGTCAAAGCCCGCTTGTTGAATGTTCCAGCAGAATAGCGAACTTTGTGGTGCTCTGGACAGCTGCAGAGGTCCAGAGTTGTCTCAATCTTCTCTATCCATTGGATCAATCCAATGGCTCCTTCAGACCCACTAAAACTGGGTGGTTTACATCCTACAAATGACTTGTAGGAGTAGTGTGATGAACCACCAGTATTCCCCTCGGCTTCCCCTGACGAGTTACCAGTGTTGTTGATTTCATTACGAAGACGGGTGAACATATCCGGTATCAATTCCTTCATCTGATTAGTCATCTGACTGCTCAGTAGGGTCACCAAAGCAATAATAGTAGGATCCAGCACCGGAGTTGTGCTCGGGCCTGGTGGTAGGTTGAGTGGAGGGGGAGGAGGTGGAGGCAATGGAGGCAGTGTAGGAGGAGAGTCAGACGGTGATGGTGTAGATGAATGTGGAGCTAAGTCTTGTGGTGGTAGAGGTAGCGAGGGAGTCTGTCTTCTCGGCGGCATTCTGATCATAACCAATAAAGTTATCGGTTAGTGCAATGATCGAATACAGAAGACAATGTGCAAGTAAGTCTTAAGTCCTATGTTCTCTACATGCAGGGTCCCTAGGTTATAGTCTAGGCCAAACCGCTTAAATAAGTGACCTACATTTCTCTATAACCATGGCTCTGATGCCAATCTGTCACACCCCGAGCCGGCGGGGTTGGATCGGATTCCCCGTCAGGCGGAAGGTTCCCGAGGCGTGATATCGTGAGTGATAATCGGAATGATCAGATTGTTTACATTTCACATGATATAAATGTGAAATGCTAAATAGAATAGAATTACAAAGTTAAATTACATCTGTATCGTTCATAATTTAACAATGTAAATCTATCATAAACATCATAAGATATCTATCTTGTAACTGCACAAGATATACAAAATAATTGTATAATGATGTTCCAAAAGTATGCAGGTCCAAAAATACTAAGTCTTCTATCTGAATTCCTAGTCCCAAAAGCATAAGCTTCTTAATTGACCTGTTCGTCACCTGAGAAGTCATGCAAAATAAAGTCAACACATGGTTGGTGAGTTCATATAGTTTAGTAATTGAAAATGATTTGTAAACTTTTTTTTCGGTAAAGACCCAAACCTCATTAACATCACATGTAATATCCACATCGGTATGCTTATATATAGGGCATACCCCTGAGTCGAGCCTACAACCCGCCCAGACGCCATCCCACCACATACTAATACGCATATGACACTGTTGTTAATGATAATTAAGCATTTTTACCTACCATACACTTCCATTCCACTATAGTTCTAATGTACACTCAAAATATTTGTTAGACCCTCGGGTAACAACCTTAATCTCAATAACATCACATGTATCATCCAGATCGGTATGCTTATATATAGGGCATACCCCTGAGTCGAGCTTACAACCCGCCCAGACGCCATCCCACCACATACTAATCCACATGGGACATTGTTGTTAATGATAATTAAGCATTTTACCCCTACCATTAACCCATTAGTTCTTTAGTTCTTCGTTCCTGTAAATACAACAATTTGAAATCTCTATGGATTCCTTGAGTTCATCTCACAAATATTATCAACCACAACAATTGTTGAAACAGTTGAATAAATGCTCAATTAAATAAATAAATAAACATATAATAAAATCTAAGTCCTAATGATTGGGCCTTGGTCAACTCGAGTAGACTAGTGTAGCAATCAGGTACTTAGTAGTAAAGGAGATCTGTAAACCTCATCAAACATGTGACCTATAATCAATCAGTCTAGCTAGGACATCTTTTGATATATAGGCTTTTATAGTTCGTTAGATCGTCCATAGTTCGTATAGTTTGTTGGCACATGTTATCTTTGAGCATTACCCAGATGTTCCTCAAAATAGTTAGGGAATACTGTAAATATCATCAAACATGCGTCTCATATTCGATCAGTCTAGCTAGGACATCTTTCAAACCTGAGATTGGCACATGCTATCTTTGATATTTCCCAGTTAGACCCTTAAAATAGTTCTTTGTACTTAGTTCTTTGAAATAGATCGTTAGTTCTTTGACAACACACCCTTGAAATAGTTCTTTGAAAATAGAACGTTAGTTCTTTGAAAATTAGATCGTTTGTTCTTTGAAAATAGATCGTTAGCTCTTTGAAATAGACCTTTGAAAATAGTTTTTTGAAAGTAGTTCTTTGATTTGAATAAGTTCACCTAGAAAGGAGTCTAGATTAACAGTTATACACGTAAAATATATACAAAGTAAAAGCATTTAAGTAAACAATTTAAATAAACAGTTTACGCATGCTTCTCAGCCCCGCGTTTTAAAACAAAATGTTAGAAAAGGGGCAACGAACTCACTTGTGTTGTTGTGAAAATGATCTATCACACAATGCGCGCTCGTTGTTGTTGCCTAGGTTTCTTCAGTTCCTGAGTTGTTTTAGAAGAATTCGAATGCGATAAGTATACGTATTAGTCGTCGTATCTAAAGTCTCATCTCGGCGTGTGCAACTAAGTGTCTTATATTACTATTGTACTTCTAAGGTTTTATCTAACTAGTCTATCTTAAATCCCCATTTGTAACCCGTATCCCATAGTTAGTCACAGTAAGTCTTGATTAACATTTTTAATTAATTTCCTTTTTAAATTAAAACATGAGTTTAGAAAATCATTTGCTTTCTTTTAACAAAGTTTATAAATCGCTTCAAAATATCATTAACTTAGCTTAGAATCCATTAGTCATATGATGGGCTTTAATTATACCCATTGGGCCCACTTAGGCCCAATTGATGATCTTTGATTTCCAAGTGATTACAAGGCTTTTTGTTTTGATCCTCATGAACTCATAAAACCTTTTCTCTTATTAAACTTCATAAATTTTTATTGAAGTTAACTTTCCACACAAGGTGGGCTTAGGTTTGGCTCATTGGGCCTACCTTGGCCCATTGATAGTTTTGATTGCCAATTAAATCCCCAATCAATTTCCTCGATTAAAACAATCATGAATATGTTAGTTAGAGGACTTTTAAACCTATATTTAACTAATACTCTTGTTATCAATCAAAGATTATATACCTTAATGTATACTAAGAGTAAGTTTGCATGAAATTTAATACCCCAAGTCATTCTCATGCACACACATGATTTTAGCTCATGCATGTGCATGCACATAACTCCTATGCACCATGAAGACTAAGGATTTTGTGATCATTTAAGTTTGGCTTCCCAAAAGCAGCGAACCTATTAGTTAAACCCTAGGTTCGGCTGGTTTTGATTAGTGTAAGGTTCGCTATCTCAAAATAACTCCTAGGTTCGTCCGATGCGGAGTTCACTCGAGGGTTCGGCCAGGATAGAGAGGTTCGTGGCCATAGTTCACTGGTTCGCTCGAAACACTAGGTTCGGGAATACCTGGTTCGTGAGGCTGCTAAAGGTTTGGCTGATTATGGATGAGGTTCGCGAGGCACAGGTTCGGTGCAGAGCCATAGTCGACACCAACAGGTTCGTGAGTCAGGTTTCACAGGTTCGTTGCAGGCTACAGGTTCAGCTGCAGAGAGAGGGTTCGGTCAGGTCAATAGGTTCGTGGACCTGCTGAGTGGTTCGACCAGCCATCAACTACTCACGAACCTGAAATTTCACCTTCTTCCCCGATCTAAACCTGCTACAAAGAATTTCTACTACTTCCTAGTTGTTTAACCTTACTTATCTCAACGTGTTTAGGTGTTTTGACCGACTAAAACAACAAAAATTACATGGGTCACGACATTCCTACTAAAACCCAAAATTAAAGTGAAGATTTACCTCTAAATCGATGGGTAAATGCTTGAAATCCTTGTACTTCCTTGATCTACGTCGCGTGAGGATTGTTTTGGCACCGAGAAGGCTCGAATCTAACTATAAATCACCACTAAATGGTAGAGAGAAGGAGGAGAATCACTCTTTAGAGAGAGAGTGATAAAACGAAAATGAAAGGTAGGTGGGACATTGGTGGTGGTAGGTGGTGCATTAACGACCACTGTTCCGGTACGGTTCCGGATACGTTTATACGTAATAAATCCTAACAAATAATCACATAATAGTTCTATGTTGCCAGATAATTATCTGACTAATAAACCATAGTTATTTTTGTTTCTATAAAATAGTTCTAAGTTTGCTATATGACAACATCAAATGATAATGATAATTGATATGAATTATGAAATGCACTGAAATGTGTATAGTTCGTACTTGTTTACTGTTCATGTTACTGTTTAAGATCACTGTTCCGGTACGGTTCCGGCACTGATGTTACAATGGAGGAGGATTTTAAGCCTGTAGTTCAGCATCAGAGACGTCTCAATCCCAATATGCAAGACGTCGTGAAGAAGGAGGTTATCAAGTTACTTGATGCAGGTTTGATTTATCCTATCTCTGATTCCCCTTGGGTGAGTCCGGTGCAGGTTGTCCCGAAGAAGGGTGGGATGACAGTGATCACCAATGAGAAAAACGAGTTGATCCCTACTCGTACTGTTACCGGATGGAGAGTTTGCATCGACTACCGCAAACTGAACGATGCCACCAGAAAAGACCATTTCCCCTTGCCTTTTATTGATCAGATGTTGGAGAGATTGTTAGGCAAGACATTTTATTGCTTTCTGGATGGTTTTTCTGGGTACTTTCAAATCCCAATCGCTCCTGAGGATCAGGAGAAGACGACATTCACATGTCCCTATAGCACATTTGCGTATCGACGAATGCCCTTTGGACTGTGCAATGCTCCGGCCACATTTCAGCGTTGTATGGTGGCTATTTTTAATGATATGATCAAGGACTCCATAGATGTATTTATCGATGACTTTTCTGTTTTTGGGAGTTCCTTTGATTATTGTTTGGAAAATCTGAGGAAGATGTTAGCTAGGTGTGAAGAAGCTAACTTGGTGTTGAATTGGGATAAATGCCACTTCATGGTGAAGGAGGGCATTGTTTTAGGGCATAAGATTTCACGTGACGGACTTGAGGTCGACCGAGCCAAGATTGAGACCATTGTCAAGCTTCCGCCACCCACTTCTGTGAAATCTATTCGGAGTTTCTTAGGACATGCGGGGTTTTATAGGCGTTTCATCAAGGATTTCTCAAAAATAGCTCGCCCCATGACTCAGCTTCTTGAGAAAGATGCCCCGTTCGTGTTTTCTGATGAATGCATTCATGCATTCAGGTTATTGAAGGACAATTTGGTTAATGCTCCTATCATGATCGCCCCCGATTGGGCACTCTTGTTTGAGCTTATGTGTGACGCAAGCGATTTTGCGGTTGGGGCAGTCTTGGGTCAAAGGAAGGACAAAAACTTCCACCCAAATTACTATGCAAGCAAAACTCTGAATGATGCCCAGGAGCACTACACTACCACTGAAAAGGAGCTCCTAGCTGTGGCACCAAAGAAACTAAGAAATACAAATTATACACTTGGGAGTTTAACCCAAGAGCTTCCTCAAACTCAACTCAAATGGGAGGATCAAGGGAAATCTCATCCCTCGCCATCACATCATGACCACAATCTCCAACATCCCATGGTCCTCCTCCCATAACCCCATTCAAACCTAACTCATCACTCAACGAAATCACACCATCCACTTGATGGACTAACTCACCACCGGCTCTCACTGAATTTGCTATCTTGAGACAAACACTCTCATCACCCACTCCAAGAGTGAGTTTACCCTCATACACATCTATGATAGCCTTTGCGGTGCGCAAAAATGGCCGCCCAAGAATGATAGGAACCTTCATGTCTGCCTCCATATCCATCACAACAAAATCCACGGGAAACACAAACCTATCTACCTTTACTAAGACATTCTTCAAAATCCCCCGTGGACACTTCACAGACCGATCCGCCAACGACAAAGTCATGCGTGTGGGGAACAAATCACCAAGGGCTAGCTTCTCGTATAAAGAATATGGCATCAAATTGATGCTAGCCCCTGAGTCCGCCAGAGCATACCTCCTCACATCATCTCCAAAAACTTGATGTCGACGGAGCTTAGCTAATAAACTAACTAAAAACCGACTCTAAAACTAGACACAAAGTAATAAATCTAGACTCTCTAAAACCTAAGCTACCGACATGAAAGTGTACCTATCGTATGTAGCAAGACAAAAGTAAGTCCGGATATCGAACCCACAGACTTCTACAGACTGCACTAACTAGACTCTATAACTTATCTATACAAAATTTGTACTTAAATAAAATATTAATAAAGAAGGGGGTTTTACTACCAAAACTAAAATACTTAATAAACACTTAAAATAAAAACAAACGAGCAACCAAAGACTAGATCAAAGAAGAAAAGAAGCACTACCTAGGCTTGAATCATATACATGCTTGACAAGGTTCTATCGGGGATGGAACTAATGTGATATCGGGATCTTATAATACTAAACTCATAGGAAAATTAGAGCACCCTCAACCCTTCTCAAGGATAGTCAACTAAAGATTCCTAAAAGCCGTTAAACCACCGGATACATGGATTTCCCTCACAGGTCATCCAAACATTTATGAAAAATCCACTAGATTATCTACCTCACAGTACAATAATCTCAAAACACCTAAGAAATAACTGTTAAACACTCTACCTCACGGCGCGAAAGTCACAGTTCACTTAAATGCTAGGTTGATCTTCTCACGAAGCCTCTAACCTAACAAACTAACAACCAAGACTTATCGACAACTTCTCACCTCACGGCTATTAAAGTTAGTTGCACATCTTAATCATCTAAATCATAATATAACACTCCTATGAATCACTTGGCCAAAGCAACTCATCCACTAATCAAAAACACACAGTAATTGATTCTAGCACGCACCTATTTTGCGACAGACAATCGCCAAGACATATGAGGAACATAATATCAATCATTCAACCATAAAAGATACACATGCACATCCAATATTCAAAACCAAATCTTTAAATCATAAATCCATCACATCAAAATGTTCCAACACCAAAATAAACCAAGTCTAACCTAAGTAGTTCTAAGAGTTTAGCCACTAAACATCATATGAAAACAAACCATAATCTGTTTAAAGTAAGAAAACATGGAAATCAAATAGAAACAAGAGAAACAAAGTAAACCGAGTGAAGAACACCCGAAATCTTCGATCCAATGCCTCGATTCTTCAATCCAATGCTTCCCAAACTTTTAGATCGCCTCCAATCGCCCCTAGCTGTCTCTCTGATCGTCCAAAAACGAATATCCTAGCCTCCAGCCGTTTCAGAAAACATAAACTCGAATTTCTGAATTTTTAACCCTGTCGCGTACCGCAACAGTCATCCAAAAACCCCTCGCGCTACGCGAGGGTACCCACTACCCGACAAAATAGTCGAGTCAAACCCGCAATCATTAAAAGGGGTAAAACCGTCATTTTCCACCTGTCGCGATACGCGACAGGGTTTCGTGTGGTTGTCGCGATACGCGACAAGGCTTTTTTCAACTTTTATCTTCTTTTGTTCTCGGGTCCGTTCTCGTCCAACCGGGAGCTCTATTTCTTGATCTTTAGCACCAAATACACATGTTTATTACCTGCAAGCATTGAATTACAGAATTGTGAAGCACCAGCTAAAATCAACTCCAAAAACGCATAGAACTGTACAGAAACTAAACAAAAACATATAGAAAAACAGATGTGTTTTGCAACACATCAACTGGTATGGTCCATATGCGGGAAACCGCGAACACAAAAACGCGTGCTCCAACTGCGGGTTGGACACCACACGAACTGGATACACGTGGTGTATCACACATGGAAAGCTATTGCAATAGGTTTGATATTTGCATGTTCATTGGGTTTGTATTTCAATACATTTATATGATGAGCTTGTGCTATAATTTCTACTCAAGTTTATACAAAATATGTTAACTCAAAATTTCAAAGTACCTACCTGATCACTTGTGATTACTATATCATGAAAATCATTGTTTGAACAATCATTTTAAATCATCAAAACTTATGTTTCTCACTCAACTATTCGTAGTTGACTTTTATCTACATATTCCAGGTTACAAATCACCCACCAGCTCAAGAATGGTGGAGCAAGTATCTATGTAAACCAAAAGTCAAGGGAGATCTTCAACTATGGCTATGTAATCATTACGTCACGAGCCGTGGATTCCGCACGTGGTGCTGGATTGTGACATGCACGGCCGTGCTCTTTGCTGATGCACGACCGTTCGGCCCGTACGCACGACCGTGCAACGTGTCAGATTTCCACAATAACTACCCCACTTGACACCATCTCTCCCATAATTCACTTCCACATTTCAGAAACGGTTCCCCCATCATTTCTCTCGTTTTTCCTCTTCCAAATCAAGAATCAAAGGTATGAATCTCCTCCAATCCTTCAATTGATCTCTCTTTTCAATGAAATTCCTAAACTTCTTAGATTCGTCCGAATTAGGGCTTGTAAATACATCATTTTGGTTTAGAGATGTTAGGTTCTGTATAAATTTTGTTAATTTTTGGGTTGTTAATGGAAAATCTCGTGTTTCTTTAACTTTGATTTCGATTCTACACAGTGCACGACCGATAGTGCAACCTTTGCACTGCCTGTGCAGACTCAAAATCAAAGGTGCACGACCATGCGCTAACCTCGCACGACCGTGCTCAACAATAGTGCTTCAATTGCACTGCATGTGCGATGAACAAACTCATGAGGTGCACGACCGTGCTTAAGCCTGCACGACCGTGCTGTTTGACAGTGCTGGCCTTGCACTGCCTGTGCTAAGGTCATTCTGAGGATGGCACGACCGTGCCTTAGACACGCACGACCGTGCGCCTTGGTTGTGCGAGCCCTGCACTGCCTGTGCTAGCTTCATTTTGGGTTGGCACGGCCGTGCCAGTTTTTGCACAACCATGCATATGTTCAGATCAGCCCAGTTTTTTTCTTTTTTCGTTCGATTTGTTTTCTTTTTCTTTTAGTTCTTGGAAACTAATTTTTTTAGGAATTTTCTTGAACAGATGGATCATCCATTCCTGCAGTTTGACCCGACTGATGAGCACGATGCCCCCTGTATTCCCATGTTACATTCTCTGTGGGGGCGTCGGCGCCAGATCGAACCGATGAAGTGCCTTAGTTGGGACCTGGTGGTCAATCTTAATCAACAAACACGTCTTCAGCAACTGATCACCGAGCCGTGGTCCTGCCTTTTTTATATCAACCGTCCTCAGTACCATGAACTGGTCATGGAGTTCTTCTCGTCATACTCCTTCAGTTTCCCTAACGTTTTGGATTGACTTTCCGCTTGGGGGGGAAATGGAGGAGGCTTTCAGTCGCGCAGTTCGCGACTAGGATGGGTTTATATACAGAGGGAGATTTAGCT
The DNA here is from genome assembly GCA_009363875.1 of Mikania micrantha. Lineage (NCBI taxonomy): Eukaryota > Viridiplantae > Streptophyta > Magnoliopsida > Asterales > Asteraceae > Mikania > Mikania micrantha. The sequence continues at coordinate 58,350,977 of CM018695.1, forward strand.
TCAGAAGTGTTTGATGGATTGCATGACTTCGAGGATGAGATTGAGAAGGCCACGTTTTGGGTCGAGGTTGCTGAGTGTAACAACCCAAAATTTAGCAATTTAATAATAAACGTGCGAGATTTCGTGTCACACCCCAGGCCGGCGGGAACGGATCGGGTTTTCCCGTCGGGCGGAAGGTTCCCGGGGCGCGATATCATGTGTGATAATCAAATGATCAGATTGTTTACATAGCACATGAGATATAAATGAGAAATGCTAACATGACCTGAAATAGAAGTACAAAGTTAAATTACATTGTTCCATCATAATTTAACTAAGTGAATCTAATCAAAAAGAATCAATGAGTTTATATCTTGTATCTATACAAGATATACAAAAGTGATTCACTGATGTCATCCCAAAAGTATGCAATCAAAAGTAAGCTAGGTCTTCTAAAAGTCCACTAGCTTAGTACTTCCATATATGTATCTACACATGTTCGTCACCTGAGAAAACATGCATTTAAACAAAGTCAACACTAGGTTGGTGAGTTCATAAATATATTAATTGAAAACCTTGATTCATTCACATGCACAATCACAATGTTTATATTGTTACTTGTATATAGTATGTTCACATGTTCACCCAATGGCTTCTTAATAGTTATATTTACAAGTATTATATCGTCCTAGTAGTGATGCTTATATATAGGGCATATGTAAGGGAACTAAGCCCTAGCCAACATCCCACCACATCACTACTAGAACTCCACACTACTTGCAATACAACTATTGATTTCCATTCCCATTGCACCTGTTCATCTCATTTGATCATCTGTGATATCATGTATAGAATAATATAATAATAAAGTTATTGTCATCTAACCGAGGTATTGATAACTCTTTTATATGTTAAGGATATTAGATTTATTCAATCTGTTCCTTGTATTATTCTATAGTTTGTGGGGTTAACTGTTGTTACACTTTTAATTATTAAGAGTGTTAGTTAACCAATTGTCAATTTGTTCTTGAACTATAGTGCATAGAGCCTAAATGGGAGTCCATTGTGATCCTCACGTAATCAGATCACAATGCATTCCAATTTACCTCTACCACCTTGTATTCCCATCGACCTCAACGAAAGCTATTACTAGTAGTGGAACATGAGATAAGATCAATTTCTCAACCTACTAGTCAACAGGATTCCGCTGGATTAATTACAATATTCCTGTTTATTAATATCACCATGTGAGGCTTTCCCAGAACCTGACTTGAAGTCGCCCTATCACCAGTCATACGTTACCGGCCCTTGAATCAATACGATCAACATACTAGCCCTACAAGCTAGAGGTTTGTCAAACCTATGGTACCACTATGCTATCGTCGGTTTAGTCACGTCAAACTAACTGGTTCAGCGATTTATGAGAGGGTCTTACCATGATCTTTTGAATGCATGGCACATGACTGAAATGATATAATACAACAGTTCAATAGCAATTAATTGTATTAATTTTCTCTGATGTATTTGTACTCTGTGTGTTAACAAGATTGAATAAGAACTTGTCTTATTGCATTATGCTAATCAATGTGTGAATGGTGTTGTTATCATGAAATTACATTATCATGATTACCATTCATTGTTTCCCATGAAGTCACCCTGTTGTCACTAAGCTGTGTTAAGATCTAGTCTTAACTACACTTAGTTGACTCAGGTGTTGTATGTTAATTGTTCCATGTTCTCTTGTAATATGTATGAAGTAGTAAGTTAAGTATTATAAGCACTTGTCTTATTATACTTAGTTCACTCTTATATTGAATGATTGTAATAAAGATATAATATCTTTATATCATTCTTGTGTTTTGTTCTTGTCATAATGTTCCTTGTACTTGTTTCTGTGTTACTTCTTGTAAAAATAAGTAAGTGTTGTAAGAGATAATCATACAACTATGTTATTCTATTGTATTGATGAGTTATGATATTATAATATCATAATCATCTTATTTTCTCTGTCATCATGTAATCATACAAGCATGCATACAATGATATATGATAATAAGCAATTTAATATCAATTAATCAAAGTATTAACAATATGTAAGCAAAACTTTTAAGTAATTAAAAGTAAAACATGTTTCTCAGCCCCGAGAGTTTAAAATCAATAAAGATTAAAGAAAAGGGGCATATGAACTCACCTTGATGTTGAAGTGTTGACTTAGCTTAAAAAGGAAGAAATGCACGCGCTCTTTGTTGTTCTTGTTGTGAATTCACGATCCTGTATTGATTTCATGTGATTGCTTCTTATAAGTATAAACTTTAAGAATGTGAGTGCGTGTATGTGTTAGCCCTATTGTTGGCTAACACTTGTGACTCATGGTCTTGATTCGGCCTTGATCCAATGATTATAGATTATACTAGCCCCTAACCAATTTAAGATGAAATTATTACGTCTTGTTAATTGTTTTATTTTTAACTTGATTTGAGACTTGTCATAACGTGTACACTTGACACCCCTTATCATTTTCTAAGTATAGCGTCTTGTTTTGTAATTTAAAGTCTCATATGTTGTTCTTGTAAACTTGAATATTGTAGGGTTTTGTGAAATGTATTAAACCCAAAGTCCATTATCTTTGTAGTCCTTGTTAACCAACCCCATACATGTTATCCTTAACAATTGAATCTCATGTGTTAATTTGCCTCTTGGATCAAATGGGCCAACACTTAACGTGGGTCGGATCAAAGTCTATGGGCCGAATCAAGGGTTGCTTGGGCCGAATGGATAATCTTTGGGCCGATTGGGATTTATTGGGCTGTTTCGAACACATTGGGCCTAATCCCATGGGTCTAGGCCGGTTGGGCCATTATGTCGGGCTAAAAAGGGTGGTTGATTTGGGCCTGATCCAAACCGCATGCTTGGCCAAGACTAATAACCTGCTGGGCCAAGAGGAATGCTATGGGGCCAGAACAAAATAAAGTTGGGCCCTGAAGTTGGGCCGCATGTGTACAGTTGGACCTAGGGTAATGGGCTGTTAGGCTTGTTATCAATGATGTGGGCCAAATATAACCACCGTGGTTTATTCGTGAAATGCGTAGGCCGACTAAATAGATTGGGATTAGGCTGCACTTCCGTTCAAGAACTTTACTCGCTGCATGGTTCCAGCGAACCCTAAGGTTCGCTTAGGTACTGGTTCGGCTAATGGGCATTCAAGGGTTCGGCTGAGTGTAATGGTTCGGCTCCTAGGGTTCTGCCTGGGTTCGTGAAGCAGGAAGCAAGGTTCGGCTCTTCATGGGTTCGGCCAGATTTGAGATGCGTGGGTTCGTCAAGGCATGAAGGTTCGTAGCCCCTAAATGGTTCGGTGATGATGAAACTGGGTCAGGTAGGTTCGTGGCTCGTGAGGAAAAGGTTCGGCCAAGATTTATGGGTTCGCCGGGGTTAGTGAGTTCATCCATGACGATCACAGGGTTCGGCCAGGAACCATGCAGGTTCGGCCGTCCCCCACGCCCAGCATCATCCCGCGAACCTGTAACCCTCCTTCGAGCTACGACTAACCATGGTGTTGTTCTTACATTAATGGTGAACCTGAATGTCTTCTGAGGGTGTATGGCTAGAGATAGACCACGAGGAACCGGCTAGGTGTGAGGTTGAACAAAAACACATAGAAAACCCTATTTTTCGGACTTTTCTTGACCTTATACCTCGATTTTAAGTAGTGATAAGCTTAGATCCATTGTACTTCCTTGTAGGGGAGATCAAGAGCTTCACGTAGGTTCAAGAATCACTCAAATCAGCCAAGAAACGAAGAAGTTATGAGGCTTGAAAGATCAAACATGGTGATTTTGTTTTAGAGAGAGAGAGAGCCGGATTTCTGATTTTTAGAGAGAGAAAGTGCAGCAAATTATGAGAAAACACTCTCATTAGTGGTTTATATACTCCGTGTAGTATTCGGGCTCATTTCGGCTGCTCGGTTCGTAACTTCGTCGCGTATCCGGAAAATTACGTGTAATTTAAATGAAATTAATAAAAGAATATTATTTTAAATAAATTGATGAGTTTCAAAATTGCAAAAATGTTAAATAAGTTATTTTATTAAATTTATTATCGATCGTATCGTGTTTCGTTTTCGTTTCGTCGAATCGCGTCACCATCGCGCGTATTCGTTCGAATCGTCATTCGAACGAACACGACGATGGTTTTGCTTTCCGACTTTTGTTTTCTACTTTCCAGTCATCATTTCAGAACCTTAAACTCACAGATATGTTTGTGTGAATCGTCACCCACGCAAACACACTGTCAGTTCGTTATTCTGAAACGACACTGTGTTATTGTTTTAACTTGTGTTCCTCACTGTCGGACTCAACTAAACATCATGTTATCACATAGTTTTCACATTGAATTGTCAGCCATCTGATTCCTGTCATCTATGGATATCAGATCGCAACCGATTTCTTTCTGTTATTCTCTTGAACACTGTTGTTTCTCATGATCTGTTGTGTTAATTGTACTTAAGTTTTCACTTAAATAAACACAGCTAATATTTCAAATGTACGTTGTACTTACAGTATTTAAGTTTACACGAAAATACGTACAACGGTTTCTTGTATTTAGATTTCTATTAATACAAGCCCTGTTTACACACATGTATATACACATAGTTACTGTTTATAGTACACGTACCGTACAGACTTGCCGGCCGGTCAGGTACTAGTTGTCACATTTCGGTAACTGTTGATGTTCAAAGAATCACGTTATCAAAGAAATAAGCACGTTTGATCGTGCTTGAAATCCACGTTAAATTAGCAAACGAAATTATTACAGGATGATAGTACGGGGAAAATGGTGAACGTGGGCGAAGACCGTGCGTGAAACGGAGTTATGGATTGTCCGGAATCGCGAAACGAAGATAAAATCGAAAAAATGGACGAAAATCACCTGGGGCGGTACGCCCCGGGCCACGCATCTACTTGGGGCGGTACGCCCGGAACCACGACGAGGAGTTCGGCCGCCTTTACCCCGCGCGGTACGCCTGGATTGGCGGTTGGGAGTGGGGCGATGCGCCTGGGACCAGAGTCTTCGGCAAGTTGGGTTAAAAGATAAGATTGCAACTAGAAATCATATATTTTTCTTCCTTTCGACGATTTCAACCACACACACACACACAAAATCAACATCCAATCCATCAAAACATCAATTTTGAAGGCTCCTCAAGGTTTAGATCGAACCAGGAAACGTTTCTGCACGTCTGGATCATCTTTTTACCCGCAGAACTCCGTCTGGATAGGTAACGGTTCATTCTAACCTTCTAGATTGGTAATAATTGATTAAATCTTGTTTTTGAACGTGATGATATAGTTAGGGTTGTTGATTATTGCCTAGATGATGGCTATGATTGATTATAAATGACAAACTCGAACCGTTAATGTGTAAATCCTTGTTTTGAGCCGTTGTAATGCCCGATTTGCATGGAATCATAACAATGGTTATAGTGGTTTAAACCATTTGATTATGACAAGGTAGGTGATTCGTTTGATTAGTTTTGATATGCAAGGTCAATTCTAAGTGTTTTAAACTAATCACAATCATTAACATACTCACTGGAACGAGTATCTAATGTTTATGATAACAGGTAGATCAGTATGTTAGACATGGTTATTAAACCTATTTTAATATGACCTTGTGATATTTCATGATATCTGGGCAATCAATAACAAGGATTGATCATTTCTAAGCCATTAATCTGTCTAGGAACCTGTCTAGTGAGATAATCAACAACAGTAACTATTTGATGACTATCAAGGCAATGTCTTTGACATTGGACGTTCAGAAAGATTCCATCAGTAAGTTTAGCAACGCCTAAGACGAATTAATTAAATAAGAGAATACGCTTATCCAAGACAAGCAAATAAGTAATTTTTAAGCATAACAAGATTGTAGAGATAAGAATGATCAAAATGAGTGTAAGCGGAATTTTGAAATAAAGTTCCGAATGAAAGTTACGATACGCCGAAGTTTTGAGCGGTAATCGTAAATTGAGAACCTTCATGATAAGGTTATAATCATGATGATATGTTCATATTAATAGGATGTGAGTGTGAAGTGAGAAAGCAAGGAAAGGAAGAGGAGCTAGCAAATTGTGCTTTAGCTCAGGTGAGTTCTATGAGCCCTCTTTTACTATTTTAACGTTTTAGGGCTGATGTGCATGCATGATAAATATCTTTGAAATGATTGTGAGTTCTTATAGCCCTGTTTTAAATGTTTTACCATTTTGGGCTGATATGCATGTTATAAAGTTATTTTATGTAAATGATTGTTTTATCTGGCTACGATCAGATAAGAGAATATGTTAAAGTAAAGAATGTTTCAAGTTTTAAAGTTATTGTATGAAAGTGACGTTAACCTGATTAAGATCAGGAAAAGAATGTTTTCAGGAAAAGAATGTTTTCAAGTAAGGAATGTTTTAAAATGTAAAGAATGTTTTAAGTCTCAACTGTAGTTGAGAAGTAAATGATTTTATGAGTCTCTCAGGAGACGTAACGAATGTTTGAATTCTCAACCGAGGTTGAGAAGGGAAATGATTTTTGAAAGACATCGACCGAGGTCGAGCAGGAAATGTGATAATGAAGTCCCGGCTGCGGTTGGGCAAAACCTGAGCACTGCGGTGCGAAGGACCGTTTATGATTATGATGGTTTAACGATTTAAACCATGTTATGTATGAATGATGTATGTCAAGAAGTCTTGTACCGGTATGAGCCGTCAATTTCGATTGATGGTTTAAGAAGTCCTGTGAAAGAACAGGCAGAAGTCCTGTGCAAGAACAGGCAGAAGTCCTGTGCAAGAACAGGCCTGCCGACTGTGTGTCGCCAGTTAAGGAAATCTTATGCATGTATAAGTTATCAACTTCGGGTTGGTAGTTTAAGAAGTCTTGTGCAAGCATGTTGAATTCGGTCAACAGGACAGGCTACATTTATGCACCGTAAGATTGATGTTATGATGCCATGCATGTTATGTATATGAAATGTTTTATGTACAGTATGATTGAGACTGTTGACTTCGGTCAACAGTGAAGGCTAATGTTTTATGTTCAGTATGATCGAGACTGTTGACTTCGGTCAGCAGTAAGTTATGATGCTATGTATGTTATGACTTATGTTATGTTATTTAAAGATATGAATGAGTAAAGATTTTTATGAAAAATTAACTTAGAACTCACCGGCGAAAGCTGACTTGTTTTAGCATGCATGTCAGGTTGAGCAGGTTATGATGGAGATAGGATGGCTCGTGGCATGGCATGAGGACTACCTATTCAAGAACTGGCATTCCTGTTAAGATTAAATGTTATGTAACGATTTCCGCTGCTATAATATAATATTATTCTACGGTTTAAGAGCTATGCTTTTGATGTTTAACCAACCGAGAGACTCTCGGGGAACGGGGCGTCTCAAAGCTTCTTATCAACGTATCAACCGTCAGCTTTTTGTGATTTTGTAGACTTTTTAAGGTTTCAAGAAGTGGCGTAGACAAAGCAAAGTTATGAGGGGGATAGGCCCCTTTCACGATCGAATGTTAAAAGACATTATGTGGAGACAAAGCAAAGTTATGAATGTTATATGATGCAAATAAATATGAGGTCACAACCAACCCTGATGACTTGTAGCCCCAAAAAATACATCTACCATTTGTCAATTGAATAAATAGAACAAAATATTATGTGGAGTATATTTGTCTTCGTTAGTGTGACCAAACCTTACATGAGGGTTGCCAACCCCGAATAGTACTATATAATACATATCCACCAGGCCGCTGGCAATTGTTGTGATCATTATGATTATGATTAGTGGGGTATGGAATTTTACATAACCCACTAAATGTGTACTAACCCAAATAACTTTGGCAAGATGAAGCCAAATCTTGGATTTTTTTTTTAAACATCATTGTAACACATTTAGAACCCTATGTTCTTTTATGAGTTTGTGTAAATTCATCACCGTTTAAGAGATAACATCGTTGTAAGTTTTGGGCTAAAAACACTTACAGTACTGTAAGTCAAAAACTTACAACGATGTTATCTCTTAAACGGTGATGAATTTACAAAAACTCATAAAAGAACATAGGTTTCTAAATGTTATTACAATGATGTTAAAAAAAATCAAAAATTTGGCTTGATCTTGACGGGTTATTTAGAGTTATCGTTTTAAGAGTGTGTTATATTTTTAACCTTCCCCGTGATTAGTGTTCACCAAATCTTTACTCTATAATAAAAGAGTAAAATTTTGCCACTTGTCAATTTCTCACACCAATAAGGACACTTGTCACATTCTTACAATATTATTGTCACATGTCAATTACATATCATCTCATTTAATTTTCTCTCATATTAAATAACCATTCACTCTGTTATTAAATAATTTATTTTTCTTATTAAATAATTATAATACTAATAACTAATATATTATTTATCTTTTTATAATAAAACACACTTAAAAAAATTTTATAAAGCAAGAAATATTTTATTATTAAAAAAAATTATGTAAACAAGTTATCTTATAAAATGTTTTTTTAAACTAAAATATACTATAAAATGAGTTTTTAAACAATGGGATTTTTATAAACAACTAACGTTTTTTAATTTATTTAAATACATAAGTAATAAAAATGATAGAAAAGTAACACTTTTGGTCCGTTATGTTTAACGCTATTTTTAAATTCGGTCGTTTAACTTTAATAATTACAAAAATTATATTTATATTATTAATTCATAAAAGTTAGTTTTTAATATAATATAAACCAATGTTTTTAACGTCAGTTATTTCAAAAAAAATAAATTGTTACACATCATAAGCTCATATATTATTTGTATAGTGATTAAAGTTTTTAAATATTTTTTATTAGTTAAAATATATATTAATATGTCAAAATATCATTTTATAATTGCTAAATTTTCATTACTAATTATTTAATATTTTATATTAAATCCGTGTAACACACGGGTTAATAACCTAGTATGTTATACGTTAATAGTTATGGTTGGCACTTATGATGTGGGAGATGATTCACTGCTCTAGTTTCGAAGCTCACAATACGTACTGCTATAACACCTAAATTGATTTAAACATGTACTACAATTTTCACATAATATACATAGATCTGCATCGTTAAACTTATTTGAATTAAGTTTACACTAAGTAATTAGTTTTTATATCAAAAATCATTAAATTGTTTATATTAAGCCCACAAGACAGTGATCAACAAATAGGAAATTTATAATTAGATATTAACTCTTTAACAATAAATAGAATAGAATGAATTTCTATCTACAAATGAATTTCTATCTGAGACAAACGCTGATGTGCAACTAATTAACTTGAAACATCTTCTGCCTCTTAAGCATAGCTGCACATCCCATGCATGCATGAATTCCCTTTCTTGCATCTTTTGTTGCACCCTCCACAATGTCTCTTATCTGACATGACGTTTACGCATTTCCCATTGCAGCAAATCTCTTGGTGCTTGCATTTTTTCCCACAAAGCCCACAATTTTGTTTGTCGGTCTTAATGTTGACGCACTTCTTCTTGCAACAGTCAGGACCCGGGCTGCCTTTAGCCCGGCATAGTCTTGGGTTCTTGTTGCATTTCACTAAGCCCCTAGAGTAGTGTTGAGCAAGGAAGCGACTTGCCCCTCTTAGTGAACCGGCTGAAGAAGGAGCAAACTCTTCATCATCGTCTGCAATTGGTGTTGCGCAAAGATTAATGACTAAAGCCATCAGAATGATGAGGGTTATGGTTATGCTAGTATTCATGGTGTTGTAGAGATGAGAGAAGAAAATATATGTGAGATGTAAATGTTTGAGTGAGTGAGTGATTAATATGAATTGGTAGTGCTTGTATTTATAGCTTGCTAGGGGAGAATGTAACTTGTTAAGTTTGAAAATGTTAGTGTTTCTAGGTAGATAATCAAAATAATGTTAGGTTTTTGGATGGTATTTTGTAGCAAACTATCCGATAAAAAGTTGTCAACTTTGACTTCGGATGGTGTTTCTTGTTCGTAAGGTTTTCAACTTAGGAATATTAAAAACACGGATATGTTTACTATATTTTAGTTGACATTTTGTCACAGGAAATTTGAGTGAGTGATTATACACGCTTATCGACCATATGACCAAAGCACTATCTTAAATAAAACCTAGAATTTATAAATAAATAAATAAATAAATATATATATATATATATATATACAGGGGAATGATCAATTATTAACCCTTTCTTATTGCGATAACCGAATAACTATTACATCTTATTACTTTGGTCCCACATTAAAGTAAAACTAAATGTGTAGGTTTTTTTATTTTATAATTAATATGGGCCTCACTTACATGAATTAAATAAGAAAAAAAATTACACCTTTAAATTTACTTTAATATGAGACCAAAATAATAAGATGTAGTTATTTGGTTATCGCAATAAGAAAGGGTTAACAATTGAACCATTCCTTATATATATAGATTTTTGAACAAACAATAACACACTTTTAAAGCATTAACCCAAATAACTTTGACAAGATGACGTCAAATCTTGGATTTTTTTAACATCATTGTAACATATTTACAATATTTTCTTCTTTTATTAGTTTGCGAAAATTTATCACCATTTAAGACGTAAGTAGCATTGTTTTAAGTTTTGAACCTAATACAGTTACAGTGCTGTAATTAAAAACTCATATCGTTATCCCTACAATTTAAGAGTTGTTCAAATTATAGGAATGGGAATGAGAAACCTACTCATAAGAGTTCAAATCAAATCTCGTATCCTTATCCCTATAATTTAATAAAACTCACATTAATAGTTGTAATTTCTTTTTCTTGTATAGAAATCCCACACAGCTTATTTCTATATCTATTTCTATTATATTAAGCAAAAGTTTTTTATTAGTTTTTATATCTTTTTTTTTCTTTTAACTCTGAAAAAAATATTACGAATAAATATAATGATACCGTTAGAGGTGTGCCCTGTTCGGTTCGATTTTTAGCTTAAACCGCAACCAAAGCCGGCATAGTTTTAGGAACCGTTCGATTTTCGATTTTTCGGTTTTCTTTTTTTGTCGGTTTTGGTTCGGTTATTTCTTCTTCTTTTTTACTTTTTTTGTTTTGATTTTTTTGTTCTCTCTCACACCTAATATTGAAAATGCAAACATGTTTAATAATGGACAATTCATAAATTAATTCATCGAATACCAACTAATCAAAATAAACTAAATAATTATCAAGTTCTTATATTTATAAAAAAATTCAAAAATAAATAACTAAATATGAAATAATTCCGATCTACACCTTTTAAAATGATAAAGTTCATTTAATCCAAATATTTATCATCTTCAACAGTATGCTCTTTGTGTGTTTTTATCCTGTTAAATAAGTATTAAAAGAGCAACATATATATATTTAAACAACGTTACAAATCGGTTCGGTTTGATTTTTTTCGGTTCGTTTTTTCCGGTTATTCGTTCAGTTCAGTTTTTTTGGTTAATTTGGTTCCGGTTCAGTTTTTTCGGTTTTTGCTCACCCCTAGATGTCGTGATGATTAGTAAGCTCTCAAATATAAGGCTACGTGTAATGATCACGCTTCCATCTTTATATATAGGCCTTACGTATGCGCCACATAAATAATTAAAACCATCATTCTCTCATAACTTCACCTCATCATCACATGTTTTATCGTTACTCTCACATCACTCCACATCATCATCACCTTTATTCAATATTTTATTATTTGATATTTATTTTTTTATTATAGAATAAATTTAAAAAGACATAATATTATTAAAAATAAAATTACAAAATAAAAATAAAAAGATACAAAATAAAATAAAAATACATAAAAATAAAATTAATCCATATTGTATCTTTTCGTTATCCACTCTTTCGTCTTCTCAGTCATCTCACGAGCGTGGCCAGTTAAGTGAACGTCACAACAATTTCATGTCATTATTGTATTTTTTGCTTCTGTAAGTCGACAAATTTTTGTAACGACTTGTAGATGGTCTCCAACGTGTCATTGTATTCGGTCTCCAACATCAATGTAGGCATGAGCTAGTATCACCTTCTTAACTTCCGTCCAACGAGTGATGGTCGGTTTTGTTGTTTTTTCGGGCACATCCTTTCACATGTGCCTTCATCGCGATGTAGTCGGTTGGGTCAGCTTATATTTCCGAAACCACCTCACTGTCGGGTTCGGGTTGGGTTTCGGAAATGTTTTCTAAAACGGAAGAATGTTGGTTGAAAAACGGTTGTTGTGGGTATCAATTTGTAAACGTTGGAAACATGTTTGGGTTGTTTGTATCGCCTTGAAAACGATAATAATTTATAAACGGGTTAAAAAACAGATTCTTTCGGTTGTTTGGATCTATAGTATGTAGAAAAATTTTTAAATATTTAAGAGTTGAAAATTATAGAATATTAGAAAACTTTAAGAGAGTGTAAGTATTTTTTTTATAGGTTGAATGGGTTTATATAGGTAAAAATTTTGATTTTTTTTCTTTCAAACAGTCAAATAGCCGTTATATTTGTTTTTTCATTTTTTATTTTTTTTGAGTTAATTGCATAAATGTCCCTGTGGTTTGATCAGATTGCAGATTTGGTCCCCAAACTTTAAAAATTGCAACTTTAGTCCAAACGTTTAAAGTTAATTGCATAAATAGTCTCTATGGTTTGATCAGATTGCAGATTTAGTCCCCAAATTTTAAAAATTGAAAATTTAATCAAAACATTTAAAGTTAATTGCGGAAATGGTTCTTGTGGTATGAGCAGATTTCAGATTTAGTCCCCAAACTTTATAAATTGCAAATATAGAATATAAATAATTCACAAATCCAAATTAAATATTTAAACTTTATTAAAATGCATTAAACATTTTTAAAATAATTTGTTTAACCTATGAAAGTTATATTCATATTCATTGATTCAAAAAATAGCAAAAAGTATTGAATAATAAACATTAAATATACCAAATTTTTGAATTCGCAAGTTATTTAAACATATTATCTTGTATGTTTAATGTTTATTATTCAATATTTTTTGCTATTTTTTTAATAAATTAATATGAATACAAATATAAATATTTTAATTAAATTCAATAGATAATACAAATTATTTTAAGAATATATAAATTCATTTAATATTTTTTTAATATTTAATTTGGATTTGTGAATTATTTTTATTCTAAAATAGCCATATTTGAAGTTTGGGGACCAAATCTGCAATCTGATCAGACCACATGGACCATTTATGCAATAGCTTTAAATGTTTGGACTAAATTTGCAATTTTTAAAGTTTGGGGACCAAATCTGCAATCTGATCAAATCATAGGGACCATTTATGCAATTAACTTTAAAAGTTTGGACTGAATTTGCAATTTTTAAAGTTTGGTGACCAAATCTACAATTTGGTCAAACCACATGGACCATTTTTGCAATTTACTCTTTTTTTTCAAACAACCAAGTTCATCCATGATGTCACTCACGCCATTGACACTCGCTCCCCCATCACGCCCCTCTGTAGTGGGGGAGGACCGCCAGAGGGGCGTGAATGTCTCCTTTCACGCCTGGGTCACGCACCACTACGCGTGGTCTAAGGATATTAAGGTGCTGTTTGTTTTTTCAGAAAAGATCTTCTTGGCTTTTTCTGTGTGCACCGTGCAGACAACGGGTAGATGTAGGATGGTTCAGATTGTTTGTTTTTTAGAAGACATTTCATTAAAAAAATGTCTTCCCAACCTTATTTTCGTTCAGACCTAAACTAAACTCTTTTAACCTCTTCCCGTGTTCTTATCCCACATCGAAAATTAGGTTTTCTCCAAAAAAACTCAACTTCACGTTCAGCCACACCTCCCCCGTCTCAGCCGCACCTCCACCATCTCAGCCCATCCTTCACTGCCTTCGGCCACATCCTCCGTCGTAACCTCCAACCTCCAGCACCTTCATCTCTCTCTACGAATTCCGCATTCTCTCTCTAGAATTCGTTGATCATTGTCTCCATATTCTCCGATTAATCATCTCCGGTCATGGTAATCTCTCGAAAGAACCTTTTTCTTCTTAATTCGGTTGACTCGTAATTTTGTTTTCTAATTGGTCAAATTTCAATATGTTCATGTGTTTGTTTCTATCTTTTAAAATCAGTTTGATTGTGAGAATTGGTTGATTCATTCGCACACGCTAAAAAACAAACAATCTTCTTTTAACAGACTGAAGAGGTTTTGTCCAACTATTCTGCAAAAGAGATCTGCAGACGTGACCCACATACTACAAACGTTTTGCCTCTGAAAAACAAACGGCAACCTAAGTTGTTTTCCTTTATAATTTGAAGATAAGATATTAAGATTGAGGTAGAGCTGTAAACGAATCAAACAAACACGAACGAGCCCTTGTTCGTGTTCGTGTTCGTTCATTTAACTTTTACATCGTTCACGAACCTAACCGAGCGAAAATTCTTGTCCGTCGTTTATTAAGAAATTTAGCTTTATTCGCGAACGATAACGAACACATATTATTTAAAAATAAAATCAATGTTCTTAATCTCAGGCATTAGAGATAATCATTTATAAATATATAAATTAAACTATTATAATATTAAACTAAAAATAATTTAAATATTATGTTATTAAACTAAAAATTAAAAATTACAATACATTTAATGAATATAAATGGGTGGCCGTGGGAGCTCATGGGAGATCCAGGTAACTAGAACTTGCTGACATGGCCTGGAAACAGTGGTCTTACACGATTGAAACCTTCGTCGTTCAAAAAAAAATAATGAATATAAATATTATAAATGAACTTAACCGAACATAAATGAGCATGTTAACGAATGTTCACGAACACAAATGAACGAACACGACCTCTGTTCATGTTCGTTTATTTAACTAAACGAACGGAAATTCTTGTTCGTGTTCGTTCATTTATTAAATGAACGAACATAAATGAACTTCACGCCGAATGGTTCACGAACGATTCGCTGAACGTTTTTGCAGTCAGATATTGAGGAGTAAAAAAATAAGATGAGATATTGAGGCCTTGTTTGGGATTATTTATTTAACTTTAAAAGGACTTTTTGCCAAAAGTGTTTATTAACTTATGACTTTTTGAAATGAAGTTTTTAAAAATATGTTTAGATTAGCTTTTCCAAAATAAAATTTTAAAATGATCAAAAAGGACATTTTTATTGACATCATTTTAAGGTTATTGGGTAAAAGGTAAAGAGTGACGTATATTTGTAATTTTATGTCAATAAGTTATAAGTTATTTTGAAAAGCTATAAATTTTAACTTTTGAAAAACAACTTATTACCTTTTTACAAAAAGTCTTTTTCAAAAAACCTTTTAAGTTTGACAAACAACTTCTTAATTTATTAGCTTTTTGGAAAAGCCAATAAATCATTTTGACATAAAATCCTAAACAAGTTATGAGATTGATATTAAAAATAATGAGGTTGTATGTTAAAAGCTCCGACTATAGTTTTCTGAAACAAAAACCTAACTAACAAGGTCGTTAGATTCTTTAGACTTTTGGTATTACTGATTTGAAGTTTTAAACTTTTAACGATTTGATTTTGACGGTGTGAACTAGTTTTTTTTTTTTAATAATTATCAGTTTGCATTAAATACTAAAAAATCAATATGTTTATTAATCAAACATAGGAGTGTATTATTTGGTAATTTTAGTTAGAGAATTAATTTTTAAACTCATTTTAAAACACATATTAAAATAATTTGGAAAAAAAATATATGATGCATATTGTCGGTACAGGACGATAATATAACCTTTAATTTTTTTCAGTTAAATATAGAAGGTAACAAATGAAAGAGCAAAATATAGTTTAAAAGTGAACTCTTTAACTCTTTAAGATTGATTAGTAGATGATACGATTTTAATAAAACATATACATAGTTACATATTATAAATATATAGGTCATAGAAGTGAAACAGCTGGTTGGTTTATCGTTTACACGACCGGTTTTCAAATTCAAAGTGAATCTTAACAATCAAATAATTAAACTGTAAGAATCAAAACCCTGTTACAACGAGTTGAATCTCAAAGCTGGTCAAATCTATCTTTTATTTGAATTGCTTGGTATGACGACACTTAATACGAGATTTCAACTATCCTCTTGGATTTGACGCTCTAAAGTGTACGCCTGAGCCCACCTCAGGAGGAACCCTACAACTGCCATACCTCCTGGCCTTATCTTCACAAATATGTCTATACTCGGATTTGAACCAAATCGAGCACTTGGTTTGGGCAAACCTATGTACTTGTTTTATTTAAACGATTTCAACATGCCGAAAGACGACATGTCTAGTGTTGAGATGTTTGTGTTCTTGGCAATGTTGTCCACTTTTGGTCTATTTGGATCGTTGCAATAAACGTTTTACAAACTTACACGCAAAGTCTTGTTCCTATCACACCTACTTAAACACACACACACATACACACACCACCAGATTAAATAATCAAATCAATTTTCAAGAAAACCGATTCAAAAATGGCTTCTTTACTGATCCCAACACCACCATCAACCGTAGCAACCACCACCAACGGTCGCTTATTTCCCTCTCATCATCTCCAACGCACAAAACCCATAATTCTCCGTTCACACCCACCACCGTCATCTCACCGGAAAAAGCTTCTGCGACCACTCAGTGTAGCCGCTCCACCATCCCCCTCCACCACCGATCTTGAAATCGAAGAATCCGGTTTGGATTCATCCTCGAAATTCTCATGGAGGGATCATTGGTATCCGGTTTCTTTGATCGAAGATCTTGACCCAAATCTTCCAACCCCTTTTACTCTCCTCAATCGCGATCTTGTTATCTGGTTCGACAAAAGTAACAATCAGTGGGTTGCTTTGGACGACAAATGCCCTCATCGTCTTGCCCCTTTATCTGTAACTTAATTCTCCCCAATTCCCAACTTAGGGTTTCTGTGTGGGGTTTTTAATTGTGTGTTGATGTTGATGATTACTGTTTCAGGAAGGAAGAATTGATGAAAACGGGCATTTGCAGTGTTCTTACCATGGATGGTCTTTTGATGGATGTGGGTCGTGTTCCCGGATCCCCCAGGCAGCATTGGATGGACCCGAGGCTCGTGCGGTTCAATCGCCAAGAGCTTGTGCCACCCGGTTCCCAACAATGGTGTCTCAGGGTTTGCTGTTTGTGTGGCCTGATGAAAATGGATTGGAGCGAGCTCGTGCTACCAAGCCTCCAATGTAATCATCCATATCTTTTAGTATCATATCATCAGAGTGTGCATGTGTTAGTGTTTGATTTAGTTAATTGATATAATCTTGAGTATTTAATGGTCAATTGGTTATATAATATTTAATCCATATTAAATTGAATAGGTCTAAAAGACTCGTAAAAGGTGCTTTAAATATTGTGATCTTTCCTTTTATAGAAAGTTTAAAATGGCTAACTTTTTGTTCAAGTTTATATAATCATCTAAACACTTTCTGTTCATGTTTTATGCATTAAAAATACACTTTTGAAAACGTCAACCCGCTTAACCATTTGACATGTTTCCTTGTAGGTTAGTTGCTTACTGACCCGTTAGTAAACAGAACAGAACATAACCCAAATCGACGGATATTAACAAGTAAATGGGTCGAATTTACCACCTTTAATTGATGATATTCATTTTGGTTTGCATAATTCAACTTCATTGAGTGGGACATAGTGTGGGGGTCTATTTGTTTAATCTCTTGGTTTTATTAACTAATTGTATGTGTCATCTTTAATTATTTGAATGTGATTTTGGTAATATGGGAATTATTTAGGTTGCCAGATGATTTTGAAAAGCCTGAATTTTCTACTGTGACAATTCAACGTGATTTATTCTATGGCTATGATACTCTAATGGAGAATGTTTCTGATCCCTCACACATTGATTTTGCCCATCATAAGGTAAACAAATTCAAGCCCAAATATTTGTATTTTACCTCAATTCTTCTTTATTATATCCTTGAAAATCAAAGATAAAATAATTAGAAATAGCTTTTGATCGGATTCTTCGTCTCCTGAATAATTTTACAGGTTACTGGTAGGAGGGATAGAGCTAAACCACTGCCATTTAAGATGGATTCAACTGGTCATTGGGGATTTTCGGGAGAAAATGAAGGGAACCCAAAAATTAGTGCCAAGTTTATCGCACCTTGCTATTATATAAACAAGTAAGTTTAGTGACTTAAATTCACATCCTTGAATCCAAAAATTACCACTTTGTTTTCTAGTATTTTTGTTACTCAAAAATTGCTGACATTGATTTTGGTCCACATGATCCCTCTTTTTTGTTATTAGTTTTCAACCAACTATTGGTGCACCTCGTTTATTACCTCATTAGTTGCGTCATTGCCTTGGTTATCATTCTTTTTTGTTATTGTTGATGGATATTTTGGATTTTGGGCGAACAATGAAACATTTCTGTAGAATAATGAAATCCCAGTAAGGTATTGTGTAATATTTTATTAGTTGCTAGTTATTTATAGGAGTTCAATGAAGATACTTCAAAGGAAACTCAATTTACTGATAACTCCTCATTATGATAATGATAATTGCAATGAATCTTGTCTAAATGACAACTCCTAACTCATATTTTATCCAATTCTAACAACTATACTATATCTGATAACTTTTGATAAACAATGTGTTTGATTAAATGTTGCAATGGTTTACGCTGGGAGTTATATTGTCTAAATGCTCTTGATGTTGTAGACACTAAATACATATTGTTTCCTTCATTCATAAAAAAGCAATATTTCTTTTGCATATAGATCTGTGTTTGTCTTTATTAAGGATGGTATGATGGCTGTTTGGATTTGTGATCAAAAGGTAATCGGGTGGTAGAAGATGGTGTTTGGATGTGTTTTCGTTGTTTGAACTTGCAGAATGTCTAGCAAATTTACTTAATTCGCTAAATAAATGAAATGACAAAAATAAAGATACGTCTTGTGAGATTAGAGTAAAAATTTCTCAAATTAAGTTTAAAAAAAGAGTAATTATGTAATATGATTTTACTCTTTCATTATCAGTATTGGTACAGCTAGTATTATTCAGAACGAATTATTTTGCCTCTAGATAATAAGATAACCAAGGCCCCGTTTGTGGTGCTTGTATATAATGTATATATGTGTCGGCCCTCAAGTGAAAAAAGTAAAATTGCACTAATTTTAACATTATTTTACTTAATTTTTGTGAAAATAACTTTTAAAAGTGTTGGGTTGGTCGGTTAATCAGGCATCATGAGTCGGGTGTCTCATTGGAAGCAACCTTTCTATCCTTACGGGGTAGAGTTAAGGTTGTCTATATTTTACCCTCCTCAGACTATACCTTAGCTTTGCTAATGGTGAGATATATTGAGTACGATAAGAATGACGATGATAATTAGATAACCAAAAGTAAAAAAAAATTATATCTAAAATCAAAAAACTGATTGGTAAAAAATAATTTTTAAGAGGCAGATCGAAACACCCCCATAGATATCTGACAATCAAAATCGGTGTGTTAAACTGCATACAAAATGAATATGTTGCATCTTTGTTTTGGTTCCAGAATTGAAATTGACACGAAACTCCCTATTGTTGGTGACCAAAAGTGGGTGATATGGATTTGTTCCTTTAATGTACCAATGGCACCCGGAAAGACTCGATCCATTGTTTGCAGTGCTCGGAACTTCTTTCAGTTTACAATGCCCGGGCCTTCATGGTGGCAGGTAAGATTTTTTAAAATCTCATTATACAGCACTAAAAGCCCATTTTTTGGGTCCTGTCATTCATTTATGTATGAAAAATTGAAAATGATGAATATTACAGGTTATTCCAAGATGGCATGAACATTGGACTTCAAACAAAGTATATGATGGAGATATGATTGTGCTTCAAGGCCAAGAGAAGATCTTTTTGTCACAGTCAATGGATGGTTCCACTGATGTCAATAAACAGTATACAAAACTTACATTTACACCCACACAAGCTGATCGGTTTGTGTTGGCATTCAGAAATTGGCTTAGACGACATGGCAACAGTCAACCTGAGTGGTTTGGCCATGCCAATACCCAATCATTGCCATCCACATATCTTTCCAAACGCCAGGTATGTGCTTGATAATTGATATGTTGAACTACATGTGGATGGATTAGTGGGTCTAGTTGGTTGGCTTAAGGTCAAAACAGGCCCAAGTTTGTATGTCTTTTAGTATAGGTTAAAATGAGTCGGATTGGCTTGACCTGTAAATAATTTTTTTTGCATTTTTACAAATGGTTTATGTTTTCGATATGATCGTAAAAAGGGCAATGCTTGAAATAGAAACAGATTACATACTTCTTTCTGCTGATTTTAGCAAGCTAACCTTATATCAGTCAATAGATAGAAATTCACTTAACAGATTTTACCTGAAAACTGTTGGATATTGCACCATTTGATACCAGCCGCCAGCCATATCAGGCGCATATGCAAGAAAATGCTTACAAAAAGCATTTCATCTTAGAGTTTGAAACTGATATTTTAAAAATTTTATGTTTAAAAATCATTATAAATGGCATGTATGCTAAAATGATGACAATATGACATGTCAGTCATCAATTTTGAAAACTCAACAAGAAAAAAAAATCTAGTCTCATTATAAAATGTTAAATCATTGTTAAAATCCATAACAAAATGTTGGTTGGTTTTAATTCTATATCTATTTATAAAGTCAAACAATCTAGGAGGCTGTATATGGTATAAAATACAAATCAACTTTCCAAAACTTACAACCTGTTTTTCTTTTAGCTATACTTCTAATATGACCCATTTGGAATGAAAGACAGCAAAAACTGTTCATTTAGTAAACGGGTCAAAATTGACACTCCCTACTAAATTGTTTTTGGCATGCAGGTTTTATTTCATTTTTCTTGTATCTTTTTTGTAATTTTTTGGTCGTTTATGACAGATGCTGGATAGATATGAACAACACACTCTAAAGTGTTCATCATGTAAAAAGGCTCATAAAACATTTGAGACACTGCAGAAGTTGCTAACTGGAGCAGCTATTGTATTTTGTGCTGCTGCTGGTATTCCTCCAGAGATCCAAACTCGCGTTATTTTTGCAGGGCTGGCGGTTTTGAGTGCCGGGTTAGCTTACTATTCTCATGAACTTCAGAAGAACTTTGTTTTTATTGATTATGTGCACGCTGAGATTGATTGAGGTCATATAAATTTTTTTGTAAGGTGGTCATAGGATTTAGAGGATTTGATTGGTTTATAAATGTATAGTAAGATTGTGTATCAAGTTGTATGTCTGAAATGTACCAACATTTATATGCATATAAAGCAATGTTGTAGAAATCGCTAGTCAGTCGGTGGGGTGGGGACTGGAGATTAATCGGGATTAATCGGCCAACTAATCGGATAGTCTGGCCTAGTCGGCCTTAGGGGACTAGCGATTAATCGGCCTAGTCAGGGATTTTTACAACCATGATATAAAGTGAGATTGTATTAGGTTTTTTTTTCATTTGCTTCGTATATTATTGGAATCAAATTTGTGATCATGGTTGTAGTCTGGCATAACGGGTCAGACACGACACATTAAGACACAAAATATAAGATGAATAGTCATGAACATGACACGAAAAATTATCGGATATTTTTTCAAACACAAACACAACCTGTTTAAAAAGTAAACATGAAATGATCCGTTAAGAAAACATTTTAATAATTATCACTATAAATAACCGTTAAGGAAACTATCAAAAAGCCCATTAAAAACATAGGTTAAAATTAGAAATTTAAACGATTACCGGCTACCCACATATTTTATTATATTATATATTTTAAATTTTAGATTATAAACAAGTCTTAACAGAATAACAAGATTTTACCTATTTGAACACAACATTAACAAATGTCAACCTATTTTATACTCAAAACATGCTAAGATCAAACACAAAACATGTGAAAATAGTGATATGTGTTGTTAACGTATACATGTGCATCATTATCTAAAAGATTACATGGTTCTTGATTTACTAAAAATGATTAGATATTATAGTGAAATACTTTAGAAAATGAAATACAGAGTTGGTTCAAACGTTCTAATAAAACAATCCAGTTTCAATTCATCAAAACAGGGGCACATGGAAGAAATGATTAGGCTATGTGTAGTGGTAACGCCCACATCACTCCATATATACGTCATATAAACAACTAACACTATCACCCCTCATCAATCCACGTTATTACTACATTTGTTATCATCGCTCCTCACCAAGCTCGCATCACTCCCCTCTTTTTCCCTTTTCTTCCTTCACATTGTGACCATAGTCACGTATTTGAAACCAAGACTTGGTCACGCCTCAATGTGTAGTGGTATTGTGAGGGGTGAGGCGTGATAGAGGCCAAGAGTGATAAAGTCCCTCCTCACGCCTCACTACACATACTCTTTTCAGGTGATATGGACCACACTCAACTTCTTAAGCTTATAATATCTTCTAAAAATGATTATAAAAATAGCACGCACTCTTAAAATTTAATTTAAAAAAAATGATGACCACCACCATTAAACGTCCCTCACCCATAAAATTTGTTTTAAAAATAAAAGTCAGGCTTGTGTGATTTGTGTGGTTGAAAACAAAGCACCTGAAAACGTTACGAATGAAGCTGTAACGGATCATTTACAAAAGATAAAATCTCGTAAAAAACAATTGTAATAAATACTTAGTTTATAATATCTGATGAAGTTATTTTTCATAATTTTGGTGTAATTTATTATATTGTTTATTTTACCCCGTTGATAAACATCCTGAATCCCTCACTGCATCAAAACCACAATCCACAAAAATAATCAAAACATAAAATTTTTACAAATTAAGATGAACCCTAATTCTCAAATATAAGAACTGGCTCCGACTCTTCTTGGCGCCAGATAATATCGGGAGCTTCTAGCCGGCTTTTGGTTCTTTCTCCATCGGAGCTTTCTCCGACACGGCAGCTTTCTTATCCTCCGCTGGTTTCTTCTCGGCAGACTTCTTTTCGATTGATTTTGGCGCCATTTTTTCAAGAAGGGGCAAGGGTTTAGCCGTAGAATTTTAAAAAGAGAGTATGAAATCAAACATTTCAATCGGAATTAACATTTGAACATAAATAATTAACAAACTTCGATTCACTTGCTACCAACACAATTCATCAATAAAGATGAAACTTTTACAAACCCTAAAAACAACTATTAAAAACACAAATCACAATCCCCAAATCTAAGAACTGGTAAACTTAGTAACCGCCTTGGTGCCCTCAGAAACCGCATGTTTCGCCAATTCACCAGGCAACACCAACCTCACCGCGGTCTGGATCTCCCTGGACGTGATTGTGGGCTTCTTGTTGTACCTGGCTAGCCTGGATGACTCCTGAGCCAGCTTCTCGAAGATATCGTTGATGAACGAGTTCATAATTCCCATGGCTTTGCTTGAGATTCCAATATCGGGATGAACCTGCTTCAACACCTTGAAGATGTAGATCTTGTATGTCTCGACGCTCTTCTTGCTTCTCTTCTTCTTTTTATCGCCGGCGCCGGCTTCCTTTGGGATCTTCTTGCCGGCTTTTGGTTTCTTCTCAGCCGGAGCTTTCTCTGCCGGTTTCTTCTCAGCGGGCTTCTTCTCTGCCTTTGGCGCCATTTTTTGAAAGATTTGGTTTGTGGAGTTACAAAGGTATGTTTTTAGTTGTTGAAGACTGAATGCATAGGTACAACGAAGGTTGAGTTTATATACGATTGAGGGGATTGATCTGATTGGTGGATTTTAGTTGTGCCGGATCGGGAATAACAACCGTTGATTTACTGGAGTTTTTTATGCGGATAAGATTCGCGTACGAAAAAGTGATGATTGTGATATACTATTGGCTAGACGCGGATCCATAAAGCGAAATAATGGACGGACAGATCTAATCATCTAATTTTCCAAAACTATTTCACTATCCCCTTTTATTCGTGCACCAAATTTAGGTTAGCCTAATATAACTATGGCTTTATTTTCTTATATTCGAATTTCGACGAAATTCCGGGTTCATATCCGAAACCAAAAAAATTAAAAAAAAATTTGGATATTCGGAAATTATCCGGATACCCGAACCAGAAATTTTTTCAAGATAGGTATCCGAATCCGAATTTACGAGCATCTGAACTTCCGGATATCCGATTTTTTTCGGATATTTCGGATTTAGATTTTCGGATATTTCGGATTTAGACGGATTTTTTTGAACACCCCAAAATATAATTAAAGCCTTGTATAAAACAATAAAATTAAATTACACAAAAAAATTAAATGAAAACATCAAAATAAATAAAATAAAATATATATTTTTTATTTTTTATAATGTGTTCCTTCGTGTTTTCAGTCATTTCTCGTGCATGACTGCTTAGGCGATTGGTTAGATTCTAAAATATTTACACGTCTTCATTGTATTATGAGACTATGATATTTTAATAATAATAATATTATGAGTTAGAAAAATCTTCTATCAAGTACTTCATCAAAATTCTTTTTTCCTATCATATACCTCAGATCATTTACAAGCGAGAGCATACCGTGTGACTTTAATATTCGAAATAGTGACAGAATTTCCGTTGCAACATGCGAGAAAACCCACTATTTAAAATATAAGGGGATGAATAGAATAGTATATTTTTGAGATTTTAGACTTTGGTCGTCTGAATTATCCTTTAATTCCTCACATAATTGGAGTCCATGGCTTCCATTTTTTTTACCAAAAGTTAATATTTGCTTATATAAATGGGTTTGGGATAAGTCGCGTAAAATACGTGGCTTAGATTGGGTCAAGTAACTAGGTCAAATGTATTTAGTTGAAGTAAAGATTAATTGTTAGTAAATAAACTGTTTGTCTGCATATTTATAATAATTTTATCCTCAAATATATTATTGATAATTTTTGCATGTTTGAATCTATTATATTTTCATAGTTTCTAAGTTACACATCTTAACTCATATTGTGTTAAAGTGTTACTCATCTTAACTCGTTTTATGTTATGTTGCTACCCAATACAATTCAAAATAAAATAACTATACTATATGATGCATCATGCCATGTTCTAAACATCATGTTTAATTGTTTTTACTTTATAAAGTTGTTGGTATGTGACACATCTTAAAATTTTCAACCAAGTTGAGTTGTAACGTAGCTCATATAATGGGTCATAACAAGGTAATTTACTTATCTTAAATTCGTTTTAAACTAATTTTTATCGACCCGAACAATGCGGCAGGAAAGCGTTTTAGAAACCCGTGAAAGTAAAAGATGATTGGCAACATGTCTGTAATGTACGTGCTCAAGAACACTCCATAGTAGCTACGGAAATATTTCTAAGAAAAAGTCAAGAGAAAACACGTATAAAATATTAAAATAGGTAATGTTGATCTGCAAACACAACAGATGTAATAACATGTCGAGTATACATCAAAATACACATCTTATAGCAATGATCAAAATTTCTCAATTAAGTAATTTAAAAGGTCATATGCATTTGACCCATTTAGACCCAATATGATATATTCCCTTTTGAGATAGAAAAATTCATTTGAGTAATGTAAGTCAAGGATCCAAATGAGCAAATCTTAAATTGACACTTACATTCACCAAGTGTTGCCTAATTTTGTTGTCTTCTCAAACTGCAACAACCTCACCTCTTTAGGTTTTGATTGGGCCTTTGATGGTAGCTTAGCTTGACAAAATGAACAGGTTGGATAACGGGTCATGATAAGTGCGTTTAGAATGGGTTATAAGCAAAATCTATATTTAGAGAATATGGAGAAGAGAAAATGTAGCGTTGTTAGAGAAACGCGTAGAACATCTTTTTAAAGGAGGGAAAAACTCAAGGTTAGCCATATATTCATCAAGATTATATGTATCATGGGTGTCTTAAAGCTTTTAATAATTGTAAGGAAAAGAAGAACCGTTTCTCTTAGCGAAATTAAACAATGATGTACAAATGATCAAAATCTTAAGACGGATCATGAGACTATTGATGCGTTGTTGATCAAAACCCAAGCTAGATCGTGGGAGTGTTGTTGTTTTTGCGGAAGAAAATGAACCATATGGCTTATTAAGAGCTATCATCCAAGTACAAATATATTAAGAACTAAACCAATATGCTTTAAAAATATTGTGGCAAACTACAGACCTATTTAAATATATTATTCCTTCACCTGCCTTTCAAAAGTTTAATTAAAACCTACACAAAATTCATGCATTCAACATGTGTAGCCAAATTATGAAAACCAAAAACTTTTATATTTCTTTTTGTTGGTTTTAATATTATTTAGTAATGTTACATGTAGGGAATGTTTTCAAATGTATAAGATAAACATGATGTATTTGCAATGTTTTAAAGCTATGTTCTGCTTTTTTTACATGTTACTTGCAAAGAATGATGTCAACTGTATAGGTTAAACATGAACTCATTGATGCGTGGTCATATCTTGTCGCACCCCAACTGACGGCAAAGTACGTCGGGATGCGAGTTTGGTTATTCATTAGCTCATAACGCTATTAATAAATTTGAATACTTAAAGCATTAATTATTAACATTAAACCAAACATTCATTCAGTGTGATTCATAAATCCAAATTTCAAACATACATTACATAATTCAAGTCTAAACAATACAAATTGAAGTTTTAAACAAATGTTTAAAGATTATACTAGGTCTACTAAAGCTTATAATATGTGTTTGTTGTAGTCTTCACCTTAACCAGTTATATACGTAAAATAAAGTTTTGGGTCAACTATTTGAATGGTTGGTAAATATAACATATTAGTTGAATAAATGTTTTTTTTTTGAAAAAGGTAATGCATTACATCTAAACACGCATAAACTACAAGTTTTGCATATAAGATGAATTTCGATAACAATAACGTCACACCCCAATCGACGGCGGAATACGTCGGGGCACGAGTTCAACTGTTAATTAGCTCGTGGTGCTATTATAATGTTTCATAATTAATGCATCACCATTAAATCATCACAATCAATATATTCATTAAAACGAATAACATTTAATTACAACTGTCAAAACAATCAAATTATCATTGAATACTATACATGGTTTAAGAAATTAATAAGGTCAACTAAGTCCTAACTTATGTCTTTATCACCTTCACCTAACTTGTTACACATGTAAAATAATTTTTTGTCAACTATTTGCATGGTTGGTGAGTACTCATACAAGTTTGTAAAATACATAAGAAATCGATGCAATGTTCAAAGTCTAAAGTATTAACCTAAATCATATTGTAACACATGAATATTTATTTTTATAAAATATACTGTTCAATATTAAAATTTTAAATATTTAGTTATTATATACGCATATGTGACACTTACGTACAAGTAAGTAACAAGTAAAATGATTATTACAAATTTTTGACATACATATTCGGTTAGTTAATATCATAGGAGACCGCTCAAAATTTATAAAATATATTATAATTAAACTTTCTCCGTTTTTAACGAAACTTTGGTCGAAATGTAGAGAAAAATGAGCTGATCCCAGCAGTACTTTTAGAATTTTATAAAACGTCATATTTTAAAAGTTATAAGAGAAAAACAAAATTTAAGCTAAATTAATTATAATAGTAAAATATTAAAATATTAAAAATCTTACATTTGAATTTCAATTAAATGAATTTGCAGAAGCTACGTGTAAATATTTATATATGAGTCATTAGAAATTTGATGATTCATTGATCGATTATAACTACAAAATTCGTGTGCATCAAGTCTTAACTATCTATAAATACCAATTTTACTGCGACATCCACAAAAATACACACACACATTTGAGAAGAATAGAAAATCCGGATGCTAGGAGGTGCTGATCAAAATACAAAGTCAAGATTAAGGAATCAGTTCGTTTAGGTATATTATCTAATTCTTAGTTAAACTTATAAATTTAAGATTTTAATATAAATTAACTTATAGGGTTAAGGTTCAGCTCAAACCCTGTGTATATGTTAAAAAATTTTAGTTTGCTTAAAATAATAATCGTAATAATAATAATAATCGTCGTAATAATAATAATAAATAAATAAATAAGTAAACTTTTCTTGCAGAATAATTATAAGAATAGACTGAGCAGAAACACTGTCCAAATTTATATTGCGAAGTTCTAAAGCTGTTACCCAACTAACCAAAAAATCAGGTGAATACATCTAACTTGTTTTTAAATTTATAATTGTATGTTTAACTTTGACGCATAAAGGGATACTATGAGACCAGCATTTAGGCCATTAGTATACGTATGATTTGCAAATTGTATCCGCTATGGGTGAAATTCTCATACGTGGCTGGTAACGTGGGCTGGAAGGTTATACGTAAGACGCACTCCGCATGCAACCTAACCAGTGACGGGCTGCGGGCTGGAGGGAACAATTGTAAGAAGCACACCGCTGTTGTTCCTAACCAGTGACAGTACAAGCCAGGGTATGCAGTGGTTGTATCGATCAGTGAAATAACCTGCTAAATGTGTAGTATTGCCACTAATGATTATGGTTAAAGTACCGAATATGCTATGCTTACATATCGAGTCTGTTATTTGTATTCACCAACATTATGTTGACGTTTTATTTTTAAAAACTTTTCAGGTAATAATGAATGACAAATCAGAAGCAATATTAGAGGTTTGGGGCCTATGACGCCTTGACGAAACCGAGGAGCGATTGGAGTTATACCTCCAAGTCTCATGTAAACCAATATATGTAAATATATGTTTGTAAAACTCGGTTTAAAAGGAAATAAAATGTTATGTTCATACCTATGCATATGAAATTTCATAAAACCCTGAAAAGTTATTTACATGCAAATAAAAATGTGGTTTTTCATACCCACGCGTATGAACTATTTAAAATAATGAAAAATATGGTTTTCACATCCATGTGAATTATTTATAAAATTACGAATTAATGAAACAAAACCTCCGCTAAAACATATTAAATTGAATAATAAACTCTGACCGAGACAGTATTATCCATGAAACCAATTCGGGTCGCAGCGCCCGGGCTGCCGAGAGCCCGGGGTGTGACACATATGTTCTCATAAGTTTATAATGCATCACGTATAGCACAAAAGTTCACATCAATAGTTACACAAAGCATGCAAACAAATAATCATTATTCTCCATAGTCCTCAATAGCTCTCAAATAGTCCTCAATGGTTCTCAATAATCCTCAAACAATGTCAAACCATACTTGTACACCATAGGCTTGCAAGGCCTCGATGTGAGTATGTAAACACGTGTTTGTAATTGTTAAGAATAATGCCTACAGAATTCAACATGTAATCACATACAACCAAAGGCAATATCTTAAGACTAAGTCATTGCATCATCTGTGTTTTGACTCTAAGAATAACATGATTTATATAGGACATGTGTAACATCCCTAAAACATTACAAAATGTAAAGAAGGGAGTATTAATGTACTTACCTGGATTGCTTAATTAGCCCAAGCGATAATTGGTAGAGAATTGAGTCAAAGATAATGCTTTGCTCTAGAGTTTAAAGGCATAAAATCTTAGTATTGCTTTAGAGTTTAAGTATTTATATCTTAGAATTATGACATGCTATGAAACACTTATGTATACATCTAAGCTTGAATGATAATGTATGGTATATTTAATTACTTATAAATAATAATTCATATAACTTTGTTGAATAAATAGATTCAAGATATAAATAAAACTTTATCTATTTAATTTAGTGGTGATTTCTATGATATTCGGAACAAATATGAGTATTTGTATAATTGAAAGTGTTATAAGTTTTATATATGTATAAATGATTATTAATGATTTACTTATAAAAGTATTCTATGTTTCATTTATAAAACTTTCTAAATACTTTGTGATTTTTAACATATAAGTTGTAGATTTTATTATTTTATTTAAGTAAATATTGCTTTTAAATATTTGATCAAAGGTTAAAAATGTTTGTTTTAGAAAACTTTCATCTATGATTAAGATCTTATGAACTATAAACAAATAATTCTTATTAATCTTGAAAATAAATTTATTATTTAAAACACTAACTAATTAAAATTTTAATTTAGTGCATTATTTTTATTTATCTTTTTTTTAACAAAACTCGTTGAATTAAAATGTAACTATTTTTGCATAAATGATCATTGGAAAGAAAAGAATATATATATATATATATATATATATATATATATATATATATATATTAAATTAATTAATAAATAAATAAATTTATAAAAAAAAGAAAACAAAACAAAAACGTAGATACCCGGATTCGAAACCGAGTTAGCCGGTTCTTGATTTTAAGAGATGTGTGAATTGCCAGTTGATATGGTTTGACAGTTAATTGTAGGTCCATTTCAATTGTATAAAACATATCCAGTGTTTTCCCCAAAATCAGTCAACAAATTCGAAGAACCCTAACTAAATTCTTGTTCGAATTCGCTCGATGCGGAGATTGCAAGCCACTGACACAATAGGGATTTTGATCTCCACATGATTACGAGTCATTCGATATAGATAATCACCTGTTTCAATTTCGTTTGGATGGAGTTCGAGTGAGCAGATAAGTCGTCCATTTCTCCATGTGTCAAGGCTATAGGACATGTGACAATCATCCATGACACGTGTCTCCATGAGCTCGTTGTTCTATAAACTTGTTTTCGCGTTTCCAAGAGCATACAAACTCCATTTTGCGTGTCGTTTTCGCCCATGTTCACGATTTTCCAAGCTTTTTCCAACCATCTATAACAACCTCCTAGAGATGAGCCAAATTATTTGAATATTTTACGATTGCTTTTTGAATACTCCACTTACCGTAACTTTAAGTGTGAGCATTGTCTGTGGATTATGCTTTCACTCATTTTATTTATTTCATGTATACAAACAAAATTTTATCATATATTGACTAACTATTTGGATCATATAACCTTTATCATATCTGTAAGGCCCCGATTCCAGGCGACCCCACGTACGTTGGTTTCGTCATAACATATAGCTCTTAAACTAAAAACTTTCATAAATAGCAGCGGAATTTAAAACATAGTTTGTCAAACATGAAATAATGTCTTAATTAAAACATAATTGATTGCCAATGGCACCGAACTCTCTTTATCTGGATGCCTGAGCTCTATGTCTTCTCTGACCAAAGCTTAACCTGACATACATGCTAAATCAAGTCAGCTTACGCTGGTGAGTTCTAGTTTTCATAAACATAAAATCTTTACTGTATATAAAACATTAGCATTCACTGTTGACCGAAGTCAACAGTCTAAATCACCCTGAACATAACACATTTCATATACATAACATACATGACATCATACATCAATCATACGGTGAAGGAACTTCGCCGTCAACTGCTGACCTGAAGTCAGACAGGCTTGTGCGGCACAAAACTCTATAACTATCAACCTGCAGCTGATAACTCATACATGTATAAGATTTCTTTAACACTATCAACCAAAGTTGACAGCTCATACCGGTACAAGACTTTACATAAATCATTCATTCATCACATATACGTAATCACAACACACATTCATTTAGATCATTAAAACCGTTATCCTCATCATATCCACTGTCTTTAACAGTGGGCTTATACCGGCATAAGACTCCATTCCTAGTTATAGTCGTGGTTGACTATCATACCCAGTTATAGTCCTGGTTGACTCTCGTATCCAGTTATAGTCCTGGTTAACTCTCATACCCAGTTATAGTCCTGGTTGACTCTCATACCCAGTTATAGTCCTGGTTGACTCTCATACCCAGTTATAGTCCTGGTTGACTCTCATACCCAGTTATAGTCCTGGTTGACTCTCATACCCAGTTATAGTCCTGGTTGACTCTCATACCCGGTTATAGTCCTGGTTGACTCTCATACCCAGTTATAGTCCTGGTTGACTCTCATACATTCATCTTCCTATAACACGTATAGGAACACCATTCCTTCATCATTCATGACACACTAGCGTCATATGATCATTCATTGTATTCATCATAACATCATAACATTACATGCTAGTCTCTTATCATCATGACATCATCACATTGTCCTAATATCTTAGGAATCATCATATTATGTCATGTCAGTATCATTTCATCATACTATCAGAACATCCTAGCAATGAATATATATCATGCTATCATCATATCATCGGATCATACGTTCTGGCATTCGTGAACCTTTCATACCAGCATCTTATCATCATAGCATTCTGCCATAGCAGCAAAGGCACATAACATATCATAATATCTCATGCTAGCATCTTTATCATCATGTCATCACTTACATGTTACAATAGAACCTATTCCTCGTATCCCACATCATACCTTCATCCTAGCAGCCTAGGATTTCATCATAGCTTAACATCTGTAATTATCCTCATAGCGTGTTATCATACCTCTCATCATCATGTCTTACTAATATGAACACATCATTCTTAGCATATCGTCATGTACAAATCATATTAACACATTAACACGCATACATAGTCATGGCATATCATTATTCATTTATCGTCATCTTAAGCACATAACATCATGAACATAACGTTAAGCATGTATGCCAGCCCAAAACATTAAACATAAAAATAGGGCGGCTAGAACTCACCTGATGTCTCATGGTAGCGAGATCACTCACAACTGGTGCTAATGGTATAACTCTGCATTGGTTTACGTATAATATGTTATATACGTTTTAACATACTCATTAAATCTTTTCTGAACGTCCAATGTCAAAGACATTGCCTTAATAGCCATCAAGTCGTTAATGTTGTTGATTATCAAGCTAAAACAGTCTCTATACAGTTTAATGGCTTAGGAATGATCAATCCTTGTTATTGATTGTGATTAGTTTGAAACACTTGGATTTAACCTTGCATATCAGAATTAATCAAACTAATCACCTACCTTGTCATAATCAAATGGTTTAAACCACTATAACCATTGTTATGATTCCATGCAAACCGGGCATTACAACGGCTCAAAACAAGGATTTTCCCTTTAACAGTTCGAGTTTCTCGTTTATAATCAATCCTAGCCATCATCTAGGCAATAATCAACAACCCTAACTATATCATTACGTTCAAAAACAAGATTTAATCAATCATAATCAATCTAGAAGGTTAGAATGAACCGTTACCTCTTCAAACAAAGTTCTGTGCATAAAAAGACGATCAGGACTTGTTTTAACGATCCTTTGAGCGATCCACGTGATTAAGAGGCTTCGAAATTGAAGATTGGATGGCTTGGAAGTGGTTTTTCGTGTGTGTGGTGGCTGATCTCAAAGATAAGAACAAAAAAAAAGAGATATATTGATGAAACTTGACTTTTTAAGCCATTTTTGCGATCTGCTGACACGGGGCGCATCGCCCCACTCCAGCCACCCACTTAGGGCGTACCGCGCGGGCCCATGGCGGCCAGATCTTGATCTTATCTTCGTTTCGCGATTCCGGGAGCATACGAACTCCGTTTTGCGCACGGTTTTCGCCTACGTTCACGATTTTTCGAGCTCTTTCCAATGGTTATAATCTCAAGACCTAAAGAGTTCAAAATATTTGACCTCTAATCTATTACTATATTCGATTCAGTGTATTTTGAAATCGGAAACTCGTTTCACGATTTCGCTTACACTCATTCTCTTCATTTTCGAGTTATGATTCTAACCTGAGAATTTTGAGTTGTCACACATATCATCGTGGATTTCAAGCACGATCAAATGTGCTTATTTCTTTGACAACGCAATTCTTCG
Organism: Mikania micrantha; assembly: GCA_009363875.1. NCBI lineage: Eukaryota > Viridiplantae > Streptophyta > Magnoliopsida > Asterales > Asteraceae > Mikania > Mikania micrantha. The sequence goes on from CM018695.1 coordinate 58,384,757, forward strand.
AACATAAACAGTTACCGGAATCTCGCACGTTTATCATTAAGCTGCTAAATTTTCGGGTGTTACAATATCATTTATTATAACTTCACACAACTTACTTTAATTTTTATAATAGTTATTTAAATAAATGGAACATAGTCATAAAAATATTGGATCTTTACGTATTATTTATTGTTTGGAAATCCGGTGTTACATGTATCGAAGCGGTGGTGTGCTGGCGGATGGACGCGATCGTACGTATGCACTATATATTAGCATTCTTCGATGCATCGGGAAAGTGTCAACGTATAGATTCAGTGCGACACTTTAATTAGTTATTTATGCAATTATTTATTTATTTATTTATTTATTTGTGTATTATATTTATGAGACACCATATCAACACGCATAGTATAAATAACAATTACGAAACAAAACCGAAATGCTTAAGTTAAATATCATATTTTTATGAGTGACGATCCATAAGAATACACACGTTGGACCTAATGTTTTGGATCAAACATAAAACAAATCGCCAACTATATATCATATACAAATATGGGTTAACAAGTATTTGTAAATCTATATCTGGTTAAATTAATAAAAAATCAACTTTAAAATAAATTATAAATCTCTTTTAAAAATGAACACGAAAGAAGTTTATAAAGTTAAACCGACAAACTAGTTCAAATATATGATTAAATAATATATATTTTGTAAAACCTTGTTACACACGAAATTTATTTTATAAAAACCTTTTTGTTACGAACGCGTTTACGCAAACATATTAAACCAGACGTACACTTGAATAACAGGTTATAAAATAATTCATTCTTCTTCTCCTCCTAACTTCTCCCCTTCATCTCTCTCTACAACCTACGCTCACTCTTTCTCTCTAGAAGAATCATTTATAGCTTCTCTAGCTGAGGGGATCACAACCAATGTTCAAGGACCGAGATCTATAACTCACAATCTTCAAAATCGACTTGGTAATACTAGATCTAGAATCAGACGAGTTTCGGTTAGACCTCGAGTTTTAACTCAAAACACCCTCAAAACTTTTCAAAACACCAAAACGCAACATAAACCACAAAGATCTTACATTTTTACAGACCTACAACTCGTACCATATCTGATTCGAAGATGAATATCATATGCCAAGACTAGTAGTATCGATACTAACAATCTCGGCCAACCAATAAAATCGGTAAGGACATATCGATACTAACAGTATTGGTATAGTCTGCCAGTACTGATAGTATCAACACATGTTCTGTTGATACTTGTCATATCAACACATAGTCAATCTATACTAACAAGTTAACTGCACTTAACAAAAATGCAACCTCTCCACTGATACTATTAGTATCCGTACAAGAGGGGACACCGATACTAACAACATGAGTGGATCTGAACACCTAGACAAATTTTAAAACCAACTTTTGAGAAATCACATTTCATTTAACATTAATCATATTCACAACAATTAAAAAGGAACCACATACATGCTACAAATATCATAAACATAGGATCCGATTAAGGTCGCAACATTTTACAACACTCCAAGAACTTTGGCTAACTATTTAGCCAAGTGAGCTCTCTTAGCCCCCTTTACGTTTTTATTTTTAAAACATGGAGTAAAACATGTACAACATATCTCATTTCATTACTTTGTAAACTTAAATGACTTTGTTGTGATGACACTAAAATTGCATTGATCAGCACACAACTTATGGTAAACAATGGTATATCTATTGGGTCGGGCAGACCCGCCATGTAATCGCTATAGTCGTTTCAAAACTCAAATAATTGTAATCGTGTCTAAACTCTAATAAAGCAATGATTTGAGCAATTATTCTTGAAATACTTTTATGTACTTAAAATATACATGTAAAATAGGCTTGATAAATATAAAGTTATACGACAGTTATTAAAAGTTAATACATATATAAAAATAAAAAATGATTTCACAGTCTTTTAAAAATCATAAAATGATATATATATACCGCACACACACATACCAAATATTATTTTATTTGTATTTAGTAAAAAAAAGGATAAAAGATATTTGATTTTAAGTTTCTTAAAAACATTTAGAAATATAAACAAAACAATAGTAACAAATTCTATAATTTAAATACATAATGGTTTATATTCATAGAATTTTTTTTATATAAAATGGTAGAAGCAAGAATTTAGAAGGGTTAGTTTTGTAATTTATTAAAACTGATTTTTACTCTTGATAATATTAAAACATATATGAACAAATCACAAAACATGAAGGACTAAAGGGGTAAAACTTCACTCTCGAATCCTTCTCACCCATATTCTCTCAAACGGATACCCAACGACCCAACACAACCCATTTTAAACCAAGAATTCGATTTTCTCGATTACAGCTCAATTACAACTCATCGTTGGTCGATTAGGAAAGGATTTGAACGTAAATAGTTGTCAATCATCAATTTAATTGGTTAAATGCGATAATCCTTTCCAAAAATAATCGATTGATTTGAAATTCGAATTCATTAGAAACTAGTATAAATGCCCAATTAAACGACACAAGTAGGTTCCTTTCACCCTCTCGAATCTGTCTGTGCAAGAAACACGGACTCACAAACCTATTTGGACGCGATTCAAACAAAGAACGGCCGACCCCTCTGCACGAACTCGAACACTACCAATCTCCAATACAAACCAGGTAATTAATACGTCTTTAGAACCGCAGGAACATGAGAATCAAAAGCCCTATGCTTTTGATATCTCAAAAACAATGGATCGGACGAATTGGATTGAACAAAATTCTAGGGTTCATCCAATTCGAGTCTGATTTCATGAACAATTTTAGTTTTAATAACAAAGAAGTTCAACAACAAAAGAGGATGTAGCCCAGTGGTTTGAGCGCTCCATGACTAAGGGATGGGTCGAGGGTTCGAACCCCACCCGCAGCCTCTAAACCGGATTTTTTGCTCCATTAACCATTCTAATGATATTTTTTTATATTAACTTCTAGGAAAATTCTATAAACCACAAAACTTCATTTCTTAATAGTTTATTAATTATTTAAAATTATTTTAATAATAATGATCATAAAACAAAGTGTTTTAATTATTTTAAAACCAGACATAATGTTTTAAACCTTTATATTGTTTTCTTTTTACAAACTTTAAATAAATACATTTTACATTTTTAATTTAAAAAATAAAATAATAAATAAAAACCTTTTATGGTAAAAATTGTTACAAACTTTATGAACAAGTATTTAAACTTTATATGATTTATAAAAGTTAAAATACAATCATTATACATCTTTATACCAATACAAATTTTGAGAGTTTATTTAAAAATCAATTTTTATAAACTTATACAACATTAACAATGAATATTATTTTAAAAACTTTGATTCAATAAATTATTTTTTAAACCAAAACCTTTTAAAGCAATAAACATTATAAAGAATGATTTAATTATTCTATATAAATAAATTATACCAAACTAAACCATTATCATTGGGGCACAACTGTGTATTCATAGACCTTGTATAATAATTAAATGGAATATTAAAAATATTCTAATATGTTCATTTTATAAAAATGAGAATATTTAAGTATAATTAATAATTTGATATTTCCAAACAATTATTCTTAGACTTTAATAATAAATAAATGGATTATCAAAAGTATTCCAATTTATTTGCTATATATACAACGGAGAATATTTAATTATAATAGATAATTAAATATTCCTAAAACTATCATTCTAAGTCTATTACACATTATCAATGTAGAACATTAGGCATTCCATAAAAGTCATAGATCTAAGATAAGACACTTGAACTTTAGGCAAAAACTTGAACTTAGACTAATTAGACATATGCTTTACATAAACCTTTAGGGAAAGATTGCTAGCTTTCCTTCATTCAAACACAAAGAAAATTTGGACAACAAGTAGACTCGATACAAGTGAGTTAATTCTTACTCCCTTTTTACATTTTATAACTTTTTAGGATGTTACATATGTCTTATATATTCATAGTGTCAAAAACATATACATGATGAAAACTCTCAAGCTTAGTAGACATGATTTAGATGCTATGTGAACTTATGTGCTAATTGCTACGTGGGAATTATGTTAGAAGACGTTTCATACATCAAACATATACCAGTATATAGTAGCCTAAGAGTATTGCTACATTCTTCACAATGACTCATGTCTTGTTTCAAAAAAGGTGAAATGTAAAAAATATAAACATAAACATTATGATTTACATTGTTTAAGTCAAGGACCTAGCTAGTCTTTATTTAAGCTCTGTAATATCACTTGTTTTGATTGTTGCTTTGTGCTACTTGAAACTTACATACGCTTTAGATATTGTTCTATTTAGTTTAATAGTTTTGCATCGTTTATAAGCATTATATTAAACTGTTTTGAATTGTTCACCAACTATGCAAATAGTTGACCTTTATTTTACATACGTAACAGGATAAGATGAAGAACAATGTTGAAGACTTAGTGTAGGTTTAGAGAACCTAGCTAAATTTAAAACAATGTTATTTATTTCCTTTATATTTCAAATTGGATGATTGTAATTGAATATTTTGATTTGGTTGAATTAATGAATGCTTGCATTTAATTTAATATGGATGTATAAATACTTAAACTTTAACATTACACCATGAGCTTTTGAGCATTCACAATCGCGCCCCGACGTATTCCGCCGTCGGTCAGGGTGTGACATGTGACAACTAGTACCTGACCGGCCGGCAAGTCCGTACGGTACGTGTACTATCAACAGTAACTACGTGTAATTACATGTGTATAAACAGTACTTGTACTAACAGAATTTTTAAATACAAGAAACAGTTGTACGTATTTTCGTGTAAACTTAAATACTGTAAGTAAAACATACATTTGAAACATTAGTTGTGTGTATTTAAGTGAAAACCTAAGTACAGTCAACACAACAGATCATGAGAAACAACAGTGTTCAAGCAATTAACAGAAACAAATCGGTTGCGATCTGATATTCATAGATGACAGGAATCAGATGCCGACATTTCAATGTGAAAACAATGTGAAAACAGGATGTTTAGTTGAGTTCGACAGTGAGGAAACACAGTTCAAACAATAATTCAGTGTTGTTCCAGAATGATGAACTGACAGTGTGTTTGTGTGGGTGACGATTCACACAAACATATATGTGAGTTTAACGTTCTGAAATGATGACTGGAAAGTAGAAAACAAAAGTCGGAAAGCAAAACCATCATCGTGTTCGTTCGAATGACGATTCGAACGCATACGCGCGATGGTGACGCGATTTGACGAAACGAAAACGAAACACGACACGAACGAAAATAAATTAATAAAAATTAAATAAATAACATTTTTACAATTTTCAAACTCATTAAAATAAATTAACTAACTTCTTTCATCTAAAAGATATAAACTACGCGTAAAATTCCGGATACGCAACGAAATCACGAACCGAGCAACCGAAACGGACCCGAATACCCTCGGGGTATATAAACACCAAATGAGGGTGTTCTTCCTCATTTATGGCAGCCAACCTCTCTCTAAAAACCCTTTTCACGAACCTCACTCTCTCACTAGAAACCAACTTCAAATCGTCATAACTCCTTCATTTCTCAACGGATTTCAGTGATTTTTGAGTCCACGCGAAGCTCTTGAAGCCATCTACAAGGAAGTACAACAGATCTTGTATTTTAACCACTGAAATCTGAGGTATTTGAGCGTGAATAATCTGAATATTAGGGTTTTCTACACCCTCCTTGTTAAAACAACGCACCTAGCCGGTCGACCACCCCCTTAGTTGGAACCACACGACCACAAGCAACCCTACTGGCCTAACACATCCCTGAGATCCACACAACAACAAGTGAGGTTCGTTGGTGATGATGAGCTCGCTGTTCATGAAGGTGGTAGTGGGCCGAACCCTGAACATGTCTCGGCCGAACCTGGTGCTGGGTTGCCTTTAGTCGAACGAGCCTTCACCTTGTCCCGAACCTTTGTGACATCATGCAGTGGCCGAAACCCCATCAGCACCACCGAACCTTCTGGAATTAATCTGCTCAACGTACCATCTTCTCCCTCACGAACCTTGGATCTGTGATCATTAAGCCGAACCTCACTCAGTTGGTTCATGTGAGTCGAACCCTTAGTGTCTCACGAACCCTACAACCCTCAACCGAACCTGTTACTACTCCCGAACCCTCTCAAGTGCAGCGAACCTCCATGCTCACACGAACCTAACCTAGTTAGCCGAACCTTGGTTTGGAGGCCGAACCTTTTACGTGCAGCGAACCATGGGTGGTAACCAGTAGCCGAATCAGTTAAAGACCGAACCCTTGCTGCTCAAACCCAGCCGATCCTTCAAGCTTTCACCGAACCTTTGTATAGCTCATGAATTGTTTATGCCTAGCGAACCCATGGCCATATCCTATCAGTCGAACCTTGTTACCATGTTGTGACTCCACGAACCCAGCCGCATATACATGGAAGGGTTCACTGCCTCGAACCTAAGCAGCACTTCGGTTGACATGGCCCAACAGTAGGCCCAAATCCAGTTCAGTTGGCCCACATATACCTTAGGCCCACCGAAACCATGTACAATTCAGCCCATTAACGGCCCAAGGCATATTGGATTGGCCCAACTCTTTTGGTTTTGATCCAAATCTCTAGGAGCCCAATAAGAACACTTAACCGGCCCATTTACACACGAGGCCCATCAAGGATTCCTTCGGCCCAAGACCAAACAACCCTTCGACACATATCAATTGAATTTGGCCCAATTCATTGTTTCGGTTCAATAGTGGCCACACACAAATCTTGGACTCAAAACAATAGATGAATTACGAATATCCAACATTCAGCCCAACGAATTTAAAAACAATCTCCATTGTGGATTTAATAGGTTAAATTAAAGGTGAATAACTTTTGATTTTAAAACCTAAGTTTTGTATTTAATACCTCTTTGTACATATCAAAACAAAAGGGCTACAAACAGATTTAATAGAGATGTTGGTTGTACAATAATGGACTAAGGGCTAACGACATCACTAATAAACAAATTGGGCTGAATGGAGGTCATGATTCACAAGTGCTAGTCAAATTAAGGCTAACACATACACGCGCACAAAACTTTACATCTTATATTTATAAGACACAACAACGTGAAATCAATACAGGAACGTGAAAACCAACACAAGTACAATCAAGAGCGCGTGCATTCTTCTTTTAAGCTAAGTCAACCCTACAACAACAAGGTGAGTTCATATGCCCCTTTTCTTTAATCTTAACTGATTTTAAACTCTCGGGGCTGAGAAACATGTTTACTTTTATTTATTTAAAAGTTTTGCTTAACATGTCATTTATACTTTGATTTAGATAATATTAACTGTTTATTATCGCTTATCATTGTATGCATGCTTGTATGATCATGAGATAACAGGGAAACTCAGATGAATATGATAATATAATATCATAATTCATCAACACACTTGAATAACATAATTGTAAGATTTTATCTTACAACACTTAGTTATTCTTACATAAACAGACATTGGGACAATCACAGGCGAACATATGAATGTTATATAGATATTATATAACTTTGTAATAACATTCGACACAAGAGTTAAGTAAGTGTAATAGGACAAGTTCTTTTGACACTTAGCTTTACAACTCAATACATATTACACGAGAACATGGAACAAATAATGATAAACATGATAATGTAACTTCATGATAACAACATCATTCACTCAAATGATTAACATAATGTAATAAGACAAGTTCTTATTTAACCTTGTTAATAACACAGAGAACATATGACATTGAGAACAATAACACGAATGAACACAATTACAATTAGTTATTATTGACCTGTTGCATTATATCACTACAATCATGTGCCATTTATACAAGTTTATCATGTAAGTCCCTACAATTCGCTGACCAGTTAGATTGACGTGACTAAACTGACGATAGCATAGTGGTACCATAGGTTTGATAAACCTCTAGCTTGTAGGGCTAGTTAGTTGATCGTATCAATACATTGGCCGGCAACGTATGACCGGTGACAGGGCGACGACAGTCAGGGTCTGGAAAGCGACACATGGTGATATTAATCTGCAGTGATAAGTAATCAATCCATCGTTTCTTGTTGACTAGTAGACTGAGTAAATTATATTCTCATGTCATATTACTAGTAACTGTTTCGATGAGGTCTATGGATACACATGGTGGTAGAGGTAAATCGGATGCATTAATACCTGATTACGTGAGGATTTCAATGGATTCCTTTTAGGCTCTACGCACTTCGCATTGAGAACCAATGACAATTGGTTAACTAACACTCTTAATATTTAAAAGTGTAACAATAGTTAACCTCACAATTATAGAATAATATAAGGAACAGATTTGATAAATCTAATATCCTTAACATATATAACGGTTATCTAAACCTCGGTTGATAACCATAACTTCATTATCATATTATTCTATACATGATATCACAGGTGATCAAGATTGGGATAAACATGTGAAATGGGAATGGAAATCAATAGTTGTATTGCAAGTAGTGTGAAGTTCTAGTGGTGATGTGGTGGGATGTTGGCTAGGGCTTAGTTCCCTTACATATGCCCTATATATAAGCATCACTGTTAGGACGATATAGTACTTGTGAACATAACTATTGAGGAGCCATTGGGAGAACATGTGCATGTGAATGTGAATGAATCAAGGTTTTCAATTAACTTACTTATGAACTCACCAACTAGTGTTGACTTTGTTTAAATACATGTTTTCTCAGGTGATGAACAGGTGTAGATACTTACATGAAAGGATTTAGCTAATGGACTTTAAGAAGACCTAGCTTTATTTTGTATTGCATGCTTTTGGGGACAAGAACAATGAATCATCTTTTGTATATCTTGTACAGTTACAAGATATAGTTACATTGATTCTTTTGATAGATTTACTTGGTTAAATTATGAACGATACATTGTAATTTAATCCTGTAATTCTATATCATTGATGTGTTAGCATTTCTCGCTTATTTATCATGTGATATGTAAACAATCTGATCATTCGATTATCACTCAAGATATCGCGCCCCGGGAACCTTCCGCCCGACAGGAAAACCCGATCCGTTCCCGCCGCCCTGGGGTGTGACAAGACATACCAATGGTTGATTAACCCTACGGGGGAAATCCGTGGTGATTGTTTGCTGCTTCAACATTGTACACTAGAAATGCTAGAACTTGGACAGAACATATTTGAGAACATATCGATTTGCTCGTTATTTCATTCACTTGTCATTTTTCATTTATTAATGTTCACATGCAATTTACTTACATTTGGTGACTATTTCTGTGTGTGTATAAAACATATGATGACTCACCAACTATTCGTCATTGACACTTGATTTTACATGTTTCAGGCAATGTGGAAAACTAGGGAATGTGAGCTATACATACTTTTGGACATCATCACATAGAATGTTTGGACCTAGTTAAATTAACTGAATCGTTTGAAGACTGTGATTTAGTTAACTTAACTATATTATTTGTATATTCAGGAACATTATTTTTGATGTAACTAATTGTTTGATTGATACTTGATTTTTGTGTAACTATTACTTTTGAAAATATGAAACATGATGATTAAAATTTTTGAAATCCATGAGCTTATTAAGAATATGCACTTTTGTGGCATCCCGATGATTCCGCCAACAGTCGAGGTGTTATATATGTTTAGTGTTTTATACCTCATATGTGTGACGTATTAAAACTGTTCTAAAAGTTTTTCTCCATAACTATGCCAACTTTTAGTTGATGTGGCTGTAGTGTCATTAAACTTTGCCAAAATTGTTTTGCTCTTTTAAGTGTTATTACATACCTTACGTGCATGTCTCTGTCTATTTAAGTTTTTTGTTTGAAAATATGTTTTCATGGGTTGACAACTTTTTGATTCTCTCATGGATCACTTTAATATGGTTATGATGGTTAGCAAATGACTAAATGTTTATTCATTCTGTTGTTCTTGAAAGAAATTTGTATGTTCTCTATACTTGTTGTATCATGACAATATTATACTAGTTAATTGATTAAGGTTGTTCTTTCATGAATCATATGTAATCATATATATTTTAAAGCGATGCTTATTTTGATTATATTTGACATGTAAAATACGTAGTTTAGCTTGTGGTTTTATTAAGGTAAACAATTCAGATATAAAAACCAAAAAAACAAAAAAAATTAAACCGAGAATAAAATTAAATTTTGGTGTTGATATCCTTAGGTCAACTCGTGACCGAGAAGACTTTCATGAAGACGCTAGGTGTTGCTGCTGCTTTTAGGTTTAAGTGAATTCATGTTTTCATTAACAATCAAATGCAAGAGTCCACATTTACAAATAAAGTTTTCACCCCCCATGATAGGTTTATATTGAGGATTTAGTTTAATTTTATAAACTTTTTAGTATGTAAAAATTTCCCACGATTTAATACGTCGCAATGAGCGTGGGATAAAACTAGTTGAGTATAATAGATTAAACATGGACCCAAGAGACGTCTTGGATCGAACACAAATGGTTTAATATCAAGGCCAAAAGAGGCACCGTAGAATATAAAGTTATATACAGATAAATACATTCATTGGGGCCGCGTACGGAGTATCCGGTAGTTGATTAGTTGACCGTTCAAAAGAAAATGTAATGACCTAAACATAAAACAAAAATTTCGGTGACAATTGTTTATTGATTTATTAGTCCTCTTTAAAACATATGATTACGAATACCTTAAAATATATACTAGTATGTAATGACCTACGATATTAAAACGAGAAAATAATAGGCTCATCAAAAGCACAAGTCATGTGTAGTCACTGATACTTAAAATCAAACATATTGAATATATTGCCATTGTAACAAATTGTAGTTGCAATTTGACGACCTTGAATGTATGGTACATTAAAGATAGTTTCAATACTAATTTTAAAAAATTAAACATTATATATACATTTAGATATAAGCAGAAAATGAAGCCCATTGTAACCAAACCTAATCAAACCTAATGAACCAAATAGGAACCATTTTGAAGGATTATAAACCATAATTGTAATTCTCTATTGTAATTAATGCAGTTATATCAGACATGTTTAAAAAAATAGAAAATCAAATCAAACAAATTCAAATTACGAATTCATATTCAAAGTTTTGAAAATTCGAACCATGTTTGCATCTAAATCAACATTGATGTTATGATTTTCAACTCGTCCCAACTCAATAATTTGATTAAAATTATATACATAATTTTTATTTTCTTCTTAATTAATTACATGAATAGTCATGTTTCTATAATAATTTAAATTTTTATTTGTTCATTCTACTTTGTAATTACATGTTTATAGATAATTTGCAACATAAATAGTCTATCACCATCAATCCGGTATCCCCAACCCACAAATATAACTCTCATCTAATTCAAATATTCAATGAATCGATATGTTACATGTTTTTTTAAATCATTATTCTTGACTTGTGATTTATGCAAGTTAAGGGAGCAAAATACCAGTTTAAACATACTACAAGGACTAAATGAGTAACTAATTATTTATTCTTATATGAAGTTTCAAAGTAACCCCTCTATTTTCGTTTATTATCAAATAAAACAATCCTTTTGTTATTTCTTCTTCGATGAAGTCACTCCTAAATACTCCGTACAAGAGTCACAAACCCCACCCTCTAATTCTCCATGACGGCACATAATCCATCCCCTATGCGCGTCCTAATCCGACCACCGTCATCTCCATCCATCATTCCACCGTCCTCCACCACCGTTCCGCCACCTTCAGCCACCACCGGCCACCAACCACCGCCGCCGTCTCTTCCACCTCTCCCTCCACCGCCATCAACATTCCGGCCAACCGGCGTTGTCGTCGTCGGATTCGTCGGCCGGCGTAAAGCGGACGTGAGTCAATTGATCAACCGGATTATAGATGACAACGTGTTTGGCTCCGGGAACGCTGACGTGGCATTGGGGTTTGAGAAAACAGGGGAAATTGTGAGCGAGGAGGTTAAGGATTGGTTTGCACGAAGACAGATTAGCTATTATCATGAAGAAGCGAAGGGGGTTTTGTATTTGCAGTTCTGTTCTAGCAAGTGTCCTGTGATGGAAGGGTTTTTGGAGGTTCAAAGTGGATTTGATTCGGATTTTGAAAAGCAGGAGTTTGGGGATCTTCAAGGGATGCTGTTTATGTTCTCTGTGAGTTTATTTGTTCCACAATTGATTGATCAATCTTTAAAACTTGAGTGTTGCACTATAATCATTTTGAGTTATTTGGTCTTGTGTATATATGTGATTGCATTTGTATATGATTGTATCCAACGGTATTATGCTTTTGTAGTGGCTAAGGGTAGATTGAAATATAAAATCTAGATAAATATGGTAAAGTTTAGGGTTTATTTGATCATAGCCATTAACCAAGAACTGAGTTGAATCTCAATTTGGACAGATAACTTAGTGTAATACTTCTTGATTTGTGTGAAAATTGTTACTCTAGACGTGGCTGTACGTTGTTTGAGTTATCTAATTTGCAAAATTCACAGTAAGAATCAGTATTTCAAATGTTTAAGATTCTGATTTTTTTTTTTTTTTGTTTTATGGTTTTGTATATATGGGATTCATTTGGACATGCTTGTATTTGACCGTTTTATGCTTTGCATCGGCTACATTTGAGCTAAATCTAGATAATTGTGGTAAATTTTAGGGTTTATTTGATCATAATCAAGAATGAAATGGATCCCAATTTTAAACAGATATTTGTTTAAGATTTCTTGATTCATGTGGTAACTGTTAATCTAGACGACTAGGAAGACAAGGCTGTATGTTCTTTAAACAAACAAAACAAGCAAACTTACATGGTAGATGTTAGCCAATCTTGTGTTATTAAATAGTCTGGGGACTATAAATGTATTTTATTTTGTGTTCGGTAAGTAGAAGGATTTAGTTGTCGATGTTTTTGAGATATTTTCTGATGGATTAAGATTATCTCATAAAAGTAGGTCTTATTCTAGAGGATAAGAATAGGATCCTAGTTTGTAGGAACTGTTTTCATTATAAATAGTTTGATGGATGTATGCTATTTATCAAGGTAAGCGAATTGGAGAAGGAGTTCCAAAACATTGTGTGTTTTGTTTTTAGTTTTGAGTCAGATATGAATCTTCAATTAGTATCAGAGCTTGGGAAAGTGAGGGGGAGCCGATAGCCTCATTTGATCCGAAGGATTGGATCGAAATCCAGACTCATGAACCGCGACGCACTACCAGGGAAGAAGGAAGGAGAACCCAATGGCCGAAGGAGACAACTCAAACAAGCAGCTAGCTATGATGAAGGAAAACATCAGCCTGCCATTCCAGTGCCCAATTCTTACATCGACAAACTACCCAATATGGTTGCTGAGAATCAAAGCAATCTTTAGAGCTCACGGAATCTGGGAAGCAATTGAACCATGAACGAACGTAGATTCTAAGAAAGATAATTCTGCCATAGCCTACCTGTATCAGTCACTCCCAGAAGATTTAATTCTTCAAATAGCGAACTGTCAGCATGCTAAAGAAATCTGGGACACAATCAAAACTCGACATCTTGGTGTTGAGCTTGTTATGGAGGCTAGATTACATACCTTAAAGGCAAAATTCGAATCAACCTCAATGAAGGAATACGAGAGGATTGACGATTTTGCAGCCAAGTTATCCAGCATAGCCTCTCGCTTGGAATCGTGATAGAAGAATCCATGCTGGTGCGAAATCTATTGACTGCTATACCAGAGAAGTTTCTCAATATAGCAGCTACAATAGAACAACTAGTGGATTTAAAAACTACCAAGTTTCAAGAGATAGTTGGACAATTAAAGGCATATGAAGAAAGAACAACAGGAATGGCCTCAAACAATTCCCAAGGCCAGCTTCTCTTGTCGTATGTAGAGTGGGATGCCAAGAAAAAACAAGATAAAAGCTGGGGAAGAGGCTGAGGGAATGGTTTGGATGGCCGGGGAAGGGGACGCGACCGTGGAAGGACTGGAGGACGTGGTAGAGGAATTGGTAGAGGGTCAAATTCGACTGAAGGGGGCAGAATACCAGACCGAACCAGGAAAGGCAGGTCCAAACTCCGGTGTTTCAGATGCGATGCGTTTGGGCATTTATCTGCGGATTGCCCAACACGTAAGGCTGAAGAACAATCGAATCCGACCCAAGCAACTGCTGGGGATGGGCCAACTCTGTTAATGGCAGTGACTGATGAAAACAGAAGAGAATGGATCAATGTAAGCGAAGACAAGGTATTTCCTGGAAAGTATGAAGCTCGGGAAGGCGAGGAACAAATGTGGTATGTAGATACCGGTGCGACCAATCGTATGACAGGGAATGACTTGTTTTCAGTCTTGGACACAAGTATTCAGTCCGATTTGGGGACAATTCATGTGTCACGATTGAAGGAAGATGGTCAATCCTATTAGAATGTAACAATGGTGAACAACGACTATTCACTGACATTCTATACATTCCTTACCTGAAAACTAGTATATTCAGCATTGGGCAAGCTGAGGAAGGAGGCTGTGAGGTTAGAATAAAGCAAGGAGTATTAACTATGATTGAACTCGGAGGATCTATTCTTTTGAAGACTCAAAGGGCTGCAAACCGTCTGTATAAAATCAAGTTAAAAGTAGGGATACCAAAGTGCTTGATGTCTGAAATCACAAACCCAACTTGGCTGTGGCATGCCCAGCTAGGCCACTTGAACTTCAACTGAATGAAAGGACTTGGACTCACGGTGGAAGGAATGCCAGTCATAAAACACCCTAATCAAGTCTGTGATGCTTGTCTGGCAGGAAAGCACTCTAGACACAGCTTTCTTGATCGAGCAAATTTGAAAGCAGAATGGCCATTCAATCAAGTTTATGCAGACCTGTGTGGTCCAATTACACCAGCTACTCTAGTTGGAAACCAATGCATATTCTTGATCGTAGATGATTGTAGTCGTTTTACGTGGGGTTTCTTGTTGAAAAGCAAGAGTGAGGCTTTTGATAGGTTCAAAAAGTTCAAGGCAATGGTGGCAAACCAATATGGAAGAGTAATAAAGGTCCTAAGAACTGACTAAGGAGGGGAGTTCACCTCAAAAGAATTCAATGAATTCTGTGACTCTGAAGGGATAACAAGACAATTGACAGCCCCATATACCCCTCAACACGATGGAATCGTAGAGAGAAGGAATCACACTATTTTGAATCTTACCAGGAGTACCCTTAGCGATGAACATGCCTCAAAGCTTCTGGGTAGAAGCTGTTAGACATTCAATTTATCTGCTGAACCGGCTGCCCACAAAGTATCTGAAAAATCAAACTCCGTATGAAGTGCTAAAAGGGAAATGGCCCAATCTAGAACGTCTGCGTGTGTTTGGATGTATAGGGCATGTCCAGGTACCAGCAATCCACACGAAGAAACTGGACAACCGAAGTAAAAAGATGATTCATCTTGGAACCGAAGAAGGATCAAAAGCCTATCGAATGTTTGATGTTAATTTTGGAAGAATAGTAGTGAGCCGAGATGTAAAGTTTGAAGAAAATCAAGGATGGGATTGGAAGTCAAATGGTAAGGAAGAAAGAAAAGATGAGGCTGAATTTACCATCCAAGTCCCAGTGGAAGGTGCTCATCACAATCAGAATTCTAGACCAACAAGTCCAGATTATAACACAGATCTGTAGAAGATTCTGATGAAGAAGGAAGTTCACATTCAGACTATAGCAGCCCCGAAACAAGGGTCAAAGGGTCTTTAAAATAAAGAAGGATGCAAAGGGAAATATTACAAGGCATAAAGCTTGGCTTGTAGCAAAGGGGTACATACAACAATATGGGGTTGACTATGAAGAAG
Organism: Mikania micrantha; assembly: GCA_009363875.1. Classification (NCBI taxonomy): domain Eukaryota; kingdom Viridiplantae; phylum Streptophyta; class Magnoliopsida; order Asterales; family Asteraceae; genus Mikania; species Mikania micrantha. The sequence continues at coordinate 58,400,679 of CM018695.1, forward strand.
TTTTCGCCCCTGTGGCAAGACTTGAAGTAGTAAGACTGGTATTGGCACTATTTAGCTCAACATGGATGGTCTGTGCACCATCTCGATGTGAAAACAACCTTCTTGCACAGGGACTTAAATGAAGAAGTGTTTGTTAAACAACCTGAGGGGTTTGAGAAGAAAGGTCAACAAGAGAAGGTCTACAAACTGATTAAAGCCTTGTATGGCCTAAAACAAGCTCCACGGGCTTGGAATTTAAAATTGGATGGGGTGTTGAAGGAGAATGGCTTCGAAAGGTGTAAACTAGAGCAAGCCGTATATACTAAGCATACTCGAACAAGCCTTACCATAGTGGTTATATATGTAGATGACGTGCTGGTGACTGGGAACATCATGGAAAAAGTCAATTTATTTAAAATACAAATGGAACAAAGATTTGAAATGAGTGATCTTGGGCTACTGTCATATTATTTGGGTCTGGAAGCAACACAGGATAAAACAGGGATCAAAATTGCTCAAAGAAGCTATGCCAAGAAGATATTGAGACTAGCAGGTCTTGAAGAATGTAATCCTACCAAGTTTCCAATGGAACCTGGACTCAAACTAGCAAAAGAAGATGGAAGTGAGGATGTAAATGCAATTGAATAAAGGAAGATCATTGGGTGTCTTAGGTATCTTACCCATACTCGACCAGATCTGATGTATTCAGTGGGATATGCAAGCAGATATATGCAGTCACCAAAGCTGACACACCAACATGCCATGAAACAAATTCTTAGGTATCTGAAAGGAACAACTAATATGGGAATTCACTATCGAAGGAATGGAGAGGAAAGTTTGCTAGGTTACAGTGACAACAGTTACTCAGTTTATCAAGATGATGGAAAAGGAACTACTGGTGTGATATTCTACTTCAATACAGACTTGTTACTTGGCTTTCACAAAAGCAACCAACGGTGGCTTTGTCTTCTTGTGAAGCAGAATTCATGGCAGCCGCATCAGCAACTTGTCAAGCAATCTGGTTAAGGGGATTAATAGCTGAAATCATAGGAAAGGAAGAAGAACAAGTGATGATAAAAGTGGATAATAAATCATCAATTACGTTGATGAAAAATCCAGTCTTTCATGGCAGGAGTAAACACATAAATACGAGGTTTCATTACATTCGTGAATGTGTGGAGAAAGAGCAAATCAAGGTGGAGTATATTAGTGGAGAAGAACAAAGGGCTGGTATTCTCACAAAAGCTCTACCACGGCTGAAGTTTGCAGAAATGAGAGACCTGCTTGGAGTTGAACCGATTGAAGAATTAAAGATTTAGAAGGATATACGAGGATCAAGATTAGAGGGGGGGGATTGTTAGCCAATCTTGTGTTAATAGTCAGGGGACTATAAATGTATTTTATTATATGTTCGGTAACTAGAAGGATTTAGTTGTTGATGATTTTGAGATATTTTCTGAAGAATTAAGATTATCTCATAAAAGTAGGTCTTATTCTAGAGGATAAGAATAGGATCCTAGTTTGTAGGAACTGTTTTCATTATAAATAGTTTGATGGATGTAAGCTATTTATCAAGGTAAGCGAATTGGAGAAGGAGTTCCAAAACATTGTGTGTTTTGTTTATGAGTTTTGAGTCTGATATCAATCTTCAGTAGAATCCCACACATAGCAAAAAGTTATTGGTAGGTCCAGGGAGGGTGTAATCAAGGCACACCTTTCCTTTATCATAGAACAATAGAGAGGCTGTTCCCAATGGGACTACCTACCAAAAAACGATTTGTTAAGCTTAAAAGTATACATTATAGATAAAATAAAAAATATAATGCAGATAAGCAAATTGAATAAAAATTTAGGAGTATGAATTTGCATAAAAAGCATGTTCTTTGAGTTAACTAATTTGCAAAATCTACAATAAGAATCATAAGTACAACTATGGATGTAGGCAAATTGCGAATCACAAAAAACAAACAAACATACCCTGTAGGCAAATTGCGAATTACATAAATACAATTTTGACTATATCGTTGTCTTCCAACTGTTATTTTGTGTGGCATGATTGGTGATTCTCACAACTTGGTTTTGATTTTTTGATGACAAGACTAACCCTCGTGTAACATTGGCTATATCTATCTTTAATTTGGCATGATATTTTTGGTTAGTTCAAGTTTGATGTGTTACAACTTGTAGAAAGTTAACCTCATGGGGGTAGCATATTGGTAAACAATTGAGTTTAGAGATATCTTAGGTTTGAATACAACTTTTTTAAATCCCCTTGAAGGTCATCTGACTAGTGTAAGCTGCATTTTACCTAATTCCATTGGTTATCAGAGTATTAGTAGGGTCATTGGGCTTTCTGGTAATGGGTTCTTATGGTTATCAAAATAAAAAAGAAAAGAAAGTTTAGTTGTTCAAGTTAAATATTGTTTGATTCTACTCTTTTATTATTTGTTCATTGTTAATTTATTTGCAGGTATGCCATGTGGTCATATTTATGCAGGAGGGCTCACACTTTGATATCCAGATTCTAAAAAAATTTAGAGTTTTGCAAGGTGCTAAACGCGTAATGTTTCCATTTGTTAAATCTCAAACACTTCAACCAACTTCATCAAGATCGCACACATCACCTTCTTCAAGAACCTCTCCATCTGGACCATCTTCTAAAAACCGATCTCCTGGTAAAAATGGTCCACCCACAAGTCGTAATAATTCATCAATTACATCAACATCGGGTCTAGGCTCTTACACTTCTCTATTTCCTGGACATTGTACCCCGGTTATACTTTTTGTTTTTCTTGATGATATTTGTGATCCGGGTTCTAACCTGGATGAGTTAGGAGAGTCTACAACATCGAACCCTTCTTCAAATTTTAATAACTCAAAAGGGCTGGGTTCAGGTTCAATTGTTGTGTTGTCACGACCCATCACAAAACCCGAAGGGGGTTTCAAGAAGAAATTACAATCATCTCTCGAGGGGCAGATTCGGTTTTTAATCAAAAAATGTCGAGTACTTTCAGGTTCTGAAACGGGTCCTCCCGGGTCAAGAAGTGGGCCTGTTTCAAATTCAGCACCTTTGTTTTCTCTTGATGCATCAAAAGCCGTCTTGATTGTTGACCGAAAGTTAAACCAGAAAGGTGAATCCTTGGAATTTGCTACTAGTATTGTGGAAAATGTTTTGAACGGTATCTCAACTTCAGATTCTCTTTTACTCGAGAGTCATAGCCAAAGTTCAAATAAAGAGGATATTATTTATATTAAAGAGTTTATTCTCAGACAATGTGATATTTTAAGAGGTCGAGGGGGTTCGGTTTCAAATAATGTTTCATCTGGTGGTGTTGGAATGGTGGCGGTTGCAGCCGCTGCTGCTGCTGCCAGTGTAGCTACCAGGAAATCTTCTACAACTCCTGAACTTCCAACTCTTGATGTCTGGTTGACTTCCAGTCAAACTATTTTACACAGGCTTCTTTCTGCTAAACCCGTGTTGCTACCCGAACCTGATCCTGATCAAAACAAAAGAAGATCCCGTCAAAGAAATATTGTCTTGTCAACAGTTGAAGGTAATCCTGATCCGTTAGAACTTGCAACAGCATATTTGGAAAACAGCAAAGGACTCAACGCTAAATTTTCAGTTTTATGGTGCCAAAGGGCACTCCCTGTTGCTAAAGATGTTTACTTAAATGATTTACCAACATGTTACCCGACTTCACTGCATGAAACCCACATGATCAAAGCATTAACTTTTTTCAAGTCAATGGTCAAAGGACCAGCTGTGCAATATTATTTGAAAAAATTAGAGAATGAGTGTACATCAATTTGGATTTCAGGTAGGCAACTCTGTGATGCAGTTAGTTTGACTGGTAAATCATGCATTCACCAAAGGCATGAGTTGGCTATCAAACCACATTCTAGTGGTTTTGTGTTTCTTCATGCATGTGCTTGTGGTCGGTCAAGGAAATTACGTTTAGACCCTTTTGATTTTGAAACTGCTAATGTGACTTTTAGTTGTTACCCAGAATGTGATAAGCTTCTTCCCAGCCTTAATTTGTTAAAAAGTAATAAAACTGGGCCGGTTCAATCATCGTCTTGGAGTTTGATTCGAATTGGCGGGTCTAGATACTATCAACCATCTAAAGGTCTACTTCAAAGTGGGTTTTCATCCACTGAAAAGTTTCTTCTTAAATGGAAATTTTTTCTTGAAAAACAAAAAGAACTGGCGAGTATACAAACGGGTCTTTTACATGGTTCTACAAACGGGTCAGGTGAAGATTCATGGGCTGAAGCTGTTTCAGATGAAAAAAAAAAGAAAACAGGAAGTGAGGTGGAAATTCATAGTAAAGATAATAAATCTGATGAAAGCAAGAATAGTTCCACTCGAGTGATTCCAGGTTTTATCATGAAAAAACCGTTTTCTGAGGTTGTTGCAGGGTCTGCAGCTACAAATTCTGGATTCCCACCACTCCAGTCAAAGAAATTTTTTTCAGAAAGTGTTGCTATTAAAATGCATGACACCAATGATACTCAAGAATCTAAGAAAACAGAAAATGTTTCTTCTGTCCATGAAATGCTTGATGTAAATGGTAATGGAAATGGCAACATGTTTTTGCATAAGGGTAGTTCTGGTAATTCACTAACCATGAACAGTAAAGAAAGTTCTATAAACCAGGTGTTGGTGTTTATTGGATTCGAGCATGAATGCCCATCTGGGCACCGATTCATACTGACACCTGAGCATCTCAAAGGGCTTGGATCAGTTTATGCAGAAGATGAAGAATCATATCGTACAATTGCTGAAAATCCCGAACGTAAGGGGGCAGAATTGCCAAAAATGAGTGGTAAACATGCTGGTCACGGAAAAGTCAACCGACATTCAAATAGATCGGTCAGAAATATGGGAAAGTCAAAAGAACAAAATGGTGTCATGAAAACCGATCATGTGAAAGAAATTGAAAAAAGCCTTCAGACAATGATTCTTGATGACGATGGCAATGGTGTTTTTGCTCTACTTAATAGAAATATACCATTGTACCTAAGTTGCCCTCATTGCCAGATTCATAAGAACAAGACTGACCAGCCAAATGTTCAATATGCTGGCACGATATCACAACTTCAGAGAATTTTTCTTGTAAGAATTTTGATTTAAGGCGAACTGGATATATAATTAATTTTGGACACATGTGGAGTTATATAATTGACCTGTTTGTTTGTAGGTCACACCTCCCTTCCCTGTTGTCTTGGCTACATGTCCGGTCATCCAATTTGAGGTATCTCTTAAATGTTTCTTGTATTTATATCTATTAAAATTATTATTAAGGGTTTACAAAAAAAATGAAATTCATTGTTTGCGAGACTATTGAAATTGTTGTTGTTTTGTCTTTGGGATTTAGATTTTCCTACTTTTTAAGTGGACTTTGCATGTTTTGTCTTACTGTAATTTATGTCTATTTATTCTTATATGATATTATAGCCGTTGACACATATTCTGATGGGGAATTGAACACACACAACCAGAATTAACAGATCAAAATAGGAAAGAACAAGAAGAAGAGAAATGTAGGGTTTTCATTAATCATAAAGAAGGAATTACAAGGAAGAAACCAGCGAAAAACCCTCTCTCACTGCTGTGTGTAGGAGCCAAAATCTTCACAAAATCATAAACTACGTATCTTACCTTATTCTCCACTATTAATAATAATTCCACTACCAACAACTTCTAATTACTTTTAAAATTATCAACTTTAGTCCTAGAATAAACATGCAGTATTTTAGGCTTTTCTTTGGAAATAATTTGAGGATCCTTCCTATCATAATCTTTTACCATGGTTTTTGTTTGGGTAGTTTTCATATCCCTATATGTTTAGTCGTGTGTATTTGTTTGTTGTTTGTTTAGGAGTTAGAAGGGGGTCTCCCTGTAAACAACATCTCTTTCCACAAGGATAATGTTAGTGTAATTGGATTGATTTGGTGATCAATATGAATCTTAAAATTCATTAAACAAATTGGATGCGAGGTGCATAATTGTTTAAGGTTTTATGATTCAATGAAGGTTCCAAAAGGACAACGCCTTCGGTGAGAGCAGGGTTCCAAGGGGCGGCAACCCCTGGTGCTCGGGTCGATTTTAGAAAATGCATCAGAAAAATTTATTTTTCAAATTTTGTCATGAAATTCGTTTAATTAATAATTTTTGGGGCAATTCTAGAAGAAAGAAAATTTCAAAACTGAATTTTTAATTTCATGCTTTCTTGTTTATATCAAATTTCTTCGATTGATCATGTTATCGGTTCATCAAAATGTTGGGGTTATCTCACACACACTAACACACACACTCACAAGAGAAAGCGATAAATGACACGAGAGGATTAACGTGGTTCGTTCGGAGTGACCTACGTCCCCGGGCTGCAACTAGGTATTTTATTATTATGCTCAGTACAAAGATTACAATCACATGACAAGGGTATATATAGAGATACAAATTAGGTTAAACAACTAAATGGGCCGAACATATGGCCAGACTAGGGCCAGCTGCCCTAATCTCCCTATAAGCCTTCGTAAACCTAACAATCTCCCACTCGGAGGCCTTGCGATAGAATCAAGCCCGCCATCCAAAGCACACAACAACCCCATCATCCAGTAACTTCGGTATTCTTCATGACATACAGGAACAAAAGTCTTCAGGTACAGTTCCTAAGAACAAACCAACTTCAAACCGTGTATCTTCGATCAACAATCACCCTAGTTGCAGCTGCCCTTCTCATCAGTTACCTGAAGGGCCCGTTGAGGCCTCAAAAGGCACCAACCCAGACACCTTGTCATAACAGACCATGTCTTCTCATCCTCAATCCCAACTGATTCCTATAAACACGAAACATCAGATACAGGGATTCTCAGAGGAACACTCCCCACTAACAACAACTTCCCACGAGAGATTTCATTCGGTTTCCTGGTCTTCTGAACCCAACGTCGACTTCCTGACTGTGTCCAAACACTCTCTATGCTCCCACTGTCACGAAAATCTCGTCTATATTCAAACCTCCGAATTTGCTCAAACTGATTACCTAGAGTCCATGAGTCCTTTGCTGTAAACTGAACTCTTTTAACTCTCGAATCTATGAGACTGGGAGCCCGACTTTGGCATTCGTCTTAACAAGGTTTGTCACTTCCCTAGACGGAACATGCACCAAATACAACGACCCAGTCTTGAAACCTTTGGCAATCACAAGATTTTTCTTCACAACCTTCCACTACCAAACTTAACGTCCAAACCTTGTTCATCCAACTGCCCAACGGAGATCAACTTCGTTTCAAGCCTCGAAATAACTCTGACGTTACACAAAGTCCAAGTAGTACCCAAAGTGGTGACAAGATCCAAATCTCCCATGCCAGTCACATCAAGAACTTCGCCATTTCCAAGCCTAACTTTACCAAAATCACCTTCTTTAATATTCTGCAATGTTAGGTTTCGTAGGCCTTTGGGAGGGTTAGGGCAGCCGGCCCTAATCCTGGCCCATTAGGGTTAGACCTAATTATTTTTCTATTTAAGCATTGTCATGTAATTGTAATCTTTAACACATAATCAATAAAGAATCCCTAGTTGCAACCCGTGGATGTAGGGCACATCGACCGAACCACGTTATATCTTGTGTCGTTTATATTTTCTTTGCATTCGTGTGCGTGTATGAGTTAATCGGTTTCCGCTGCGCCTCTTTGATTCCTAACAAGTGGCATCAGAGCTGGTTCGTTGAAGATTAATATACGGAACGCACTAGACGATTGCTGAAAAGAAAAAAGAAAAGAAAATCAGAAAAAAAGGGGAGGCCGTATCTACTGTTCACGAATTAGGGTTTGGAAAACCCTTGGAGTTCGTCACTGCAGATCTGAGCCGTCGTCGTCACCACCACAGCCGCCGTCGCCGCGATTAGGGTTCCACCCTTGTGTCGCCGCCGCCGCGCCGGAATCGACGCCGACCACCGCCGCCACCGCCGGCCGAAGTTTCTGCCGCCGGAACCGCCGCCAGAGAAGAGTTTTCTGGCCGATTTGGGGTTCCAGGTCGCGATTAGGGTTTTAAACCCTTGGAATCGTTGATTGAGACTGTTTCTTGGCTGATTCGTGGTTCAGATTCGCGATTAGGTTGTTTTCAGCCTTGGATTCGTCGATTGAACCTGTTTTTGACACAAGATTGGGTCGAATTTCTGGATTAGAAGCTGATTAGGGTTCAATTAAGCCTTGGATCGTTGCTGCTGAGTTTGGGATCGCGTTTGCTGTTATTATTGACTGAAATTGGACGATTAGGGTTGCAAAATTGAACCCTTGAGTCGTCTTTGTCGATTTTCAGCGGGTTTTGGGTCTGTTGCAGCTGATATCGATCGTGGGTTTCTAATCGGTTGAGATTTGTTTGGGATTGGCTGGAGTATTCGCCGGATTTATTGATTAGGAAGGTGTTCGGGCATTTTCTGTTGGTTTTATCTTGTTACCGGGTTCAAATGGCTGACGAGGGGAAGATTCAGATTGAGAAGTTCAATGGAACTGATTTCGTCTGGTGGAAAATGCAAATGGAAGCATTGCTCAGTCAGAAGGATTTGGATATGGTGCTGGAGGATAAACCAGAGAAGATGGATGCAGCTGCTGAGTCTGCATGGAACTCAAAGGACAAGAAAGCGAGAGGAGCTATTACATTGGCTTTGACGAGGAGCGTTGCATTTAACATCATGCACGAGACTACTGCTCGGGGAATGATGTCAGCTCTGTCAAATATGTATGAGAAGCCTTCTGCTGCTAACAAGGTGTTCTTGATGAGGGAGTTGTTCATGACAAGGATGAACGAAGGAAGCTCGGTTACAGTTCACATCAATAATCTGAACTCGATTCTGTCCAGATTGTCATCTGTGGGAATCAAGTTTGATGATGAGACGAAAGCTGTGTTGTTGTTGTCTTCACTACCTGATAGTTGGTCTGGGACAGTGACTGCTGTTACAAGTTCTGTTGGGACCACTGATATGACATTTGAGGGGATCCGTGATATTGTGCTAGGTGAAGATGTTCGCCGGAAGAGTACTGGTGCAGGATCATCTTCTGAGATGTTACATGTTGGTAGGGGAAGAGGGAATAACAGAAGCAGTGGGAGTCGGGGAAGGAGTCCGTCTAAGACTCGGAAAACTGTGAAGTGTTGGAGCTGTAATGAAGTAGGGCATGTTAAGAGTCAATGCCCGGGTACTTCGAAGCAAGTAAACGCTACTGAGGGCGTTTATGATGATGATGCTTTGGTTTGCAGCATTGAAAGCTGTGTAGACTCTTGGGTCATGGATTCAGGGGCTTCGTTTCATGCCATGGACAGCGGGGAAACGATGCTGAATCTGAAGAAAGGTGATTTTGGGAAGGTTCGACTTGCTAATGACGAGTTGCTTGAAGTCACGGGCATGGGGGATGTTGATCTGGTTACTTCATTGGGAACTACATGGAACTTGAAGAATGTCAGGGTTATTCCGGGGCTGAATAGGAAATTGATTTCTGTGGGTCAGCTGGATAAACAGGGCATGGAAGTAAGGTTTGGTAGCAATGAATGGAAGGTGGTCAAGGGGAATCTCGTGATTGCTCGTGGAATGAAGCATGGGTCGTTGTATTTGGTTGATGAACCTGCTGAGGGATGTATGACCGTCCCGGTTAAGCGAAACAAAATCTGGTTCGCTAAATCTCGTGCTAAGAGAGTTCATTTTGCAAACGTGAAGTCTGGAGCCAAGGAGATGTTAGCTGAACGTGTTCAGAAGTCTAAACCATTCAGGGGATTCGGTGACAGTGGGAGCAAGGGTTGTGTTCCGGGTACAGTTACGAAGAGCCGTTGGGTTTTGAAGACTAGAACTGAAGAAATCTCTCCTGTTGGTAGTTTGCTATGTTTGGAGAGTGTTGGTGGTCCTCGGTGTATCTCTGGATCTGGTGGAGTGTCCATACCAGTTGAGATTGAGGATGAGTCGTTGACGGGATTTGTCACGACTGAGTTGAAGCTCGGGGGAGCTTCAACTGGCCCTTCATGTACTTGATGATTGAGGGGTGGTTTGCAACTAGGGGGATATGTCTGGATATGATGAAGTCTTAGCTTATTCTTGGGAATTGAGGCTTGGAAGACTTGTTATTGAAGATTACTGGATTTACTGGATGACTGGATTGCTTATGTTGGATGCCGGGCTTGATTATATCGCAAGGCCTCCGAGTGGGAGATTGTTAGGTTTCGTAGGCCTTTGGGAGGGTTAGGGCAGCCGGCCCTAATCCTGGCCCATTAGGGTTAGACCTAATTATTTTTCTATTTAAGCATTGTCATGTAATTGTAATCTTTAACACATAATCAATAAAGAATCCCTAGTTGCAACCCGTGGATGTAGGTCACATCGACCGAACCACGTTATATCTTGTGTCGTTTATATTTTCTTTGCATTCGTGTGCGTGTATGAGTTAATCGGTTTCCGCTGCGCCTCTTTGATTCCTAACATGCAAGCCATCATTGCTATGGGTAACATGAAATGACGCACCAGGACTCCACACTGCTCTCACTACAAAGTATCAAAGCATCATCATCAGAATAACTTACTTCAACAGTGTTCAATCCACCCGAATTCTTTGATCCTCCACCAGAATTCTTATTCGGACATTTACCCCTATAATGTCCCTTTTCGTTGCAGTCCCAAGAACACACACCAGGCCGAGCTTTAGATGAGCTCTTGCCTCGACCCGGGCTATTCTCCCTTTCCCTGCCAACATAAGACATCTCAGAAGAAGATCCTGCTTTAGCACCCCTTCGACGAACATCTTCACCTAGTACCAAATCCCGGATTTTCTTGAATGTCAACCCGTCAGTTCCCACAAAGTTGGTAATAGCAGTCACCGTCCCAGACCAACTATCAGGCAGTGAAGATAGCAATAGTAACCTTAGTCTCACCATCGAATTTCATTCCCAGAGATGATAATCGGGACAAAATGGAATTCAGATTATCAATGTGCTCAGTAATTGAACTTCCTTCTCTCATCCTTATTGTTTAGGAACACTTTGTTAGTTGCAGACGGCTTTTCATACATATTTGACAACGCTACCATCATACCACTATCAGTGGTCTCAGACATGATGATAAACGCAACGTTTCTCGTCAATGACAATGCAATAATGCCCTTAGCTTTCTTGTCCTTTGCATCCCACAGAGATACAACTTTCTCCATTTTCTCCGGTTTTTCGCCTAGTACCATATCCAAGTCTTTTTGACAAAGCAATGCATCAATCTGCATTTTCCACCAACTAAAATCCGAACCGTCAAACTTTTGATTGAGAAATTTCCGTCTTCAGCCATAACGACAAACATAATCTGATCAAAGGAACCCGGTTCTAAAGCTGATGATACGTCAGTCAAACGAACCAGACTTTAACCCGGTACCCAAACAAAACCTTTCACCCGCGAAATCAAACCCCGATAACACCCAAGCTGAACCCGATCGAACAAACCCGAACACACCTGACCCGAATAACAACGGAAGCGATCGGATAAACCCCAAACAACAGCAAACGGCTGCAATCTGAACGATTCAGGTCAGAAACAGACTTTTCTGGTCGGAACAGTTTCGCCGGAACCCTAATCCGGCAAGGATCGGCGGCGGCGGAACACTGATCGGATCTTTCTGGTTTCACCGGTACCCCAAAACACTCAATCGGCGGCTATACGGTTGGTCTAAACCCTAAACAACTTCAATCAGCGGCGGCGGTTGACCAGTTCAAACCCTAATCGCGACCTTGACCCCAGTCGTGATTTGCGTTCAACAATCAAACCCTAGCAGTCAAGTGACGGCTAAACAGTTTTGGTGGCGGTGGCCGGAATCCGGCGACGGGGACGATTCCGGAAACAGTGGTGGTTAATGGTGCAACCAAGAAACTAAACTCTGGTACCAGTTGTTGGGGTTATCTCACACAGACTAACACACACACACAAGAGAAAGCGATAAATGACACGAGAGGTTTAACGTGGTTTGGTCGGAGTGACCTACGTTCACGGGCTGCAACTAGGTATTTTATTATTATGCTCAGTACAAAGATTACAATCACATGACAAGGGTATATATAGAGATACAAATTAGGTTAAACTAAACTGGCCGAACATAGGGCTAGACTAGGGTCGGTTGGCCTAATCTCCCTAAGGGCCTTCGTAAACCTGACACAAAATCCTCTTTGCACTCTTGTTCTTGTAATACGAATTGAATTTTATCCGATCAAAAATTTGGGTGAACCACAAATTGTTCCACGACTTTCAATTCATCCAGTTTTGTTTTTTCTGTTATCCTCTACAGATAAGAGTTAGGGTTGCTTACATCCCACTTTTCCTAGACCCTATCAATTGCTTTACTATGAGTAAGATTTGTTAATTGGGATAATTCCTTGTCCCCTTCATTTCACATTAAACGTAATATATACATAAAGGTAGAGCTGTGATTTCCTACACATTAGCCTTTAATATAGGAAAGTCAATCCTATCAATTGCTTTACTATGAGTAAGATTTATTAATTGGGATAATTCCTTGTCCCTTTCATTTCACATTAAACGTAATATATACATAAAGGTAGAGCTGTGATTTCCTACTCATTAGCCCTTAATATAGGAAAGTCAATCCTACCAATAATTACAATAATATACTACCAATAATTACAATAATATGCTGGTTAATAGTCCCCTACAGTCTAAGCGGTAGTTGGTCGAACACTTATATTGGACCTGAAACGATGAAATAGTTGGCGATGAAGTCCCTAGGTGAAGCTATCAGCGTGTTGATAATCAGCAGGGATATGTACACGAACCAAGCCAACCTGGGCCTTTTCGTGAACAAAATGAATATCAATTGCAACATGTTTTGAGCGTTGATGTTGGACCGGGTTTTGGGATAAATAGACTGCTGAAACATTGTCGCAGTATATCAATGTTGCGGTTCGAATGGTAACATGAAGTTCAAGTAGAAGATTACGAATCCACGTTGTTTCAGCAGTGGCATTTGCGACCTCCTTATATTCGGCTTCTGTACTTGATCGTGATATAGTTGCCTAACGTTTTGAAGACCATGAGACTAGATTATCCCCGAGGAATACGCAATAGTCAGAGGTGGAACGTCTGGAGTCCGGGCAACCTCCCCAATCAGCATCGGAGTAAGCTGTGAGGTTCTTCAATTTGGAGGGTTTAATATGAAGCCTGTGATCAAGGGTACCCTTGATGTAACACAATATGCGTTTAAGAAAGTTAAAATGGGGTTTCCTTGGGCATGCATAAAGAGGCTCACTTGTTGTACCGCATAGGAGATGTCTGGCCGAGTAAACGTGAGGTATTGAAGAGCACCAGCGAGACTTCGATATAATGAGCCACCGGATAAGAGTGGACCAGCTGTTGAACTTAGTTTTGAGTCTGTATCGGTTGGAGTTGTGGCTGGTTTGCAATGTTGCATGTTGGCACGGCTTAGAATGTCTCGGGCATATGATTCTTGAGATAGAAATAGTCCTCCATTGTCACGTGTTACATGTATGCCAAGAAAATGATGAAGTTGTCCCAAATATGTCATTGCAAATTCATTTGATAGGAGTGGAATAAATTGATGTAGAAGAAGATTGTTGGATGCTGTTAGGATGATGTCATCTACATACAACAAAACATATGCCATTTGATTTCCAGCTTTGTAGACAAATAGAGATGTATCACGTACCGTGCATTTAAAGCCACACTTTTGAATGTAAGATGCAAACCGTTGGTACCATGCCCTAGATGCTTGTTTTAAGCCATAGAGGGACTTTTTGAGACGACACACATGTGTGGACTGATTGTGATCCACGAATCCTGGTGGTTGGTGCATGTATACAATGTCGTTTAATTCACAATGCAAAAATGCATTCTTTACATCTAAATCGTGAATTTGCCATGAATTGGAGACTACAAGACTTAAAACTGTTCAAATGGTGATCGGTTTTACAACAGGTTTAAAGGTTTCATCACAATCGACTCTGACCTGTTGGCATTTACCATTGACTACAAGTCGTGCTTTGTACCGCTAAAGCTTGCCATCTACATGAAATTTGTGCTTGTATAGCCACATACAACAAATAATATGTGCATCCCTCGGTCTAGGCATTAAGTCCCTGATAAGAACTCGATTACAATAAACACAAATACTGAATTCAACAAGATAGTCGGCCCGATTCGAGAGGGGCTAAATCTCCATACAAACCATAAAGGTCTAAAAAACAAAACATCGACAAAAAACCACAAGGAAGGAAAACACGCCATAATAAAAGAAACTGCTAAAGAAACTACCACCCCAACTAACCCATTAACCCACTAAATTATCTTTAATGCCGACAGGTGTAATATAATTGAGTGGGTCAAATGTTACACCAAATAGTGGACTAAGCTGCTCCTGAACACCAGCTTCACCACTGCCTTTCTTCTTCTTTCTCGAATAAACTCGGATCGGGACCTTATCAATACTTCCCTGCCGGTAATAAGCCTTGTCCTCAAGGCGAAAAGATGGAAATTGTTGCTGAAGTAAATCATAAGATTCCCAGGTAGTGTCCTCCGGAGGCCTGTGTTGCCAAGAAATTAGAAGTTCCAAAACCATGTTACCAGCTTCAGAGACCCAGCGAAAATCAAGAACATCAGCAGGAAACAAAGCTATTTCCCAGTCCTTTGTGAGAGGAAGAGCTGGAACAACACCTGTAGAAACATAACCCTTAGCTGGTTTGAGCATCGAAACATGAAAAACTGGATGAATGCGTGACTCGGGAGGTAAAGATAACTCATAAGCCACCGGACCAATCACCCGTTTAACCCGATATGGTCCAAAAAAACGGGGAGACAACTTCTTACACTGTCTTTTAGCCAAGCTGCGTTGGCGATAAGGCTGAATTTTCAAGAAAACCCAATCTCCTTCTTGGAAAGTAACTTCTCTACATTTTAAATCAGCTTGACTCTTCATGCGATCACGTGCTTTGTTCAAATTAGCATGCAACAGTTTAAGCATATCATCACGATCGATCAGTTGCCTTTCCACTTCCGCATTCATAGTTTCACCTGCAACATATGGAACAATAGGAGGTGGATCACGGCCATAAACAACCGTAAATGGAGTAGTGTTGGTGGAGGTATGAAAACCCGTATTATAAGAATATTCAGCCCAAGATAAAAAGGAACTCCATTTGGAGGGTTGTTCACAAGCACAACAACGTAAATATGCTTCTAGACAACGGTTTAAAACCTCCGTTTGACTGTCAGTATGTGAATGGTAACTAGTACTAAGTTGAATCTTAGTTTGGCTCAAACGAAACAATTCTTGCCAAAAATTGCTGAGAAAAACCACATCCCGGTCGGAAATAATAGATCGTGGAAAGCCATGTAAACGAATAATTTCCTTACAAAACAAATTGGCAACGGTTTTAGCTGTATATGGATGAGACAAAGGCAAGAAGTGTGCATATTTACTCAGACGGTCCACCACCACTAAAATGGTATCAAAACGAGCTGAGGTTGGCAGACCCCCGATAAAATCCATGGAGACATCCTCCCAAATCTGTTTTGGAATAGGTAATGGCTGTAAAAGCCCAGCAAGAGACAAAGTGTCATATTTGGAACGTTGACATGTGTCACAATGTTGAACAAATAGCCTGACATCCTTCTTCATATTGGGCCAAAAATACTTATCAGACAACCTTTTCAGAGTTTTAAGAAAACCCCCGTGGACTGCCATAGGAGTATTATGAGCTTCATACAACATACTTATCCTCAAATTAGGAACATCAGGAATAACCACACGCCCATGATAGAACAAGGTTGATCCCATCATAGAAAAACCAAGGCAGGATTGAGGATTAATAGAAAGCTGCTGAATAATACGAGTGGTATATGGATCAGCCAACAAGCCCACTTGAATAGCAGTGACATCTATGATCTGACCCGATTCCGTAACCGAGTTCGTATCAATACTACGCGCCCGGAAAAACGACTTGCCCTCAAGTCGGGTATGTGAAAAGGGAGCTACCCATCCAGTGAATCGTTCCTTATAAGGTTCGATGGCAAGGTGATGAAAAGTTGCAGAATTTTGGTTTTCATGTAGTGCATCATCAATCCTTTGAATTCGTTCCGGAGGCCTAGCTTGTTTTCCTAATTTTTCATATCCAATTGTCTTGCCGCGTGGTTGTCCCCGAGCTATTGGACGTTTGATGTGAGGACTAAAGGTACGGACTTTTATGATGTTCCTCAAGCAATTGCCAATGAATGCTAGGATTTGACCTAAACTTGTGATTTTTGTGTTCAAAGGCCATACCTTCACAATCGGTGGAATGATAAAAACTTTTTGATCTTGAGATTCCAGATTGAGCCCTGGTGCCGATACATTCCCAACCGGTTGAATGCGCAAAATCTTTTGATTATGAGATTCTGGCTTAGGCCCTGGTGCTAATACATTCACAACCGGTTTAATTCTCAAGACTTTTGGATTCTGAGATTTTGGATTAGGTCTGTGTGTTAATTGCACAACACCTAGAACATGCTCAAGTCCAATATGGCCTTCACTAGAACTGTCACCGGAAGCTTCCTCCTCAACCAAATCTGTTGGTAGGTGTTGAAGTTCATCATGTGGCTCCTTGTCATCCATCCATGCCTTGATCATAGCAACATCCTCCTTTAAAGCTATCAAAGAGTCCAACTTTGCTGCAATTGCTGCTAACTGCACGACCAGATTCGATTGATTGCCCCCGCTGTTGTTGCTAGACATGTTAGCCCGGTTAGGCATCATCTTATTGATTTCCCGAGTGTTCCGATCCATCCTCTCTTCGATGTTTCCCGGCAATGGAACCAAATGATAAGAACTCGATTACAATAAACACAAATACTGAATTCAACAAGATAGTCGGCCCGATTCGAGAGGGGCTAAATCTCCATACAAACCATAAAGGTCTAAAAAACAAAACATCGACAAAAAACCACAAGGAAGGAAAACACGCCATAATAAAAGAAACTGCTAAAGAAACTACCACCCCCACTAACCCATTAACCCACTAATTATCTTTACAGCCGACAGGTGTAATATAATTGAGTGGGTCAAATGTTACACCAAATAGTAGACTAAGCTGCTCCTGAACACCAGCTTCACCACTGCCTTTCTTCTTCTTTCTCGAATAAACTCGGATCGGGACCTTATCAGTCCCACTTTTTAATTTCTATCAGGGCCTTATACTCATCAGACATAGCAGAGTGCCACTTAGAATCTTGAAGAGCTTGTCTGGGGGATTTTGGCAAGGGAGAGATGGATGTGAGAGTGCTGTTGATGTGGAGGCTAAGAGGCTGTTTTGATTTGAGAGTGCCATCTCTAGACCGGGTAGTCATAGGATGGGTAGAGGGTGATTGAGTAGATGGCAGTGGAGGGGCTATATAAGCCATTGAAATGGGCTGGTTTGAAGCAGTGTTGAGAGTATTAGAACTAGGTGGATTAGTTTGGTGAGGCTGTGCAGATGGGCTGGTGGTATTTTGGTTGGGGTTTTTGATTCGGCGATGGTAGGTTATGACAGTAGGTATAGTGGAGGTGGTGGTGGGGGTGGTGGTGTTAATGGAATAGAATTGGTAGAATGTTGACTTGTAGAGAGGAGTTTGGTGAAATATAAATGGTGATGGATCGGTATCTAGGAATTTGTAAGTGGTTGGTGTAATGTTGTGTTGGCTGGCAAGTGGAAAGAAGGTTTCATTGAATGTGACATGGCGAGATAGAAAAGTTTTACCAGTCGAATTATCAAGACACCGGTAACCTCGGTAATTTGATGGGTACTCGAGAAAGATGCACAAAGTGGATCTGTTGTTGAGTGGGGGTTTGATTTGGGAAGCAAGCACATCCAAACACACGTAGGTGATCATACTTAGGATGTTTAATATAGAGTGCGGAAGTGGGTGTATGGATTTTGAGAAGTTTGGTAGGTAAGATGTTGTGCAAGTATGTGGCTGTGTGAAGAGCTTCAACCCAATAAGATGGAGGGATGGATGCATGTGTGAGGAGTGATAACATGATTTCATTAAGTCGCCGAATCATGTGTTCTGCATTCCCATTTTGTTGGGAAGTATGAGGACAAGAAAACCGAAATTGCATATCATTGGTGATAGCAAAAGATTCGAATTGTTTATTGTCAAATTCACCACCCATGTCACATTGAAAAGTTTTGATTGGTTTATTAAATTGGATGTGAATGTACCTGTAAAATTTGCAAATCTAGGAAATGCTTCAGATTTGAATTTTAATGGAAAAACCAAAGTGTAGTGAGTACAATCATCAATGACAACCAAATAGTATTTGTAACCACCTTTGCTTAACAAAGGAGATGTCCATAAATCTGCGTGAACAAGATCAAATGGAAACAAAGTATGAGATGTGGACTAATGAAGCGAAAGTCTTTTATTCTTTGCAATTTGACATGAATGACAAACAAAAGAACTAGGCACTTTATTACATGAAATGGCATTATTCAAACGTAAAAAATCTAAAACATTAGTGCCTGGGGGTCCTAGTCTCTCATGCCAGAAATGAGAATGAGATAAAGTCAAAAAGGCTGAAGTTGATGCAGGTTCACGATCAGTGAATGAGTAAAGCGCTCCAGAGCTATTGTGACGGCTCATGATCTTCCCACTCTTCAAATTCTTCAAAGAGAAGCCAAATGGATCAAATTCAACTGATATATTGTTGTCAGTTGTAAGCTTGCAAACTGAAATAAGGTTCTTGATTCTGGTGGGTGTGTGGAGGATTTGTTTTATGTGTAGGTTTTTGAGTGGGTGTTTTATGGTTGTGTGACCCGACCCATGAACCGGCACCGTATCACCATCTCCAACAAGTATTGACCCAATAGAATTTAAACTGGGAGTAGTGATCATACCTTGATGTGCTGGTAAATGAAATGTAGCTCCTGTGTCCAAGTTCCATTGAGCATCATTAGGGTTAAGTGTTGTGGCATGAAATGCTGCTGTAAGTCCAGATGGTTCCAGAGGACTAATATCAGTTAAGTGAGCCTGAGGATGGGCTTGGGATGACTGAGAATTGGGCCGAGATGGGCCTGGTGGACCTGATGCAGCTGGTATGCGGTACATGTTTGGATCTCATTTGGTTTGGTCTAAAATGGTATTGGGCTGGATTGGAATAGTTAGACCTCATAGAGGGCCTGGTGTTTCCATTATTGGGCTGACCTCTTCCTCAGTGTTGACCAGTTCTTCCCCTGTTTCTGTGTTGGTTGAACCTCTTTGGTGTTCACGTCCGGGAGGCAGTTGGTCATGAGGGATTGTTGCTGCGATTTCAGAATCCGGAGAATTTAGAGCCGCCCTAGCGGCTTGTCGTTGCTGATCTGATTGGATCATATTGATGGCCTCTTCCCAACATGGCAGTGTCTAATTAAGGATTCGGATTTTTCTTTCTTGGATGCGTCACCCATTGAGAATGTGAGTAGAGGAAAGAAAAAAATCAGGAAGGTGTGAAAATAAAAGAAAAAGAACGAGATGTGGCACGGGGATCGTGATTAGCCTTGCCGGAGAAGAGGAAACAGACCGTAGTCTGGTGATGAAAGGGATACTGAGAGCTAGAGAAACCCTAGCTCTGATACCATGTTAATTGGGATAATTCCTTGTCCCTTTCATTTCACATTAAACGTAATGTATACATAAAGGTACAGCTGTGATTTCCTACACATTAGCCCGTAATACAGGAAAGTCAATCCTACCAATAATTACAATAATATACTACCAATAATTATAATAATATACTGGTAACTGGTTAATAAGATTTACCGAGACTTGTAATGTTTATGAATAGTATGTCATTAGATTGTTGTTGTGACTATTCAATTTGCTATGATTTTGAACTAGTTTAGGTTGAAAGACTTGTAATGTTTATGAATATATATGAGTCATGTCCAGGCTAAACTTGATTGGCTTGAAGTTTAGCTCATTAAAACCTATGCAGGTTCTTGAAGTTTAGCTCATTAAAACCTATGCAGGTTCTTGGATCGTCTCATAGAGGCTTTGCTCCTATGGACTATAATTGGCCTGTGTAAGCTTGAGCCTTGGTTTGATTCGCATGAGCTTGTGCAAAATAAAAGTTGATATTCAAAATAAATAAAAACAAGTCAATAATCATATACAGTAAATTTCACTCATAGTAAAGCTATTGGGAGGGTGGATGTAGGAAAACTCTACCGGTATGATTGGGAAAAGAGAAGCTGCTTCTAAAAAGACCCTCGACTCTAACGCAAACAAATTGTTGTAAGCGTATAGATACTAAAAGCTATCAATGCATAAGAAATGGTGGCAAGATAAGTAACAACATATGTAATATCATAAAACATCATATAAACTTAAATGACACTGAAAAAATTGCATGCAAAGTCCTTTATGCACTATAAACTCCTAGAAGTCCTTGACTCTAATACTATGTCTCCATAAACTCTTATCTTGGACTATGTCCTCATCATACCATAAACTCAGATAGGTGCAATTCTAGCAAATTACGTCTAATCCACTCATACCATGAAAACAAGTAAATGGGCTAAAATTGCCACATCTATCCCAAATTTTGTTGATATGTGTGTTCAAAATTTTTATTAATGTTTATCTTTCAATTTTTGTTACTGTTCAGGTGTCATGTTTACCTCCATCTATCCCTGAACGTGAACAGAAACTGCAGTTTAGCATGGGCAATCTGGTAATTTTGCCACCTGAGAGTTTCCTTTCACTCAGGCTTCCGTTTGTTTATGGTGTAAAACTGGAGGATGAAAGCGTGTATCCAATCAGACCTTTTGAAAGCCAACCGGAGTTGACTGCTTGGATCACAAAAGGCACGACGTTGCAGGTTTTGTCAAAGGGAAATAATCTTGAAGTGATGTAAAATTGTTGAAACCAATGGAAACTTTCTTGCATTGCTGCAATTTGCATATTTTGGTGTCCAGTTTCACAGGGTTCCAGGTAAGGTGTTTGTATCTTCTAATAATATATTTAAGGGGTGTTTGGATTTGTGTTTTGGAAGTGTTTGGCTGAGCAAACTTTTATTTACAGATTGGTTTAAAAAGCGTGTTGTACTTCGATGTGTTTTGATCCCAAAAGCCGATGCGCAATGTATGCAAGGCCTTCGTTATAATGGAAATGCTAAAAAGTTATTCATAGATGATATTTAAATGTTTTTAAACACTAAAATACAAGGCATATTCATTATCTTTGGTCAAATTTGTTCAATCGATTGTCTAATTGTTCAAATACTCAAATTCATTGTTCAATAGATAATCGGATTTGTTTAATTGATGGTTAGATTTGTTCAATAAGATTTGAAAAACTTAGATCCACTGTAACCGGTAGTCTATAATGTTAAAATATTGGTCAATGGCATGATGCATTGATTCATTGAATCATGAATATTGCTTCAGAGCCTTATGCGGTCCTGATGCGCACATCAATCGTGATCACATAATTGAAGCTACGGTTTCTCATCATCACATAATTGCATTATGTGCTCCTGATGCGCTTATTTTAAAACCAAGCTTTACAATGTTACATAGTTACCTATGTTTCATGCCTACTTTGAGAAATTTTAACTCCAGTTTGAAGAAAGCTTTCCTCTTTTACAACAATGCTCTTCTGTCATTTTTATTTATTGATTAATTCCTTAAATAATCATGTATCCTGAACGGTCGAAAACAGCTGATTATTGGATTATCTTAACTTCAATCAGTAAAAACACATCCAAACACCATCTTTCTAGAGTCTAGTTTACTGGCTATCAACCGTGGATAGATGATTGATTGGCTGCGTTGTTGTATTATGCAAATGAAGCTATCAATTGTCAAATACCATGTTCATACTAAAAAATCATTTTTTTTGGGTTTATTGACAGGTTATAAGCGCAGATAGTTGATGTGGTAGTTTGTGGGTTGGTTTGATGAATCTGTGATGCTGATTGCGCATGAGGATGGGGTGGAACAGTAAACATTTTATCAGGTGGTGCCCTCATGAAATATGAAATTGATTTCATTTAAAAAAAAGTAGTTATTCTGCTGATTTTGTTCGTTATTCTGTTAAAATAGGCCTCTAAGAATTGGCTGGTGTTCTCAGGAATTCTTGGACGTAACCATGCTAAATTGTGTAAGTACCATCTTGCCCTTGACTCTTTTTTCTATAGACATAAATAACTATGGGCATTTGTTTTTGTTGGCTGACAATTACATGCATCCTCCACAAACTTCATTAATAACATATGTACATATACCTCCTTCCTTAAAACTAAAAATATCATATTAACCTATTTTTTTTAATTTTATTGTAAATAAATTATAGTATATTCCTTTATTTTATCCTTCTTTTTTACTAAAGCTTAAAAATTACAAAATTACCAATTTATAATAGTTTTTTTTCCTTCTTTTTTCGTTTTTTTTTTCCTTGCTTCTTTTTTTTGTTTTTTTTCTTCCATTCCTTTGGTTTTTACTTCATTTTTTTTTTCATTTTTGGTTTACTTCTTTCTTTCCCTTTTTAGTTTTTTTTTTGCCTTCTTTTTTTGTGGAGAGGATACTGGCATAACATTGGAGGATATGATCACCGTTGACAACCAGTTGAAATCGTTGATGCGAAACAATCTCTGGTTATGCTTAGGTAAAGCGATTTCAAGAATTGGAACATCTATTGCTTGAATTGATTGGCTAGAATCAAAGAATAATATGCTCTTTTATTTTTATTAAAAAACATTTTTATCATAATGTGATTTTATAAAAGAAGGGATATATGTAATTTAAGTTTTGAGTTGAGTATATATGTAATTTGGTTTTAAAATAAACAAAAATATGCAGCCCCCCCTTTTTACGAAGTGGATGCATATAATTTAAGTTTTGGGTTTAGGCATATATGTAACTAGCTTTTAAAACAAGGAGATATATGCAATTTTGTGACATTAGGAAGGGCATATATGCAATTTAAGTTTTGGGTTGGATATATATGTAATTACTAATTAGGTTTTAAAAATAAGGGGATATATGCAATTTAAATTTTTGGTTGAATATATATGTAATTTGGTTTCAAAATAAGGGGATATATCATATATGTAGTTTTCTCTTGTTGGCATATGTAATGTACTCGATTTATTTTTGTTGACCCAGCTTGTGGGTTCCATGAATAAGTGAAATAAGATCCAACTTGACCAAGGGTGGTCTGTTTTCTTGCATTGACAAATTTGACCAATCTAGTCGATTTGGGTTGTGTTATTAGCTTAAATGCATTGTTGACTAACCTCGCCGCTAGGAGTGAGAACTGGTTGTATGACTAATCAGTAATCTTGAACTGTCTTCATTTGAACCGACCATTTATAGATCGGATCGACTGGTTGAACCGGCAAAATAAATTAGTGGATGGACCACAAATTGCAAAAAGATACATTTTTATACCTTTCATCTAAAATTTAATGTACTGCTTCAAGCTTCATATTTGGTTTATTTAATTTTTCACATCTTGATATAGGGACGTATTCTATTGAGAACTAAAATTTTGGTAGGAACTTAAAAACTGCATAATACACTTGTACATTATGCTTAAAAATTTTAAAGTATCAAGAGAAAAAAGTGGAGCAGTTAAAAAACCAACTCATGTATCTATACTACTATATAATACATATAGGAAGGACACAATAGTCTTTTACCAAAAACTCTTAAAATTAAGAGTTTTACAACTATTAGAACATAAAGTACAACAAACAAAGCTTTAAGAGCCATAAACTAAATGGTTTTCTTTTATTTTTTACTTTGTCCCACATTGTTAAATTTAAAAAATAAAGTGTCATATAATACCTATAAAAGAAAACCCTCTCAAATCAAATAAATTACTTTACACACTTTTGTCATATCATATTTGGCATTTTAAATTATGAATTTGATCATAATAAATTTTTTAATTAAAAGAGTTGATTTGACAAAAATTATGTGGTTTAAGCTTTTTACAAGCCAAAATCATTGGCCTAATTGTTTTGTTTTCCGCTGCATCGCGTGGGCATCTTACTAGTAAAACTTAAAGCATAATGTACAAGTGTATTATGCAGTTCTTAAGTTCCTACCAAAATTTTAGTTCTCAATAGAATACGTTATATATATATATATGATATTATTATTTTGATTTTTATTATGTCACTATAATGATATGTTTCAATCCTAGCGACTTTTGACTGATATCCTCACATATATCCACCACTCACATGATTTTTATGATTTTTCTTTCTTTTCTTATGTCAAAGCAGCAATATCTACAAGACCGGTCTAAGTGTCAGCACATGGCCTGTGGATGACTGGAGGTGCAAGACCGGTTTTTATAGCCATAATTGAAGGAACAAGAACAGATGCATCTTGAATGGCATTAATGAAGTTTGCCAAACTTTTAAGCTTTTGATTGAATCTCGCTGTTTGAATTCTAAATACCAGCATTTAGTTATCTTGCCAAATAAAATAATGCAACTTTTATAACAAAAACCAGTGACAGATTCATGACATAAATTTTCCAATGATGTCATTGTATCTGTATATTTTAGTTTCATAGTACTGGACATAGATTTTCTGGATTGGTTTTATCGTTTGGGTTATGTAATGCTCATCATGTAATAAAAAATGATACAATAAAAATCATTAATAGAAAATAAAAATCACGTAATAACTTGAGTAAACCAATGAATAATCAATGTATTTTTTGGTTTCTACCATTTTTTTTAATAACCAATGTTATAGTTTAAAAATGATACTATTATTGAAAATAATGTTCATAAATGTTCATATACACTGAAAAATTATTGTTGTTCCATGACTATGGTCCCATTAACCTACCTCTGTCTCAGACAAAAACTCTCATTTTTTATTACAAAATCCATTACACTGTCACCCAAAAGTTACATATCATTAGTAAGACCTATGATACTTTTATTTAAAACACATCCTCGAAACACAACTGGTGATGCATGCACACATGTGAGCGTTTAAAATTGCTCACAAGCTAACGCAATCAATCATATCAATACTCCTCAAGAGAATTTAGGGTTATGGAAACATGTTGAATTCGAAACCTTGGTTGATGAAAGCACTCGAAAGCCATAACTTCAAATTTGGCAAGTTTATGTCAAATCCCTGGGGCATAATCTGCAAGTTTATGCACATAAACGTTACTTACCGATCACATTTATGGTTTTGGTTTAGGGTTTTATAAGATCTGGGGGTCTCATCCGGAGCAACTTTAATTTCTATCCTGTTGTTAGGCAGGGGTAATGTTTGTTTTCATTCTTTCCGTGACATTATGCTGGATATGTTATTTTAGGGTTTTATAACAAGATACAAAGTTATACTTACATTTAACGTGAATGTCAACACAAAATCATCACCAACCGTTGATAGATTTGAACTTTGAACTTGAAAGCTCGTGATCGACTCGAGTGCTCGATGAAGTAAAACCGCAACACCTCGTCCATTGTTGCAAACAAGTCTTACGTAGTATGCTTTCTCGTCAACTTGATACATGTCTAGCTGAATCTCAAACAAGAAACACACAATAAGGGTCACATCCGTCTCACTTATTAGTATGTAAAAATGACACATTGTTTTCCTTGTAACCTTTG
The DNA here is from genome assembly GCA_009363875.1 of Mikania micrantha. Lineage (NCBI taxonomy): Eukaryota > Viridiplantae > Streptophyta > Magnoliopsida > Asterales > Asteraceae > Mikania > Mikania micrantha. Next base: position 58,426,296 of record CM018695.1, read on the forward strand.
ATATCTTCTTCAATGTCGGAAATTGGTCTGAAAGATGAACATGTTTTGAGTTTTGGGCTGACGTTTTTAGGGTTTTATTTGCTTCAATCGCTGCAATCTCGGTCCGTAAATTCTTCGATTGTGTTTGAAGATCTTGAATGTATCGCGCTGCATCTCCTACAATCGAAGCTTTATCCATCTGTGATTGAAATATTTTTAGAATTTGTATGTTCGAAACAAAAATGAGATACGTTGCTTAGAAAAAACTCAAATAAGCAATGTTTTCAGAACCGGACCGGACGTCAAACCGTTCTCCTTACTGGTCAGAGGTCCGACCGGTCAGACCGGATTTAAGAACCGGATGATTTTATAACCATTTTATAAATATATATATATATATATATATATATATATATATATATATATATATAAAATAAAAAAAATAAAAAACCGGTTCAACCACCGGTCTGACCGGCCGGTTCGCCCAAAACGGCCCAGAACCCATAGCCGGACCGGTTCACCACCGGTTCCCGGTTCGTCCGGTCCGGTTTTCAAAACATTGCAAATAACTAAAAATTGAACTGATGAATAACATAGAACAAACACTTACAAACAAACCCGGAAATAAATGATAAAGTCCACAAGTTGAGTTCGAGATCGTCAAGCGTTTAGTCTTAAGGGGCTTGAACTAAATAGGTTTGTTTAATGTTTTATTTCTAAACATCAGACCCAAATCATGAGTAATTTTCAATCTTGAGTTTGATTCATTTATTTTTTCATTTTATTATTTATATGTCTTTATACGTAATTAATTAAATATATATTAATAATTACATTTTTTAATTTATAAAACAATATATTTTATTTAATTAAATTAATCATAAAATTATGTAATAAAAATTATTTATGTTAATATACACACACATGCATACATGTATGAATTTTACAAATAAAAATAACTAGATATATAAAAGTTTTAAATAAAAGTTTTGTTTGGACTCTTGGATCTACTCAAGCTTGACAAGCGAAACCATGTTCAACCTTGTTTATTAAACACGATCCAAAATATGAGCTCGAGCTTGAGCTTGTGCTTGATCTAGCTCATTTAAGTTTAGCAAAATTCAAGCTTTAAATGAATCAATCCTGAATAATTCATGAGTCCGTTTAACTCGTTTATAATTCAATCAAAAATAATAACTACAACATATAAAAATAAGGAAAAATTCCCAAACTATCCCTTTTACTAGATAATTTTACCAAATTTCCATTAACTTTAAGCTTATACGGGCGTCGGCGCCTCTACGTATATGGGCGTCGCCCATATAACCAACAAATAAAAAATTGCCATGTGTCCTCACACCCATTTGTCACGGGCACCAGGCCCACACTAACACGTCTTTCACGGGCGACGACGCCCATAAATATTTTTTATTTTAACATGATTTTTTAATTTTTTTTTGAATTTTCTTGTATACAGGTGACACCCATTTATGTACAGACGGAGCCTATACATGTACGGACGGCGCCACATATGTGTGAGGTGGGTGCTCGTAGATGACAAGTGTATTTTTCGATTCGTTGGTTATATAGGCGCCGTCTGTATATGTAAAGGCGCCTACGCCCTTACAAACAATGGTCATTTTATGATATTGAAGGTCAAATGAACATGTGGGAAAAATTTGTGATGAAATGGACAATTTGGGAATTTTGCATAAAAATAAACTAACTTGTGTTACAATGGTTACCTTGGTGATATTGGGTACTAATGAACGCAGTGCGTAGAGCTTCTCCTTCATCCCGCTTCTCCTCTTCCGTTCGGAAATCAAAGTCCTCGTCCGATCGCCCTTCGGACCACCGCCCGTCTTCCGTCCCGCGCCTCCCGGTTTATCGGCCGTCGCGGTTTCAGACGAATCATCATCAACAAAAACCTCAGAAACGTTCATTTCCTTCATTTCATGGTTCCAAACCAGAACCGAGCTGGGATCCACCACATGATCATAACAGTCAATATCAATTCCGGCGGCAAAGGTGGCGTCATGGTGGTCATACGGCGGTGGTGGGAGCTGCAGGCCGGTGCATGAATGGGTGAAGTGATTGCATTCATAGTTTAAACAGAAGTTTTGAATTGGATCTGTAGTTTCGCCTTGAATGGCGGAAATGAGGTTTTCGAAATCGGTTTCGGGTGTGAAATCGGGTTGGAACATGTTGAAGTTGCCGCCATTGAAATGGGTGATTGAGTAGTCGGAGGAGTCTGGTCTGTCATCCATTTTCGTGAGCTGGTAAGATGATGATGATGGTGAGGTGAACTAATACATATACTTATTAATCTTGGGCACCAAAAGACTTATAACATAATGGTACCTCTTTCACTTCTCAAATGAAAGGTTTTAGGTTCGAGTCTCGGCTGGAGTAAAAAAATCCTCTAGGTTGAGCTAGAGGTTTTTCCAGTGTAGGTTTCCTCCTAGATAGTGAGTGGTGTTAATGTACCCATTTAAATAGTAGTACTTGGCTTTAGCTGTTCAAAAAAAAATTAATCTAGGGCCGTATAAGAGAGATTAAGTGCCTTGTATGAATGCTAAAAATGAGCCTCTATATGTGTGTGTAATTAGTTTGTAACTAAATATGAAGTTAGTTAATTTGTTTTTTTTACCTAAATTTTAAATTGTAATAAGTTATTGGGTCAGATTTAACACCCTGGGGCGTATGCTCGAGCCCACCTTAAGAGGAACCCCACAACTGGCTGACCTTGCTTCAGCAAATATGCCTCAGCCCGGATTTGAACCCAAGACCTCCCATAAGAAAGTCAAGGGTGTAACCATTAGGCTAGAAGCCCTTGGTTAGTTATTGGGTCAGATGTTTAGGGAAACAGTTTTTCTTTTAGCTTTTATAAAATTCATATCTGGGTTAAATATATTTAAACTTTTGGAATGTAAGTTATATTTGTTTGTTGTAAAATAAATTAATATATATAATATATACAAATATTTAAAAAAAAAATTAGGACCTCCTAAAAAAGTAGAGTCATGTACGATCACATCTCTCGCACTTCCTTTAAACCCTACCAAATTAATATAAACATGCGCAGCCCAGCCCACCAAATATATATACAGAGCCCCCGGTTATTGTAAATTCTCTTTACAAAACATGTGACGTCAGCAGTTTTTTGACATTTATTACAAGTCACTCGTATTAATCCCATACATATCATGCTATGATTAAGAGAGATATATCATGTCTAAGATATTAATTTTAATCAGATTTGTATTCTTGTTAAGATCCTCAAGATTAAAGTGATCAAGACAAGATTGAGTTACAACATCAAATTGAAGTTTTTAATATTAAAAAGTAACATAATACTAGGCTAGTTTAAACCTGTCAATTTTGACCCATAAATAAGTACGTAGATTTGGGTAAACAATTATTGTACTTTTGGTTAAAATTGGTAACACTATGATATAGAACGGGTTGATAATACGGGTCATGATAAGTAGCCTAAAAATTACGTGAATATAATTGATTCAAACGAAGAAGAATGATCAAAAATATATTTAATTAGAAAATCATGAAAAATTATTAAAATAAACTATATGTTTTATTACAACCCATTTTAAATTGAAATACATTGATGTTTTTTAAAAACAAACCATTTAGACCCTAAATTGATTTTGTTTAAAACCATCTTGGCTCACACCAGTTCTGATCCGTTACCCGATCCAAACCATCCCACCCATTTTACCAGGCATAAGCTGAGTGTTGTATTAACAATTTATGTTCTATGCATAAGTTTTGTGAATACTCAGAAACATGAGACGTACTATTTGATTGATAGAGTAGTTCGACAAATCTTGACACTTTTAGTTTTCACTGCATCAATACAAAGAAGATTTTCAGTAATGAGAATATTCAAAAATTGTCATCCTAATAAGATGTAGATGAGTATCCTCTGAATAATTACATGTTTTACATAGAAAAATAAATTGCTGGAAACTTTGACTCGAAATCCATAATGAATTGAAAAGTCTTAAAGGTCGTTGGGTTGGGTTGTAATTATACTTTTAGGTATTCACCATTTCTCACGTATTATGATAAATATTTAGGCCTTTGTTTGTTAAAAAAACATCTACTTTTATTTTTTTATATGAACAATCACTTGAATAAATGTTAGAAAATTATATACTTATAGTTTTTATTGTTTAACTTGACCGACTCAAACATTTAACCTGAGATATTTCGATTGAAAAAATATTTGTGGGTCCTGTAAAATTCTGCCCTTCCTATACAATTTTTCAAGCTGCATTACTGTCTATATCAACGTTTTAATATTCATGATCATATCTTTGTTTTAATATTCAAGATTTTAAAGATTCAATACTCCATAATGCAAGGCAAACAAATAAACCTTATGCTTTTAATTCGGGTTCTTCGATAGATTCGGGTCGATTATCTATTTTTCTTGTTCGGATTGGATTGAATATTAGATATCCACAATCTTACTTATTCGGATCAGATATCTGAATTCACCCGAAAAACCTCTGTTTATTTGGTTTTTTGGGTTATTCGGATTTACAAATAAAATTTAATGGGGTTATTCGGATCGTATAAACATGTATTTTATTCGTGTTGGGTTTCAGATAGGGCCTCAAAATTTTCAAATCTAAATAACTCAATCTGAGTAAACCGTTATCTGACTTGATAGACACCCGTACTTGGTAACCGTCACATAGTGGAACCGTAATAACTTGTCAAAACATAAAAGGGCTCAATGGACTTTGCACGCTTCACGACATAAATTAAAGTGTGTGTATATATAAATATACTATGTTAAAATATGTATATTACACAGATTGAAAAAATAATATTATAAATTATGTTTTACATAGGTTGAATAAAATATAATATAATTTGTTAATACTAAAAGTCATCAAAATATGTTTAAAAAATTTGATGTATAATTATAAATTACGTTTTAATTTTTTACTTTTTTTTTTCAAATATGTTTTATCATTTTTAGGTAATGTAATTAATAATTGTGTTAATTCAATTAAAGCATACTTATTATTCTTTAACAAACTAAAATTAACTTGATTTAAAATTTATATTAAAACATATAACTTGGATTTTTTAAAATTACTTAATATGGTGTATTTTTATCATTCAAATCATACAATAATATTAAATGTTTAAAAAAATTTTAAATTCATTCATAAAAATAGTTAGTATCATTAATGATTTATTTTTAAATATTTTAAGAAATATAATTTGATAATAATTAAAGAATTAAATATAATTTGTTTATAATAAAAATATAAGTTTATTTAAAAGCTTCATCATAATTTTATTTTAAATATAATTTATTAATAATATATTAATTATTATGTTTATTATAATTCATTATCCTTAGTTCCTAACTAAATAATAAATTTAGATAATTAAAAAGGATAGAGAAGCAAGAAAAGCAAAATTTAGGTGGTATATTTTTTTGAACGACAAATGTCTCAATCGTGTGAGCCTACTATTTCCAGGCCATGTCACCAAAGTTTAGTTACCTGGACCTCCCATGAGCCACCACAACCATTCCAAGAGGAAACCCCGTTGGGAAAACCGTCAGACCCCCCTCAAACCCCTTTTTCGCTGCGGGAGAAATTTGAATCCAAGACATTCCATATGAAAGAATCTTAGGGTACCATTGAGGCACTGTCTCATTAGTATTAAGGTGATATATAATGATAACAAATGTCTGCATTTATTTTGATTTGGTAGTATTAATCGATACGTGTGTGTGTGTCTATGTATAAAATAAAAACTGTGGTGTAAACGGAATCATGAGAAAGCATCTCCTCTAAGTTCGATTATTAAAAAATTAAATGCTGATGCGTTGACATTGACATGTTAATTAGATCCATGCGGTGGAAGAAATACGTCTTATTTTATCATGCTAAGTTCATCTCTATCATATAGCTACCGGTCGAAAATTTATTTTAAAATAATCAAACAGGTTAACTGGCAAACAAAGCCGAAACGGTTTTGATCATGATCGGTTTTTAATGTTCTAAAACCAAAACCTATAGTTAACCGAAACTGGTTAACTGTTAACAACTGATTTTTTTATGTAGATGAACCGGTTGAAAAACCGGTTAATAATCGGCTTGGTCACTTGAAACTTAAAACCAGTCCTAAACTGCTTGGTTTTTCAAAAACCTAAATCCGATTAAAACAACCTGTTTAAAAATTGTTTAAGAATTGGTTACGGTTCGGTTAACCGTTTTTTTTTTTTTGCATCTCATGCTAGGGGTGTTCATTATATTCATCACGATTTATAAGTTTTCTTTAGATTAGGTTATTCATATTTGAAATTTTTTGGGCTATATCGAAATCTGACCCGACTCAAATAACAAATGTGCTTATTTGATTTCAATCCATTCAAATAACCCAAATAAGCATAATTTTGAAACCGAAAGACTTGAATAAATAGGTTTTATTCGATTTAATCAGGATGAACTTGGATACCTGACCCGAATAAAATAAATTTTGTAGATTCGATATCCGATTCGGTCCAAAAAGAAAAGAAGCGGTCGTACAATTCGCCGAATAAGAATTCAAATTGGTTTTTTGGGTTTCGAATACATTTCAAATTTCATTTTTTTTTCATATTTAAGTTGGGTTTCGACGGCATATAATCTGTCTTTATAGATTCGCCGCAATAGCGTGAACCTGTTGTCACTGCATGTGTTGTCTCTAAGTTGACCTGTAGCGCTGACACCTCGTACCTAAAAGTTAATTAATTTTTTGTTTCTTTTTATGGTAATAATTTTTATTTATAAACATTTTATATAGGGCGAGTACAATTCACCACAAGCAATCAATTTTTTTTTATTGTATATCTTATATTTTTATATAAATTAAATTAAATTTAAAATATCCGGATTATAGCAACGGCAAGTCATTGTAATAGGGTATATTTATACATGGTTGTTTTGTTTAATGCAAGAGAAAAAAGTGAAAAATAATTTAAATTAAAAATTTAAAGGTATTATGATGACATGTAGTCGCAATAGGTGGAATTATTTTTAGTTTTTTTTTCTTTTTCGTTTAATTAATACAATCAGTTATTAAGAAAATGATAATAAATTCTTGCGATATGATGTCGAGATAGCTATTTTATTGGTTCGTTGGTCGGATTGGAGTTAAAAACGGGATGATGTGATACATATTATATAATTTATATATGTAATTTAATATAAATAAATTGAAATCCGGTTCAACTTGTGCAGTTCACTGGTTCAATTGTCCAGCTCACTAGTTCAACCGATAAAACTTCCCGGTTCACTAGTCCGACCGAAGTACTCCTTGTTCACTTGAATAGTGGTTAAATTAGGCTAGTTGAACCGGTCTCATAAATGGTCCCAATCCAACCGGTTCAATTAGTTGTTTCGTACCGATTCGGTTCTAAATAAACTGGTCTGAACACAAATTTAAACAAGTAATAAACAATTGTCTTGTATTTGCTTCTTTCTTTCTTTCTTCTCAATATTAATTCGTGAGTACGTTAGAGTGCTTAAGTTAATTCACCAGCCTACTTGCTAGTTTGATGAGTCGTCATTTTGATATTAATGTTGATTAATATCAAAGTAACAGAAAGACAGCATAAATCAACAAGAAAACTATTAGACTCAAACTCCTAATTAAATAACCAAAATAAAATATAGAGTTAATTACACGGATGGTCCCTGTGATTTACCCAGATTGCACGGATGGTCCCTAATTTCGAAAAATTACAACGGTGGTAAAATAGTTTGTAAAAACGTAACAGTGGTGGCCCTTGAGTTGGATGTCTGTTCGATTTTGGGGTTAATTTTTAAAAAATGACCATTATACCCTTGTATCCTTTTTCTTCTCCTAACAAATTCCACCACCCATCACTTACCACCGGTCAATACCTACCACCAACACCATCGGCCATTACAACCACCGTTGCCCTAGCTACTGCCACCATCTCCGGCACCATTACGACCACCACAGCCACCGCCGTGTGGTCCCTCAATTTGCCCCTATCTCTTCTACCTTCACCATCGTCATCCTCAACCACTGGGTTCCTCCTCCTCGCCGGCGATGTCGTGGTTAAGTATTCCAATCAGAAAAAAACATTTTGGGGTCTTCTCAATCTTACCTTTATAACAGATGCTTGTATTTTTATATTTACAACTTAGGATTGCAATCATACATCGATGTAAATTACGACATGGTGACCGAGAACCTTTCACCACCATCAGCCACCGCGAGGATTCTATAGTCCACTTCAATCGGAAAAGTGAGACTCAACGAAGCCGACCCAGCGATTATCAAGGTGTTAGCGAACAAAGGCATCAGAATCAAAATCGATGCAGCCAACGATGACATTCCGGCGATGGCAGGTGACGAGAATTTCACAAATTCCTTGATCGGTTCCAACGTATTGCCATACTATCCGGAACTGAAGACGCAACTGTCGCCGGCGATTAAGAACCTGCAAGCCCACCGTGGGAATCTGCCGCAGGCAGTGGTGGTTGATGAACATAAACTCGGTTTGTTGCTTCAATTTGTGTTTATAAATAGAGAAAGCTAACGTCATGGTGGTTCTTAGCGGCCACTCCGGCCGCCGTCGATGTGGCTGGAAGGGAGGAGAGATGGTTCGAAGTGGTGGCTGTGGTGGTTTACTCACCGGAAACAATGGCGGTCGATGTGGTGGTGTAAATCTACACATTTTTTTTTGTTTTTTTAATTATAAGGGGTATTTTAGTCATTTCACACACATTTAACAGAAAAATTTAACAGACATCCACTCTAGGGACTACACGTGTTACATTTTTGCAAACTATTTGGCCATCGTTGTAATTTTTCGAAGTTAGGGACCATCCGTGCAATCTGGGTAAACCACAAGGACCATCCGTGTAATTCACTCTAAAATATATAAGCCCAACTAAATTAACTATAATAAGAACCTAAAATGACTCTTCACTATATATACCAACCGAATTATTGACACGTGACTCATTCGGTTACATATGGGCAAACCCGATTAAAACCAGCAAAATCATCATTAAACAACGAACATCCTAGTAAAATCTCACAAATCAGTAGAGTTTGAAGAAAGGTGAAAAAAATTCTAATATTACCTCTATTTCAATTAGATAAATAGACTGTTTGTAAAAAGTCATTCGGCTCAAATTGAGACCAACCTGTAGAAAAATTTAAATTATGATTTAAAATTTTACAAATATAAACCCAATAACTATTTAAACAATTAAGCCCATTACTTCTAAGTTCTTATGTCATAAACCAAACCCAAGAATATTTCTCACTTTTAATTTCTCCAATTATTGAAAGGGCATGAATCATACAACCATAGTTATGACCTAAACTATGAATATTTCTCACTATTAGATATATATGATTTATAAATAGGGTCTGAAGCTAGGAAGATAAAGACAAATCTTACATATATACCAATAAGATAAAGAAACTTTCACTTGTGATTGAGACTAACCCAAAGAATATTTAAATTAGGAAAAATTACAAGATTCATCCTTTATGTTTCTTATCGGTTGCATGTTTCATCCTTTATCTTTCATTTGTTTCAGCTTTCATCCTTTATGTCTATGTTTAGTTTCATGTTTTATCCTTTATGATAACTTCTGTTAAGTAATTCTGTTAAGTATAATTAAGATGAGGGTATTATTGTAAATTCTCGTTAGATTATGGAAACTTACACAATCTCTTGTTAAAAAACACGTCGATCATAAACCCTTCCAGAAGTCGATCAAAACCTCTATGGCTTCCAGACTCCTGGCCGATCCCCAATGGAACCTGAAGGAAAAATCAATGATTCATTATACCGATTTAATGTTCGCAATTCTGATGATGACTACGAAATGTGTGCAGCAAATTCAGGTCATAAAAGTCGTCTTTTTGACCTCTAATATGTCAAAAAGTTGACATGTTTTATAGCAAAATGTGTGCAGAAAATTGGTTCAAAAAAGTCCTTGTTTTGGCCTATAACATGTCAACAAATTTGTCATATTTTACAGCCATAAATGTGCATCAAATTGGGTCATAAAAAGTCTTCTTTTACCTCTAATATGTGTGCAGGAAAACAAATTGGGCTGCATTATGGCAAAAATGGTTAGCATTGATTTTAAGCATTACATGTTGACTTTTTTTGTCAACAAGATGAAAATTATGAAAGGCTCCATAAAGGTATTGTCATTGGCTGCATAATAGTTAATAATCAAGGACGTGCAGTAAAAACTTCTCAAATAAAATCATATAAATTCCATTACATTAACGTGATTCATTCCAAATACTACATTCGAACTACAAGAAAACCAAATACAATATAGCAACATATCAAATCCAACTACTAATCAAAGATCTTCTCATTTCCGTTGATCGTTGTTCACCCTCTTTTAATTTGGCCTCATAGAAAATTGACATCTTGAACCCTGTTTAGGAAATAGGAATTAATAAGTTAGCAAATTTTGAGTTCGATCACTGCATCTTCAAAGACGAACCAAATAAATTGCTGATGAACCAAATCGTGATCTGGATTTCGAAGAAGTAGATTCTGATGACCTGAATTTTGTTTGATGAATCTTCGATATTGATCGCTGCTTCTGCTTTCAAGCTTTTTTCCGATGGATGAACTAGGGTTACTGGTACGCGAGAAAGATGTGGCTGGATTGCTGGAAGGGTTTTTTAAGGTGGTTTTTAAAATTTTCATCCATCTAACAAGAGTTTACAATAATACCCTCATGTTAATTAGACTTAATAGAATTACTTAACAGAAGTTATCAAAAAGGATGAAATTTGAAACTATATGTAGACATAAAGGATGAAAACTAAAACAAATGAAAGATAAAGGATGAAACCTACAACTGATAAGAAACATAAAGGATGAATCTTGTAATTTTTCCTTTAAATTATGATTTTACATTTTACAAATATAAACTCAATAACTATTTACACAATTAAGCACATTACTTCTATATTCTTATAGATCATAAACCAAATTCAATTACCCAATATTATTTTATGAATTTAAGCCCACATTTAGATTTTAGCCCCATCATTAATTTTTAAACAAAACATATCTCCTGTAATCAACAACTCAAAAATAATACGCATAGATTAAAATTTTTGCCCAGTTTTCGACCTCATAAAAAAGTTTCGAGGTATGCTGCTAAGTAGCCAAACACACCAATAAGAGATTACTTCAAAAGTAAGGCAGGGGGCGAGAATGACACACAGTTTTGGCAAGATTAATGGTTTGGTCATACGGCTATAAAAGATTCAAACCCTAACATTTATGAACTGGAACTAAATTTTTTTTTGAACGGCAAATGTTATAACCTCCTAATCTAGTACAAGCTAATTACACCATTGCATGGGTTAGAGCCCATGACCTCCCATTATAAAAGGCAAAGCCTCTACCAAGTGGGCTAGTCCCACATTGACAACCGGAACTAAATAAACCCCAATTAGGGTGCTTTGTTTCACCCGTTCCGACATCAACTCAGCCAACTATCTGGTCAATGGGTTAAAGAAAAAAATATAGAGTTTAGATTTATATGATTAGCTAGTAATTTACTCGTCAGGTGCTACGACACTGATACAACAATTCGAATTTACGATGTTAAATGACAACGCAATTTAAATGACTCAACTTGTTTTGTTATAAAATTTACATTGAAATATAAATCCACGAAAAACACACAATTTTTAGAGGAAAATTTGAAAGTTGGAAAAGTTGAAGGATAATAGGTGGCAGGTTGTCATCGTCACTTCAAATTTAATATAGTGATAACCTGAGACCCTAAAAAGCAAGGGGGTTAACATTATACAAAGTGTAGATATGAAACATAAAATCATAGAAGTAAAACATAAAATTTTTGATATTAAGTATAATGATAAACTTTAAACATAAAGAGAAAACTTTAAAGTTTAAAAACCTTGCGAATTAAACATTTAAAGTTTTAAAAGTTCTAAAGATACTCATAATAAAGAGACCAAAGTTGTATAAAATAACAATAAAGCAAAGAAAGAAAGACGTATAATTAAAGTTTCAGAATAAAATAAAATAATAAAATAAAAACACTCAATGACTAAAAAAGATTTTAGAGACATAAAAGTAGATAAAAAAAACGTCAGAAAAAAAATAAAATAAAGAAATAAATAATAAAAGGCTAAAAAAATTATTTAATTAAGGAAGTCTGCTTGTAATTAACTAAAAATAATAAAAATAATTCATGCTTCACATGGTTATCCATAAGATGCATGGTTGACATGTCTTGTACACACGTCTTTCCATACGCAATTAAACACCATAAGTTAAATTAAAACCAGGTGTTAATTTTATATTATTAACTTTATTTATAAACTACCACAAATGTAACAAACATAGGTAATAATCTAAATATTTTATTAGGTTGTATCCCTGGTTCAACTTAATAATCCAAATATATTTATGTCAGGATAATTTAAAAAAAGAGTTGTATTAAATATATTAAAGACAACATCCTCTTACTGGTTATAGAAAGTCAAACACATGATCATTAAGAATATTTCTCACTTTTAGTTTCTCAAGTACTGAAAGGGGCCAAAGGGCATGAATCATACAACCATAGTAATGACCTAAACTAAGAATAAGTTGGTATTTTTCTTGAAATTTAATTAATATATATGATTTTATGCCTTTATTAGTGATTTCATTTTATTGTTATTTTTGTGATCAAAATAATAAAACTATGATTACTGATAAGTTTTAAAAAACCATAAAACAATAAGAGTTTCAGAAAAAAAAAGATAAATAGATGGGTTTCATTTTTTAGTTAGATGTTTGATTGAATAAACTAGTACTAGTATTAGGTGTAAAATCTACTTTTACTGTTAAAAAGACTAAGAACGTCTCTTTTAAAATGACATGCGACATCCTTTTCGTTGACGAAAGAGAGGATTCTAATTGTTTTATTTTACGTTTTGGTTATTTTGCTATATATGTATTTGTGATTATGTTTTAGTCTATTTCTTGTTATTTTCTCTCTCTTTTTTTTTGATAATGTTGTTTTATTTATTTATTATATTTTACACAAAATAAGTATAAAATATTGTTATTTCATCATTTTGTTTTTCATAACTCTATCCTTATTTGTAAGAACACACATTTTAGCCCATTGTGTATATGTTTAGGAACATGGGGTTGATTTCAATGATGTGTTATGCTTCTTGGGAATAATGGTAGATTCACTATCTTGATGTTAAAACGTTGTTTTTATTGGCAATTTGAAAGAAACAGTTTTGTATCTGAATTGGAAGGCTTTGACAAAAAAAGGAAGCAAAATTAAAGTGTATAAACTGTTGGGTTTTAAACATGTCTTATAAAATCATTTTTGCAACGGAAGCTTGTTTTAATATGTTTAGATCTAAAACTTTAGAAACCAAAACCCACCGTAGTTCTTGAAACTTAAATAAAATACAACCATAGGGTGTTTAGTATCAACAACTTTTATATAGAAGTGGTAGCTACAAAATGAGGATGGTATGAACACAAGTGTCTTCACTCCAAGAGATGAGCACACCAAGCAAGCTCCAATGGTGCTAGCCAAAACCTCTTTCTAATGTCAAGATATAAGTATGCAAGAACACCCCTTTAATTTTCTTTTTCACCTTAAAATCTCGATGAGCACTCCTCAATGTGCAGATAACTTCTTGTTTTTTATAGTGAAAAAGAATGATCTCTTTATTTGTCTATTTTACAGTTTATTCAAATGGTTCCAAGAATCATTAATGTCAAAAACAAATAAGGAAATTTACTTTAATGCTTTTGTTCTTGAAATTTTTCTTTCATACCAAACTTATGCTATCATTGGGACTCAACCAAGTTATGTAAGTCAAAACAAAAAAAGCATTTCCATTTTATTTTGAATTTGAATACAGTTAGTCGTAAAAAAGAAAGAAAAAAAACAAATAAAAATTGATGAATTATTTCCTTATGCATAATTCATAATAGATGTTAGCCATTTAAACAAATGTTTTGATTTATGAATCAATAATATAAATAACCAGTTATATATATACACACACACTCATGTATAATATATTTAACTCCATGAAATATATATAAACACATTATGTATTAATTCATTTCATATTATTATATCACTTAACAATAATATGCCTGGCATTAGACGAGTTGTGCACATTAAACCATGTTTAAATGTGTTCATGAAATATTTGCTTGGCGTGTGACCATTTGGGATCAAGCGTGAAATGCTAAGCTTGTAGTATACTATGTCTTGGGCATATAGATCCAACAAAACTATCTAAGGCTCAAGCGTGAAATGCTAAGCTTGACCTTACGTTAAAGAGTCTCGAGTACCCATGCAGTCAATATGAACAAGTTGTTTACAAGAAACATGATAGATTATCATCGCTCAGGTATATGTTGATGACTTAGTAGTAAGTGGTTCTAGCTTAGCTCTCATTGACGAATTCAGGAGATAAATGGAAAAGGAGTTCAAGATAAGTAACTTAGGACGTACGACTGTCGTATTTCTTGGTGTTGAGGTAATTCAATCCAATCCAATTGTAGTATAATAATCAAGCAAGAAACATATGCCAAAAGATGAACCAGGAAGGTAAGTTGACGCGATTACTTTTCGTTGCATGGTAGGAAGCCTATGTTAGTTTTTGTATTAGTTTTGTAATTCCAAATAAGTGAAGGGTGTATTTGTAAATACTGAAATGTTAGTCTGTATTAGTCTGTATAAATACAGAGGCATTATCAGATTGTTTTGGTTAATCGAAAATACATTCAATTCAATTTTCTCAAAATAGTTTGTTATTTTCCGTTTTGTTTGTTCTTGAATTCTTGGTACCTGTTTACATTTGGTATCAGAGCATCAGGTTAAAAGTGACCTTGCTCGATTGAAGATCCGAAGGAGTGGGTCTGATCTTCAGGAAGAAAAGGAAATCGAAAGGAAGATCGAAGATGGCAGGTCAAGAACAAGGAGGAAATCAAGTTGTAACAATTAGAGAGAATGCGTCGATAAGTTTGCAATGTCCTCTACTCACACCAACAAATTACACCATCTGGGCGGTGAGATTGAAAGCGATTTTCAATGTGCATGGACTGTGGGAAGTCATTGATTACCCAGATGGTGTGGCGGTGGATGTGAGGAAGAACAACACCGCGATTGCTTATTTGTATCAAGCAATGTCGGAGGATATGGTGTTGCAGGTTGCGAAGTATAGAACGGCGAAGGAGATCTGGAATTCTCTCAAATCCAGGTTCGTTGGAATTGATAGAGTCAAGAAAGCTCGGTTGCAAACTCTTAGAAATGAGTTTGAGAACCTGAGGATGAAAGAAAATGAAAGCATTGACGAGTTTGCTGCCAAGATCAGTGCGATTTCATCAAAAGCAAGTGATCTTGGACAACCATATGAAGAATCGATACTTGTTCGTAAGTTTCTTGATGCCCTACCTGAGAAATTTATACAGATTGTTGCTTCAATAGAACAATTTGTGGATTTGGATTCTATGTTGCTTCAAGAAGCGATTGGTCGTTTGAAGGCATTCGAAGAAAGAATTGGCTTGAAAACCAAGATCTCGCAGCCGAAGAATGATCAATTGTTGTTAACCTACTCTGAATGGCAGCAGAAGAAAAGGGAGGGTGAGAATCAGTCTCGTTTAAAAGGAAAAACTGAAGCTGGAAATCGAACTTGGTCGAAGAATAAAAGTCAATCAAGTAGCAAAGGTGCAAGTGGAAGGAATTCGTATGGAAAATTCAAAAGGCCAGCTAAGGATGTGTCCAAGATTAAATGTTTCAAGTGTGATTTGTATGGGCATTATGCGTCCGATTGTCCATCAAAGAACAAAGAGTCTGAATCAAATTTAACAGAAGCTGTTGATGAAGAACAGACTCTGCTAATGACTGAAACCATGGAAGATCAGAAGGAGGTGGTTTTCTTGAATGAGTTTAAAGTTGAACCAGACAGATATAAGGCAGAAGAAAGTGAGAAAACTCTGTGGTATCTTGATAATGGGGCTTCTAATCATATGTCTGGGGATTATTCAGTATTTTCTAGTCTGGATAAGAATGTGTCTGGTACTGTAAGGTTTGGAGATGGGTCAACTGTGACAATTGAAGGAAGAGGTTCTGTAGTGTTACAGTGTAAAAATGAAGAACAAAGGGTTCTGACAAACGTGTACTATATTCCCCATTTAAGAAGTAATCTGATTAGTCTTGGACAGATAACTGAAGGCGGTTGTGAAGTAAGAATGAGGGATAAATTCTTGTGGTTATATGAAGGAAATGGTAAGTTGCTGATGAAGGTAGAAAGGTCGTCAAATAGATTGTATAAAGTCAATCTAAGTGTTGGTGTACCAATGTGTTTTCTATCAGAATCAACTAAGTCAATTTCTTGGTTATGGCATGGGCGTTTGGGACATCTGAATTTTGAATCTTTGAGAAGAATGTCAAATAAGAAGATGGTGCGTGGATTACCTTCAATTGATCATATGTCACAGGTGTGTGAAGCTTGTTTGGCAGGAAAGCATGCGAGGAAGTCGTTCCCTGCTAGTTCAAAGTTTCGAGCTGAAAGGCCGCTTCAGTTGGTGTCTGTGGATTTGTGTGGTCCAATACAGCCCACTACACAATCTGGTAATCAATACTTTATGTTAATAGTAGATGATAACACTAGATATATGTGGGTGTATATGCTGAAAAGCAAGGATCAGGCATTTGAAACATTTAAAATGTTTAAGTGTAAAGTAGAAAAGGAGTTTGAGTTTAGAATAAAGAGCCTGAGATCGGATCGTGGGGGAGAATTTACCTCACATGTGTTTAATCAGTATTGTGATACAGAAGGAATAAACAGGTTGTTAACTGCACCGTATTCTCCTCAGCAAAATGGGACGGTTGAAAGGAGGAATCGAATGGTGCTAAATATGACAAGAAGTATGTTAAAGGCTATGTCTGTTCCTCAAGTGTTGTGGGCAGAAGGAGTAAGACACTCGGTGTATTTGTTGAACAGATGTTGTACCAAAGCATTAAGTGAAACTACTCCTTATGAAGCTCTGAAGGGAAGAAAACCAAGTCTAGAGCATCTAAGAATTTTCGGCTGTGTTGGTCATGTGAAAGTGTTGCAAGCTGGGTTGAAAAAGCTAGATGATAGAAGTGTTCCGATGGTATACTTGGGAGCAGAGGAAGGTACGAAAGCTTTTAGAATGTATGATGTAAGTAAAAGAAAGATAGTAGTGAGTAGAGATGTTCACTTTGAAGAAGGAAGAAAGTGGGATTGGGCTACTTATTTGAGTGGTTCAGAAGATTATAGTCTGACTGATTTTGTTGTGACTAGTAGTAGTGATTATTTTCAACAAGATAGTGTTGGGTCAGTACCATCTGTTGGATCAAGTTCAGAAGGTTTGTCTGAACATGATTGTTTGCAAGATGAACATGTGTCTAATCTGAGAAGATCTGGGAGAGTAACAGTGTTGCCAGCTAGACTTAATGATTATGTTCTAGATAGTAGAATGCGATATGGAACTGAAAGACATGATGGTGATGAAAGAATTGAGTTACTGTTAACTCAGGAAGGAGAACCTGTGTCTTATCAAGAAGCTGTTAAAGAAACAAAATGGAGGTTAGCTATGGATGAGGAGATTCAGGCTATTGAAAGAAATAAAACATGGTGTTTAACAAAGCCTCCAGTTAATTGTAATCCGATAGGATTGAAGTGGGTATATAAGCTTAAAAGGGATAAGATGGGAAATGTTTCTAAGTATAAAGCAAGGCTGGTAGCTAAGGGCTATGTTCAGAAACTTGGGGTTGATTTTGAAGAAGCATTCGCTCCAGTGGCTCGGATAGAGACAATTAGGCTGATATTGGCTTTGTCTGCTAAAAAAGGTTGGAAGGTTTATCATCTTGATGTTAAAGCTGCTTTTCTTCATGGTGAATTGAAAGAAGATGTTTATGTTAAGCAACCAGAAGGGTATGTGAAAAGAGGAGACGAAGATCTGGTGTATAAATTGTCAAAGGCTTTGTATGGTCTTAGGCAAGCACCGAGGGCTTGGAATTTAAGGCTAGATGAAGTTTTGAAGGAAATTGGATTCAAGAGGTGTCAAAGAGAACAAGCTGTATATGTAAAGAAGGTTGGTGATTTACATCTGGTTATTGGTGTCTATGTTGATGATTTGTTGATTACTGGTAATAATAAGGAGGAAGTGGATCTTTTGAAAGAACAGTTGAAAGGAAGGTTTGAAATGACAGATTTGGGCTTGTTGTGTTATTACTTGGGAATTGAGGTGATTCAAGGCAATGAAGGAATATTGATTAAGCAGTCGAGTTATGCGAAGAAGTTGGTTAAACTGGCAGGAATGGAAGAATGTAATGAAGTCAAGATTCCCATGGAGCCTGGTTTGAATTTGTATAGTACAGAAGATAATGATGATGTGGATCCGACTGAGTATAGGAGATTGGTGGGTTCATTGAGGTATTTGACACAAACAAGGCCGGATATTTGTTTTGCTGTTGGGTATATTAGCAGATTTATGCAGAATCCAAAGGTG
This sequence comes from Mikania micrantha, assembly GCA_009363875.1. Lineage (NCBI taxonomy): Eukaryota > Viridiplantae > Streptophyta > Magnoliopsida > Asterales > Asteraceae > Mikania > Mikania micrantha. Next base: position 58,444,876 of record CM018695.1, read on the forward strand.
ATACATTTGAAGGCTGCTAAACATTTGGTGAGATATATAAAAGGTACAGTTCATTTTGGTATTAGATATAAAGGAGATGAAGGAGGAACTTTAATAGGTTATAGTGATAGTAATCACTTAACTAATACCAATGATGGCAGGAGTACTTCAGGAAATGTTTTCTATTTTAATGGGTCTTTGGTTTCGTGGCAGTCTCAAAAGCAACAAACAGTTGCATTGTCGAGTTGTGAGGCTGAGTTTATGGCCGCAACCTCTGCTGCATGTCAAGCGTTGTGGTTACATGGTTTGCTGGAAGAATTGACTGGTTTGAAGCAGGAGATTGTGACTTTGTTTGTTGATAATAAATCGGCTATTGCACTCATGAAAAATCCTGTTTTTCATGGGAGGTCTAAGCATATTCATACTAGATATCATTTTATTAGAGAGTGTATTGAGTCGAATCAAATTCGTGTTGATTTTATTGCTGGAAATCTGCAACGAGCTGATGTGTTAACTAAGGCCTTGGCTAGAGTTAAATTTGATGAGATGAGATTTTTGCTGGGTGTTGAAGAGTTCAAAGATGTTATTTGGAATTAGGGGGGAGTTTGTTAGTTTTTGTATTAGTTTTGTAATTCCAAATAAGTGAAGGGTGTATTTGTAAATACTGAAATGTTAGTCTGTATTAGTCTGTATAAATACAGAGGCATTATCATATTGTTTTGGTTAATCGAAAATACATTCAATTCAATTTTCTCAAAATAGTTTGTTATTTTCCGTTTTGTTTGTTCTTGAATTCTTGGTACCTGTTTACAGCCTACTATATGTCCTTCACTCGCGATATGATATAAGTTTTGCTATGGGGGTTGCAAATCGGTATACACAATCATCTAAGGAGTCACATCTACCTACCATCAAGCACTTGCTTCGTTACATAAACGGGGCAGTTTCACATGGAATTTGATATATGTGCGGTGGTAATCAAGTTCTTAATTTGTGGATATAGTGACAACATGAGTCATACGTGTGATCAAGATAATATGAAGAGTTCAATCGATACATTGTTTAACTACAATGATGCATGTATCACATGGTCACACAAAAAGACCACGGTGGCATTTCCCTCATGTGAGGTCGAGTTCATGAGCATCAATGATGGAGCTTAAGAAAAACTCGGAGGGGGTCGAAGGATTTTTAAGAAGAAAACGGAGAGGGCCAAAGGCTTTTTAGGTTAAAAATGGAGGGGGCCGAATGATTTTTAGGAAGAAAACGAAGGGAACCGAAGGATTTTCTGACAAAATACTATTATATCGACCCTTTTGAGCGAAAAAATGGGGGGGCTAGGGCACCCCGTAGTGGCGGAGCTTGGAAAAAAGTTTGGAGGGGCCGAAGGATTTTTAGGAAGAAAATGGAGGGGGCCGAAGGATTTTTAGGATAAAAACGGAGGGGACCGAAGGATTTTTAGAAAGAAAACGAAGGGAACCGAAGAATTTTCGCGGGCCCCTTCTATCCTCCGTCCCTGATGAGCATCACTGCTATCATATGTCAATCTTTGTGGTTACATGGTTTGTTTAGTGAGATGACAGGATGGAATTTGCAAGCGGTAGCAATTAAAGTTTATATCTATGAAATTTTCAAAAAAGACCGGTATTCCATGGTTGAATCAAACACATTAGCACGTGTATAACTTTATACATGATTGTGTGGAACGTGAGCATGTTAGAGTTGAATATGTTAGCGGAATAGACCAAAAGGCTGACAACTAACGAAGGCACTTCCAAGAATAAAATTCAAGAAAATTAAAATACTACATGGAGTAAAAGACTTTCCTAGTTCCGTTTTAAAATTAGCGAGGTGATTGCGGGACGTGTTAATTTGAAATCAGGCTCGCATGTTTAGCAGTGGCCCAACCCGAGACGTCTAAGGGGTCAGTTAGGGCCTATAAGGTATCTTAGGATTTCTTAACTTGTTCACTAAGCTATGGTGCAGGTATATATAAATAGATCGGGTTAGGTTTACGTATGAGAGTTATTGTAATTTAATGATTTGTAGCCCCTCCAAAATTCTCTTATTCGCCACAAAAGCGGATTGGGTTTCAATAATAATGGAGCATATAACCATCATCTTTAACGAGCTTGCAAAGACTTTGGAGATAGCCTTTTGATATTACACCAATTAGAGCACTAGCTAGGATGGTACTCAAATAATAATGATAATGGATCCAGCTTCTTCAATGTTATATCATTAAACGTAAAGTGATCCGGCCTCTTCACGAACCCTACGTAAAGTGGGAGCTAGTCAAGCACCGGGTACACCTTTTTTTTTATCAGGCTTCTTCAGAATTATACCGTTAAACACCTAGTTACATCCAAAACTAATGGTTCCTTCCTCATGAAAATGATCTGAAGTGTCTTTAAAATCATCTTCAAATTGATTAAATGCATTTGAAAAGAAATCCATCGGGCACTGGCTCTCTCTCTACCAAAATCTCTTGAGAAGCGGCTGAACAATAGGGGTGATTAGAGGTGCACTGAGAGGCCCCGTTCCCCGGGAGTCTCTCGGTTGGTTAAACATCAAAAGCATAGCTCTTAAACCGTAGAATAATATTATATTATAGCAGCGGAATCGTTACATAACATTTAATCTTAACAGGAATGCCAGCTCTTGAATAGGTAGTCCTCATGTCATGCCACGAGTCATCATATCTTCATCATAATCTGCTCAACCTGACATGCATGCTAAAACAAGTCAGCTTTCGCTAGTGAGTTCTAAGTTAATTTTTCATAAAATCTTTACTCATTCAGATCTTTAAATATCATAACATAATTCATAACATAACATACATGTCATCACATGACATAATTCACATACATAGCATACCTTTCTTCATAACATACTTACATAGCATACATATCATCATATCATCATTCATACGGTGAAGGAACTTCGCCGTCAACTGCTGACCTGAAGTCAAACATGCTTGTGTAGCACAAGACTCTATAACTATCAACCCGCAGCTGATAACTCATACATGTATAAGATTTCTTTAACACTATCAACGCGCAACTGATAACTCAAGCATGCCTAAGATTTCTTTAACTGAACTGGCGACACACAGTCGACATGCCTATGTTTCCACATGACTCTTTAACCATCAACCGATGTTGACGGCTCATACCGGTACAAGACTTCCTTACATACATCATTCATACATAACATGGTTTAAATCATTTAAACCATCATAAGCAGAAGCGGCTCCTTTCACCGCAGTGCTCATGTTTTGCCCAACCGCTGCCGGGACTTCCATATCACATTTCCTGCTCAACCTCGGTCGATGTCTTTCAAAAATCATTTACTTCTCAACCACAGTTGAGACTTAAAACATTATTTCATCTCAGCTGAGGCTCTTAAAATCATTTACTTCTCAACCACAGTCGAGACTTAAAACGTTATTTACTTTAAAACATTTCTTACTTGAAAACATTCTTTATCTGAAAACATTCTTTACCTGACTTTAATCAGGTTAAAATCACTTTCATATAATAACTTTACAACATGCATATCATGAAAACGTTCCTTACTGTAACATATTATTTTATCCGACCGTAGTCAGGTAAAACAATCATTTTCATACAATAACTTTATAACATGCATATCAGCCCAAAATAATAAAACATTTAAAACATGGCTATAAAGAACTCACCTTAATCCAAAGCTTGACTTACAATAAATTCCCAACTAGCCTCGGCTTTAGGAATTGTTAATAACTTGTATAACATTATTACTTTAACACATAATTCAAGCATTCTTATATAAACTTAATAGGACTAGTGGTTAGATTAAATTACGTTCTTACGTACTTGATCTATCCTAACCACTCATACCCATGCTTGACATTTATACTTTACATTACTTGCTCGACTTAGACAAGCGTATTCTCTTATTTAATTAATTCGTCTTAGGCGTTGCTAAACTTACTGATTGAATCTTTCTGAACATCCAATGTCAAAGACATTGCCTTGATAGTCATCAAACCGGTATTAGATTTTTAACTATTTATGTTAATGTCATATCATACAAGGTATGATAATATAGGAACCTATACTGATTCAGGTTCCTAATAATAGGTTGATGACCCACTTGATTAGTCAGAATAATCTCTGATTAACCAAATAGTTAATGTTGTTGATTATAATGCTAAAACGGGTTCCTAGACAGATCAATGGCTTAGAAATGATCAATCCTTGTTATTGATTACCCATGTATCATAAAATATCACCATGTTTAACATACTAATCTGCATGTTATCATAAACATCAAATACTCATTCCAGTGAGTATGTTACTGATTGTGATTAGTTTAAAATACTTGGATTTAACTTTGCATATCAAGAATTAACCAAACTAATCACCTACGTTGTCATAATCAAATGATTTGAATCATTATAACCATTGTTATGATTCCATGCAAACCGGGCATTACAATGACCCAAAACAAGGATTTACCCGTTAACAGTTCGAGTTCTTCGTTTATAATCAATCCTAGCCATTATCTAGGCAATAATCAACAACCCTAACTATATCCTTACGTTCAAACACAAGATTTAATCAATCATTATCAATCTAGAAGGTTAAAACAAACCATTACCTAATCTGAAGGATTTCTGCGGGTAAAATAACGATCAGCACTTGTAGATTTGATCCCTGGTGCGATCCATGACTTCTGATGGCTTCAATATGGTGATTTGATGGATTATAGGGCGGATTTTTTTTTCGTGTGAGGTGGCTGGAGCTTCGAAGAGAATTAAGAAAATAACTTCTGCAGGTTAATCTGATGATTTTATCAACTTAAAGTCGGTTTCCACCCGTCGCGTACCGCGACAAGGAGCCCAGAAGGGCTTCGCGTACCGCGAAGAAATCCGGAGAATCTCAGATATTTTGGTCCATCGCGTACCGCGAAGAATCCTCAACCTCTCCGTCGCGTACCGCGACGAGTCTAGAAGTTCCATACTTTGTAATTTTTCTTCGTTTCGTGATTCCGGATAATCCGTAACTCCGTTTCGCACACGGTTTTCGCCCACGTTCACCATTTCTCGCGTACTATCATCCTGTAATAATTTCGATTGTCAACTCAACGTGGATTTCATGCGTGACCAAAGGTGTTAAATTTTCGGCTATTACATGCACAAACCGGCTAATCAGTCGAAAACCGTTTTTGGAATAAACGAATCGGTTAATGTTGATTTTTTTATTATTACACCTACGCATTTTTGTCGTATGGATTGTTTATCCATTCGCCATTTATTAGCAAGTCATGAATCCTTCATTCCTTCCTTTCATAGTTTCATGATGTTTGAATTTGTAACATAGTGGAAGAAGCTAGCCATCTCCATATACATGGGTTGTCTAATAGGCTTAAAAGGTAAAAGCTAGGTCTAAAAGCCTCTAAAAATACAAGGGTTTTGATTATAAAGAAAAATCTACCTATACTATAAATAAAAGTTTTTATAGTCATATGGCATGTTTTTAGACCATCTCAACCTTTAATATTTGTATCTCTCTCCTATTAAATACATCTAATATTAAATAATAATATTAAATATTAAAATATACTTTTTATACATTTTTAAATAAAAAATATTTTTTTATACATTAAAATATATTAATATTAAAAATACATTTTTTTAAAAAAATTATTATAAATTATAAAATTTACTAAAACAATTATTTGAAACACAATGTTTAAAGAAAACAAACTATAAAAAAAGTTAGTGTTTAAAAAAATAATATATTTTAATACTTAAAATATTAAATCATACGAAATTATAATCGCATTCAAATTAAAAATCATCTTATATTTTCTAAATTTTTATTGATAATTATTCGTTATATTTCTTTATTTAATCCGTGTAATACACGGGGTACTAACATAGTTTTCATATATATTAGGCTTTTGTTGGATTGGTCTAGAATAAAATATCAGCATGGACAACATAACACTTCTAGCCTTCATAAGGTGACAGTTTTGAGTTTTTTTGTTGAAAAATTAGCTCATGCATTCACTAATTTTTTCACTCTTTCCCTAAATTAATCTCTTCAAATACTATTGATTATTATATTCTTGGATTTTCTTTTTGTCTTTTCCGTCTTGATTAATATGATATTTTGAATTTTCAATTGAAGTAATGGGTTGAATTTTGTACGTGTTATTAAATATTAACTTAATTCTATTGATTTGTATTGTTATTTATTTATCAATTTCACAAAGAACAACCCAACCTAATTTGTTCATCACAATTAGTCATCTGAAGATCACTACTTACATTGTACGCACCAAATATCAAAGTAGAATTTAATTTTTTTTTTTGAACAAGATTAGGATAATGATCTATATATTATAAAGGAGCAATTACATATATCTTTGTATAAACTTTATAAATTACATATATACCTTTTGCAAAAAATAAATTACATATATACCCTTATCTAACTCTTTAAATTACATATATCCATCCTCTTACGTAAATTTTTAAATTACATATATCTTCTCATCTAAAGAACAAAAAATTATAAAAAAAACGAGATATATGTACTTTAATTTTTGACTTAGGTATATATGTTATTAGAGTTATAAATAGGAAGATAAATGTAATTTTTCTAATCCCAAGAAAATTTTATCAATTATCATTATTTTTTGGCGACAATGAAGGCTACCCATTGGTAAACGTACTAATCCGTCTGGTATTTACCTAGAGAAGTAGTTCACCGAGCTAGATTGTTGATGTCTTCTTTTTGGAAGTGGGATAGGGAAACTGAATTTTTAACTTGAATATATATGTTTCTCGAGTTACAGATAGGGAAATATATGTGTAGAGCAATCTGAGTTGGCCCAATAAACACATCTTCGTGGGTTGGGTCAAGCGATGAAATTGGGCCCAGAGATGCAGTTGGGTCGAGAGCACACTGTTTAAGAACAATTAGGGGGAACTTAAAGAATATCATTTTGGAACGGCTTAAATTCTGCTGCAAAATCAAAAGCCAAGTTGTTCTCCTCGTGCCTATGTCTCTTTCCAAAGGTGGGTGTGTAAGGTGGGCAACCACAAAGGATCCATGTACTAAAGGAGGCCCAATTTAGGCATGGCATAGATATTAAATAAACGTGGGTATGCTTGGGATGGACCAAAGTCAAAAACCAAGTTCTCTTATGCGCGTCTTAAATAGTTGTTTAGCTCATTAAGTGTTGAGTCGGTAAAATGTTTGAATGATTCAAACTTTGTTTAAAACTTAATTGTTAGAAGATTGACTGACTAATTCAGAAATATTTTTAGTGAAATAAGCAGTTTCTACATCTGAATAATTTATAGACATCCCCTAATAGAATCATTAAGAGGCTATAAAATAAACCTTTAGTCTTTTGGAGGGGTGTGCAAAGTGATGCGCATCCACAAAGGATTCATCTACTAGAAGCGATTCTTGTATGTATGTGTGTGTGTGTGTATATATATGATTGTGAACAAATAATAACCCACTCTTAAAGCATTAACCCGAAATAACCCGTAAAGATAAAGCCAAATCTTGGATTTTTTTAACATCATTGTAAGACATTTACAACATTTTCTTCTTTTATGAGTTTGCAAAAATTCATCACCGTTTGAGACGTAACATCGTTGTAAGTTTTATGCCTAAAACAGTTAAATTGTTGTAAGTGAAAATCTTACAACTATATGAACCATTGATTTGAAATCTTTAAAAATAAACATTGATTTGAAATCTTTAAACCCTTAAACATTGGTTTAATGTTAGAGAGAAAACCCTTAAACCCTATATGAACCATTGATTTGAAATCTTTGAAAATAAACATTTGGTCAACATTAAACCATTTTTTTTTTCAAATCTTAATTTTATATTCAATTTCATGTGGTACACATGTTTATTTGCAAAATTCTAAATCAATGGCTCATATAGAGTTTAAGTGTTTTTCTCTAATATCGAGTTTTCACATGATATAATCCCCATCCATACGTTCTTAGAGATCAGAGAAGACCTAATAAGTTCAGTCAATAAACATTATAAGGCCTTGTTTGAGATTACATTTGAAAATCCTTATTGATTTATTGTTTTTCTCAAAAAGCCAATAAGCCAATAAGCCAATAAGTTTTTTGGTAAACCTAAAAGGATTTTTGATGGGTTTTTGTAAAAGGGTAATAAGTTTTTTAAAAGATAAAAATTTTGGCTTTTCAAAATGACTTATAACTTATTGGTATAAAATTACAAATTTACCCCAACTATTTACCCTTTACCCAATCTACACCAACCGCCACCCGCCACTACCCACTACCAACATTGCCACTCATTGCGTACATTGCCACCCCACCGCGAGTGCCATCAACCACAACTATCACCCACCACTACTCGCCGCCATCGCCACCACCGTACCACTCACCTCCATCGCCATCCATCACCATTTTCGCAACCCACCGCCGCTATCCATAGCATTAAATTGGTTGTCAATATAATAATGTCTTTATTGGTAATTTTGAAAAAATACTTTTAGAAAAGCTAATCCAAGCACATTTATAATAACTTAATTTCAAAAACTACAAGTTAATAAATAATTTTAACAAAAGGTCTTTTAAAGTTAAATAAACAATCACAAACAAGGCCTAAAAACAACTACGCAACCAACAAGCGTGAACCTATAACATAGGCTTGGAGGAAGGCCCTCACAAGACCTCAAAAGCATCTGGTTCATAGAAAGAAAACAAAGTAATGAGAATTCAAGTGGCGAAAAAGTTTTATGTCAGTGAGAAGATTTTAAAATTCGATTAATTTTACATATATTGTTCGTAAAGCGAGCGTTTCTCCTAAACAAAATTTAACAAATCCATAGAGCATGAAGTATATGTATATGTGTGTGTATATGCATATATACTTTATATTCTTCATTTACAAAAGTTAGATTTTAACATAATATGAACAGAAGTTTTCATGTTAATAATTAGTTCAATGATATAAATTCTTACAAATCAAGATAATCATCTATTATGTTTTTAGTTATTGTTTTATTAGTTAAAGTACTTATTAATATATAAATTAATCATTTTATAATTTCTAAATTATGTTATTAACTATTTAATATTTTATATTAAATCCATGTAATACGCATGATAATAATCTAGTGTGTGTGTGTATGTGTGTGTGTATATATATATATATATTGTTTCTTACAAATTTAAAAGGAATTTGAAGATAATAAGTTTAAGTCATGTTGTAATTTTCTTGAAAATGCACTCTATACCATGGTCAAGGATGATATATTGATGCTAATGAACTACATATAGAGTTAATTAAGGTTGCTTGACAAGTTATAAATGGTGAAACACCAAGCACATGGATGTTTTAGAATACTTGAAAGAAATCATTATTTTAGAATGCTTAAAAAGAAAAGTTTTTCAAAATAGAATTCGTTGAAGTTCTATTTATGGTCTATAATGTCCTAAGAATTATTGTAGTAATAATGAATTTTGTTTATGCATAATTTCCTCCTTTAAAAGACCTATCTTTACTATTTACTGATCGGCCCGACCGATAGTCACTAGGATAAGAGTCTTTAGTGGTTGAGGTAAGGTACCCGTTTGGTTGGGAAACAGTGAACTTCTAGTAGCATGAAGAACACAATTTTGGCAGTTTGCAACAAATTCAAATGCAGTAGGCATGAGGTTAACATTGTTTTTTGGAACGACTAATTTTCATTGCCGACAGAACATTGAAGCACCGTTGTGCCACCAAAGATACCATCCGATCATATCTACCATCAAGTTATAAGTTTAGGAGGAAACTCAATAAATTGAGAAAACCACCTTGTGGTATTCGAACTCAGCTACTTATGGCCGGTTCCCGAGCCTTATCTCACTACCAAGATGTCGCCAGGGTGTAATGGCTTTGAAGAGGTTCACATTGTTATTAACATTTTCCACTTGTTTAAAAGTTTCAACATCTGGAGTTTGATTAACCGATTATCTTCCTCAACCCAACAAAAAAAAGGTAATTTCGTCCTTGGACAAGTCTACCGTGTAATGATCACCAATAGAATCAAAGAGTTTCCTACTTGTGTTATATTGATTAAAAGTCACGTAGGTAGTAGGTGTTAGAGAGGGTCGGCTTATTTTTTTTTTGAGGCCAAGGCAATTACAAAAAATTGAGGCCCTTTCGTAAATAATTTTTGCTTCAGATAAAAAATCATGGTTTGTAAATTCTAAAAAACATAAAAATATGTTAATTTGTCTCTATTTACATAAGATTACTTATAATTATAGTTATCCAATGATCATCATAAATGATATAAACAACAAATGTTAGAAAGTACAATACTTAGTGATGATATTTTATAACCCAGTTGTTCTTTGTTGATCAACTTGATTATCATACATACCACTATAAAGTTCTTATAAATCTTTTACCTGCAACATTAATAAAAGATTTATTCTAACGTTAAGTAAATGTGAAACAAAAACATAGAATGTATAATTATTTTGAAAAAGAGAACCTTAATCAAACTTTTTCTTTTGAGAATATGACAATATGAGTGAACTATCTAATTTTTCAAATTCAAAATGACAGATAAATAAGTTGAACGATAACTCGAACATGACCCGAAGAGTTGGGACTTCAAAATTTCGGGAACCCTAGGCCCTTGCCTCTAAGTTTTGGAAGTGAGGCCGGCACTGGTGTTACACTCACACTCACACTCACAAGAGTGTGAAAGACCATACATAGCACACAACCCTGCATGTTACGAGCTTATAGGGATGACAAAAAAACCCGAGCTTGATAGGTATACCCGAAGCATGATAGGTGTTGAGGTATGTGATTAATTTTTAAATTTTTTTCGCATGTATGAGATACCGATTACCCAAAACCACAAACTTGTTTACTATATGGCCATATTTATAACCGAATCATATACTAAAAAATTCTTAATTTTGGTTTTTATTGTCCCTTAACCCTTACTTATCAATGCTTCATTTTAGTGGTAATATTATGTGAAAAAACATATATTTTCATTAGGGATATATATTTGAATATATTATTTATATATTGTATGTTGTGAAGTATATATATACATAAAACAATATAAAAACAGTTAATGTGAGACTAAATTACTTGCTAGACATTTTAACTTTATATAGAATGGTCATTAATTCAAACATAAGTAAGGTAGATTTGTTGTAAAAAGAACAATATAAAAACTATAACGATATTATTTATCTATGATAACGCGTATATGCACTTTAAAATCTCAACATATAATTTTTTAGCAAATTAATTGTGAGCATGCTCGACCCCAATAAGGCAATTACCCTAAAATACTAGGCGAGCATTAACAAAAGATAGATTTTTCAAGGCACTTTGTTTTTCAACAAGCTAAAAAGTGTCGGAAGAACTTATTGGAAGAGATCAAAACACATGTTTTCAGTTGGGTAAAAAGTAGACCGATAAGTTATAATATAAAATGGTTGGATTGGTGTAATTTTAATCTTCTGTATGATGAATAATCTGATATAAAATGATGTAATCCTTCCAAGCACCTTGCTAAAATGAGTTTAATATAAATAAAATATTTTGCTGTTGAAAAAAAAAACTAAAAGACTGAATTTAATAAAAAACGTGTTCTTAGAAGAAAGTATGATTTGAGAACCAATGAACCATACTCCCTAATCAATGTGATTATGTGAAATCAATGTTTTGAGTTAGAAATTATTAACTTTTTCTTATGGTGTGGTCAACAACGAACAAAAACTTGGAAAAAAACTAAAACAAAGGTTAAGAAAAAAATAATTAAAAAAATACATTTAACTATAATGTTTGGTCACATTATTTTAAAACTTTTAAATGTGACAAAGCTACAAAATAACGGCAATTTTATCATTTCAAAATTTAACATATATATGTTAAAATAAATATATATATATATATATATATATATATATATATATATATGAAAATCAAATTAGTATCAAGTAATTGTATTTTAAGCTGATTGTAGTTTTGATTTTTGGAAACAGGAATGAATGTTTATTCATAAGAAATAAATTAAGACACTACTAATAATATTATTTTTTGTCGTCAATTTTTATAAATTAATAATTTAAAGCAGAAAAAAATGCGGATTACCGTTAAAATGTTTGAAACCATTAAAAGGGTTTGGTTGAACAAGTCAGAAACGGTCAAATTAGAAACCATTTTTATTTCTCTTCAGACTTGTCGGTTTGTTCCTTTTCTAAATAGGCTGGTCTGAAAGTTCGGCTCACTGTCTTTTTTTCCTTTCAAACTGGGAAAACAATAAATAAATATATAAATAAATAAATAAATATATATATATATATATATATATATATATATATATATATATAGGGCAAGGTATAAAAAATAACCCTCTTTTTTTGCTACAACTACATAACCCATTTAAGCCAATAACAAAGTTACACATAAGCTTTACATTAAAATATTTAAAAGGGCATGATAGTCAATTAACCATATGTAAGTTTACCCCCCATCTTTTTTAAACATTAATAACTTTTTTATAATATATTATTTTTTTAAAAAAATTGCACCATTATATTCGTCTCATTTTTCTCTTTAATTCCGTTATAGTCTCGACCATTTTTTTTTAATTTTTTTTAGATGCCTATATTTACATCATTGTAACGAGTTTAAAAATAACAACTTTATTTGAAATTTTTTCTAACAATGATAAATTACAGTGATGTAATTTACAGTGATGTAACTTATTATTTACATTATTTACAGTGATGTAACACATTATTTTACAGAGATGTAACTTATTTTTTACATTATTTACAATGATGTAACACTTTAATTTACCGTTGCTAGAAAAAAAAATTAAAATAATTTGTTATGTTATTTTCGTTATTTACAGTGATGTAAAGCGAGATATTTGAAAAAAAAATTAAAAAACTAGTTTAGATTAAAACGGAATAAAAGAAAAAATTACATCACTGTAATTTACCATTGTTAGAAAAATTTTCAAATAAATTTGTAATCTTTAACCTCCTTACAATGATGTAAATATAGGGCATCTAAAAAAAGTAAAAAAAATATAGTCGAGACTATAACGGAATTAAAGAGAAAAATGAGACGAATATAATGGTGCAATTTTTTTAAAAAAATAATATATTATAAAAAAGTTAATAATGTTTAAAAAAGATGGGGGTAAACTTACACAGGTAAAATGACTATCATGCCCTTTTCTCATTCAAACCAAATATAAAATATTTTTTTAATGTGTAAATAATATCAACCATTAGATCAAAAGTTAGATTCAATGAGATGGAGTTAATGGGTTGTAACAATATTTAAGGGTTATCAAAAATTCCACTCCCTATATATATATATATAAATTAGGGTGTAAGATTTTGAAAATATAACATGACACTAACATCAAATTATAGGTTTTAGTTCAGTTAAATACATTATGTCGCTTTCTGGTTAAACCTAAGAACACGTTTAAATAATTGATTGGCTTTGGGTTAATTAAGTTGACATGTTTGTTGGTGATCCGTCTATTTTTATAAACGTTTAAATGAAATTTTCATATTTAAAACTTAAATTGCTTGAGTATTCGACGCTAAACATGAACGTTGAATAAAAATAATTAATGTCATTTTTGTAGCCTGAGTGCACATAATGAAATTTATTTTTTTCATAATTTTCTCAACTTACAGATGAGGTGAAAAGTGTTTGGTGATGAGGTGGCACTTGAATTAAGGAAAAGAGAGCTAAAATTTGGAGAGTATCCATCAATTTGGGAGAGGTTTTGAAGAAGAAAATGAAGGAATCGGCTATAAGTTTGTTTGCTGAAAACCAAAACACAGTCCTTAAAACCGGTATAAACAAGAAAATCATGGATAGGGGAACGACTATGTATGCCCTAAGCCGGATTGTTTTGCGTATATAAATATTTTTAGGTTTATATATATTAAGTTTATAGCAGCTATACATAAAACGTAATAAAGTTTTATAAAATGTTCACGTTAACAAATGAATATATGATGTTTATGTGCCTCTTGTGATTTCATGATTCATGTTGCATTTATGCTTGTGTGAAATTAAATTTTTTGTTAGTTGGGTTCAGCTACAATCCATAAACACAAGGCAAAAAAAAAAAAAAAAACAAAACAAAAAACAAAAAATTCAAAAGGTACGCATTATTAATCTTTAATTTATTTTATCATAACACGTTTGTTTAAGAAAATAATACTCATATTTGATTAGTCATGTTTTAATAAAAGTTGAGCAAGAACAAGATTCTAGATCAAAGTAAAATATAAGACAAACATACACATACAAACACACACATACACATGAAAAAAACAAAAAAAAATGCTAGAGTCAAACTTCACATGTGTATTAAATTTAAGTGGAAACAATTAATTATGACCAACGTCAAAATTGAAACCTTTGAACAATTATAGGTTCAAATTGTTTTGGCTTTTTATTATAAGTGTGAAGAACAAATGGAATTGAATATGGAGGATGGTTGACCATAGATGAAAAGATGAAGACCAAAGCATGTGTTTATGTATGAGAGGTGTGTGGTTTTATTGTATTATTATTGTTGTTGTTATTATTTTTAATGATCATGAGTACCAACATAGGTGGTAAACTCCTAGACTAATCAAAGAGAACATGTAAAACATGACCATAAGCAACTGGGTCAGTGGTCTTCAAGAAAAATCGGTTTTAATGAAAATTAAACTTGAGATCTCTATTATCTCTTCTTTGCTTAAATCACTACGCTACTTGCTTAGAGGCATGGGCGGTCCTGAGAATTTAAGTGCCTCGGACGTACTGAGAAAAAAAAACCTCTAGCGAATTATAAATTTATGTTTTTCAGTTTTGTATTTGTAGATATAAGTAAATATATATAATTTAAAAACGATTTTTAAAATCTGTGTGCCCTTGCAAAAAATGGCACTGAACGGAGGTCGGGTTTGCCCCTCTCCAAGGCCTCCCATGTTTAGAGGTTTGTTTTATGAAGTTCATATGGAGGTAGAGAGGTGTATGTGCTAATTTTGTGTCTGCTTAGTCCCTTGAAGCCTTTAAATTGTTAGACGTGTGAGTTGTGTGTTCATAATAATATAAAAAATAACATTAATAAAAATAGTGAGTAGCTTGTTGGTATTTGGTGTTTGTTTATCACAGATGTCGTTGGTGTTTAAATCTGCACAAATGTGTGTTAATTACTAGCGTTATGAAAATTCGAATATCTTAAAATTTAAACAATCCAGTATAATAATTATAATAATTATTACTATTATAATATATTATTGTATTACCTATCCCTTATAAATTACAGCCAACAAGAAGAACGGAAGAAATAGTAGCATAGCATCCGACCCGTTGTTTGCTTTGGTTTTATTCATAGGGGTAAACTCTAAACCCCACGTCTCAACTTTGTTGTCAACTAGGTTAATTCTCTCGCATTTTGCGGCAGGTTATCACAATACGCTTTCGAGAACATGTTATATATCATTTGCAAAAGCGTAAGTTACATAGCAAAATCAAATATTTCATCACGAGCTTTATAAATTTGTTTTCATAAAAACGTAAAATCATATAATCTTCACAAATATGTTAAAAAAATAATAGAAAAATTACTCACAAAATCTTTCTCACCGACAACCAACCATATGAATTAAAACAAAAACTCAAATTTATAAGCAAATCTCTCATATTTAATAAAACCTAAATCTTTAAACAAATCTCTCAAATTTAATATCCTCATATCTGTTTACTACTTTTTAAAGTAAAAAAAAAACTATTGGTCGTCCTAGTCTAAACTATCAAAACATCTCTACATGATCAGACACATATATATTACTATTCATTTTACTATGTATCACTATTACTATATATATACTCACTATTTATTTTCTTGAACTTTAATATAAAAACATAACCCAAATAACTTTGACAATATGAAAAATCTTAGATTTTTTAAATATCATTTAGAACACTTTCTTCTTTTATGAGTTTACGAAAATTTATCTCCATTTAAGATATAACATCGTTGTAAGTTATTAACTTACAACAATGCAACTGTTTTAAGCCCAAAACTTACAACGATGTTACGTCTTTAACGGTGTTGAGTTTTCGCAAACTCATAACAGAAGAAAGTGTTGTAAATATGTTACAATGATGTTAAAAAATCCAAGAGTTTGTGTGATAATTGTGTACAAAGAATTACGTCAGCAATGAATTGAGCACATTTGATCGTGTATAAAATCCACGTTGAGTTGGCAACCGAAATGATTATGGGATGATAGTATGCTAAAAATGATGAACGTGGGCAAAAACCGTGCGCGAAACGGAGTTACGGATTGGCCGGAATCGTGAAACGAAGTTTCTGTCGAAAAATGGACGAAATTGTCCTGGGCCGGTACGCCCCGGGCCAAGTGATGCTCCTAGGCGGTGCGCCCGGGACTGGAAAGCTTCTGGAAGGCCGGTAGGGGCTGCGCGGTACGCCCCGGGTTGCTGTGTGGAGTGGGGCGGTACGCCTAAGACGAAAAAGTCGGACAACTTGCTTAAAAATCAAGATTTTCATTCTAATCCACAACTCTATCTTTCTATCGACGATATCAGTCACCACCCCACGAAAATCATCATTCAAATCATCAAAAATTCAAGTTTGAAGGCCTCACGACGTTTAGATCACATCCAGAAGTGTTAAAACAAGTTCTGATCATCATTTTACCCGCTGGAATCCGTCAGAATAGGTAATGGTTCACTTAAACCTTTTGGGTTGATTATGAATGATTAAATCTTAATTTTGAACGTAATGATATAGTTAGGGTTGTTGATTATTGGCTAGATGATGGCTAGGATTGGTTATAAATGACAAACTCGAATTGTTAACGGGTAAATCCTTGTTTTGAGCCGTTGTAATGCCCGGTTTGCATGAAATCATAACAATGGTTATAATGGTTTAAACCACTTGATTGTGACCAGGTAGGTGATTAGTTTGATTAATCTTTGACATGCAACGTGAAAGTTGGGTGTTTCAAACTAATCACAATCATTAACATACTCATTGGAATGATTATCTGATGTTCATGATAACAGTCAGATTAGTATGTTAAACATGGTTATTAAACATATTCTAATATTACATTGTGATATTCCATGATACTTGGGTAATCAATAATAAGGATTAATCATTCATAAGCCATTAAACTGTCTAGAAACTACTTTAGCATTATAATCAACAACATTAACTATTTGGTTAATCTGAGGTTATCCTGATTAATCAAGTGTGTCATCAACCTAGTATTGGGAACCTGAATCAGTATAGGTTCCTACATTATCATACATTGTATGATATGTCACTAAAATGAATAATTAAAAATCTTATATTGGTTTGATGACTATTAAGGAAATGTCTTTGACATTGGACGTTCAAGAAGATTTAATCAGTAAGTTAAAACATTAATAACATATCAAACATAAACTAATGCAAAATTACATCATTAGCACCAGTTGTGAGTGTTCCTATTGCTGTGAGATATCAAGTGAGTTTCGTACAACCCCTTTTCTTTTTAATGTTTTATAAACATCGGGGTAACTCTGCAAACCTTTTCTGAATATATGATATGCATCACTGTTATCTGTGTGATTTCATGTGACTGATGTGTGATTTCATGGGATTTTGCCGTTAGTATCTCTATCACAGTATCAAAAGTCCTCATATCTTGAACCGTATCTAGTGAACCCAGGTGGGGCCGAACAGGAATCATTGATAGTACTATTGGCTGACAACCCATTCGGTAGGAGGATTGCATCTCCCCTGGTGTGAATGTTTGGTACCTGTTTCCATAACAACTTTCTTCATGTTTGTGATAGACATTAAGATCATGAGGCATTAAGATATTTACCGACGGGTAGTATCTTCGTGAACGTACAACTGTCCGAAAGGAACTTGATACGGGTCCCATGGTTATCCAGAACTGAACATTTTGAGAACTTACTTATCATATCATATTGTTTTAAATTGAACTGTCGAACTCACCAGCTTTGTGCTGACGTTTCAAACTCAACATTTTTGTAGGACAACGGTGACGATACGGTGAGGATGCACTTCACTTAGCTGAACTTAAATGTATCAGTTTATGTAATCTATTTAGCTGTTAAGTTGATGGAACAAATGAAACCCTTGTAATATATTTATTTTAAGTAAATATGTGTGCTGTGATATCGGTTCAAGTAAGTCACACCTTATCTCTGAGACATCACCACTATGCTTCCGCAATCACATCAGAGTAGCAAGTAAGTCACACCTCATCTCTGAGACATCACCACTATGCTTCCGCAATCACATCAGAGTAGCAAGTGACCTCATCACAGATGACGAGAGGTGAGGGTGTGACAGGGTGGTATCAGAGCCACAGGTTATAGAGAATTTAGGTGGACTTAGAGACCTAGATTATAACCATAGGCTCGTATAGTAACACAGAGAGCACCGAACATGTTTAACAAACAAAACTTGTTTTGAATTAAGCCAGGATAATCAGGTGGTACGACTTCCAGTTATGAGTGGCCAGCATAACTGGAATTTGCAACACGTGTGAGTTCTAGTAAATTTCAAAGCAAGCAGAACCGTAATAACTATAAGAACTATTAGCTGCTTTAAGTTAGGAGGACATGTCATATCATTTTTATGTTGAATGTTATTATTCAATATCTATTACATGGTACTGATCTGGGAACTTTTTTTATACAGCGATGGCCGATCAAGGGGAGAGATACATTTACCAGAGATTTCCTTATGTGATACTAGACGATACACCGAGCTCGAGTTCGGGGTCTGATTCCGATCCGTTGGAAGTATCTGCGGCTGCATCACAGGCTGCTACACCTGTACCACAGACACCACCAGCACCTATGCCATCTCCACCGAGAGCCCTACCGTGGGATGGACTCAG
Organism: Mikania micrantha; assembly: GCA_009363875.1. Classification (NCBI taxonomy): domain Eukaryota; kingdom Viridiplantae; phylum Streptophyta; class Magnoliopsida; order Asterales; family Asteraceae; genus Mikania; species Mikania micrantha. The sequence continues at coordinate 58,463,852 of CM018695.1, forward strand.
ATGGATGCGAGGTCAAGCTCGCAAGACGACTGGTCTTCCTCCTAGACATCAGATGGCTCCACGAGATGAGCCTCCGACTGTGCATGAGGTGGGAGAATCCTCCCACCAGGCCGAGCTATGGGGCCAGATGCAGCAGGTCTCCCAGGATTTACAGGCCCTGAGACAGGAGGTACACCAGCATCATACCCTACTTGAGGATACTCGCACCACTGTACTGGAGATCCTCACTTCCCACCTGACTCTTATGGAGCAGGTGAATGTCTTAGGTACGGACACTCAGACTTGGAGAGCGACGGTAGAGGACCGACTTCGGAGGACCTGGAGACAGGCGCTGGTAGCTATCTTTTGGCAGGAAGTAGCATTGTGGAGTGATCGATGGGTGTATTTGAGGGAGTTAGTGAGCACTATGAGTATGGAGGCTCGGCTGATGATGATAGCTATAGTGATGGCTGCTATAGCTATAGTGATTTCCTGTTTACCGTTCTTTATCCGGTAAGTACGATCAGGGATGTTCATTTTGGTTGTTATTTGTATGGACGGATAGGTTGTTAGTATGGGATGCATAGGGAAATTTTTGATTGTGAAACAGATTCCCCTTTAGTTGGTTTTGATGTTTGGGTTGTTGGTAGTTATTGTACAGAAACTTTTTGGGTTGTATCAAAGTTGATCTAGTGTAATGAAATGGTTGCTTACGTACATCTGTTAGTATCTATTGTGTTGCATGTATATGTAAATAAATCAAAATCCTATGTGGTACAATTTCAAAATCCTGTGTGGTACAATATCAAAATCCTGTGTGGTACAATTTCAAAATCCTGTGTGGTACAATATCAAAATCCTGTGTGATACAATATCAAAATCCTGTGTGGTACAATTTCAAAATCCTGTGTGGTACAATTTCAAAATCATGTGTGGTATAATTTCAAAATCCTGTGTGGTACAATTTCAAAATCCTGTGTGGTACAATTTCAAAATCCTGTGTGGTACAATATCAAAATCCTGTGTGGTACAATTTCAAAATCCTGTGTGGTACAATTTCAAAATCTTGTGTGGTACAATATCAAAATCCTGTGTGGTACAATTTCAAAATCCTGTGTGGTACAATTTCAAAATCCTGTGTGGTACAATTTCAAAGTCCTGTGTGGCATCATATCAAAGTCCCTTGTGGCATCATATCAAAGTCCCTTGTGGCATCATATCAAAGTCCTGTGTGGCAACATTTCAATTGTCTGTGTGACAACATATCAAAGTCCCTTGTGGCATCATATCAAAGTCTGTGTGACAACATATCAAAGTCCCTTGTGGCATCATATCAAAGTCCTGTGTGGCAACATTTAAGTTGTCTGTGTGACAACATTTCAAAGTCCTGTGTGGCATCATATCAAAGTCCCTTGTGGCATCATATCAAAGTCCTGTGTGGCATCCTTTCAAAGTCCTGTATGGCAACATTTCAAAGTCTTGTGTCATATTTTGCCATGTTTTTGAATTATCAGGACTGAGTATAACTACAAACATTTGGGTGATTTCTATGTATTGAAAACATATCAGAACTATATCAATGTAGTTATACTTTGCTTTCTATAATCACACTTCAATATAAATTTCAGTGTAACTGAATATGATTGAATTTATGTGATCAAACGGGTTATAACTGTAATGTTCTTGAACTGACCTGAGTTTGTCTGCATGTGGGCAGAACTATGGCTCCAAAAAGAGGTCAACCAGCTAGGAAGGCTAACAAGAACGCTACTAACTCAGGGCTGAATCAAGGTCCATCAGTACATGTTGAATCAAATCCAGATCCACAGGTTAATCTGGAAACAAATACTGCTCCACCTGCTGGTGCAGGTGGATCCGAATCAAACGAAGCAATGATAGCACGGATTGTACGAGAACAGCTATCTGCTTGTGGTGTTTTGATACCACATCAACCTCATATCACTTCGGGTTCTGGTGGGGACCACAATCACACTGAACATAATGCTACTGGTGGCAACGCGGAAACTCATAGAACCACTGGCACAACTACAACTACTCCTGATCCACCACGACAGGGATGTACTTATAAGTATTTTGCTTCCTGTAACCCTCCTAATTTCACTGGCAAGGAAGGAGCGGCTGGATTGTTAAGGTGGATCGAGGAAATGGAAACGAAACTGAAAATCAGCCAGTGTTTAGAGGAGCATAAGGTGTCTTATGCTGCCTGTTCTTTTAAAGAATCGGCTTTGACCTGGTGGAATACCCAGGCAAAAACATTGGGCTCAGTTACAGTCAACTCGATGGGCTGGAACGAATTTAAAACTCTGATTAGATCAGAGTACTGCCCACTCACTGAGATTCAAAAGCTCCAGGAGGAATTCTGGAATCATTCAATGATCGGGGCTGATTGTTTAGCGCACACTCATCGTTTCCACGAACTTACTTGTTTACTTCCCGATATGTTTCCTACAGAAGCATCGTTAATCGAGAAGTACATTAAGGGTTTGGTTCCCCAGATTCGGGGAATGGTAACTGCAGCTGAACCCACAACCCTCAAACGTGCAATTCTGTTGACCACTAAGCTTACCGATGAGGCGGTAAGGAGTGGTATGTTGGTAACAAAAACTCAGACGGCCGTGGGCCGTAGTGATGTCGGTACCTCTAGTGTTTCCAAAGGTACCAAACGAAAGTGGTTTGGCAAAACAAAGGCGAGAGCTCCAGCTGAAATCAACCAGAGCAAGGCAACTGTGAAAAATTTTGGTGCTGTTATTTCTGAGAAGAAAGGTTACACTGGACAGACACCTAAATGTACTCGGTGTTCATTTTATCATATAGGACCGTGTCCTACTTGTGCCAACTGTAATAGAGTTGGGCACTACACCAAGTATTGCAACTTGCCTGCTCGCCAATCAAATCAAGCATCACAGCAAACCACTCAAACGAACCGATCATGTTACAAGTGCGGGTGTCCTGATCACTTGATTAGAAACGGCCCAAACAATAATAACACCAATCAGGGGAATGAAGCTAGAGGGAGAGCTTTCCAGATTGGTGCTACCGAGGCGAGACACGATGCTAACATTGTCACTGGTACGTTTCTACTCAATGACCTTTATGCATCAATTCTTTTTGATACGGGGGCAGATAAGAGCTTTATCTCTCCTGAATTTGCATCATTACTATCATTGTCTGCGGTAGAACTAGAAACTCCTTACGTTATTGAACTTGCTAATGGCAAGTTGATTAAAACTAACAGTGTTATTCAAGGATGTTCCTTGAATCTGAATGATCATCTTTTCAATATCGATTTACTTCCTATTGAACTTGGGAGCTTTGATGTTGTTGTCGGTATGGACTGGCTTTCTATTAACCAAGCTGAAGTAATATGTCAAAATAAGGTGATCCGTATTCCATTACCTGATGGTAATACACTGATAGTTCAAGGGGAACGAGCTGGTAGAAAACTGAGTATCATTTCGTGTATGCAAACTCAGAAATTCTTACGGAAAGGGTGTCTGGCCTTTCTAGCACATGTGATTGATAACAGTTCTTTACAAAAACGTATCCAAGATATTCCAGTAGTCAAGAATTTTCATGAAGTTTTTCCTGAGGATATATCAGGATTACCCCCAGTGAGACAGGTTGAATTCCGTATTGACTTGATTCCAGGCGCAACACCTGTTGCTAAAGCCCCGTATCGGCTTGCGCCATCAGAAATGCAAGAACTTTCAGGTCAAGTACAAGAACTCTTGGACAAGGGTTTTATTAGACCTAGTTTCTCACCCTGGGGAGCACCAGTTCTTTTTGTGAAAAAGAAGGATGGTTCATTCAGGATGTGTATTGACTACCGGGCGCTCAATAAACTAACAATCAAAAACCGTTATCCATTGCCACGTATAGACGATCTGTTTGATCAACTTCAAGGCGTTACCTACTTCTCAAAAATTGAATTAAGATCCGGATATCATCAATTACGAGTGCATGAAGATGATGTTCCTAAAACTGCATTCAGAACTCGATACGGGCATTATGAATTTCAAGTAATGCCGTTTGGATTAACAAACGCTCCTGCAGTTTTCATGGATCTAACGAATCGGGTATTTAGGCCTTATTTGGATAAGTTTGTGATTGTATTTATTGATGACATTCTTATTTATTCTCGAAGCCAACATGAACATGCTCAACACTTGAAACTGATCTTAGAAATTTTGGCACGAGAAAAATTATATGGGATGAATTGAGCACATTCGATCGTGTATAAAATCCACGTTGAGTTGGCAACCGAAATGATTATGGGATGATAGTATGCTAAAAATGATGAACGTGGGCAAAAACCGTGCGCGAAACGGAGTTACGGATTGGCCGGAATCGTGAAACGAAGTTTCTGTCGAAAAATGGACGAAATTGCCCTGGGGCGGTACGCCCGGGGCCAAGTGATGCTCCTAGGCGGTGCGCCCGGGACTGGAAAGCTTCTGGAAGGCCGGTAGGGGCCGCGCGGTACGCCCCGGGTGGCTGTGTGGAGTGGGGCGGTACGCCTAAGACGAAAAAGTCGGACAACTTGCTTAAAAATCAAGATTTTCATTCTAATCCACAACTCTATCTTTCTATCGACGATATCAGTCACCACCCCACGAAAATCATCATTCAAATCATCAAAAATTCAAGTTTGAAGGCCTCACGACGTTTAGATCACATCCAGAAGTGTTAAAACAAGTTCTGATCATCATTTTACCCGCTGGAATCCGTCAGAATAGGTAATGGTTCACTTAAACCTTTTGGGTTGATTATGAATGATTAAATCTTAATTTTGAACGTAATGATATAGTTAGGGTTGTTGATTATTGCCTAGATGATGGCTAGGATTGGTTATAAATGACAAACTCGAATTGTTAACGGGTAAATCCTTGTTTTGAGCCGTTGTAATGCCCGGTTTGCATGAAATCATAACAATGGTTATAATGGTTTAAACCACTTGATTGTGACCAGGTAGGTGATTAGTTTGATTAATCTTTGACATGCAACGTGAAAGTTGGGTGTTTCAAACTAATCACAATCATTAACATACTCATTGGAATGATTATCTGATGTTCATGATAACAGTCAGATTAGTATGTTAAACATGGTTATTAAACATATTCTAATATTACATTGCGATATTCCATGATACTTGGGTAATCAATAACAATGATTAATCATTCCTAAGCCATTAAACTGTCTAGAAACTACTTTAGCATTATAATCAACAACATTAACTATTTGGTTAATCTGAGGTTATCCTGATTAATCAAGTGTGTCATCAACCTAGTATTGGGAACCTGAATCAGTATAGGTTCCTACATTATCATACATTGTATGATATGTCACTAAAATGAATAATTAAAAATCTTATATTGGTTTGATGACTATTAAGGCAATGTCTTTGACATTGGACGTTCAAGAAGATTTAATCAGTAAGTTAAAACATTAATAACATATCAAACATAAACTAATGCATAATTACATCATTAGCACCAGTTGTGAGTGTTCCTATTGCTGTGAGATATCAAGTGAGTTTCGTACAACCCCTTTTCTTTTTAATGTTTTATAAACATCGGGGTAACTCTGCAAACCTTTTCTGAATATATGATATGCATCACTGTTATCTGTGTGATTTCATGTGACTGATGTGTGATTTCATGGGATTTTGCCGTTAGTATCTCTATCACAGTATCAAAAGTCCTCATCTCTTGAACCGTATCTAGTGAACCCAGGTGGGGCCGAACAGGAATCATTGATAGTACTATTGGCTGACAACCCATTCGCTGGGAGGATTGCATCTCCCCTGGTGTGAATGTTTGGTACCTGTTTCCACAACAACTTTCTTCATGTTCGTGATAGACATTAAGATCATGAGGCATTAAGATATTTACCGACGGGTAGTATCTTCGTGAACGTACAACTGTCCGAAAGGAACTAGATACGGGTCCCATATCCGGAACTGAACATTTTGAGAACTTACTTATCATATCATATTGTTTTAAATTGAACTGTCGAACTCACCAGCTTTGTGCTGACGTTTCAAACTCAACATTTTTGCAGGACAACGGTGATGACACGGTGAGGATGCACTTCACTTAGCTGAACTTAAATGTATCAGTTTATGTAATCTATTTAGCTGTTAAGTTGATGGAACAAACGAAACCCTTGTAATATATTTATTTTAAGTAAATCTGTGTGCTGTGATATCGGTTCAAGTAAGTCACACCTCATCTCTGAGACATCACCACTATGCTTCCGCAATCACATCAGAGTAGCAAGTGACCTCATCACAGGTGACGAGAGGTGGGGGTGTGACAGTTTGCTTCATCTTGACAAAGTTATTTGGGTTAATGCTTTAAGAATGAGTTATTATATGTTCACAATAATATATATAAGATTGTATGTCACACCCCCAAATTCCCACTCGTGGTGTCAGTCCACGTGGGTGTGACGTGGCCAGGATCACAGCTCATAGTCATATTGAACGACTCTATATGAGTTAACTCAATCATATAGTTTGTAAAATAAGACTAGTTTCATAAGTTTAGCAGCGGAAAAGTTCATCATTAAAGCAGCGGAAATAAGTAATCAGAACTACACTGTTAACATCGTTTAAAATGACAAAAATCAAAACATAAGCCTAGGATTAGTGTCTATATGTATGCAGACTCTCTTGTGCATCTCCATGTGCCTCCTAGCTCATGCTGTTCAGTTACCTGAGAATACATGCTAGAGTGTGTCAACATAAAGTTGGTGAGTTCACATGTTTAAGTATTGGAAAACAGTAATACAGTTATATATACTGGGTATGTTAAATAGTTTTGTTGGATCTACGATCCGTAGAGTGTGTCATGTCATCTTACCGAAACTCGACTGTTTCCATTTGCCTCTGCGGGTCATCGCGGAACCCGACATCAACATCGATATTACACTCGTTATGACATCCTGTCAACGTTGTTGCCAAGTGGGGTTGGTCAAACCCAGTAGTACTACGTAATAACGACTCGTTTGTACACAACTAACGGTAAGGGTGGAGAGGACTTGTTGCGATAATAGTACACTCAAAATAGTTTTTCGACATACCAGTCATATATTTTGAAACAGTTGCATAGCATTCTCACCCCAAAAGATTAGTAAAACAGTTAAGAGTAAAAGTGGGGCTGTAAACTCACCTGAGTCTGCTTGAGTGCGTTCTTACGAGAACGGAGTAGCTCGCTGGCTAGTAGTTACCTATATCACATAGGTGTTATAAGTTTGCGATCATATTTGTGTTGGTCTCACAGGACCGTATTCGTGTCTAAACAACTCCTAGTTGTTATGCGGGTCGCGTTGACCGTGGTTGACCGTGTTGGTCGTGTTGACCGTGTTTGACCTAACGACCCGTTGGTGAACCGTGTGACGGTTGTGAATCGTGTAGCAAATTTGTAAGTGCTCGTCGTGTGTAAAACGCGCAAGTCGCGTCTATGGACAACTTACTATTTATAGTAAGTTTCCAGTTTTGGAAAGTTCACAAAGCATAACAGTTTTAAAGTTCTAGCATGCTCGTTAGTCCTACGTGATCATGTTAACACATAGCACGTCATCATACGGTTTCACATAAGTCGTTTATAACATGCTAGCACATAAAAGTTTCCTAAAATGGAAAGTTTCCATTTATAGCATACGTGACATCAGAAACCATCTAACTTAGCATCTAATCAACATATTATAACGTAACAAGTCATCTAGCATGTTCAAATCACACAACATGTTTACAAATCGGTTTTTGTAAAAATAAAGTTACTATAAATAGTAACTTTGTAGTTTTTGCATCAAATAACCATTTTAACATTTCTAAACTAATTTTCATGTTACAAATCATCAAAATAATCCATCTAGCATCACTTTAAACATACCAACATAGCCAAATCATCACTTAACATTATTTCAACAAATAAAGTTACTAAAAATAGTAACAATGACAAGTATGACTATTAACATTATCAAAATCACTTTCTAACAAATCAAATAACCATATTATCAACCTAATAACAATTCTACATACATGCATGTTCATGGATTCATCTCCAACAATCATTTTGCAAACAAAAGTTACTAATAATGGAAATATTACTAAAAATCGACATTTTGACCATTTTAAAAAATCTAATCATGTAAATCATCATCAATATCATCTTTGAACATTTCTATATACATAAAATCATCCTAACATTATGGATCATGCATGCATGCATCAATATCATCTCATATCATTATTTTAAGTACAATGGCCTATACCCATCATTTTAGATCATCATAAAACATCATCTAATCACTTTAGATCATTATAATACACTGAGATATCAACAAACCCAGATTAGAACAAAGGGAAATTCGTGCATGTGAGCCATGGGTGCTTGCATGTGGGATTTACACATGCATGTGTGTGTAATGGTGTGAAAAGCGAAGTTTAGCAATGAGAACTACCTTCTAATGCTCCAAGAAGTTTTGAGATGATGATGAACAGCTCCTACACCTCCTGGTACGTGGGTTTGATCGAGAACAAGAAGGTGGTAATGAAGGGTGATGGTCTAGAAGGTCTTCCTCAAGGTTCTTGAGCTTCAAAAGGGCCTTCAATGGCTTCCAATGGCTGCTACAGGGGTCTGGAGGTTGAAGATGGTCGAATGGTTGCGTGCTCTGCCGAAGATATGAGTGAAATAGATAGACTAGCCATCATTGTCTTGGTTTTATAAGATTTTGCCGTCTGACACCCGTCGCGTACCGCGACACTAGGCCAGAAAGATGCTTCGCGTTACGCGAAGGAATCCGGAAGTCAACTCTTCGCGATGTCTGTCGCGTACCGCGACAGGAACTCCTGTTGGGCCATCGCGTACCGCGATGGGTTCCTGATAAGCCCAATAAGCTTAGTTTTGTTGTTTCGAACCGATTTTCGCGTATTTCACGATTATGATCATCGATTCTCGACATATAAACATTGCCCTCAATATTTTGGATTCTCTAGAACCTAGGTGCAGTGAAAGTGTACTGTGGTTCGATCCGTTCACCAACGTTCGTCATTCAAGACACGTGCAAGTTCTGTGCGATAATTTCTCGAATTATCGGTGTGTTTGGTCCGTTGTGCCACGTGTCACACTAAATACAATTATTCTAGTGCCACGTATGAAATAATAATACACATTATTATTAAAATAAAATAAATGTTGACCTGGAAATTGCGAGGTGTCACATTGTAACACATTTATATATAGGATTGTAAACATATAATAATCCACTCATAAATTATTAACTCAAATAACTTTGCCAAGATGAAGCCAAATTTTGGATTTTTTTTTCTTTAACATCATTGTAACACAACTACATAACTTTCATTGTTTTTTTTACGAGTTTGCCAAAATTAATCAACGTTTAAAACGTAACATCTTTGTAAGTTTTTAATTTACAACACTGTAACTGTTTTAGCCCAAAATTTACAACGATATCTTACTTGTGGTTTGCTAATATTTCCAATTCCCTCATTTCAACCATTGGCTACAACTTCACTATTTCTGTGACAACTAATGCCAGATCGTTCGGCAATCCATATAGTATGTGTACTTTCACAATAACTATGTGTGGATAACTATGTGTGAATGGCTATGTGTAAATAACTATGTGTGAATAACTATGCGGGAATAACTACGCGTTAAACAGTTGTGTGACAACAGAGCTATAAAACATAAGACAGTTGTATGTATTTCGATGAAAATCGAAATACAGAAATACAACAAATCATGAGAAATAACAAGTGCGAGAACAGATGGCAAAAACATATCGGTTGCGATCTGATTTCCATAAATAACAGAAATCAAATGGTCGATAATTCAGTGTGAAAACAATGTGAGAACAGTTAGAACAAGGTGAGAATAGGTAAGTCTAGTTGAGTCTGTTGGTGAGAATGTCTGATTCGAAATAACAATTCAGTATTGTTTACGGACAATAAACTGACAGTGTGTTTGCGTGGGTGACGATTCACACAAACACATATGTGAGTTTAACGTTCTGAATGATAACTGAAAAGTAGAAAATAAAATCACAAAGTAAAGCCATCGTCGTGTTCGTTCGGGTGATGATTCGAACGAATACGCGCGAAGGTAATACGATCTGACGAAACGGTATTAAATAAACATTATCGAATAATAAAATAAAGAAAATAAATAGAAAACATTTACTAGAAATAACCACTTTAAAAAGGTTTTAGAAAACTATTTATTTACATATAGTAATTTCGCGCGTTACGTACCGTAAACGTTACGAAAAGGCAAACCGAGCAAACCCGAACTTAAGTTGGGTATATAAACCTTACTTAAGCATTAAATCCTTCATTTATTCCCCATCTACCCACTCTCTCTCTTCAATTTCCGGATCTTGTTTCCCTCACTAGAAAACCCACACAAAAACCTTCATATCTCCCTCATTTCTAACCCAAATTCTTCAAATTTGGAATCAAAACGAAGCTCTCAACATTATCTACACAAAAGTATAGCAGATCGGAAGTGAAATCCACTAAATCAAAGGTATTGTGAGCTCCAACACTCGGGTTTCAGGGTTTTCTTGTAAAACCGGCTTGTTGAACTTTAGACTCGAATATCTACCCTCAAATCTCATTAGAATTTCATGAAATAAAGTTTACCACACTTGTATTACACTAGAAAAACGATTTGGATCAAGTCTTGGTAGTATCGACATATGAGATGGGCAATATCGATGGATGAAGTGCAGGTGGTCTAATATCGACGAGCTGAAAAATTGGACAACTTTCCATCAATCCTAACAACTTCGATGGCCGTAATATCGATGGACTCTTGTAGAATTTGATAAGTTTGAAGTATTCCTAGATGAACCAGACCAGGAACCGTCGATATTAACCCGAAACAAGGGCCGCAATGCCGACACAAAGCTGCTGCCGACACTGATAGTGTCGGCAGCCCCATACTTAGAAAATTTCAAGTGTGGTCGACCCTATCTTTGTCGATACTAGCAGTGACTCATCGATACTTCTGGAAAAACATAATCCAAGGAAATTAAATCAAGAATTAGACAATATGGTTCAAAAATGAATACATAATATTGATGGGAACCTTATACTATCAACGTGTGGGTTATTAGGGTTGATGGTGAACCGGTTTATGTGGCATTCATCGATGTTGCTAGGGTTGCCATCGGTACTATGTTTGATCATTCTCAAACACCTATAACTCATAAGTTATATGATTTATGAAAAAAATAAGTGTTACAACATACAAGAAAGGACTAAGTAAACTACATTTTATAACAAGTATACTAGGGTTTTCATTAAAAAAATTGTTAACCTAATTTAAACTTGGTTTATGAAAACGCTTGTTAATTATGTGATTAACTTACAAGATAACTAAGTTTTATAACAATTTACTTATGATTAACATATTAAAATGATGATTATCGTTTTAAGTTAACATAGGAATAAAACACTAAGTTTTAGCCTAAAAACCTAAGTTATTAGTTAGGCAATATTATGGTTTTCAAAACTTGTAATGTAACAAAGTTATAAACCAAGTCTAAAACACATTAACAAGAGTGTTATAGTATATTAATATCTAACCTAAATATGGTTAAGTGTTAGTGTACTACACTACAAGAGAATTAGGACTAAACAAACAACAAAGGGAACATAAGTGTTAACCAACCTTAGGGTTAATATATGCAATAAAACTTATACTTATAAGTTACCAACAATTTGGAATCAAACACAGGGTCGTGAATGAAACCTCAATACAACAAGTGAGCACATGCATTCTGTGATTACTAAGTCAACCACTACAATACCAGGTGAGTTCATATGCCCTAATTTCTAATCTTTTGATTTTAAACCGCGGGACTGAGAACATGCTAAAACCTTTTCTCAAATGTTTTAGTACACTTTATGATAATAAGGTTTTACTTTGTTATTACATTTATATGCCTTGTTATGCTAATGTTGATGACTGTGAGATTATAACTGTTATTCCTGTTAGAACATATCTATGATTCCTATGAGTTTATAACTATTATTCTTTTGAAACAGTATCTGTGATTTCTAAGAGATCATGACTGATATCCCTATGAGATTACAACTGTGATATTTTTAAGGTATACATATTACTACTATTGAATTATTTTGTTAATTCTAAAGAATTATATTTGTTATTCATGTGGGAATACTTCTGTTAATTCTAAGAGATTATGTCTGTTATTCATAGGAGACTAGGTGTGTTATTTATATGAGATTCCAATGAGATAATACCTAGGAAACTATGAGTTGATGCCTATGGGATGAGGACTATAAGAACTCTTTTGATTTTTAGTCAGCCTATTCCAACTCTATCATTTCTGACACGGGTGATAAGAGTATGATAGTATCTGCTAATTATCTCACCACTTCTATTCTGTGGACTGGCAGACTGAGTGACTGACCTCACTCATGTCACAAGCTGGTGGCAGGTAGTTGTGAGGTCTTGGGAAAACTAATGAATATGAATGAATTGAGGACATTGTGGTTTGCCTTTGTGGTGGCTACAATGTGGTCTAATCAATTCTATTTATCAATTGGGATATAACTACGTGTCAGACTTACTCTTACTTCCTAATCAGATGTGAGTAATAGTAAGTTCCAATGAAACTTAAAGAGTATATCACCTTTGATGACTATGGTAATACCACCATTTATAACTGTGGTAATCCACCATTTATGACTGTGGATATTTTTTACTCTTTAAAACTTATTATGCTATATATGTTAATATCTATGTTGGGAAATGACTTATCATAAGGGGATTTCTAAGAGTGATTAAGCCTATGTGTGATGAAATGGGTATCTATAGCTACAATACAGGTGGTATTGAGTTCGGTTAAGTGTGTGGTGGGCTGGCTGCTTCATTTGTGATACGTATGACCTATATATAAGCATACTTAACTGGATGATATCCTATCTGTAGGTGTATCTATGAAGAGGACATTGGGATGAGTTAATGCCAAATGAGAATAATTTAGACTTGTGTATTACAAGATGTTGCGAAAATAACTTCAATAGTTTTTAAATAACTAAACTTATGAACTCACCAACTTAGTGTTGACTTTGTTTAAATGCGTGTTTTCTCAGGTGACGAACATGTCTAGTCACCAAGCATCAGGGTTAAGCTAGTGGACTTTAGAGAAGACCTAACTTATTTTTGTGTTTTGCATATTTTGAATGACATGTTTGTGAATCATCTTTTGTAAATCTTGTGCAGATACAAAATAGAAAACTAAATAATTCTTTTGGGTAGATTTACTTACTTAAATTATGAACATGAATTGTGTAATTTAACTTTGTAATTCTATATCAATGTCATGTTAGCATTTCTCATTATTTATCATGTGCAATGTAAACAATCTGATCACTATGATTATCACACGATATCGTGCCCCAAGAACCTTCCGTCCGACGGGAAAATCGATCTAGCCCGTCGGCTCGGGGTGTGACAATTTCCAGAGGTTAACGAACATTGGATTGGATTATAAAGGAATTGTATGTGGAGGCAGACACAACTTCACGGATTGGAAGTCAAATATTATGTTAATCATAATCTGCTTTATCATAGAGTAAAATTTATTTAAAAGGTTCTTTTTAAGAGGAAATTACTGATATAGTACTTGTGATTTGCTAGCATGTCACTTTTGGTCCTTAAGTTTCATAAATTACTTGTCCAAAACTTTAGACATTTGTAACAGACATTGTTCTTAGATCACCGAATTACACTCACATAAAGGACTACATTTGTTACAAATGTTTAAAGTTTGGGACCATATGACTAATTTATGTAACCTAGAGAGTAAAAATAAAATATTAACAAACCACAATAACCATTTTGGTAATTTACTCCACTTTTTAATTTTGTTTGAGATTCACGACTTGCAAACGGCTTGTGGCTTCAACAACCAAGGGAGCATATTGATGTAAAAAAAATTCATGTTTTTTTTTTTATTTCCTATTAATGTTGTCAATTTTATTTATTATATTTTATTTCTTCTTAAGAGTTTTCTAGTTTCTTGCATATTTTATTTTATTTTGGACATTTAATTTTATAATGTCAATCAATCCTTATTTTCTAATTTGTTTAGTATCATTGTCAAATAGCAAAAAAATCAAAAGGGTTTTGAACTTTTGGCTGTAGTATACAAGTCATTATTGCATCTATGATTGGTTTAGAAGGATTCCTTTTCTCTCTAATAAATTACACACCATTTTCTAGAAGTATAGGAGACTTGCGTTCAGTGGCGGACCTAGGAATTTTTTTTTTGTGGGTCGGAAATTTTGTCAAGATAATTATTTGTCGTTAAATTTTTTTATTGGACCAATTCGAACGAGGTTGGGTCGGATCACCCAAAAAAGATGAAACTAAATTAAATCACAAATACATAATAAAAGTACGCGAAATCATCCGGTTAATTGGGATGACTGATGATATGATAAAATTGGTTTTCCTTCGGCAGAATTCGAATGAATACTATTCAAATCAACAAATTCAAAATTCAACTAAGCTTTATTTTGAAAATTTGTTCCATATTGCGTTATTTGGGTACCATTTTATAAGTTTTTTTTTAAAATGGTTTTCGAATGAGCTTTATTGGGGCTGTCAAATTTTTATGGGGGTCAGGAGAAAATTTTCTTGGGGGTCAGTCGAGATCGGATCCTATATATATCGCTAAAAATAGAAAGTCCATTGGGGTCGGTCAACCCCCATCCCTACAAGGTGGGTACGCCCCTGCTTGCGTTTCTTCTGTAACATGCGTTCTTTCGGCAATTATCAGTCTCGTATACGCCTCATGTAGACCTATATAAGACAAATTATTAACGTTGAAATTTTTTTATAAATAATGATTGACCCCTTATACGTCTTGTATAAACATATACAAGTCATATAAAGGTTGTGAAGTTTAAGTGTTGTGCAAGAACAGAAACATTGTTTTTCATTGCTTTGAGTTGAATACCTTTGGTAGCAAAACTTTTTGCACCATGAGTGTAACACAGTCAAGAATTGCAGCTAGCGGGAAAGAAAGTTTAGTGAGGGTCGCCTCCTCTTTCCTTTTTTAGCAGTGTTAATTTTTCGGTCGATAGATTAAAATCTTTTATATATAATGATTTCGCTATTTATTTTGTCCTTGTTTAATTTCTTTTTTTCTCTTGTCCGTCCTCTAAAACCTTTCAAGCTCCGCCACTTAAAGCTAGCGCAATTGCACATGAAAATATGAAATCACCCAAAAACACCACAAACACTCGTAAAGATGATGAACATGCTAGAAATTCATAAGTATTCAATTTTTATTTTGTCTAGGGGCATTCCAATGGTTTTGATAGCATTAAGCAAACTAAAGATTTGGGGTCATATCTTTAGGTTATATTTTAAAGTTTATTTTTCTAGTTTTATTATACAAATTGTTTAATAAAATTTTCACAATTAATTTCTTGTAAAAAATCTTGTTCAATTTACAATATACTAAACCATTTAATACTTTTTTGTGAAATTGCATATTTTAAGTAATTTTTTTAATAATTTTAATTTATAAAAACTACTTCTTGTATATTGTTAAATTCACAATATTATGCAACTAAGTTGTAGTCAAACTCATAGGAGTTTGCAACTAACTAACTAAGATGCTAGTAAGCTAATACTAAGCAAGAAACAACAAGTAAGCAAGAAATATGAGCTAAACACAATACATAATCAGTTACCCAAAAGAAACATGTAAACACTAACAAAATTCTAAACTAAAACTTATAGTCACAACTCACATGAAGTCAAGAAACCAAAAACAACAGCCAATGATAGTTACAACTCACAGGAAGTCAAGAAACCTAATAAACTAAAAAAGAACAGCTAATGATGTCATAACATATACAAGAAGTCAAGAAACTAAAAAAAACAGCCAAGTAATGAACGGAGCATAATGTCACAAAATTATATTTTATGGGTGGGTTGGGTCGGGTTGGGTCGGGTTGGATAACGGGTCAGGACGGGTTCGGGTCGGGTTGGGTGCGGGTCAGGACGAGTTTTAAGCAAAATCAGTTCGGGTTTAAATGGATTGTTCTTAAAAAACATCAATTTAATTTAACTAAAGATGTGTTGTAAGTAAACAAATAGTCCATTTGGATAATTTTTAGTGATAATCTTATCAAATATGTTATTAATAATTCTTAAATGTTTGAATCTATTGCATTTACATAGTTTTTTGGTTACCCATCTTGATCCGCATTGTGTTTAAGTGTTATCCATCTCAACTCATTCAATATTATGATGTTACTCATTTCAACCCATTATACTATAATTGTTTACCCAAACCAACCCATTTCCTTTGATATGGGTAAAAAAATTGTCACCTTTAATTATAGTCAGTCACTCAAAAAAAAGTACCACACATATGTATTTTAATTGGAGACTATTTTTTGGGTGACCCTAGCTCGGTTCACTATAGCTAATGAGTCGTCCCTAACTTTGTCTTGGTAAAGTTTAGCATGGGTCCCTTGCATATTAATTTTGATTTTTAAAGGTAAAATATTTGTTTGATGGCCTTTAAAAAAATGCCATAATCTAGGATCAGATCATTTTTTATGCATCGGTATTCTTTGGCTTTGCAGTTCAACGTCAGAAGCATAAGAATTATGGCTTCAAACAGATTTGATCTGTTCTATGGTTCATGCTACAATTGATTTTCAACTTTTTACAAAACTTTATGGGTAAATGTGTTCGTTGTTCAAACAACTCTAAAAACTATTGGTGTTTACGGTTCGGTCTAAAGGTTGAATCATAAATCAGACCGTCACTAACGGTTTTTAAATAATGAAAACGTAAACAAACTGTTAAAAATAAAAGCTGAACCAAGCCTAACCGTTATTAATGGTTTGGTTTTATAGTTTCGGCTTTTTAGAATTGGGATTTTGATCAAGTTAAAAATAAAAACTAAAATAAATAGAACAATATTACAGTTTAAGACGAGTTAATTAAACCAAGCTCAATTGTATTTCTTATGACGTATAAATCATGAACTCAACCTATATATATACACATAAATACAAACACACATATATGTATATATTGATATGCACCGGATTTTGCTCAGAGATTGTTTAACCGGTTGGTGCAACCAGACACACTAGTTAACCATAGAATTCCATAGAAATACAACTTATATTCAAATAAGTTTCCAAAAAGTATCCAAATTCATCCAAAAACAATTCAAAAAGTACTCAAATTCATCTAAAATAATCTAAAAAGTACTAAAATTCTAATAATTTTTTATGTATATGTATGTATGTATACATACATACATACACATATACACACACATACGGTCCGGCCCAATTATTTACGACAATTTTTGATGAACAACGATTTCTGACTTTTGAAATTGACCAATCAAATGCTTGAACCAAATCGACTGCAAAATTGAATCGATAACCGGTTTAGACAGTTTCACGGTTTAAAATCCGCCTATGAACACCCCTATCAAAGACAGATCATGTTATGATTTTTTTTTATTTAAAAATTGTTTTGTCTGTAGAAAAGTGTGCAAAATGAGTTGATCGTATCAGTTCACATAAATGCGATCACAATTGAATTGTTGCCTTTATGTGTTGTCAATTTTAGGGATATCCGTGATGTAGTTCGGTCGGTTTTGTAAAAATTTCTAAACCAAACCACTAACTGTGGTTTCAAGAAATGACAAACCAAATCGACTGCGAAATTGAATCGATAACCGGTTTAGACAGTTACACGGTTTAAAATCCGACTATGAACACCCCTACCAAAGACAGATCATGTTATGATTTTTTTTATTATTTAAAAATTGTTTTGTCTGTAGAAAAGTGTGCAAAATAAGTTGATCGTATCAGTTCACATAAATGCGATCACAATTGAATTGTTGCCTCTATGTGTAGTCAATTTTAGGGATATCCGTGATGTAGTTCGGTCGTTTTGTAAAAATTTTAAACCAAACAACTAACTGTGGTGTCAAAAATTGACAAACCAAATCGATCATATAAGTTGTTTAAACCAAACCCACTGGTATTGTCGGTTTCACGGTTTTATGGTTCGTTTTTTGCGGTTTCATGATTTTATAAAAAATAATAGAGAACATTTAATATAACGATACAAGAAACCATAATCCATTTCAAATTCAACTTTCAAAAGTCAAAAACCATAACCTTAAAGCCAACCATTATCATAATAATAAAACTAGTTTAAAAAGAGTGATGAATGAACTTTGATTCTAAATCAATACTATTATCATCTTTTTTCATTTTAATACACACATGTGAGCCATGTATAAAGAGAATAGAGAGTGAAAGGGCAAGGGAAATGAAAAGACGTTAACTTAAGTTTTTCAATAATTTTAATATATATATGTGTGTGTGCGGTTTATATGGTTTAGAAGAAATGAAAACCGTAAACCACACCGAATCACTCAGTTTTTAGAATAGTTCTAAAACCGACCAATTGTCTTCGGTACGGTCCGGTTTAGACAGTTCAGTCGGTTTATGGACACCCCTAGTCAGTTTCATGGTACCCTTTAATATGCCCTATTAGAAAAGTATATTCACTAAAAACTATTAACCTTCGTTTAGTAGCGATATAATTTATATGCCTATAATAAAATAAATCTATTATAGCAAAATCATGTTTTTACATGCAAAATTATATTTTGTTTAAAAAAATTTTATATAAAATATATTTTAAAAAAATCGAAATTACAGACTCTTCAAACAATCGAACCCGGTGCGATCACACCTCTAACACACACCCTAAGAGCAGTGCGTCTGTCTACTTTATAGTTTATTATGCATGACTTATATGAAGAGGTTTGTATTGTGCCTAAATATAACAAAATATTGTGAAACACGCACCACAACATCTAGTTTAGGATAATTATGAAACTATTTCTTCAGAAGTAGAATAAATTCAGTGTGATTTGTTTTAGGATATTAAGATGTATAATAAATTTGACGTTGAAAAAAACTTCAAATGTGATATGCATTTATAGTTATGTTAGAAAGTAATGATGAATATATTGCTAAGAGATTGTTTGATAGTCTCTTTACTCTTAACAAAAATAATGACGGCCTATAAATCAGTCAAACGCTTCAACTATTTGTTGTATTTAAAAAATCCTTACTAGTCATCAACCTCTTAATCATTAAGATTTAAACAAAGTCTGAATAGCTCATATATTTTCCTACCAAAGAGGCATTGCCTCAATAATACCACAAGATTCTTTCAAATGGGAGGTCTTGGGTTCAAATCCATTCCGTAGCGAAAAAGGGGTCTGTGGGGGGTCAGGGGGTTTTCCAGTGGGGTTTCCTTCTGGGGTAGCTGTGGTGGCTCATGGAAGGTCTAGGTAACCAGACCTTGGTGATATAGCTTGGGAACAGTGGGTTCACACGATTGAGAAATTCGCCGTTCAAAAAAAAAAATTTCCTAACTTAGCATTTAATAAGCCAAACATTCCTAAATTTATTTTTTAGTCTGAAAAAATATAAATAATATAGTTAACGCTTAAATTTATTATTTAAAGTTTATATAGAGATGTATTTGATTGAAGAGAAATATAAAAGTATTTCATAAAAGTAACGTATGCATATTTATTTTAATTTTTATTTATTAATATAAAGCATGGATACTTTTTAATAATTTAATTTATTTTAAAACAATAATTTAAATTAGGTGTTCATCGGGTCGGATTAGTGGTTATTCGGATTTTAATTCTTTTGTCTCTATCCGAACCCAATCCGACCCGAATTGATTCAAAACGCATATGACCCGAATCTATCTGAATTACACGGATTCAGATAAATCTAAATAACCCTAATTATTTGTTCATGTTTAGGACTTTAGGCTGTTTATTTTTTCCTATGCATTATTTTCTAAAATTTAACATCATTTCAAAATTTGAAACTGAAAAATATCACAAATACGATTCAGGAGTATCAGATCCGGAATAACTTTATCGGATTCAGAAATATCATATCCGTATAATTTTTCGGATTCTGAAATATCAAATCCAAACAACTGAATCAAGATTCGAATCGATTTTTTAATATAGAATACGATTCGAGTTTCGGCGTTTTTTGGGGTTTTTTGAACACCATTAAAAGTGTTATGTTTGATTTTAGGTTGTCATTATATATATCCATGTAGACGGACGTGACGCACCACTCCACCTAACTTGAGCACGGGTGTTGCTTGTTCTCTCAGAGCCCATTAACACATGATTTAAAAACCGGTTAATACCATCAAGTATTACCGGTTAATCGGATGCCACTGTACACTTTGGTATGAATTATGCCGATTACATGGGATAATGACATAAAGATCATACCGACCGTAATATTGGTATTATTTTAGCCCCATATAAAAAAATTATGCTTTAAAATTAACCACCTATCAATTATTACTAATTCATGAGTTTTTAACATAGTCATCAATTACCAAATGACTGTTCAGTGTTTTTTTTTTTTTTTTTTTTATCATAATCATTTAATATAAACTAAAAAGAAATTAAATAAAAAACAAATAACATCATGTCATCTTTTTCCAATGGAAACCAACTTCAATCTAAAAAATTCCATAAAAAGTAAACACACATACTATCACTGTACACACACAGCAGCAGCAAAACACCTCACGCGCACCAAACAACTCATTAACCCCATTATAACGCTTCACCTATCTTCTTCACTTCCCACCAACATTTGCAGAATTTCAGACAGCCATGGAAGATCAATCCAATTTGCTTCTTGAGTGGACCTATTTCTGCAGTGGAAAGGTCAAATTTCATGTTTTGGATCTCAAATTCCATCTATTTAACTCATCTGTCATGTTTTTTGATCTCAAATTCCATATATTTCATCAAAATTTCACTTAATTTTGGGGTAATTTTGATTTGGGTTGAAACAGAGTACAGAGGAGTTAACAGAGTTTCTATTGATCACAACAATGGAGCTTGAAGCAGCAAGAATCAAAGCTCAAGAAGAATTGAAGATCAAATACGATGAGTTAGTTCAACTGAAACAGCTTTTAAACACCGCAATTAACGAAAAGATCGAAGCTCAAAACCGATACCAGACGCTACTTCAGTATCACAACCACCACCATCAAACTATCGAAGATGAACACTTCATCAATGGTGGATTCTCGTCATCAGATTGTGAAGAAAGCATTGTTTCATCGTCGGTGTCTGAACCGACAGTTCGATTGACGCCGTCGTTGGACCAAGAATTTGGGTTTCCGGTGAAGGCATTGCCGGAAAGGGGGAAGCTTTTGGAAGCGGTGATAAATGCAGGGCCTTTGTTGCAGAATCTCCTCCTGGCCGGACCGCTTCCGGATTGGCGGTACCCTCCGCCGGCGGTGGACACATACCGGATTCCGCCTTCGCCGGTGGTGCTACCAACTCCGGCACCCGTTCACCAACTACTCTGGAAATTTAACAAGAAAAGAGGTAATCCTGAAGGCTCGGATTCTTCCACAGAGACTAAATATCAAAGAATCAACATCAATTGACTTGTAATTACTGTTAGATTACGGGACTGTTTGATTCATCAATTGTTGAGTTATTGAGATGTCTGAATCAGTTAGACTTTGTTTGAAGATTAATGGTTAAAAGACTAACTGATTCAGATATATTTTTTTTAATGAAACAAACAGTCAAATCTCTAAGTGATTTAGATGTAGTTTTTTAAGAAAATTATTAAAATACCATTAAAAAACATGTATGTCCCATGTTGGAAATAATCTTAATTTACCTTTAGTTATTTAGCTTAATGATTACTTAGTTAGGTTTTTGTTCTAACGATAGCTTTCAATTGGTTGACATGTCTCCGATAAAAATCCGTACATCAACCATACCACTGACTTCTCTCTAATATAATAAGAGGAAAATTACTACCGTAATAAAACCCTTCAGAGTTAAGATTATAATTTAAAATATCAAAAATCCCAAACTTTAATTAGGTAATTGGGTATTATGAGGAGAATGAGATTATTTGTTGTTTTTCTATATTAAAACCCTAAACATTCATGATCGTCTTAACAAACTTATTATTCTTTCATTGTAAAGAATAGAAACATAATGACCTGACCGAACTAGTCGAGCATCAAATCGACAAGCAGGAAAACATCATGTACCAATTTGTTTGAAAAACAAAAAAAATATCCCAAATCAATTTTTAAACTCGTATTTAAGCATTTAACTTTTAGGAGCAAGTTTATAATAATTCTTAGGAAATTATATTGTTATTAATCTAATGCTAAAAACTCTAAAATATAATATATTTATTCATCATTAATGAAATTGAAGATTGAGTTAATTTAAATCTAAACTAGTGAGATAATGTTGTGTGGCTATGAACATCAAAACATAATTAAAAAATAATGTCTTTATATTATTTATAAAAATCATTAAAAAATTAGTTGTAAAAGCTTATGTATGGGGAAATAAAATGAAGCTTAAGAGATTGTTTATCAAAGGATGAGCATTTGGGTCGAGTCACTAAAGCTAAGGGTTCTAGTATAGTTGTTACCCTATTTACTTTTCTATAAGAGGTATTGAGTTCTAAGAGATTGTTTATCAAAGAATTCGGGTTGAAGCGAATTTGTATAAACAAGTTTAGAATGTTTACTCAGTATAAATTCCTCCTAAAGTGGGCACGATTTTATGCCCTAGTTCATTAAATCCGAAAGACAATTGAAATCTAGTTCATTAAGTATTGTTCCAATTTAACAAAAGATGTAGCATTAAAAGCCGTTAAAAAAAAAAGATTTAGAATTAAAAAATTTACTTTTTAAATGCATTAAATATTTCAATTTATTATAATATCTAAGATATTATTTAGGAAATGTTAAAATAATAACAAAATCAAAAGAAAAAAAGACCCAGAAAATTCTAATTGTAGTAAAATGTTGAAAAAAAAACACCTTTTAAGGGTGAGGATGGAACCCCGCACGGTTGTTGCCAAAACGTGAAGACCACAAGGGTAAATAAATTATTTATAGTTTCTTTTGTTTAAACACATGTACATATTTATTTCAATCACAGAGGTTTTTTTTTTTTTTACGTGCTGTGATTTTATCACGATGCACAATTATCACACAATAAAATGGTTTTTGTGTAATAATTTCGTGTTCACGTTATAAAATGATCCAAGAACAATTAATGTTTGCTTGATTTTATTACGCTTACTATACATTTCACATGCTAAACATTATTTGTATTTTACACTTTCTCTACATACGTAAAATAAGTGGTAAAAATTAAAAAAAAAACATTTTGAAAGAGCTGGATGAGAAGGTCAAAATATCAAATCCTCGTGACGATGTAATAAATAATTTCATGATTAAAAATTTAAAAATGTATACTAATGTAAAGAGTAAAAAGAATGATATATCTTTTTATCATCTATAAAAATTTAATTAAAATTGACGTCGTATTAAATATAAATATTTAAACATATATCATAATTATGAATTTACGATGATAGTTTATATTTTACACGGTCTTGCTAAAAAACTTGACTCTCTTATCCCATTTTCCTCAAGATAAGAAAATTCATCAATTTCACCCTCTACAATATGAGCCATGAGCTTCTTGACTATGTTAGACCCTGTAGTATCTTGCCCTCATAATCTGGTTCAACTTGGTCTAACAATTTGCCGGTTCAATGGTCAAATTTAAGGTAATATGTTCACTTAACAATGGTTCAACCCACACGATCCTAACGAATATGAGGTTGGTTAACTAGTCAACCAGTTTAACCAGATAATCCAGTTTTGATTCAATAACTAGAAACCAAAAATATTTTAATTACAACATTATTCATTCTTGAATAAATAATTCCTAAAATGTTTATGATTTCTACGTTACCCAACCCCACATATATAGATATATAATTTATCCCACTTGATTCAAAATTAATGAATTTAGTGATATTTCATATTAATGTCTCTCTAGATTTAAATTAGACAGGTTTTTTTGACTTGTTTGTTTAAGCTTTGGATGCTAATGAAATTGACAAAGATGCATGGGCCAACCACCGTAAGGTGAGAAACGACTTGGACCCACGAATCAGAATCAAAATCTAACAAAGTCATTACTCGAGATAATATAAAACACAAACGTTTATTTTTAAATTCAAATAAGCTTTTACTCTTTTTTTTTTCAAATTACGAAAATTATAAATAAATTTCCTTTCTTTTCACGATTTAACAAATATCCTTTAGAATGAGGTATATAATATTGGTTTTTTTGGCCAATCCAAATCAATTTTAACCGTTCTAGTTCAGAGTCAAAACTATATCGCTTTTATTTTAAAACCAATAAGTGGGTTTAAAACCGATAAGTGGGTTTAATCAATTTCAATAAGTTGATTGAATCAGTTTCAAACCGGACTTGACAGAAGTGGATCTCACAAAGCAGATTCGAAGTGCAAATTGGCTAATCGATTTCTAGATCATTTTAGAATCAGGTTTCAGGATCTGAATCCATCTTGGCTGGATTGTACTCCTTTATTTAGAAGTACAATATCAAACCCACTTATTGTACCAAACAGGTTACGGTTGTAAATTTTATAACGTTTAGTGAATACACTAAAATTTTCATGTATAAAATCATAAATATATAAATGTAAATAGACATACTTGTGACTTATACAAAACAAAAAAGATCAAGTTATACTCACTCAACCCTCAAATTTCAGACCCCTTTATACGCCTCGTATAAGCCTATATAAAGCGTATATAAAAACCAATCATTAATTGTCAGATTTTTTAGCATAATTGGTCTTGTATGCATTCGTATAGACTTAAATGAGACGTATAGGTCCTATGCTACACCTATACGAAGAAGGGGCGTAAACGAGCCGAGCCAAGGCTCGAACTCAGTTCGTTTTGATAAATTAGAACTCGAGCTCTTAAAGAGCTTTATTTTCAGGGCACGAGTTCGGCTCATTAGAAAATTTTTAGACTCGAGCTCGGCTCATTTATTTTTTAATTATTTAATTTATTTATTTTAACTACTAATTTAATATATATTTTTCCAAATTTAACATAAAATAAATAATTTTAAAAACATTCATCATAATTTTTATATAAAAATAATAAACTTTACAAGTATACACTTAATATAATAAATAAACGTTATGTAAATAAAAAGCTCGTTTAAGTTCACAATCCGGCTCGAGCTTGGGGCTCGATAACTAAAAGGAGCCATAGTTTTGCGCTCAAGCTCGGCCTCATGTAGGCTTGGCTTATTTGAGCTTTTAACGATCTAATCCTAAGTATTTCACAATCCAACTTCATTCATTGACACCTCTGATACGAAGCCAAATCATTGCCAAAGTAGTGCATGCAAGAGGGGTTATATGTTATATACTATGCCTGGCAAAATGGGCGGGTTAGGTTAGGTAACGGATTAGAATGGGTTCGGGTTAGGATAGGTGCGAGTCAGAACATGTTTTAAACAAAACAAGTTCGGGTCTAAATGGATTGTTTCTAAAAAATATCAATTTAGTTTAACTTAAGATATGTTATAAGTAACCAAATAGTCCATTTGGATAATTTTTAGTGATTTTCTCATCAAATATGTTATTAATCATTCTTAAATGTCTGATTTGCATTTACATAGTTTTTTAGTTACTCATCTTAACCCGCATTATGTATAAGTGCTACCCATCTCAACTCATTCGATATTATAATATTGCATATTTCAACCTATTATACTACAATTGTTTACCTAAACCAACCGATTTCCTTTGATATGGGTAAAAGTTGACACATCTACTCCATACAAGACGTATAGTGGTGGAAAGTGTTAAATTATAAAAAATAAAGTGGATGAATAACCAAACCTGATAAAAATAAAATAAAAGTATCTTAATTCTTTTGGGTCTAATCAAGTAACGGTGGTAAAGGCGTAAAGCACACACCTACCTACCTACCAAAAGTTGTATGCCATATTTTCAAATTAGTTGTTATTGTCCCTTTTTAGGGAAAAACTAGAATCTAAAGTAGATTTGCTTTGACAAAATCCAACATGAAATAACTGTTTTAGCGACAATTAACTAAAAATTTATGCAAATAGCACACACGAGCGCATTAAGTTCGTTATATTATCTGTCTTCATGGTGTCAGATATAGAATTACATTTCTTGTCTTAATGTATGTTCATTCATCTTCATCATCTTGATTGTTATTTTGGGTGTGTTTCTGGGCATTATACATGTCAGCAACCTATAAAATGTAAAGGAACAAAAACCACAAATGTAATTTTCAAAAAGTTGGATATATTATTTTTAAAATGAAAGTTTTATAGTTGTAGAATATGTGATGTAATGAAATGAAAAGCAAAAAAAAAAAAAAGATTGTTTCTCACCATTTCTGAAGATGAAGCGTCCTCGGGACCCTTGTCTTCTCGAACACGAAGTAAACGTGGGAATCGTAGCGAAATTCCCTTTTTATAAAATTATATTAAAATTGTTGACTGAATTCACAAAATAAATCATAAATATTAAACTTAAATTTGAATGTAAACCTTATTAGGATCAACCGCTCCAATGGCAGCACAGTATACCGGGCTGATGGTCAAGTCAGCAGCTTTAACCTCCCAGACCTGAAATGATAACAAAGACTCCATTAACATTTGATGGCAACTTCAATACTTCAAAAAAGTAGAATTAAGTCATAAACAAATATGTAATAACTCAAGAAGACCTAATGATTATTTACCTCAGATGCCTCAAACCAGACGTCTGGATTTATGGTATCTGCGTATCGATAGTATGACTGCAAATTTTTAAAATCAAAATTAACATAAATTAAATTGTTTAAGGAGTGATAAAATATTCAAAATCAAAACTGGCAATACAACCTTCGGCTTTGGGATCACTTTAGAACGAAGGCTGGTTGACCGTTCTTCAAGCATGACTTCTGAAAATCCAGTGCCTGTAAAAATCATAATATCAGCAAAAAACAAAGTGAAATTTAATTTTAAATAAATAGTTTTTAATGTTTGGAAACAAATACTGCTTCTCTGATTATTTATGCATTAATTTCTTCAATAATCAGAATTTGATAAACTCTCCAAGAGATGAATATCATATCACTACAGGTATACAACTTCAAATAATAAAAACACATTCAAATACCAGCTCATATTTAGCTTATTTATTATAATTAATTATCTTTTTTATTTAACAGCAAACACATGGGATTACCCTAGCAAATCATGATTATTCAAGATCGCAAATAATGTCCAAAAGCCACATGCAAACACCTCAAAGGAAAAATGTTACTTACCAATCTTGCAAATGGTTTGATATTCATCCTTATTATTATCATAACAGGCAAGGAGAAACGTGCCATATACACCTACACGTTTTCCTCGGCCATGAAAGGCCGCAATGGGTACTAAATCTAACGAGTCACCGATACTGCACAAAACATGGACCACCATTTTAAGTGAGCCACCGTTGGAGACTAAAAATAGCTAAAAATAAATTAATAAATTGAATACCTGTCCATATAGTCTTTTTTCAGCTTGAGCCAGTTATTTGATCGTTTTGCAGGCTCATATGTAGCATCACGGTTTAATGTTTTAATAATCAATCCCTCACAACTGACAAGGTAACAATTTGCATCAAGCATTCAATGATCATCAACTTCAAATAGCAGAAGGACACACAAGCATACCACATCACAAGTCACTTTCAATACATGCATCCAAACTTCACCTTAAAGAAGCTTATTACCTGCCATTAACAGCAGCATCCAAAAATGATTGTATTTCCTCCAGATCGTTTGATGTTATGGCTGTTGCATGCTGGAAATATCCAGGTTCTTCCACAAAGGATTCATATAGACGCTGAGAAAATCAATGATTCAAAATGAGAAATTCAAAGTTTCATCAATCACCAACAGTTGGCTTAAGATAGTATTATTTTAATGAATTAATAACCATAATAATAAAATATATTCCTGGTTTCCTCACCTCTCTACGAGTAATAAGTTGTTCTTGTAAAAGCTGTTTTCCATTCAAATACAGCAAATCAAATGCATATATGCATACATCAACCTTAATTTCACTCATGACAACGTTTTTGCGAGCACGTGTGCTTAAAATCTGATAAAAAAACAATAGCAAGTACAAGGCAACACGTGAATAAATAAAAGCAACTGTAAAGGGTCAGATCCATCCATGAAATGAAAGCACACATATGCAAGTAAAGATTAAAAAAAGACATTATAAGAGTAAATTACAAACTTTGTCTGTGGTTGTATGAAAGTTATGGTTTTGTCCTCAAACGCTCTTTATCACACCAGTGGCCAGTCATGCATATTTTGAGGCTTCCTCACCAATTTTGCCAATCGCTACTAACCTTAAACGTTGTGAATGCTATAGATCATTAAATACCCAACATGACAAGCACAAAAGGACATTTACATACTTTTTTCCCATTCTTTCTCTTTTACTTTCTCTAAACTCTTCAAATAACTACCCTGATACTCTTTGATGAACACAATGGAAGACTCACTTGCAGCTACAAATGATGAGTTGTTATAGATGGTAGTGGTGTAACAAATTAAGTCGGATCATGACGTATTCGAGATCGGATCAGGAAAAAGCTCGAATGAGCGGAGCTTAAACATACCCGAGCCTGAGCCCTAAAATATAGTTCATTTAGTTGTCGAGTTGTAGCTTCAATTGTCAAGCTTTAGCCAGCTCATGAGCCTAAAAAACTTGTTATCTATGTAATTTCTATTTAATTAAATAAATGTATATTTATAAAAATAATTGTTTTTGTACAAAAAATTATGATAGATATAATAAAATTATATATTTTATGTTATATATGAAAAGTATAAGTATATGTAATAAGAAATAAATTTAAAGAATTAATAATAAACAAGACGAGCTCGAGCTTTAAAAATAAAGCTCTAAACGAGCCAAGTTTTAGCTCTCTTAAGTTAAAATGAGCCAAGCTCAAGCCTTAGCAAGCTTGGGCTCAATTTGGCTCGTTTACACAATTACACCCCTAATTGGTAGCCATGATGATTTGCATGGGTGGGAATCATTGACGGAGGTTATAAGGGGCATAGGGGTGCCCCGCCCCCCTTGTTTTTTCGATCTAAAGGGTTGTTATAATAGTATTTCGTCGGAAAATTCTTCGGTTCCCTTCGTTTTCTTCCTTCCCTTTTTAGGGTGCATTATAGCACAGTCCGTGACTACGTTTTTCCGTTGGTTGATGCTGCGTATTGCACACTTGTTATATTTGTTTATATAGTGTTAGTTCTATAACGAATTTCAAGCGCCTATGAATTAGTTCCAAGAAAGCAGCCGTTCACGTCAGGAATCAAGGTTGTTGATGTAGTTGCTATTCTTTCTTTTTTTCGTCTCGATTGGGTTGGTGAACTCCTTCGCCCCCTCCGTTTTCATCCTAAAAATCCTTCAGCCCCCTCCGTTGTCTTCTTAAAAATCCTTAGGCCCCTCCGAGCTTTTTTTCAAGCTCCGTCACTTGGTGGGAATATGAAATAAGTTTAACATCATTGAGACATTGACCACTCACCTCACAACTCACAATCATTACAGATTCTGTGGCAGTTCAAATCATTGTTGTCGCTAATTCTTGATAAAAGATCAGTAAAAGAGGTTATAAAATTTGCTGTACAAATTGTTGTTGCAGTTGGGTGGTCAATGCTGTTCATACTTCAATAACTGAATAATTCTGTGATATACTTCAGAAATCATTAATAATTTTATATACTTGAAAAAATTATTGATTTTTCAAGTGAAATACATATCAAAGCACTTTAGAATCATACATCTTCCAATGTATATATCTGAAATGAAACCACATAATGATTACAACACTGGCCTTAACTAAGATTTGTTTTAGACCTAAAGAAATCACAGCCATTTCATCTAAAAAAGGAACCAAGCATCTAGAACACTAAGCAATAGTTATTGAATAATACTCATGTTTTCTATTAATTATATTCTGTTAATCAAAAAATGGCCAATACAAGTAGCATCACAAAATTGATTCGCAAAGCAATATTATATTAGAATTGAGAAGGTACTACCCATCGCAAGAAGTGGCCCACCACAACGAAGGAGAATAATGAAAACAATGTTTTATCTTACACATGACAAAGGTAATAAGCATGGGACTTTTGTGGTGGAACGAAGTAATGGATGTTTAAGCTTTTTTATGGTTTGAACAATGTTGCTTGATTGGTTTATGTGATATTATTATTTCTGTTGCAAATCACATCATTTTATTTACTCCTTATAATGCTTTAGATATTATATTACTGATTTCATTAATTTAGGGGTTAGTTTATACATTTTAGGGTTCTTTAAGAAAAAGTCAAAGATGAACTTGCTAGTACACATATGACACATGTAATTTACCACATATATCTAAGAGAAACTGTAGATAAAACTTAAAAGGGAGAAACAGTATTCATGTTGCTTGGGAGAGGAGGGAGGGGGTCTCAAAATAGGGACGACTGGTGTAATAAATGGTATTTAAGGACAAAAGCCATAATTTTCATGTAACCACAGAGACGAAATTTGCAAATTTACCAGCAAACACAGGCAACCTGAAACGGTAGAATTTTCTGCTTCTTGCGGTCATATGCAACCAGTTCACAGTCCAGAACAAAAGATGTTACATTTGGTTTTTTAACTCTGTAAAACAATTGCAAAATTAGAAACAACTAAATTTGTTAAATCACACAACATATACACCAAGGATCAATTTCAATCAATTTACTTAGGGTTTTCAAAAAAATCTGTATCTGAATCCAAAATATCCGAAAATCCAAATTTGAAATATTCGGAAGTTCAGATATCCAGAAATTCGGATTTAGATACCTATTTTGAAAATTTTCGGATAGTTCGAATATCCGATATCTGAAATAGTTTTTTTTCAGATAATTTTTCAGATATTTCGAATAATTTTTGGATATTCAGATATTCGAAAAATATTTTTTGAACAATTTTTAATTTTTTTCTGAGTTCGGATATTCGGAAGTTCGGATATTGAAATTAATTATCCGAAATTTTCGGATATCCGGAAGTTCGGATATCCGGTTTTGAACACCCCTAAATTTACTCGTAAATGGATTAATTTGAGTTATGTTTTATGCAGAAATTATAGATTTTATATACAAATGATCAAAATTATATATATAAAAAACTTAAATAGATTAAAAGATAAAAAATAACATATATGATGTTTTATAAATATTAGCTAGCTTGAAATATTTTATACTAAAATGCCGCATACAATGACAAATATGAAATATGACACATAAGTGAAAGCAGAAAGATCAAAATATGGCAAAACATTACACATATGCAGGATGCCAACACGTAATCACCACATCATCACTAGTCACAAGGTTAGCTAATGACCAAAACGGAACAAAAATTCAAGTTCTAAAGAGGCACCTAAGACGTTTCGTAGTTCAATGACTCGAATGTGACAAAAGTGAAAGTTAATGGGTGTTTTACATAACAACTTCATTTTAATAGTCATAGCTAACAAGATTATTATTATAAAAAAAAACAAAAGATATGTTTGCAAGTCAACCCAACCCATCCCATTTCAAACCTTACAAAATGGCCCATTTTGACCAATAATCCAACCCATCTGGCTGGCCTATCTTGCCACTCTAACTGTAACAGTGTCAAATAATCAGAAATCAGACCCAAGACAACGAAACTGAGTAATCTCTAAAAAAGTACCGTGAAGCAACAACAACAACATCAGGGAATTTTTCTGTGTTTCTTTCAGCATTTCTACTATATATCTGAACTGTGCCATCCTCCAAATAATGTATCTATGTTAAGTGAAACATATTAATCATTTATAAAAATGCTGCCTTCTACAATATCAAAAACTTGATAACACTTTACCTGGGCCCGTTCCCCATCATATTTGTATTCACAAGTGAACTCCATGTTTTGAAATTTATCTAAGATCTCAGATACTCCTTTGGTAGGCTTAGCTAGCATGGGTCCAACCGGCACACCAGGTGAAAAACAACATGTTTTGGGCAGATCCCATACACCACCAGAAAGTAAAGCAGGAACGATTTTATCATATACAGGAATTACTGAATACACTTGTTTCACAATTTTAGCAGCCTGAACAATAATATAAAATAAGCTACCGGTAAAACAAAGTTCAAAAGGCATTTTATAATGGATGTCAACTGACCTCTTCTAGAGGCGAATCTGTATTTCCTAGTGGTGATGAAAGTTTGTCAGTGTAGACTATTGCATGCCCAAGGGCAGTCAAAAGAGTTTGCTCTGCTAAACCGATACGCAATTTTGTCTGCAGAATTTATATATTTAAATTGTCGTATCAAAGATGATGAAATAAAGAATCCAACACAACAATTCAAGAATAAATTCATATGATTACCTGAAGTAGACGTATCAGATATTGAGGTTCACAATCAGTTGCTGCAACAAGAAGTCCTTTGATGTGATTCTTTTTCTTATCTTGACTGTCTTTTCCAGATTCCTACCCAGATCAAGGAAAGAACAATAAGTTGACCAGTTGTACAAAAAATCAGCAATGCTGTTCAATAACAAGTTCATATGTCATTCTAGTATACCTTGGCAATAACCTTAAATGTATCAAAAACTTTAGCCACTGTCAACGGTTGCGGTTTACGCATCAAGGGTTGCGATGAACGGCTTGCTTTGGCAACAAGACCCAAGTCTCCAAGTTCCTGCAATCAAAACGCAATAAATGTTAGTTTTTCATTAGCATATCAACTAGCAAAAAATTAAGAACTTGAGTTGAATAACCTTATATTGCTTTTTAATATGTGTCTCTTTTGCACCACAAGCTTCTGCAAGTGCCTTGATAATGGAGGCATCCCCAATTCCAAGCTCCAGTCCCTCATGAGCAGGTGCAATCCTATTCGCTAAAAGGTAGACAACCGCCACCAAATCATCAGGTGTTGTTGCAATTACAGTCCTAATCATGTTACAAACAATTTCAGTAATCACAATCCGACCCGACTCTTTAGAAATCTCATCGAATACCCTGACAAGAAACAAAAATGGCACCCGATCTCCATCTCCCCAATACGCAGCTTTTCTGGGATCAAATTTAGCTGGTTTCTTCTTCAATTCAACAATACTATCATCCACATTAATCACCCGTTGTTTCTTCAATGCCTTTTCTTCCTCAACAAAATTAGGGTTCGGTTTATCATGTTTCAACTCGTTTGATTCAAGCATTTCTGCTTTAAACTGATTCGCATCTGATTTGTCTGGTTTTGGAGGGGCTTCGGAAAGTTTAGAATCGCTAATTGGTGCAGAACCAGTTGGGGATTTTGAATCTAGGGTTTTGCGTTTTTTTGGGGAAGATGAAAACAACGGAGCTTTGTTCTTCGCGGCGGCCGCACGAGCGTTGGACATGAGTGCATCGAACGCAGACGGGCGAGATGAGGACATCTTGCTGGAATATGAGATTGAAATGCTGAGAAAGAATTTGGAAATCGGTAGGGATAATGATTGCGATGATTTAGGAAGATGATGTCTGAGAGGGTGAGAGAGTGCGGTGGTTATGGTTCTGGTGTGAGAGATGCTGCAACAGCATGACCGCAGCGATATCATCAACCGGCAGTGACTGGCGATGGTTGTGGCGGCGGCGGCCGCCGGTGAGTTTATGTCGGTGGGTTTTAGAGGGAAATGATATAAGTTTAGGCTTGGCGGGAAGAGGGACACAATGATACATTGGCACATACGTAGTGTTGTATTTTTCGTCGAAAAGTTTGGACGCCACATTTGCAATGCATGCATATAATGTATATATGTGTGGGTCCTTAAGGGGTAAGAGTAAAAGTGCACTAATTTTAACGTTATTTTAGTTATTTTGTAAAAATAACGTTAAAATCGTTGACATTATCAACTTCAAACGATAACTTTGTATCTATCCTTCCCCTCCAGACCCTACTGAAAAGTAAGAATATACTGGGTAAGGTTGTTGTTGTGCGTTCGGATTTGGGATGGTTGTTTGTTGGGTGCTCATCCGAAACCAAGAACGGATTGGGGGAGCCCCTCTCGCTCAATCGCAACGGTGTAACGCAACTTGTTATAAATTGTAAACGGTAATAAATTTGCATAAACACATAAAATAACATAGTTTTTGTATGTATAATAAAGGTGATGAAAAAACCAAAGATTTGGGTTGATTTTGTCGGAGTTAATCGAGTTTTCGTAATTAAGGTGGGTTAACAAGGAAAAAGAAAGTAATATTGGAGTAAAAATATGTGTGTTTGAACGAGGAATGAAAGAGGTGAAATCGGCAAACTCTGGCATTTTGGGTTGACACATGGGCTGGGGATATGAACTATTGAAGAAATTGTTTCTCCTTTTGTATGGTTTGGATAAGAATAAAGATTGTCGTGTATTTGATAGAATGGCTTGAATTGATGGAATGTTATTAAATTCTTGGAATTGGATTACACAGCCAACTCGTAGGGAGGAATTGGAGGAACTAGAAAAGTGTAATGAAATCATAAATAAGGTTTTCTTTAGAGGTTGTCAAGATTGATGGGTATGGGGTGGTGAGGCTAATAGTATTTATGATGTTAAATAGGCTAGGCGACTTTACTCGAAGGGTAGAGATAACGATGATCAACTCATTCTGCAATGGAACAGTCAGCAGTTGGTGCATATAAAAGTCAACATTCTTGCTTAAAATGCTCAACTTAGGCGTGTCCCAACCAACGAGCATGGTTTGAGAAGTCGTTAGACGCTGCTAGGTCAATCGATTTGGGAGTTATGAGTACTCGGCTTAGGCAAGGAGTATTCAAATATGATAAATTACAAAAAAAATAATTTTTAAAAATTATACGTATATATATTAAATAGCATAAGTTTACTAGTATATATAACAAATAAAGTGAATATCAATACAAATGACATATTTATAGGAAAAATCAAACAATTATTGGTGAAAACAATGAAAATAAGCAAAAATCGGTATAAAAGCAGCAAAAATCTGACATGCTTAAGTTGGTCCGAACTCGACCGATTTGATTCGAGCTGGACTGAGTTTGACCGATTTGATTCGAGCTGGACTGTGTTTTTTGGTTGAGTTGGCCCGACCGAGTTGAAGAAAATCGGTTCAGTCGGGTGCAAAATACTCACCTAGGCCGAGTTTTACAACACTACCAAGAAGGCTTTGACGAAGAGAGGAATCCACACCGGATCTATGTTGTGTGTACTATGTAGTGAAAGCAAGGAATCTATCATACATTTGGTGTAGAATGCAACCCATATACACCTTTTCAAATAAAGACTTGTTGGAGTTGCATTGCCTAAGTGGAATGGGAGGAAGAAATAAGTTATTCATGCCATAATATTAACATCTATATGGTGCATTTGAGGGACTGGAACGATGCAATATTCAATGGGAGACAAGGATTGTATCATGGTCTATTTAAGGAAGTCTAAGGCCTAGGTTTCTTTTAGGTTAAACAAGATGCAAAGCATAGTGCATTGACTTGGAAGGATTGAGGTAGTTTCTCCGTATATGTTAATTTGTTTATGTTTCGGTGAATACTTGTAATCGTGGGATGTCTTTAGTGACAAACGAGTTTTAGCACCTTGCTGACTTGTTGAAAAGTTTTAATGAAATGTGTAGTTAAAAAAAAAAAAAAGTTAAAGCGGTACATTTGTTGATGTTTGTTGTCCTTGAAATCCAAAAGGAAAAGGGCTTCAATTTTCCAAAGGAATCGGAGCTAATAATCTCTCCCAAGGTTCGTCACCATAGACCATAGACCATACACCATATCCTATAATTATGCTTCCTTTTTTTCCGGTTATTATTTATTTCTTTTGTATTTCATTTTTTTATTAGGATTCATGAAAATAAAAATGTAGATTTTAATGGGATTTTAACTGTTAAATTTGTGCATTGATGCTTAAATATGGCATTAGCAAAAAAACTAGAAGTAGAAATCATGATAAACCTTGAAAATAAAACCGTAATTTAAGATGCCAATGACAATCTCCATAGTTTCACTGCTGATTTGTTATAATAATTGTTGGGAGTCATAGAATGTAAAAGTAAGGCAAATTGGCTTTTAATAATATAAACTTTTATCAACTGGCCGCTACCGGTTCTAACTATGAAAATCCTTAATAACGTTCCCTACTTTCGATCTATTTACTTCTGGTGGACCTCCGTAAAAAAAAACTTAACGCTGTTAACTTTTTTTCGAATTTCAAGCGGATTTTTTAGGGCTTCTTTTCATAATGAGAATACGAGTCGAATGATATATAACTTACCTCGAAACATTGCTCCAAATTTCCCGATTTGATGATTTCCTTGATCAATTAAAAGTTTAAACACTTAATTGAAGAACAATTTCATCAATTGGAGCAACGTTTTGAGGTAAGTTATACATCATTCAACTCATTTTCACTTTGAATAAAAGCCCTAAAAAATCTGTTTAAATTCGAAAAAGTTAACGGCGTTAAGTTTTTTTTACGGAGGTCCACCAGAGGTAAATAGGTCGAAAGTAGAAACCATTATTGGTGATTTTTATAGTTAGGACAAATAGTGACCAATTGATAAAAGTTTGGATTATTTAAATCCAATTTACCAAAAAATAATGAAGATGCAAAACGAAAAATTAATCAAGGATATTTCATGCTACATCGAATATTTGTGTCGTTGTGATTTACTTTTATAAAAACTCTTAAAATATTTTAAAATAAAACCATCGCTTAGTAATTTATGAGTAGGCTTAATAACATGTGTTCTATATATAGACTTCGTATATCATCTGCTTCAGAGCCAGTCTTGAATATAAAAAAAAATTGCAGGGTCTAGGGTCGAAGAAAACTAGACCCTCTTAATTCTAATAAACGTTGATGTTTTGTACATTTTCATATGATTTTTTTATATGTGATATATAAAAAAGAATAAATTTAAAATTTTTTGCCCTCTAAAAATCGGGCCCAGGGTGGTCGCCCACTTCACCCCTATCTCGGATCGGCTCTGGTCAGTTTAATCCCCTACAGACTTAAAAATTTTCTCGACACTAAATATAAAAATTTTTATGTTTTACTCCTAACCTTTTATATTTCATCCCTAAACTTTGTAAACATTATTTTATGTTTTGTTTTTAAAGTATAAATTTTATGTCTACATTCAATATTAGAACTTAAGTTACACTTATAACATTTTACATTCTATTCCTAAAATTTGTATAACATTACTTTTACGTTTCAATGTCAAAATTGTTCAGAAGCAAGTTAAGTTAAATATAATGTATTTTTATTTGACAGAATAATTCGAATTACTAGACATGTTGACGCTACAAGCACGACAACACCATTACTATATACATGCATGAATAATATTATTAACTTCTTTATGTTGCACATGCAAAATCTTCAAAGTTCACACTTAATCCACAAACCCTAGAAAACTTATAATTGGGAAACACATGATCCAGCCTATCACTAAGTGAACATATACAACTAATAAACACTACAAGGATAACAACGTATAGCGACGACAAAAGTCGTCACAATAGCATCCAGATTTCGTCGCTATAGGCTACAGCGACGACAAGTCGTTGCTGCCCAATCGTCCCTATTGCTTCGTCACTATTGCCCGAACTTGTCGTCGCTGCTCATGTCGTCCCTATTGCTTCATCTATAGCGACGACTTATCGTCGCTATAGAACCTATTTAAAAATTTGTTTTTCTTTTTTTTTTGAAATCTAAATTCTGATTTTCAATAAAAAAAAATTAATAATAATTTTGATTAAAATATTATTTTTTTTAATCAAATTCTGTACTATAGGTCAGCAACAACAAAAAAAAAATTATTTTTTCCCCAGATTAAAACCTGCTATAAACCTATTTTTTGCATATCAAATTCAACCTATTTTAAACCTGCTATAAAATTTAAAACAATCCCAAATCTTCAAATTACCAAAAACATAATTATCCTAATGCGCGCATGCGCAATACATGTTTAACACTACACATCCGAATCCAAAGTCAACCATAAACACAATTATCCAAACAAACACAAACAATGTAGTTTTAAACAAACACAAGATAACCCAAGTGAAATCCTATTCACTCTCATCATCATCATCATCATCATCATCTTCTTCAAAGGTTGGTTTGTAGGTATTTTCGAAGAAATTGTCAAAGGCTTTTTGGCGTGACATCAGCTCGTTTATCTGTTGTTGCATCCGTATGTTAATTTCTTGCTGTTCTTGCCAACGAGCATTTGCTTGTCGTAATTCGTCATGCAAATCTTGATTGTGTGGCGTATACGACATACTTGGAGCAACATCCGAGGTTACACTTTTCACCATTCGGCCAACACCTCGAATGTGGCCACACCTCTATCCCAACGACCTTTCAAGTATTTCAACCTCAATAATTGGCGTATCATCGCCACCCGAGCTTGACATGGACTTGTTCTTCTCGTCCATGATTTTACCCTACATTTAATCATTTAAACGGGTCAAAGACATATTACACAAACCAAAAGCTCTTAACGGGTCAAAATTAACCAAACATGCTCATATACACTTAAAACATGTAATTGCAACTACAAACGGGTCAAAATTTACCAAACATACTCATATACACTTAAAACATGCAATTGCAACTACAAACGGGTCAAAATTAACTAAACATACTTATATACACTTACAACATACAATTACAACTCCAAACGGGTCAAAATTTACCAAACATACTCATATACACTTAAAACATGCAATTGCAATACAAACGGGTCAAAATTTACCAAACATACGCATATACACTTACAACATACAATTACAACTCCAAACGGGTCATAATAGCCTAAACTCACATACAAAGACATATTACACAAAACCAAAGTTTCTAACGGGTCAAAATTAACTAAACATACTCATATAAGTCATTATAACCTAAACTCACATACAAAGACATTACACAAGACATGCACTTACCCAATGAGTTTCCGCCAGCTCATTGTACCAACCTGAGCTTCCCTTGCAGTGCATCTCCCTCCAACCTTCAACATGTTTTGCAACCTCGGTTTCTTGGACCTTACAAACAATTAAAATATTATATTAATGAGATTTTAAATATATATTTACACATATAATGAAAATGTTAAGATTTTACTTCAGTGTATCGTCTTTGTGCATAAGACTGCGTCCCATGATAACTCCCATAGAGTTGTTTTGAACGATTTGCTGAGTTTGCTTGAGACCGTTTCTGGTATGTGGGAGTTGTAAATAGCTCCTCAATAACTCGAACCCAAGCATCTGGGTTCATGCCCTCTGGTGGTTTTGTCTTTGCTCTTTCACTGTTATCATAACCTCCAACTTTGTCAAAATGTTTTTTAAACTTTGTCTTTCGATCCTTATAACGGTTTGCACAATCCGATTGGATCCCTTGCTTAATGTCTTCCCAGTACTCAGTGTTATGATATCGTTGAAGATCAAAGTAGTGCTACGAAAAGAAAAGATGTAATAACAAAGCAACAAAAACTTAGAAAATTTAATATAAAAATTAAAATGTATACTTACATGTAATGTGGTAAGGATGGACATTTTGATCTCACCAGGGACTTCTTGCCAACTTCGGTAGTGAAACGGGGCATGCCTATCAACCTCGTTTGAAACCAACCTCACAAACAATTGGTAGTTCTCTCCAACAGCCCTAAATTGGTTGGAGGAGTAGTCAAATTCTAACGGAAGTGGCCTGCTTCCATTTTTTTGAAACTTGTCATACAAGTTTAAGTTTTTTCCGTGAGAACGCTTTTTTGCGGGTTTTGCTACATCCATTTAATCAAAAAGTTAGCAACTACAACTTACAATATTCGCAATCAACATAATAAAACATATAAATACTACAACTTACAAGATTCACAATCAACATAATAAAACATATAAATACTACAACTTACAAGATTCACAATCATTTCGCAAATTATATGGAGGACCGTAAGGAGGTTCATTTCCCCCGTCTCCACCATGTGATCGTGCTACATCTGTCATTCCTTCATTGAAAAAATAATAAACATAATATTAATTCTTAACAAGTTAAAATAAGCAATATAATATGTATCAATTATATAACACAACATATAATAAATGTTAACATGTATATTTAAAAATAAATATGCAATAAACATACATTTATTCGGAATCATCACTACAATATTGGGTGTCTTCAATATTATCATGTGACTTTAACCCGATTATGCTAAAATCATTAGACACCTTATTTTTAAAATTAGAACCAAAACCATTAGGTAGTCTCACTCCTTTAATAAACTTACAAAAATATACTTGATCAGTGGGTGTGAAAGAGTAAGGTGCATGTGGCTGATAAACTTTGTTGTTATTCCTTGTTAGGCATAAGTTTTTTCGAATACCCATATTTTCTAAGTCTTGTCTTGCTTTAGGTGTGTCTTTGAATTTTCATTCATTAACAAAGTACCTAACAAGCTCTCACACACATTTTTCTCAACATGCATAACGCCAATATTGTGTCTTAAAAGAAGAGAAGACCAATAATCTAACTCAAAAAAGATACTTTTTTTGTCCAATTCAACTCAGACGTGGCACGTTTTCTTTTCACACCTCCGTGACTTGGATGTTTTCCTGGTACACGATTGGGAAGACTTTGTAATTGTTTTAACATTAGTATGTTAGTCAATGGCTTTGGAGGATCTCTGGTCTCTTTTTTGCCATTAAACAACAAACTGTCCCTCCATTTATGATTCTTAGTTAAGAATCGTCTGTGACCAATAAAAGCTATTTTATTGGTTACAAAACACGAGGGTGTATCGTCGTTACAAGTAGGACATGCTTTATAACCTTGACCACTCCATCCGGACAAGCTACTACGAGCTGGATAATCGTTTATTGTCCATAATAATGTTGCACGCATCGTGAATACAGTTTTGGTTGATGCATCTCTCATTTGAACTCCATCAATCCACAATGTTTTCAACTCATCCACCAAAGGCCTTAGAAAAACATCAATGTCTTTACCAGGAGATTTAGGACCTGGAATTAGCAATGTTAATATGAAAGAGGACTCTTTCATACATAACCAAGGTGGTGTATTATAGGTTGTCAACACCACTGGCCACATACTATAAGTCTGACCCATGTTACCATAAGGGTTAAAGCCATCAGCAGCCAAGCCCAATCGAACATTTCTGGGTTCTTTGGCAAAATTGGGATATTTTTCTTATCAAATTCTTGCCATGCTTTATCGTCAACCGGATGACGCATCATACCATCCGTTGACCGTCCAGTATAATGCCATGTCATATCTTTTGCCATGAAACGAGAGCTATACTTTCGTTAAAGACGAGAAGTTAAAGGAAAGGAAAGTAACGCAACACTTTTTGTGGTACCTTCTTCCCCTTTGTATTCTTATCAACCCATCTACTTTCATTACAAATAGGACAATTTTGCATAAGAGTATTCTCTTTCCATAACAAAACACAATCATTACGACAAGCATGAATAGACTGATATCCTAACCCAATCTTTCTCAACTTCTTCTTAGCTTCATAATGTGATGATGGAATTTGATTTTCTTTTGGAAATGAAGCTCTTAAAAGCTCTAAAAGTTGATCAAATGAACTATTTGTCCATTTGTTAATCACTTTAATGTGCATTAATTTTGCAAGAAAATTTAAAGAAGACATTCAAGTACAAGTAGGATATAACTCTGTATTAAGCTCCTTAAACAATGCGTCAAATTCTGGATCTAAGCCACCTTCATATTCATCTACATCATCGTCATTTGTATTATGTTCCACCATAACATCATCAATTGCATCAAACATTTCATTGTTTGTTACAGAAGTGTGTGTTTGAAGCCCATAGATTTTCTATCTCTGTAACGTTAGGATACTTCTCACCATGATAAACCCATGTTTTATATGACTATAGAAACCCCCGGTCATGTATGTGGATATAAACCGTACTCAAATTCTGAAGTGACCTATTTGAATTGGCGCAACCTTTACATGGGCAATACGTTTTACCTTCACTATTGACATGATTTTTGGCAATCTCCATGAAGTTATTAAGACCGTTTAAGAAATCCGAAGATCTCCGATTTCGCAAGTTAATCCAACTTTTATTAATTGTCATAACTATATATAAATAAAACAATTAAATAATAACACATATGCATCTAGCATTCAAATACAAATGCAAGTACAAGTACAACAAATATAATAAACATATCAAACCTTATCTATGATGTAAAGCAGTTCTCAAAGATAGTGGATCCTAACCCACTTTTTGAATATTCTATCTCCTAGAGTTAAGGCGGAATGCTGCCGGTTTTCCTTGATATTTAACTCGTTGAAGTGTATACATATCCTAAATAAGATAGAATATTTAAAAAGCAGTCCTAAAACAGGGACAATCCAATATTTAGCTCTATTAGATAAATGTTGGATGGACATGTTCTAATGGTTATTCATAATTAAACATGCATATTTAAAAACAAACTCAAACATAGCATACATAAACATAGCATGCATAAATTTCATATAAATCTTCTCAACATAGCATAAATCGATACACAAGAAGCTATTATATTAAATACACAAAGAAAAGCTAAAAAGTCATGTTACATACCTTTTCAAGATCTTGAATATAAACTTTTCTTCAACCGCAATAATGCCCTAATTTACAATAAAATACAATAAAATCAAATAAATATATATAACTACATAAAGATTACATAATGAAACATAAACTTACACATATGACATACAATTAGTGTAGTTAAAGTTAAAAACATGCACATACACATTACAATTAGTGTAGATAAAGTTACACATACACACTTTTATAATTAACAAATCACATACATATACATAATCAAATATAGAATTGCACATACAAACTTTTATAATTAAAACATAAAAAACACATACATAATCAAACATACACTTGCACATTACAAGTGTATATGAACTTGTAATAATACATATAAATGGAAATACACCAAATCAACATACAATACAAACAATATTTATAGACATACACATACAAATTTTCATGTACATACACATTACACATACACATACACATACACATACACATACACATTACACATACACATACACATACGTATATCGGTATATGGACTTGTAATAATACATCTAAATGAAATACACCAAATCAATATTCAATACAAACAATATTTATACATTTACATACACATACAAATACTAATTACACATTCACCTACACATACACAACACTCATGTACATACAAATACACATATACATACAAAATTATACAAACATATGAACATACACATATACATACAGCCAAATACACAATAAATACAAACATTACATCACACATACGAATCAATATACATTCATACGAACCAAAAAGCATCCATATGAAACAATCTCAAAAAATACCAAAAAAACACTAAATATTGCAAAAAAAAAAGCATATGATAGTTAAATAAACATCCCAAATGATTCATAGCATAGAAAATACCTTCAATGGCCCAAAGATGGTTAAAATCGCCAAAAATCGTCGATGGGGGCGAAGAAACCGAACCTGCGAGCGATCTAGGAAGTCTGGGACGAAAAACCCTATACATAACCCTATAGCGACGACATGTCGTCGCTATAGGTCAATAAACAAAACGGCGCCGTTTGATTTTCACGCGTTTAATTAATTAAAAAATGATAAAAGCCTATAGCGACGACTTATCGCCGCTATTTTTTTTTTTAAAAAATTATTTATTGATTTTCATGTATTTTAATTAAAGAAAATTGAGAAAAAAATTATTTTTGGCTATAGCGACGACATGTCATGCCTAATTATTTTCCCTCAACCGCGAAAAAATTTGGTGTTCCCGCCTAACCCTATAGCGACGACATCTCGCCGCTATATGCAAAGTAAAAAAAATTAGATGGAGCTCTATAGCGACGACCTGCCTTCCTTTCAGGGACGACTATCTACGTCGCTACAGGGGTCGACGCTATAGGCTATAATTGTTGTAGTGAAAAAGGCACATGTACTTTAAAAAAACATGTTTAGCAGCTTGTATTTAAAGCCTTAACAAAACATATTCTTAGTAAAATTCCAAGGTTACAATAGATAAATAATTAAAAAAAAATAAAAAGACTGATTAATGCAAACGTGTAAGTTTAAATACGTTTTGAGTTTAAAACTGAAAGAACTAACTATTGTAACGAAGTAAAAAAAAAAAACATTCGTTTACCCGGATATTAGAGCAAGAGGAAAATAAAAAAAAGAATATAGTAAATTACGGTTTTAGCTTATGTGGTTCTATTTTAACACAAAGTAAAATATTGTATCAACGTATTCATCAAACATAGTTAGGTTTACGGGCCAGAATCGTTATAATAGTTAAGTTTGGAAGCCAAAACTGTTAGTTAGCTAAACCACATTAGATGCATTGATAGAAGATTTGATTTA
The DNA here is from genome assembly GCA_009363875.1 of Mikania micrantha. Lineage (NCBI taxonomy): Eukaryota > Viridiplantae > Streptophyta > Magnoliopsida > Asterales > Asteraceae > Mikania > Mikania micrantha. The sequence goes on from CM018695.1 coordinate 58,508,441, forward strand.
AGTTGAAATTATTAAAGCGCTTTAATAACATCAAAAAGAAAAGCAACCCACAAGATAAAAATAAAAAACTAACAATAATCAAATATACATACTAATAATGTGATTACTCGTTTAAATCCATTATATTTACATATTTTTTAACTTACCCATCTTAACACGTATTTGTTAATTTTGAGTTAATGTATTATTCATCTCAATCAATTATATGCTATAATGATATTCATTTCAACCCAACATTTAATAATTGTTTTACCTATTATCTTGTTATGAGTCAAGATTAACGATAAACGGGTTGTGTGAGCCCCTCTCTCTATTATATTACGGATCGAAATCATTGCAAGGCATGAGATTTGTCACACATATGTTGTGTGGACAATTGTTGTGAAGTTTATAAGCCAAATGGACCCTTTCACCTATCACACTAGTATTTTGGGTTGAGTTCTCATATTTGCCTTGTAACATTTATTAATTAATACATATACATAATGTTTGAAAACAAAAAGTAATATTCGAGTAAAAAATATGTGAGTGGGGAGTGAAAATCTAATTTGTCAGTTAAAATGGCACATTTGTTGCCCTTGAAATCAAGAAGAAAAAGGGTTTCGAGCCTTCGATTTTCCAAGGAGTCAGAGCTATAATTTCGCACTTACTCTCTGTTCATCGAGTTCATGTAAGGAAAGAAAAGAAAGAAAATAGGAGGAAAGGAAAAATATTTTTGTGTTTCTAAGTTTCATTTAACGAGAGAATAAAAAATAAAATAACACATGTTGTTTTCTCGAGGTTCATTTAAGAAGTGAAATGGAGGGAAGTGGAAGGAAAACTAGATAAAATTACTTAGTTTTCCTTTCATTTCGATTTATAAGGAAATGGAAAGAAAGAACTTTATTCTTTTCTTTTCATTTCTTCCCACTTCTTTTACTTTCTGTTATCTTTTTTAATAAACTCTAAAACACAACGTTAAGGTTCCTCACCATAGACCCTATCCCTTTAGTTTGGTGCTTTTTTTCCCCGCTATTATTGATTCGTTATGTATTTCATTTTTTTTTGTTTCATTAGGATTCATGGAAATAAAATTGTAGACTTTATTAGGATTTTCACTTTTAAATTTGTGTATTGATGTTTAAATATGGTATTAGCAAAAAAAACTGTAAGTAGAAACTATCAAGTTATCACCGTTGAATATAATAAACCTTAAAAATAAACCGTTGATTTATGATGCTCATGACAATTTTCATAGTATCACTGCTCATCTGTTATAATAATTGTTGGGAGTCTACAATTAGCTTTTTTAATTTTTGGTATGTCTATTTCAAGAATTTAAATTATAGTTAATAATTTGAATTAAATTTTTTTACCTAAAGTCGGTTGTAAACAATGACCAAACAACAATATTTTGCCATACATAATTTTTAATCATATAACTTTCCAAACGCATGTTCAGGGCATTATATCTATTAAAAATTTCAAATTCATAATATACAAGCTAATATATAGACATTGCTAATTCTAGGACTTATATTATATTATTAATTTATTTATGATGAATATTCTACAAAGTTTACTCTTAATCAAATATGAACGAGCCTAACACTCGGTGAAAAATATACAAATAAAAAGTTACAACTTCATGTACTCTTAAGAAAAATGTTTTGCAACTTGTATTTAATACACTTAACAAAGACATCTAAATAAAATTAAGAGGTTACAAATTGTTGTGATTTGCTTTTATAAAAATAATAAAAAAAATAAAAAAAATTCAAAATACAACCATCACTTACTAATTGATGAGCAGGCTTTATAACATATTATGTTCTATCCATAGACTTTTGTGAACGTCAATTTAATCTCTCACAAATTTTTAAGTTTATCTTTAAATTAAATATTAAAATTATTAGGTTTTATTCATAACCTTTTGTGTTCCATCCTAAACTTTATAAAAGTTAATGTTTTATTTTTAAAGTTTATGTCTACACTCAATATTAAAACTTATGTTTTACTTATAACCTTTTACGTTTTATTCCTAAACTTTATAAAACTATACTTTTACGCTTCAGTGTAAAAATTGTTCGAAAACAAGTTAAGTCAAATACAATGTATTTTTATTCTAAATTCAAATTACTATTACATTTTGGGGAGGCGCAAAAGCACGGTGGGCACCATTACTAGTTATATACTTATATGTATATATATTATTGACTTCTTTACGATGCACATACACACAAATAAAATAAAACGGTGCATGTTTAGCAGCTTGTATTTAAAGCGATCATTAACATTCAAAATGTCACGAGTGATAAATACCAATGTTTTCATAAACAGACCGGACGTCTTACTGGTTACAGGTCGGACCGATCGAACCGGATGACATAATGAATATATATAATAGTGCAAAAAAATTATAAAAATATAAACACAGATTAATCAAACATAAATAACGTTTAAACAAACATAATCATATAATTTGGTTTTAATGTTTCGTTCTTTGAATTTTAGTTAAAAAAAAGATTAAAAAAAAAGAAAAACAAAATCCGGTCCGACCAGTGAACCAGTTCAACCTACCGGTTCATTTAAAGGAGGTTTCACAAGCTCATTTTGGGCCATCCAAGCCACCGGTTCCTGGTCCGACCGACTGGTCCGGTCCAATACTGAAAACCATGATAAATACCATCAATTAACCATCACTGCACGCTATGAAAATTCTAACACTTAACTAGGTTTGAAAGTCAATTGAACAGGTTTTGAATCGTGCAACCGGTTTAAACCAAAATTAAAAAAAAATAATAATAAAAATTAAGTTAAAGTTGATATCACATGAACAATACTAGAAAAGCTGCCCTCTTGTTTTGTTACATTTCTTTGTAGATTTTGGAGGGGTCGAGGCCTGCCTGCACAGATTGAACACTAGTATTAGTTAGATATAATAAGATAATACCTTAAATCATATTATATGGGAGGCTTAACACATAAGAATTTTATAAAAAAAAAATGTTATTTTAAACAGAAAAAAAAAAAAAGGACATATATGACCCATTATACATAATATCTCATAACGTATGTTGTTACTATAGGAGAATGATGATGACCTTATGCATCCCAGCATTAAGGAGGGCAAACATAGCACCAGATGATATAACACTAGGACCCTTCATGCCTGTAACCAATGATATCACCACTCCATAACCAAAACCTGAAACCATACTGGAATCATGCATGCATGCATGCATGTATGTGATCAGACAATTAATAACCCAACACATATATATACAGGGGAAGGTTCCCCTAAAAAGTCTTTTTTGCCTAAGAAGGCTAAAAAAGATTTTTAAAAACTCGAAACCGACCCAAACAAACTATGATTGAATTCATTTTAACATCATTGGAACCCGCTTGTAATTCCCTAAAACCTAAACCTTAAATCATAAACAATAAAGCCTAATAATAAAACCAAAATTATAAAAACAAACCCTAAACCTAAAGATAAAACCTAAAAGCTAAAAAAGATGCTTTAAAATCCAAACTCTAAAACTATTTGTTAAAGCTAAAACCAAAAAACAAATATTGTAGGGTTCGATGAGACGGTTCCAATGTCATCGAAATGAGTTCAATCGGGGTTCGTTTGAGCCGGTTTTAAAGATTTTTAAAATTCTTTTAAGCCTTTTTAGGCAAAATAGACTTTTTATTTGATCCTTGCTATATATATATATATAAGCTTACCTTGTGTAGACATCATCATCCTTGTCTCTTATAGTACTCGCCATAAATGATATGGTGGCATTAGAAGCCATCATTATAAGAAAGTAATTAGTCCTTTCAAGAAAATCTCCAAGTAAAAAAGATCCTACCAATGGCTTGAACCCTCCACAATGCAAAAGAAACTGTACGTGTGTATTTATATAATATAATATAATATTAGTCACAAACAAAACAAATTAACCAAAAACAAACAAACCCAAACCAAAACTAAGACACAACTAAAACCAAAACCTAAATGGCTAAATTAAACTAAACTATTGTACGTGTTGTGTTTGTGTTGTGTTAAGGTAGGTTGATAATTAACCTGTGACTGTGGCGATGGTCTAGGAATGGAACAAATTGAGCAAATCGTCGGCATAAATCTTTCATAATACAAACTCAAGGCGGCGGGGATGCCGATACCCACGTAAGTAGCCGCGGCAGCTTCCCTGACGGAGGGTAAACGCCGTTTAGTAACGGCAACCCAATTCTTGAATCTTTTCTCAAAATCAAAATCATGATTTTGTTTGGCCCACCATCTCTTAAACATTTTCTCAAAATCACGGTAACCATTCACCGTTAAATCCCATCTCTTTGCGCACACCATCTTTCTTTCTAAAACGAAATTATAGAAACATATGCAGAATTAGAACACAATTTCACAGATCAATGATAAAAATGAAAGCTCCATTAGAGGAAAGTGGTACCTGCGTTGGGTCCTGTTGCCATCTCGATCAACTGTTGTCACTTGTGAGAGAGATGACGATGGTAAAAAAACAAAATTAACATGGGGGTGAAAACCTAGGCTAGGTTAGTAGATGTCTCTAGGCCCGTTATAGGCCCGTGAGACACTTAATGATTAACGGGCCAAGAAAAAAAATTTGAAAATAGTTTCGAATAGAGTAATATTATTATTCGGGAGAATTTCATATATATCCTTGCAAACTTATTAAATATCATATATATTCAAATCAAAATTTTAATATCAAATATATCCTTCTCTAATATCTAAAATATCATATTTATCCTTATTAATATATTTCACTAAAAATTATTTCTGTATATTACCATTTTACCCTTAAATTCCATTATATCAAATGTATCCTTCTCAAAAAGCTAAAATTATTATAAATACTCATTTTAATATATTATATTTACTTGTTTCTCATACTATCTTTGTATTTTTTTTATTTCTTTTATTTTTTTTATTTTAAAGAAAATATATATTTTTGCTCTAATTTACATTTTTACTTTGACTAAAAACACAACATCAACTTCAAATTGTCAACAATAACAAATTAAAATAGTTGCACTAAATGCAAAAAAAAAAATCGTTCAGATATGAAGCAACAATTATCAAAAATGAAAAATAAATCCCAACAATTTGACATGAACAAGTTATTTTCGGGAGTATTTTTTTCCCATTCCTCGTCCTCTTTTACTAGTTGATGTTTCAGATTGAGTAAATTCTTGAGATGATGGGTTCTTGCATGTTCTTGCTTGGTGTCCGTACTCACAACAGCGTGGACATTCGTGTCTTTTTTTTGGCTCATCATGTGATAAAATTCTATTTTTTTCTTGGTCTTCCAGGCGGACGTTTAATGGTAGGTGGGTATATCTTCTCTCCTGTATCTATGCGCACCCACTGATCCTTTGTAGGCATAGGAGCAACTTCCAAAGCATAAGCTGCTTTAAGTTTCTCAATGGTGAAATACGAATCAACATATTTGTCTCAATTTATATCTCTAATGAAAGCAATAAAAGCTGCCGCGTGCACACATGGAAGACCTTTGACTTGCCAAACCCGACAAGAGCATTTCCGCTCATCAAGTAACACCTCCCAACATTTTCCCATGCATTTCACCTCAGCTCGATTTTCACCACTTCTACAAATTTCATATTCACCCAAGTTCTACAAACAACAAGAAATGATATTAGTAAATTTAAAGTTGTTATCTTTAATACAAATTTCGAACATTACACTTGCCTTAGAGATTTTGTTGAGATAATTCTTAGCATTAGGTACTAAATTGCCCTTCAACTTTTGTAGATTCCTCCTTTTCTTATCAAATCGTATCATAATCTTTTCTCTAATAGAATCCAGGAGATCAAGTACTGGTTGATAACGCAATTCACCTATCCAAGAATGAAAAGCTTCAGAAATATTGTTAGTAATGTAATCACACTTTGCTGTTGTCCCAAACTTGCATCAACTCCATATCCTTTTATGATTCTCACAAATGTATGTAAACGCTTCTTTACGTGCTCCAGCAATCTCATTTAACAGTCTTTCATGCTCAGTAATACTATAGGTCCTTGCAGCTCGCCATAAACTTTTACTAAAGAACTCACCACGAAAATGTTTCTTGAAATTGCTATACAAGTGTCTAATGCATTCTTTGTGTTCAGCTGTAGGATAAACTTGTGTTATTGCTAATTCTAAACCTTTTTGCATGTCTGATGAGATAACAAGACCATTCGGCATGCCGATTGCTTTTTTAAGCAACTCAAGAAACCAAATCCATGAATTTTTGTTTTCTAATTCAAGTATACCGTATGCTCCTGGAAAAATGGAATTATTACCATCTACACTTGTTGCAGCTACTAGTACAGCATTAAACTTTCCTTTCAGATGACAAGCATCAAGAGCAATGTAAGGGAGACAACCATCCAGAAACCCTTTGGAGCAAGCTATTAGTGATATAAAAAAGCGTAAAAATTGTTTCTTGTTTCCATTGGTCTCATTGTTAATATCAACAACACTTCCTGGGTTTCTGTTTAGTAGTTCTTCTTTGAAATCATTCATCTTCATGAACGAGTCTTCCCATTTTCCATACATATCATTGTAAACTTGTTCTTTCCCTCTATAAACTTTAAGGTATGATACGTCAACGTTGTAGTTCTTCATAACCCATTTTCTAAGGTCTGTAACAGAGACATCCCCATCAGATTTTAGCTTGTCAGTAAATACACTAGCAATCCTGTGACACCCGGCAATTTCAGGTAAATTGCAACTCTTATATTCTTTACATTTCACATTCATACTTGTTGCATTTCATTTAATTACGTTTAATTAGATGAGTTGAACACAAACAACTACGAGACGATAGTTCGTGGAACTATCGAATCGTACATTGCACATTGGTTTTGGAAACCAAGTGTGGCAACCACAACACTTACACAAAACAATAATTCGGGGAATTATTAAATTGTGCATCACACGTTGATTAGGATTAATCAAGCGTGCAAACACTTCGTTAGACACAAACACAAACTATTGAAGATCATTCGAGGAATTATCGAAACACACACACGAGTCTCACGAACGTTGGTGATCAATCAAACTTATGTGCTATTATATGATTATGTGCTTAAACATGTATTAGATGTTAAGATAAGCGTTAGGAATCGATTATGAGCGAAATCGTTTCAACGAAAGCGAAAAACAAGGATATGGACCCGTCGCGGTACGCGACAGGTTCCTCGGCGAAAGTCTTCGCGGTACGCGAAGCAAACCGGGAGTCGAACTCCCGAATCCTATAGCGGTACGCGATGAAAACTTTTGATCGGCCTCCGCGGTACGCGAAGGCCATGCAGATCAGATTTTCTTTATAATCAGCCCCATCTCACTTCTATCCGGTTCCTTTGCAAATCACTCGAACATTCACACCCATTTGCGACCAAAACCCACTGATATCTACCTTAAAACCCCCTGGTAACATCCTTGAGGCTCTTCTTTGCAACCTTGGAGTCATTTGGAGCTCTTGAAGCACAAGGAAGGTCTTGGAAGCCATCGAAAAGCTTGGAGCAACCATCAACCCACTGGAATTTCATCATCAGTAGCCATCTCCACCGAATCTCAGCTTTAAGGTAGTTTTAATATGATTTTTAGTAGCTAGATCGTACATGCAACGGGTTAAAACCCACATGCAACTCCGTTTAGTTATTGTGCTCAAATTTGTTGGTGATTTGATGAATAGGTGTTGTAGATTTACTGATTTTGATGCTTAGAAATGTTAGAATTGAGTTTTGATTAAGTTAGGCTTGATTTGATAATGTTTTGGTGCACTTGCCATAAAAGGAAACTTTTATGTTGCAAGTCTTGGATTTGTAACGATCTAGACATGTTAGACATGTCTAGATATTGTTAAATGTATATTGGAGTGTTTAGAAACACATTGGGGTATTTGATTTTGTCAAAAACTTGGTTTTATAGAAACTTACTAAAAATGGAAACTTTTAGAAATCAAAAGAGGGCTTTTGATGTTTTAAAGTGTTTTGATGAACTTGGGATATTGAAATATGTTTAGAAATGATTTCTAAGCATATTGGAAACCTTGATTTGCGAAAACGAGTTTTAAACGGATACTTTCCAAATAAGGAAACTTTATTTGGGCAAAACGGCATAAATGGTGATTTATGCGCAAACGACGTGTTTTAAGAGTTTGAACGTGTTTTATAAACATACTGGAAGTCATTAGTTTTATGAAATGGAATTTCATAACCACACTTTCCTAAAGTGGAAACTTTCTAAAAATAGCAACTTATGTGTTTAGAGTCATAGGATGCATTTTGGTGTCCTATGTGCATCAAGGCACATGAACACAACAATCTGTCACCAACGATTCGTCGAGACAACACTAGTCAAAACACACTCGGTTGAGCACACCGACACTTGGAGTTGTATGGGATACAACGCACCACAAAACACATACTCACACCTATATGGCTATAGGTGCATACTAGCAGGTGCTAGCACTCGCAGCCGCGAACACATACACACCGGGACTACTGTAACAGGTGAGTTCACGGCCCCTTTTTCTATTTTCTACCTTGGGGGAGAAAACATTGCAAACAACTGTTTTGAACAACTTACACACTTTTGGTTATTTTTGTACATGCTAATATCGTATATGCATATGTGTGGCATTCATCCACAAAACTGATAAGTCCTCATTAAACACACCTCGAACCGTTAATAGCGCGTAGCGCTCAGCGTGGTAATTCTGAATAGTACTATTTGGGCCTGACAAGCCCCACTGTTGCGAGCCGTATGGCCACCCCGACTGGAGGTCGGAACAGTGCATAATTGACCAAACAACATTTACCATATCTTGGATGGATATGGCGGGAGGCAGCATGTTAGCTTCGGTTGCGAACCCGCATATGATATAAAACATATTGACTAGCTATCAATTGATATTGCATTGTATTGAAAAATAGACCTGCTAAACATTTACTTTAAACACTTGATGTTTACTGCTGATTACAAACCTGTGTTCTCACCAACCTTTGTGTTGACCTTTTACTCGCATGTTTTCTCAGGTAACTAAGGCACGCGCACAAGGAATATGATGCTAGGCTGGAGTCGCATGCATCTGTTTAAGTGTCTTAGTCTATTAAACATTGTGTTCATTTGATCATGTTACTTATGTATTGTCAAACATCTTTAATCGCTTCCGCAACTATTGTTACTTAACATTTTGAAAACCGTTTTAAATTAACGCTTCCGCTACCTATGAATGTTAAACTGTTTTGTTAACATATATTTTATTTCCGCAACTCTGATTTTACAAACTATTTTATCCAAGTTATTGGACGTATGTATGAAACCAGACATATAGGTCTCGCATGTTGTGTGACCGGAGACTGCGATCCTGACAATCTGCCGCCGCTCGCGCCCCGGAAGGGACGGGATTTCTCGGGGTGCGACAAATCCACCCTTGAGTTGCAAGTTTATTACCACCCTTGTTGCTTCGAGTGCAAGAATGTGCTTCTACAAATTTTTTTACCTACACAAATATAATGTGAACCAAATTATTACAATTGATTTTCAAGAAAAAAAATAATCTTAATAAAAAACTATAAACTTACTTCAAAAGTAACACCATCTTGTGTGATAGAAGCATGAATTCTCCAGTTGCACTCTAAGTGTGCACACCTTGCTGTGAATCGTTTCAGGTCACTTTTCACAATGAAATACTCAAATTCATTCACAAGTGCATAATGGTTTATAGCTCTTCTAAATTGGATCACATTTTGAAATTTTGAGTTTACTTTCATGATTGGGCTTTTTTTGCCATGTGAAGAAGCTTCCCCTTCGTCCTTCTCTGACTCAATTTCATTATCAATATCATAATAGCTATGATAACTTTCATCGCTAAGAGAATATTCTGATTCTTCGTCACCATTTAGTTCATCTATAACTTCATCTTGAATACTGAACAAGATATTAAATTCTCATGAAAATTACATTAGGTGCACAAGATATTAAATCCTCAAAAAAATAAAAATGTTTATACCTTTGTTCTTTTGCCTTGGTGTCAATGTTATTTTTTGTCGACACATAAATAATTAACTCTTTCTCCATCTCGTACATACTAAGCATTGACTCAAAATTCTCATTAGAATCAAGGTTAATAAAAGTCTGCTCTCTTGCAAATTTGTCAACAAAACAAGTTGAGAAGATGAGATCCCTATCTGACGGATAATGATTCCTAACTTCTACAAGTAAATCTTCCAAGTTGTACGTGAATGCGTCTATGTAAATACATTTTTGAAAGCCAAAACAATATCGTTTCGTAGTTGAATTCTTAGCTAAGCGAAAGTAGCCACCGTATTTTAGTTTTAGCTTATATTTTAAAGATACCGACCTGCAAAAAGTTTATTCCAACTTTAGACTTTATGTATCACAACCCAATATTAGAACATAAAAAATAGAAAATTATTCACGTACTCAAGTCTAGGTGATTGAACCATAAACTCCCATGTTGGTGTAAAAGAGTTATTTTCAGTCTCGTCCATCTTAGATAATCAAAAACAACAACGAAGTAAACAATAAAAATTGAGCATCTAATCAAATAATGGATAATATATATATATATATATATATATGTATATAAAGCGTACAACAATTAGAAATTACGTAAGTAATCATTACAATGAATATTGGATGGAGACTCACGTGAATAAATGTAGACAAACAGGAAACTTTAAAATCCTTATTCTTGCGCCGACTGAAACGAGAGAGAATGTGGAGGCTGGATTGAAGATGACCTACAACAATTAAGTGAATTAAAATAATAGCCTAATTCTAAAAAGGGTAAAGTTGTCATTAAGTTAAAATTTATTTGAGAAGGATATATCTGATATTAAAATTTTGATTTGGGTATATGTGATATTTAACAAGATTAGAGGGATATATATGAAATTCTCCCTTATTATTTATAAAAACTATCACTTTTTCCTCTCTCAAATTTCAATTTATTTAATGCATGTTTCTCGATAGTGTTGAAGGAGGCATTCCAACCATAAAACATTACTCCGTTGCGGCTAGGGGTGTTCAACGGTTCGGTTTGCGGTTTAAACGGTTTATTCAGTTCGGTTTAAATGGTTTTGAAATTTTTTTTAGCCCAACCATAAACCGAACCGAACCGTATTTGAAATAAGGTAAACCGAACCGAATTCAACCGTATTCAATTCGGTTCGGATTCGGTTTAGAACCGAATAAATCGTATTCAGTCAAAAAGTCTTTTTCCCATATTTTTGTTTTTTGTTTCATGTATCAGAATTATTTGTATTCCAAACCACTCAAATCACACGAAATTAAGCATGTCTAAACATACACAAAATGTTCAAAGTTCAAACACAAACCAACATACAAAAAAAGTTCAAAGTTCAAACAAAAGTCTAAATTCTAAAAGATAAATATTAGATGCCACCATCAAAGCATAAATAAGGAACATTGGTTTTTTCCAGCTCTTCTTCACTCTTCACTCGATTGGTGTCTTTCTCATCTCTACAATAAACAAGCAATCAACAAATAAATATACTATTAGATGTAAACCTTGTAAATATAATGCAATTATTTTTTATAAAGAAACATATGAAACATGAGTTAATGACCTGCTTAAAGTTTATATCTTCAATGCTTTCTTCCACGTTAGATGCAACTCCATTTGAACGAATCCAATCTTAACAACAAATTAAAGCTTCAACGTACAGCTTGAGGAATTAAAGAACTCCTAAATGAGTCCAACACTCTGCCTCCGGTGCTAAATGTAGATTCAGAAGCAAATGTTGATATCGGGATGGCTAAAATATTACGTGCAACAAGTGACAATATAGGAAATGCTGGACTTCTCTTTCTCCATCAACCCAAAAACAGTGAAATCTTGACTTTCAAACCAAACATCATCTCCTTCAATCTCCTCCTTCAGATACCTATCCAACTCCATTTTTAAATCTTCGGTCACACCCAATTCTGCTTTTTGTCTTTTAACCTTAGCCATCTTTCTCTCTCTAAGTGCTTTAAACGTATCATCAACATTGCCAAACAAACTGAAACCTTTAGTACTTGAAGTATCCTCATTCATGGTGTTTAACAATCTGCACAACAAACAATGACACACATTAAGGTTTCATATGTAATAAAGAATATAACAATTAGATCATTGGCGTAGCTTTGTTCAGACAAATGGGGGCGACCACCCCCCTGTTTTTTCTTGCAGTAGTGTAAATTTCTCGATACGTAGTGTAAAATTTTTTAAAAACCTTTATTTCCCCCCTGGAAAAAGAAAAAAATATTTCGCCCCCTGAGATTATGGTCAAGCTTCGCCACTGAATTAGATGATGCTAAAAAGAACGATTCAAGTTTTTGATGCATCAATCATAATTAACTTACTATAATCTGCAAAACCAAAATACTTTTTTGATGAGCTGATGAGCATGCCCTATTGCCCTGAACTAAAGTAGTTTTATAACACCAAAGGTAAGCATTATAACAACTAACAAGACATATAACAAAAAAAAAATTGAATCTGATGCTTAAACAAACAGTTCAAAAAAACAGTTTATTAACATTATTAACCCTTGAGAATTCAAGCAGTTCATGATAACAAACAGTTAAAAAAAATTTGATTTTGATGCTTAAATTCAAGGGCGGCCCGGGGGAGGGGCAAACCCGACCCCAGTCCCGGGCCCATTTTTTAAGGGGGCACAAAATTTTTTATATATACGTATATATACAGATTCAATCAAATGAGAATTAATAAGGAGAATCGAACTAAAAAGAAACATTTATAAACACATTATTTAATGGTGCAAAAAATAATTTTTCTTAAAGTATATTAAGTTACTTTCATGTCCTTTAAACTAAATATGTCAATTAGTTCGGTTAATGGTTTATTCGGTCTGGTTTAATCGGTTTTCAATTTTTTACCCTATCAAAAAACCAAACCGAATTCGAGAAGTGATTTGGTTCTAATTTCGGTTAAAACCAAATAAACAAATTGAAAGCCAAATAAACCGCTTAAAAGTCGAATAAATCGATCCAAATAAACCGAATTCAATTGAATAAACCGATTAAAACCAAATAAACCAATTAAAAACCGAATAAACCGATCTGAATAAACCGAATTCAATCGAGTAAACCGAATTCAATCTTATATATTATTAATAAGATAATAAATTTAAATTTGAATTCGGTTTAATCGGTTAACCAAACAAACCAAATTTATAAAAAAATTGGAATAAAAAACCGAAATTCGGATATGGTTAGGTACCGAACCGAAAACCGAATTCGGAATTTTGATACAATTAAAACCAAAATGAAAACCGAATTTAGAATTCGGTTCGATTTTTTCAGTTACGTATACGTTTCGGTTTTCGGTATTAAACGGTTTTTTGGTTTTTTTAGCACCTCCACTTTAATATTTGAATTCATTAGGGGGCCTTTTTTTCCGGTTCGTCCTGGGCACACCAAATCTCAGGGCCGCCCCTGCTTAAATTCATTACAACAAACTCCAAATGCATGTTCAAAGTTCATTACAACAAACATTCATCCTTAATTTATTAACATTTGAGAAATGTGACTCAAAAATGGTCCTAAATTGTCACACCCCGAGCCGGCGGGAACGGATCGGGTTTTCCCGTCGGGCGGAAGATTCCCGGGGCGCGATATCTTGAGTGATAATCGAAATGATCAGATTGTTTACATGGCACATGATAAATAATGAGAAATCCTAACATGACATATAATATAGAATTACAAAGTTAAATTACACAGTGCGTGTTCATAATTTAACTAAGTAAATCTAATCAAAAGAATCAATGAGTTTATATCTTGTATCTGTACAAGATATGCAAAAGTGATTCACTGTGTCATCCCAAAAGTATGCAAGCCAAAAATAAGCTAGGTCTTCTAAAAGTCCATTAGCTTAATACTTGCGTCTATGTATCTACACCTGTCCGTCACCTAAGAAAACATGCATTTAAAACAAAGTCAACACTAGGTTGGTGAGTTCATAAGTTTTGTAATTGAAAACCATTGAATTTATGTCAATTATGTTCATAATGTTTCACACAAATTGTATTGATAATTGAATCCCATGTTCACACAATGTCCTCTCCATGGTTGGATGTACAGATAATGTCTCATCCAGTCAAGCATGCTTATATATAGGGGCATACGAAAAGATCAAGCCCAGACGCCACCCCACCACATGCTTAACTGCACTCGACACTACCTGTAATACAACGATGGATACCCATTTCCTTTCACCCATGATTTCCCGGTATGTTTATCTACTCAGTAGTAGGAAAGAGATATAATTATCTCTGTTAACCATTCCTTATGGAATGGCCGGCATGTAAAGTGACCCAATGAATAAAAATAAGAGGTGTAATCATCCCTGTTAACTAATCCTTATGAATTAGACGGAATGTAAATAAACCAATGATTGAATAGAGAGACATAAAATCTCTGTTAGTTATTCCTTACGGATTAGCCCGGCATGTGATATAGACCAACAAACAAAGTAAGAGACATAATTGTCTCTGTTAGCTATTCCTTACGGATTAGCCCGGCATGTGATATAGACCAACAAACAAAGTAAGAGACATAATTGTCTCTGTTAGCTATTCCTTACGGATTAGCCCGGCAGGTATGATAAACCAACAAACAAGTAAGAGACATAATCGCCTCTGTTAGCTATTCCTTACGGATTAGCCCGGCAGGTATGATAGCACCACTCGTGCCCGGTAGGTATGATAGCACCGCTCGTGCCCGGTAGGTATGATAGCACCGCTCGTGCCCGGTAGGTATGATAGCACCGCTCGTGCCCGGTAGGTATGATAGCACCGCTCGTGCCCGGTAGGTATGATAGCACCGCTCGTGCCCGGTAGGTATGATAGCACCTCTCGTGCCCGGTAGGTTCATTAAATTACCCTTAGCCCTAATGATTAATGTTCATGATTTACCCAACTGACCTATGGTTAATGTAACCGGCACACTTTGACGGTTATGGGATGTACTCTAAATAGAGTACTAATAGGCAATAGTAGTACATGTAGGGATTGCACCCCTAAGGTGTGTGCATACGATATCATCCTCGATATCACAAGTAAATGTCTCAACTGTTATCTCAAGGTTACGTGTTCTAGTGATCTCGAACAAAGTGTCATAAGAACAAGTCTTATACACGATGTTAGTACTGTGTGAATGATCCTGTTATCATGAAATTATCTTATCATGATGATCATTCATGTCATTAGTAATTGTTATTGGCATGCTATCCATGGTTTTCCCCGTTACCCTATCGTGTAAGAATAATAATCAGTCACAAGATATGTTCTTAACAACTTATATTATTCTCTGGTGTTAATGGATCCTGATTCTAAGATAGCATGTAACATCCTAGCTATTTCGGTTATGATATAGTCAGTCAATCAAGCATGTAATGATAAATGATAATAACGATAAACAATTATTATCTAAATCATAAAATAAGCAATATGGTTAATGAAACTTTTAAGTAAATAAAAGTTTTGCATGTTTCTCAGCCCCGAGCTTTGAAATCAGTAAAGATTAAAAGAAAAGGGGCATATGAACTCACCTTGTTGTTGTATGGTTGACTTAGCTTAGAAGAAGAATGCACGCGCTCTTTGATTGTTCTTGTTGTTGGTTTCACGATCCTGTATTGTTTACACATTAGGTTTGACCCATAAGTAACCCTTGAATACGTGTCTAAGTGTGTTTTAGTGTTAACCTTAAGATTGGTTAACACTTGCGCGTTCCGGTCTTGATCTTCATTCGACCTCACTTAGTCGTGTAGACTCGCCAACACTTATCCCACTAGATTTAAGTTATCTTGCTTGCTCATAAATTTTAAGTTGTCATTTAATTTACTAGAACGACTAATGAAGTTTTAAGTATAAACTTAGATTTATAAATAAAAATGTTAATAACCTTTGTCTCAAATCACCTTATTTGTCTCATACTTATGTTAACATTTTTGTAGTATGATATTATTCACGCCATGTATATGTTCTTTTACTACTCGTTTCCTTGTGTTATCGTCAATTAAACCTAGTGGGTCTCGTGTTGGGCCGAATCAATTTAATGCCTTGGGCCTAGGCAAAATAGATTGGGTCGCGAGATTTGGGCCGGTTCATTGGAATTGGGCCTGATCATGTGTATGTGTCGAATATGAACCTTGGCTAGTCAACTCATGGTGGGCCGGTTAGGTTTCTTTGCCGAATAAATATTCAGAATGTGGGGGTGGGCTGTCATTGGGCCTAAACTGGTTAAGAAAATGGGTGTGGGCTGAAATAGCTACTAGGGCCTGAAACAAAATACAGTTGGGCCAATGAGACTACTATTGGGCCTATCATATTGGGCTTAACAGTGCATGGTCCTTGTGCTTGGGCTGGTCGAATAGATAAGCTGGTCTGCGATGGATTAATTCACCGAGAATATTTAACATCTGGGGTCTTTGGACAGCAAACCTCTCTGGCTTCGTCTAGGGTTCGTTCAAGAAATGGTTCGGCTGGTTAGGATGAAGGTTTGGCTCAAGTGACTAGGCACAGGTTCGCCCACAGTAGGTTGTGCATGGTTCGGCTGTGTATCCGCATCAAGGGTTCGCGACTCAGATAGGCGAACCAGCAAAGTTCGTAGCACAGTGGGTTCCAAGGTTCGCCTAGGGTTGGTCCAAACGGTTCGTGTATAGACCATAAGGGTTCGCCACATGGCTATAGTTCGTCTGAGAGGGTTCGTGATCATGTAATAGGGTTCGACAGACTCATGTGAGTTCGGTTCCATCATCATCAATCCTCTGTATACATGGTTATACATACGTCGTGGTGTACCAGGTTGAGTTGATCGAGGGTATATGACCACAACAGAAGGGTGGTTAACCGTAGCTAAGAGGTGCTCGAATCAAACACACCAAAAACCCTATTTTCGTGGATCTTTGTCGCCTCATACCTCGTTTTTGGCTGGGTAACTCTCTAGATCCGTTGTACTTTCATGTAGAGCTCGTCAAGGGCTTCGCGTGGACACCAAGAACACAAGAATTGGCCAAGAATCGAGCAAGATATTTGAACTTGAAGCTTGAAAATGGTTATCTTCTTCAAGAGAGAGAGAGAAACGAATTTAGGGTTAGAGAGAGAGAGTTGGTGATGTAAAAATGAGGCTTTCAAGCTTTATTTGTGGTTTATATACCCCGAGGGTGTTCGGGTTCGTTTCGGTTGCTCGGTTCGTAATTCGGTCGCGCATCCGGAAAATTACGCGTAATTTAATTGTAAATAATCAAAGAAATTTATTTAAATTAATTGATGAGTTTCAAAATTGTAAAATGTTAATTATTTTATTTTATTAAATTTATTATCTTTCGTGTCGTGTTTCGTTTTCGTTTCGTCAGATCGCGTCACTTACGCGCGTCTTCGTACAGAGCGCTAACTGTACGAACACGATCGTACGTTTCACTTTCTGATTTGGTTTTCTACTTACCAGTCATCATTTCAGAATGTTAAACTCACAGATATGTTTGTGTGAATCGTCACCCACGCAAACACGCTGTCAGTTTATTATTCTTAAAACAACACTGTAATTAAACTGTGAATTGTATTTCCTCACTGTCGGACTCAACTAAACCTCCTGATAACACATTGTTTTCTCACTGATTTGTCGGCCATCTGATTCCTGTCATCTATGGACATCAGATCGCAACCGATTTGTTTTCATTGTTTGTTTGTACTCTGTTGTTTCTCTTGAGTTGTTGTATTTACCGTATTTAAGTTTTTACTTAAACACATACAACGGTGGTTTGTTTTCTGAGTTATGTTATCGTACGACTGTTCCTGTACTGTATTTACACACAGTATAAGGTGAAAGTACACACACCGTACGGACTTGCCGGACGGTTCGGTACTAGTTGTCACATAAATTCTAACAATTAAACGTGAAAACGTGAAACTGTTAAATGGAGTGGAGATCGACTAACTGTGTGTAATCAATCGGCTGTGAAACAGTGAAAGTACCTGATGTAGATTGTAGATCGACAAGAACAGATCGACCGGTCGCAGACTTGCAGATCGACGTCGATGTAGAAGTGTAGAACTTCTGATAATCTGATGTAGATCTACCAAGAACTCAAGAAGCTAAGAAAGTAGGTGGAACTTCGAAGAACTCAAGAGAAGTGGGTCTGTCCGATTGTGGGAACGGGCAAGTGAGGCAACGACGCTTCTTTAATTAGGGTTTAGGGTATCACTAAGATAATATATATATATATATATATATATATATATATATATATATATATGGGAAAGATCAAATAAAAAGTCTTTTTTGCCTAAGAAGGTTAAAAAGGATTTTCAAAACCTTCAAAACCGACCCAAACGAACTCCGATTGAACTCATTTCAATGGCATTGGAATCATCTCATCGAATCCTACAATATTAGCTTTTAGGTTTTAGCTTTAACAAGTAGTTTTAGAATTTAGATTTTAGGGCTTGATTTTTAGCTTTTAGGTTTTATCTTTATGTTTAGGGTTTGTTTTTAATATTTTGGTTTTAGTATTTGGGTTTATTTTTTATGATTTAAGGTTTGGGTTTTAGGGTTCAATAAAACGGTTGCAATGATGCAAAAATGAATTCAATCGGAGTTTGTTTGGTTCGGTTTTCGAGTTTTTAAAAATCCTTTTTAGCCTTCTTAGGCAAAATAGACTTTTTAGGGGAACCTTCCCCTATATATATATATATAGGAGCCGGATCAAATACATGTTAATGTTAACGTACTAAACGTATGATGAATTCTGAACCCTTTGATCAAATAATCAATGGACAAGATCTAGTGGTCCCCACTTTATACAACTTTGTCCACAAAATAAGAGTAAAATATAACTGGAAGGGCAAAAGAGGAACAACCACATTTTCTATTTACAACAAGTTCCACTCGTTTTTTAAAAATTAAATAACTTTTACATGTTTTATTATTTTTTTAAAAAAATTACACCATAAAATTGAGAATTTTATTATCTTTAATACGAGTATAGTATTGTTATAGTTTTTTTAAGTTTTTTTACGTGGTCCGTAATTTTTATGTTTGGTACGTAATTATGTAGTTGATCATTTGATGATACATGTTAAATAACAGTCCGTGATTTTCATATAACGTGGTCCGTGATTATTGGTCTGTGATTATACGTTTTGTCCTTGATTATATGTGTTAAAATACGGTTTGTGATTGTTATATAACGTGGTACGTAATTATTGGTCCGTGATTATCCCGGTGGCCCGTAATTATGGGTGTTAAATGTCAGTCTGTAATTTTATAAATCACAGTCTGTAATTTTATAAGGACGATAATGCCCTTTGCTCATATGACACATGGCGCGATCTTGTGGCTTCCTACGTTTAGAACGTTAATACTAATATGTACGTTAACCGTCCCCTATATATATATAAATACTAATTCGGTTTAAACGGATTAAACCGAATAACCGAATAAACCGAATTTAAAAAAAAACTAAAACCGTAAACCGATCCGAAAACCGATTTCTTAATACGGATACGGTTTAGAACCGAACCGAATTCACAATACGGTTCGGTTGATTTCGGTTACGGATACGGTTTTAAACGGCTTTCGGTTATTCTGAACACCCCTAGTTGTGGCGGTAAAATCAATGGAATTAGTTACTTAAAGAGAAGCATGAGTTTTGTGTTCAAAAAAATGATTGTTACGAAACACAAATTTGTTTTTTTCCCGCACACCTATGGTGTGATTTGATTAAGTATAAATTATTATCGACCAAACTTATTTATAAACAAACTCAAATTTATATTTTTAAAATAATAACTTAAATCATATTATAGGGGATGTTTAATTAGAATTAAAAAAAAAAAACAAAAGAAACTTACATTTCAGGTTGTTATTTTAAAAGGTATCAAGACATATGACCCTTTCATAGAATATATGCTATGAAAGGTGAATGATGATGATGACCATATGCCTTAATTAAATCAATCTTGTTTACACTAAAACTCTTTTTTATTATACATCACTATATATGTGTGTTGGCTAGGGTCATGCCTTCTCTTCCCGTATCAATGGTTAACCATCAAATATCTTACTTTTTTTTAACAGTGACGGATTCTGAATTTTTTGTGAGTGCGGGCAAAAGGAATACAATCAAAATAAGACGGGTTAAAATTAGTCGAGTAATGGCAATCCATATTCGTTTGCTTAACACTATCATAAAACTATATATATATACTTGTTTACTATGATATGTTGATTGTGTCAAACAAAGTTTTTCTACAATTGAAACTAATTTTTTCTTGCACCTATGCAATCAAAAATAAGAAAACAAAAGGCAATTTTAAAGAAAACAATAAATACAAAAAACAGGTAAATTAATCGACTAATTAATCCGTATTACTAGTCTATTCATTTTAATTAGTTTGGATTTATACATAATATGAAATGTTTATCTTAAGGGTTGTTAAAAATTCAAATTAAACTAAAAGATTTAATGCATATATAAGTTTATTAGGTTATAAACCCGTGTATTACACGGATTTAAGAATAAAAATTAAGTGATTTTATATCTATCTCTCCATACATTATAAAATAATTTTATTACATTCTTTTAAATTTGCATAGTTACTAAAACTAAAAATATTTGTTGTACCTTTTTATATTAAAAAAATTTAAAAATAAAAATTTAAATAAAAATGTTCTTAGTGTGTGTGCATAGCATTCGACATACATGATATTTATAATCATATTATAAATTATTAGTATTAATTTAGTGTGTTTATGTAAAAAATTTATATTATTAATAACATTAATGATTACCTTTTGTATTTAAAAATAAACATTTATTTTTGAAAAAAAAATAAAAGAATGTCATATGGCATTTTCTTGAAATAACTATTAGATACGAAGATGCAAAAACTAATCAAATTTCAATACACGACAATAGGAAAATAAAAGAGTTTTTTTATAATTTTAGAAAAACTGAAATATACTGGAAACTTGTTGATGTGATACTAAACTCTGTAGAGTTTGGAGGAGTCGATGCCTGCCTGCACAGATTGAACACTAGTATTAGTTAGATATAATAAGATAATACCTTAAATCATATTATATGGAAGGCTTAACACAAGAATTTAAAAAAAAAAAAAAACTTGTTATTTTAAACAGAAAAAAAGGGACATATATAGGGGTGTTCACGAGCCGAACCGAGCCGAGCTAGGGGTCAGCTCGGACTCGGCTCGTTTTTAAACCGAGCCTGGCTCGGCTCGGCTCGGATTGTAAACCGAGCCTGAAATCTTGGCTCGGACTCGGCTCGTTTTTAACCGAGCTGGCTCGGCTCGGCTCGTTTTTGGCTCGGTTTTTACATAACAAATTTAATATTTGAATCGCATTCACTTCAACTTGGCTCGTTTTCTCCATTGAGTCCTAACTTCTACAAAGGCCACATGCGAGAGATGTCTGGTTGTCTGTAACAGACCGGCGTCTGGCTTTGACCGTGTAATATCCGACCTGCACGTGGCTGAGACCAACCGTCATATGGCTGTAACTGCGCGTGAAACGTCTGGTGTGAGGACTGTGGCTCCAACATATTTGGGAATTATGGTATGAGAAGTAAAAGTAAAGAGACGTGAATATGTAGAGTTGAGAATTAAGAATATGATTTACAATTGAGGGATTAGTGAAACACGTGATTATTGAGATTCATTCCATATTTGTATCATATTTTCTTTTATTTTTTCTTTTTTTATCATACTTACAAAATAATACTAAAGTATATTTATTATTGAAAGTAACCCTATAATTTTATATTTTAGTATAGTATAGTATGTTATACAAACGAGCCGAGCCACGAGCTGAGCATACGAGCCGAGCAACGAGCGAGCTACGAGCCGAGCCAGCCTTTGCTCGGACTCGGCTCGGTTATAAAACGAGCTGGCTCGGTTCGGCTCGGTTACAAACGAGTTTTATTCGAGCCGAGCTTTATCCGAGCTTTTTCCGAACGAGCTACGAGCCGAATCCGAGCTTCGAGCTTTTTGAACAGCCCTAGACATATATGACCCATTATACATAATATCTCATAACGTATATATGTTGGTTACTATATGAGAATGATGATGACCTTATGCATCCCAGCATTAAGGAGGGCAAACATAGCACCAGATGATATAACACTAGGACCCTTCATGCCTGTAACCAATGATATCACCACTCCATAACCAAAACCTGAAACCATACTGGAATCATGCATGCATGCATGTGATCAGACAGACAATTAATAACCAAACACATATATATATGGGCAATGGTGCATATATATATAAGCTTATTACCTTTTGTAGACATCATCATCCTTGTCTCTTATGGTTCTCACCATAAATGATATGCTGGCATTAGAAGCCAACATTAATTATAATCAAGTAATTAGTCCTATCAACAAAATATTGTCCAAGTAAAAAAGATCCTATCAATGGCTTGAACCCTCCACAATGCAAAAGAAACTGTGTGTGTGTATATATATAATATTAGTCACAAACAAAATAACTCCAACACAAAAGTAAAACCAAAACCAAAACAGTAAACTAAACTAAAACAAAAACTAACCCAACCCAACCCTGCCTCAAACCCAAACCCAAACCAAAACTAAAATCAAAACCTAAACTAAACTATTGTGTTTGTGTTGTGTTAAGGTAGGTTGATAATTAACCTGTGAGTGTGGTGATGGTCTAGGAATGGAGCAAATTGAACCAATCATCTGCATAAATCTTCACCATACAAACTCATGGCGGCGGGGATGCCGAAACCCATGTAAATAGCCGCTGCAGCTTCCCTGACGGGGGGTGAACGTCGTTTAGCAACGGCAACCCAATTCTTGAATCTTTTCTCTCAATCAGAATCAAAATCATGGTTTTGTTTGGCCCACCATCTCTTAAACATTTTCTCAAAATCATTGTAGTAACCATTCACCGTTAAATCCCATCGATCTCTTTGCACACACCATCTTTCTTTCTAAAATGAAATTATATATAGAATTAGAAACACAATTTTACAGATCAATGATCATATAGAAGAATCTTGAACAACATTATTAATTAATGATAAAAATGAAATATCCATTAGAGGAAAGTGGTACCTGCGTTGGGTCCTGTTGCCATGATCGATAAACTGTTGTCACTTGTGAGGGAGATGACGATGGTAAAAAACAAAACATGGGGGTGAAAACCTAGGCTAGGTTAGTCGATGTCTATAGGCCCCATGGGCCCACTTTGATGACCCTTGGTCGTCAACTTTCATGGGCCAAGAAGAGTTTACGGCGTATGAATAGAATAATACTGTTGTTTAAATAAAGAGTAAATGATTTGATAGTATTTTACTTTTGGTTCCTATGTTTCGTAAATTACACATATGATCTCAAATTTGTGTAACAAATGTGCAAAGAACCATATCGGTAATTTACTCTTAAAAAAATCACTACTTTTCCCTCTCAAATTTCAACCTATTTAATGATTGTTTCTCGACAGTGTTCAAGGACGCACTTTCAAATTTTGTAGCCAACCATAAATCATTACTCGGTTGCGGCAGTAAAATCGATAGGATCAGGTAATTAAAGAGAAGCATGAGTTTTGTGTTCGTAAAAATGAGTGTTACGAAACACAAATTTGTTTTTTTTTCCTACACAACTTTGGTTTGACTAAGTATAAACTATTATCGATCGAATTTATCTACAAACAAACTCAAATTTATATTGTTAAACTAAAATGTATTAGATATAGTAATTAGATAATAGCTTAAATCGTATTATAGGGGATGCTTTAATACATTAGAATTGAAGAAAAAAAGAAGAAGGCATTTTTGGTTGTTATTTTTAAAGGTATCAAGACATATGACCCTTTCATAGAATATGCTATGAAAGATGAATGATGATGATCACCGTATGTAAGTCTTAAATCATTCCTAGTTTTAACAAAGCTTTTGCCATGTTCCTAGTTTTCTTCCCATCGATTTTTAGCTTAAATTCATGGAGCATAGTTGTGCGTTGTTGTCAACACGACAAAGAGTAAACCAATTTAAAAAAAAAAAAATCATACGAAGACATAAAAGCAAAGATAATGGAAAAAATAATGTTAGCAATGTCGTTGTAGTCTGTAAGATACTAAAATGCAACTAAAAAACAACACTAAATTAACAATTGTTTGTATAACTCGAAAACATACTTTGTTGTAATACTGAACGTTAAAGGCGTTCTCCCTACAAGCTATTGTTATGCACCTTGCTTAGAGCTTGGGATACTCGGTTGTGTGTTTATAAAGAGTCCCTCCTCCACTCATATCAAATGACTTATTAATATTTGTTATTGATGTAGGATACTATTACGCCTTATTTGCGGTGCACACATATAATGTGTGTGTATAAATATATGAGCCCTCAATAGGACAAAATAAAATTTCACTAATTTTAACGTTATTTTACTTATTTTGTGAAAATAACGTTAAAAATGTTGGGATGATCAACTTCAAACAACAAATTTGAACCAGTGACTCTTTCGGAATAACCTCTCTATCCCAACTGATCGAGACAGGGTAAGGTTTGTATTTATCTTTCCCCTGAAACCCTACTGTGGGTAACTTTGTTTCTTTGATGTAGGATCCCATGTGCATAAGAATAAAAAATATAAGTCAAGACACTATTCATCCCTTACCTTAGTAATACAATTTGCAACTATGTCAGGGAGGAAAAAATCAAGATCATAACTTAGTACTGTTATAAATAAATAATATATATAGCCCTTATGATTAGTAAATTAATAGATCAATTACTTAATTACTTTTGGAGATAGATAATTATTTGATTAACGTAATTATCCATATTTATCCTAATTAGGGTTTTCCCTTGAGTTTATATATAAAGACATTAAGGCTCACATAATAACTTTACACTTAACATCATAATCATGTTTCTCCTTAAGAGAATTCGTGAACTCCTAAGAGCCTCTTTACAATCTCATCCTAACTATACACCCTAAACGGGAACCGATCGAATCGTCGTCTCTCAAGCATCATGTCAGGAATCAACACAGCGTTTACTGGATTCACATGTTTCATCTAATATATATCATTGTTACTGTTTTCGTATATGTTTATATTCATAATCAGAGGAATCGAATCAACAAGTACTGTAGATACGTGTCGTCAAGGTTCAAGTTTTACAAGGGTTAGCTAAACGTACTCACCGTACATGCTAATAAGTAATTTATTCGTTTTGAAATAAAATGTATTTTTTAATATTTTAAAAATAATAAAAAGTCATATTTATATATTAAAAATAGGTTGGGTTGGTGCGAATTGAATGTGTGTGAATAAAAACCTATGGTAGGAATTTAGTCGGAAATTACCGACAAGTTTCCAACAAATTATTCAGTTACGTCATAAACTTGTCGGAACCGTCCGACCATTTTCATACAAATATTATATTTTTGTTTTTTTCAAGCATTACACATCGATTTTTTTTCGCTTTTGTTTTTCGATAGATTCATTATAAATGATACTATTAAGCTTTCGTGTGTGTTTTCATGTTCGTAACAAAAAAAAATAAAAGACTATTTTTTATTTCCGATGTATTTCCGACCATTATTCAAAGATTATATCATATGAATAAAAAATATATTTAATTACAGAATTGGCTTCAACCGTTTAACCGAATAACTGAACAAACCAAATTCAAAAAAACAAATAATCCGAAAACTGGACCGATCACCAAATTCATAGTTCGGGTAAGGTTAAGAACCGAACCAGAGACCGAATTCACAATTCGATTCGTTTTTTTTGTTACGTATATGGTTCGGTTATCGATTCGGGATAAAAATGTAATGATATAGAAGAAAATATTAACAAAAATGAGATTTCAAATTTTCATTTATTAAAGATAATGAATATTTTAATAAACCTATCGTAGGAATATAGTCGGAAAACTCCTAAAATTTTCCAACATAATTGATTGCCAACACCTCCAGATTCTCTATCTTGATGCCCGAGCTCCACGTTTCTTCTTACCATAACTTTAACCTGACATACATACTAAAATGTCAGCTTACGCTGGTGAGTTCTAGTTTTCATAAAACATTGTAAACCTTTTGTTAAGTTAAAACATGTTTAACATAAAACATCATTTCGTTCACATAATCCAAAACGTTGTCACATAAACATCCTAATCATCATCATCATACAACCACTGCTACCGAGCGTAACAGTGGGCTTATGCCGGCACAAGGCTCCATAACCGTTGATCTGACCCGTCGAAGCGTTCTGCAGATCCATACTTACCCAGTAACAAGTACTGGAGCAACCATACTTACCCCATATGAATATGGGAGCAACGTCATACTTACCCCGTAACGAGTACGGGAGCAACCATACTTATCCAGTAACAAGTACTGGAGCAACCATACTTACCCCATATGAATATGGGAGCAATGTCATACTTACCCCGTAACGAGTACGGGAGCAACCATACTTACCCAGTAACAAGTACTGGAGCAAGCATACTTACCCAGTAACAAAAACTGGAGCAACCATACTTACCCAGTAACAAGTACTGGAGCAACCATACTTACCCTATATGAATATGGGAGCAACCATCATGACATGATACATTTATAACATATCATCATTCAGCATAACATTGTAACATTATCCTAATAACATAGGATTTCTCATAACAGGCTATGCTAGTATCATATCATCATAACATCCTGGCATCATACACATGTCATGCTAGCAGCACGTCATCATATCATTTATCATGGCATCATAAACACATTATGCTAGCATATAATCATCATAGCATGTTATCATACAATTCATCATCGTAACTTACTAACGGGCATTCGTCATACTTAGCATACTTTAATGCATAAATCATGCAATCACATAAACATGCATACATAGTCATGGCACATCATCATTCGTTCATCAGCATCATAAGCACATAACATCATAAACATAACAATAAGCATGTATGCCAGCCCAAAACATTAAACATAAAATAGGGCGTCTAGAACTCACCTGATAGTAGACTCTTGTTTCCTTAGCCGAACTCCTTAGCTAGGCCTTAAGAACCTACATCAGTACATCTTGTCATTACATATCATTCTTTAGACTTAGAATGTATTCTAAGTCCTCATAACCTCCTAACCAGTCCCCAGCATTCGAAAAACCATTCTGTTCCCGAACTGCTTAAGTACTCGAAGACCAGGATACTCGAACCATCACTAGTACTCGAAATGCTAGTGTACTCGAGTTCCCATGAGTACTCGAATTCCCATGTGTATTCGAAGCTAGTGTACACGAAACTAGGGTACTCGAAACAAATGCACTCGAATCAGTGTATTCGAACTAGTGTTCCCGAACCATACCTAGTTTCGAGTATTCCCCTTTGTGCATATTTCGAGTACACATCTTTTATGCATAACTTCATTACAGAAAACTATTCAATACTTGGGGAGCTAGTTACAGGTTCCTTAGGTTGTTATCAACACACTGGAATCTCAAAGTTCTGGACTTTATGCATAAAGATGTGAGCTTTATGTATAAGTTCACTTTTGTCTAAAAATCCTAACTTTTTAGTTTAGATCACTTACTTGATGATAAATGGTCACTCCCGTGGATTCTCTTGCGTTTCCTCTTCTGTTTGGTCGATCAAATGCTCGATCTTTGAAGTTCTCGAAATCGCCCCCTTCGAGTTCTTGGGAGAGAATGCTGCCAGCCAAAGGTTAGCACGTTTCCCAAGGCCCACCTATTTATAGGCACTGTACCCGTACTCGAACAAGGGAATTTTCGACTACCAAGTTTCGAGAGCTAGTGTACTCGAAACCCCATTTCGAGTACACGATCTCGAGGCCTTGACTAGGTTATTTTTCGTCCATTTTACCCAACAAGCATATTATCTGTTAAACATTCGCGAATTCAAATAACTTGTATTTAGAAAATTCAGGATGTTACAAGTCTCCCCTCCTTACAATAGGTTTCGTCCCGAAACCTGCCTCGTTACATATCGAACAAATGGGGATACAACCTCCTCATCTCTTCTTCCATTTCCCACGTAGCGTCTGAACCCTTCCGATGCTTCCACCATACCTTGACTTGCTGTACCGTTTTGTTCCGCAATTGCTTCTCCTTCGTATCCACGATCGCGATTGGTTCTTCAATGTAGTTCAGTCGGTCATCTACCTCAATGTCATCCAAAGGAACATGTGCCTGCTCGTCTGCCAGACACTTCCTAAGATGTGATACGTGGAAGGTAGGATGAATCCCGTTCAGCTCCTCTGGTAGGTCCAGTCGATACGCGACTTTCCCTACCCTTGCCTCTATCCGAAACGGTCCGATGTACCTTGGACTTAACTTGCCTCGCTTTCTGAATCGAATGATTCCCTTCCATGGTGATACTTTCAGCAACACTCGATCGCCAACATCAAACTCGATCGGTCTCCGACGCTTGTCAGCGTAAGACTTTTGGCGATCTTGTGCAGCTTTCATGCGTGCTTTTATCACCCGTAACTTTTCTGCCATATCAATTACTGCAGCTTTATTTCCCATCTCTTTCTGTCCAACTTCACCCCAACATACCGGGGTCCTACATCGTCTTCCGTACAACGCCTCATATGGGGGCATTCCGATACTAGAATGGTAGCTGTTATTATAAGAAAACTCCACCAATGGCAAGTGGTCATCCCAGCTCCCACCAAAATCGATAATGCATGCCCTAAGCATATCCTCCAACGTTTGAATAGTCCTTTCAGACTGTCCATCCGTTTGGGGGTGGTAGGCGGTACTGATGTTCAGCCTCGTTCCCATAGCATCATGAAACTGCTTCCAGAATCTGGAAGTAAACCTCGTATCCCGATCTGACACAATGGAGACAGGAACTCCATGTCGAGTCACAATCTCTTTCACGAACAACTCAGACAACCTTTCGGACGTATACGTTTCCCTGATAGGAAGAAAGTGTGCACTCTTTGTCAGTCGGTCCACAATCACCCAAATGGTATCATGTCGTTTAGCTGTCCTCGGTAGCTTGGTGATGAAATCCATGGTGATGTATTCCCATTTCCATTCCGGTACCTCAAGAGGTTGCACATATCCGTAGGGCTTCTGATGTTCAGCCTTCACTTGCGCACAAGGCACCTGTTCACATACTGCATCACATTAAACTTCATGCCCGGCCACCAATAGTCCTTTCGAAGATCTTGATACATCTTCGTAGCACCGGGATGAACCGAATAACGTGAATTGTGGGCTTCATCTAAAATTCTTGACCGAATGTCCCCATTTCTGGGCACCCACATACGACCGAATCGTATCTTCACACCGTGGTCATTGTCTTCTAAGTTCTTGACTTGCCCGAAGACACGTTCAAAACCCACATTCTCCTCTTTTAGTCCTTCCTATTGCGCCTGCTTGAGCTCGTTCAGAAAGTCTGGCGTTATTACCAAACTATACGATTTTATTCGTATGGCAGGATGGTCAGTCTTGCGACTCAAAGCGTCTGCCACCACATTGGCCTTTCCTGGGTGATATAAAATATCACAATCATAATCCTTTAACAGCTCAAGCCATCGTCTCTGCCTCATGTTCAAATCCTTTTGCTCGAAGAAATACTTCAAGCTCTTGTGGTCGGTATAGATGGTACTCTTTACTCCATACAGGTAATGCCTCCATATTTTCAATGCAAACACTACCGCAGCGAGTTCGAGATCATGGGTTGGGTAGTTAGCCTCATGAATCTTTAGCTGGTGTGAATCATAAGCTATCACCCTTCCCCGTTGCATCAGTACGCATCCCAACCCTTGTCGTGATGCATCGGCATACACAACAAAATCCTCATTTCCATCTGGTAGTGCTAAGATGGGAGCTTGGGTTAGTTTCTCCTTTAGCACTGAGAAAGCTTGTTCTTGGTTCAGACCCCATTCGTACTTTACATCTTTCTTCGTGAGCTTCGTTAGCGGCGTCGCTATCTTGGAGAAGTCTTGAATAAATCTCCGATAGTAACCGGCCAAACCAAGAAAACTGCGTACTTCTGTCGGTGACTTCGGAGGACTCCATTTCATAACCGTTTCAACTTTAGCTGGATCTACCATAATGCCTTCTGGGTTCACCACGTGACCCAGAAACTGTACCTCTCGTAACCAGAAAGCGTATTTGGAGAACTTAGCATAAAGTTTCTCTTTCCTCAGGATCTCCAATACCTCACGTACGTGGCAAGCATGGTCTCCCTCGTTCTTTGAATAAATCAAAATATCATCTATAAACACTATCACCGATCGGTCCAGCATCGGTCGACATACCCTGTTCATCAAATCCATAAATGCTGCTGGAGCATTCGTCAATCCAAACGACATAACCAGAAACTCGTAGTGTCCATAACGCGTACAGAAAGCAGTCTTTGGAATATCCTGCTCTCGAACTTTCAACTGATGGTATCCGGATCGGAGATTTATCTTTGAGAACCAGCTTGCACCTTGCAATTGATCGAAAAAATCATCGATTCTAGGTAGAGGATACCTGTTCTTTACAGTCAGCTTATTCAGTTCCCGGTAGTCAATACACATCCGCATGCTTCCATCTTTCTTCTTAACAAACAGCACCGGTGCTCCCCATGGAGAGACACTCGGTCGTATAAAACCCTTATCAAGGAGTTCTTGTAGCTGGGTCATCATTTCTTTCATTTCAGTGGGAGCCAAACGGTAAGGTGTTTTGGCAACAGGTTGTGCCCCCGGCACTAGGTTGATTTGGAACTCAATTTCCCGTTCCGGTGGTAATCCAGGCAATTCCTCAGGGAATACATCAGGGAAGTTATGCACCACGGGTACATCATCAATCGTCTTCATATCCGTACGCTCCTCAATCACGTAGGCCAATTAGGCTACACACCCTCGCCTCATCATAACATCAGCGTTGATCATCGAAATGATCTTCGGCGCATACATCGCTTTATCACCATAAACCGTCACGGAGCTCCCATCCATCGCACGTAAACATATCATCTTTCGTTGACATATAATGTTAGCCTCGTATTTGGCTAACCAGTCCATACCCAAGACTACGTCAAAACCTCCCAAGGTTATAAGAAACAATCGTACTGGGAACTTATGACCTTCTATATCAACATAACAATCATCTATAGCCTCAGTCACCCTGGTCATATTACCAATGGCCGTCTCTACATCAAATACCCGATCTATATTCTTAACCTTCCTAGAAAACCCATCACAGAAAGTAGAATACACAAAACTCATACTGGCACCAGAATCAAACAATACAGAAGCAGGAATATTGTTGATATAAAAGGTACCTGTGACCACGTCCGGGTCCTTAACAGCATCATCCTTTGTCATCGTGAAGGCTCTTGCTTTAGCCTTCTGCTTCTCCTTTCCTTTATCCTCTTTCTTACCCGAGCCCGAAGCATCGGCCCGTGGTTGCTTGTAATCCTTGGACAGATGTCCTAACCAATTGCAGTTGAAGCATTTAGTAGCATTCGGGCAACTGCTAGAAAAATGCACCATCTTTCCACACCTGAAACATAAATTAGTGCCCACCAGGCACTGTCCCGTGTGGCTTTTCCCACACTTGTTGCATCGGCCCATCTCCTCTCGCTTCACTTTCTTGCTTGAGAACTTTCGTTGGTCTGTTCGACCCCTCTTAGTCCCGAAGGACTCTTTCATCTTTATTTCTCCTTTGACTGGCTCAGCAGACATAACATCATCCCAAACTATACCACTAAGTTCAACCGTGGAGTCGAAGGTCTTGGGAGCATTTGCTTTTACATGAATCCGCACCGTTGGAGGCAAACCCTCCATATACAGTTTCACCCTGCGTTCCTCAGAACCAATCAAGTGAGGAACTAGTCTTGCCATTTCATTGAACTTTGATGTGTACTGTCGATAATTCATACTCCCAGCCTTCAGAACCAGAAACTCTCGTTCTACTTTATCCAGCTCGTTCTTGGGACAGAACTGTTTGGTGACCAGCTCATTCAGATCTTCCCAAGTCATTTTCTCCATATCAGCTGCAGACTTAGTTTGCTTGATGGTGTTCCACCAGTGAAGTGCCTCCTCGACAAAGGAGTGAGCTGCAAACTTGACAGCTTGATCAATTCGGCACTCACTGATAGAGATAACAGCCTCCATCGCAGAAATCCAGTGGCAGGTGGCCACAGCATCCTTCCTTCCGTCAAAGGATGGTGGATTGCATCCTTTGAAGGCCTTGTAGTCACAGCCTTTCATCATACTTCAGTTGGAGTCACCGCTCTTTGTCTCGAGGATCACGATTTCATCGTCATCCTTGGTGCTTTCTTTTGTTCCTTCCGACTTTTCCTTCAGCGCATCCTTTAATGCCTTAGCAATCATTGCCGGCATTTTCTCATCCATGATTCTGCAAACTTCATCAGAAATAGCCTTTATCACGATAGGCTCTAGCGTGAACTCTTCTTCTTCCTCCGGTGGTTCACTGTGCTCGTTTTCTTCTTCGTTGACAGGCTTCTCGGTCTTGACATGTGGCTCCTCAGCTTCCTGTGGTTTCTTTCGTGGTCTACCCCTTTGTCCGGCCATCGAAACTTTCTACATAATGCAACAATTGATGAGTCAGTACAGGAATCAGTTTAGCACGAAATAAGCTTTGTAAATCGTTAATGACGTTGATCAGGTGTTATTAACCATTTACCTAACTCATAGGCTCTAAACGTTTCCCATCCCATCTCCTCATCGTGCATGACATCTAACTACCTTTCTATCCTTACATCTACTTCTTAACTCGTACATACGCATTCAACTCGTGGCATCCGTTCATCCGTGGTTGGCAATCCTCATCACCTAATCCCATTCTCAGTTTAAGTCTTAGCATTTGTGATGCTAAGATCTCTCAAACTATGGCTCTGATACCAACTTGTGAGGCCCCGATCCCGATCTACCCCACAGAGGTTGGTTTCGTCATAACACATAGCTCTTAAACTAAAAACTTTCATAGATAGGAGCGGAATTTAAAACATAGTTTGTCAAACATGAAATAATGTCTGAATTAAAACATAATTGATTGCCAACACCTCCAGATTCTCTATCTTGATGCCCGAGCTTCACGTTTCGTCTTACCATAACTTTAACCTGACATACATACTATAATGTCAGCTTACGCTGGTGAGTTCTAGTTTTCATAAAACATTGTAAACTTTTTGTTAAGTTAAAACATGTTTAACATAAAACATCTTTTCGTTCACATAATTCAAAACGTTGTCACATAAACATCCTAATCATCATCATCATACAACTACTGCTACCGAGCGTAACACTGGGCTTATGCCGGCACAAGGCTTCATAACCGTTGATCTGACCCGCCGAAGCGTTCTGCAGATCCATACTTACCCAGTAACAAGTACTGGAGCAACCATACTTACCCCATATGAATATGGGAGCAACGTCATACTTACCCCGTAACGAGTACGGGAGCAACCATACTTACCCAGTAACAAGTACTGGAGCAACCATACTTACTCCATATGAATATGGGAGCAACGTCATACTTACCCTGTAACGAGTACGGGAGCAACCATACTTACCCAGTAACAAAAACTGGAGCAACCATACTTAACCAGTAACAAGTACTGGAGCAACCATACTTACCCCATATGAATATGGGAGCAACCATCATGACATGATACATTAGCAACATATCATCATTCAGCATAACATTGTAACATTATCCTAATAACATAGGATTTCTCATAACAGGCTATGCTAGTATCATATCATCATAACATCCTGGCATCATACACATGTCATGCTAGCAGCACGTCATCATATCATTTATCATGGCATCATAAACACATTATGCTAGCATATAATCATCATAGCATGTTATCATACAATTCATCATCGTAACTTACTAACGGGCATTCGTCATACTTAGGATACTTTCATGCATAAATCATGCAATCACATAAACATGCATACATAGTCATGGCACATCATCATTCGTTCATCAGCATCATAAGCACATAACATCATAAACATAACAATAAGCATGTATGCCAGCCCAAAACATTAAACATAAAATAGGGCGTCTAGAACTCACCTGATAGTAGACTCTTGTTTCCTTAGCCGAACTCCTTAGCTAGGCCTTAAGAACCTACATCAGTACATCTTGTCATTACATATCATTCTTTAGACTTAGAATGTATTCTAAGTCCTCATAACCTCCTAACCAGTCCCCAGCATTCGAAAAACCATTCTGTTCCCGAACTGCTTAAGTACTCGAAGACCAGGATACTCGAACCATCACTAGTACTCGAAATGCTAGTGTACTCGAGTTCCCATGAGTACTCGAATTCCCATGAGTACTCGAATTCCCATGTGTATTCGAAGCTAGTGTACACGAAACTAGGGTACTCGAAACAAATGCACTCGAATCAGTGTATTCGAACTAGTGTTCCCGAACCATACCTAGTTTCGAGTATTCCCCTTTGTGCATATTTCGAGTACACATCTTTTATGCATAACTTCATTACAGAAAACTATTCAATACTTGGGGAGCTAGTTACAGGTTCCTTAGGTTGTTATCAACACACTGGAATCTCAAAGTTCTGGACTTTATGCATAAAGGTGTGAGCTTTATGTATAAGTTCACTTTTGTCTAAAAATCCTAACTTTTTAGTTTAGATCACTTACTTGATGATAAATAGTCACTCCTGTGGATTCTCTTGCGTTTCCTCTTCCGTTTGGTCGATCAAATGCTCGATCTTTGAAGTTCTCGGAATCGACACCTTCGAGTTCCTGGGAGAGAATGCTGCCAGCCAAAGGTTAGCACGTTTCCCAAGGCCCACCTATTTATAGGCACTGTACCCGTACTCGAACAAGGGAATTTTCGACTACCAAGTTTCGAGAGCTAGTGTACTCGAAACCCCATTTCGAGTACACGATCTCGAGGCCTTGACTAGGTTATTTTCGTCCATTTTACCCAACAAGCATATTATCCGTTACGCATTCGCGAATTAAAATAACTTGTATTTAGAAAATTCAGGATGTTACATAACAATAAATTATATGTGTAATACACATACACGTATTTACATGTGCGTACATTATTAAAACCTAAAGAAGCCTTTAGTGTACAAGTATATATGTTTTTTGTTCGTTTACACAACCGACAAACACGTATTTTGTTAAATTATGTTTTTTATAACTAATGTTTTTGTATATAATAAAGGTGTAGAAAGATGATGCAAGAAAACAATCTTAAGAGCCTCAAAATTTAAAAATTACCGACAACTTTCCAACAAATTGTTAAATATGGTCGGAAAAATATCGGAAACTTCCGACCATCTTCCTACCAAAACGATTCGTTTTTGGTTTTTCGAGCTTTACACATCGTTTTTTTTCGTATCATTTTCTAAAACATTCAGTATATAACATAAAAAACTTTGTAATAATAAATTATATATATTACACACATCCACGTATTTACATGTCCGTGCATTATTAGAACCTAAAAAAGTCTTTAGTGTACAAGTATATATGTATTTGTTCGTTTACACAACTGACAAACACGTATTTTGTTAAATTATGTTTTATATAACTAATGTTTTCGTGTATAATAAAGGTGTAACAAAGATGACACAAGAAAACAATGTTAAGAGCCTGAAAATTTAGAAATAAAAAACTATGGTAGGAATTTAGTCGGAAATTACCAACAATTTTCCAACAAATTATTAAGTTACGTCGGAAACTTGTCGGAACCGTCCGACCATTTTCATACAAATATTATATTTTTGTTTTTTTCAAGTATTATACATCGATTTTTTCCGCTTTTGTTTTTCGATATATTCATTATACATGATAACATTAAGCTTTCGTGTGTATTTTTATGTTCGTAACAAAAAAAATAAAAAACTATTTTTTATTTCTGACGGATTTCCGACCATTATTCAAAGATTATATAATATGAATAAAAAATATATTTAATTACAGAATTGGCTTCAACCGTTTAACCGAATAACTGAACAAACCAAATTCAAAAAAACAAATAATCAGAAAACAGGACCGATCACCAAATTCATAGTTCGGGTAAGGTTAAGAACCGAACCAAAGACCGAATTCACAATTCGATTCGTTTGTCTTTTTGTTTAGGGTATTGTTCAGTTAACGATTCGGGATAAAAATGTAATTATATAGAAGGAAATATTAACAAAAATGAGATTTCAAATTTTAATTTATTAAAGTTAAGGAATATTTTAATAAACCTATGGTAGGAATATAGTCGGAAAACTCCTACACTTTTCCAACAAATTGTTAATTTTGTCGGAAAATGTCGGAAATTTCCGACCATTTTCCTACAAAAACAATTCGTTTTTTGTATTTGAAACTTTAGACATCGTTTTTTTTCACGTCGTTTTACTAAACATTCAGTATATAAGATGAAAAACTTTGTAACAATAAATTTATGTGTAATACACATAGACGTATTTACATATGCGTACATTATTAAAACCTAAAGAAGCCTTTAGTGTACAAGTATATATGTCTTTGTTCGTTTACACAACCGACAAACAGGTATTGTGTTAAATTATGTTTTTTTATAACTAATGTTTTTGTATATAATAAAGGTGTAGAAAGATGATGCAAGAAAACAATCTTAAGAGCCTCAAAATTTAAAATTAAAAACCTACGGTAGGAATTCAGTCGGAAATTACCGACAGCTTCCCAACAAATTGTTAAATATGGTCAGAAAAATGGCGGAATCTTCTGACCACTTACTTGAACTAGACTGTATAGTTCATCCTCTAAATTCTTCATCTCATGTTTGGGACAAAATTGTGCAACCAAAAGGGCTTTGAAATCGGTCCAAGACATGCTTAAGGCAGCTTCCCTGCCTCTATTCTTCTTCTCAGCATTCCACCAGGTCAAGGCTCCCTGTTGGAACGCGCTTGCAGCCATTTCACTTTTTGATCCTCTGGACAGTTAGTGTAGTCCAAGGTATCCTCAATCGATTCAAACCACTGAATAAGTCCAGTGGAACCTTCTATCCCAGAGAAAGTTTTGGGCCTAGCATCGTTGAATTGCTTAAAGGTAAAGCTATTCGAATTCTCTCCATTATTCTGAGTAGGACGATATTGAGAAACACTAGGAGAGTTTTGATAAGAGTTGTTTAGTTGAGTAACTAGAGTTGGCAAGACTTGCGCCACTTGTCGAGTGATGACAGCTGCCAAACGATCTGTCTCATCGTTGGGATTATTGTCGGCCATTCTAAAGACAGAACGACAAACAATAGATTTAGCATGATGTATAAGATAAGGATGAGGAGTTTCAGGTAAGAAATAACATAAACACATAAGGGACGCTTAAGTTGTAGTCTAGGTCATCCATTAAGGTTACCTAATTCTCTACAACCTTGGCTCTGATACCACATCTGTCACAACCCACGCCACGTGCGGAATCCACGGCGCGTGACTATGTGTTCATGTGCCATTGTTGGAGAATAACCCATGATTAACTATGTTTCATAAAATTAAGTTCATTTAAACAAACATAACATACATATTATACAACAAGTTTATCATAAGATAATTATTATACAATACGATGTTTTTTGTTCTTTCTAGGTCACAACTATTTCTGTTGTTGATCCTGACCTAGATTGCTTTACTGAAGCTCCCGATTATGTCACACCCCCACCTCTCGTCACCTGAGATGATGTCACTCGTCACTCTAAGAAGGTTACGGAAGCATAGTGGTGATATCTCAGAGATGAGATGTGACTTACTTGAACTGATATCATAGCACACAGATTATCTTAAAGTAAATACATCACAAGGGTTCGTAATTACATCAACATTATAATTTACAAACTAATTTCATTACACGACAATCTTATTTAATTACAAATGCGTGATGTGCATCCTCACCCGCTAAGTCACTGTCTCCCTGCAAAAAGTTTAAGTTTAAAACGTCAGCACAAAGCTGGTGAGTTCATACAGTTCATGTTCCACAATATGATATGTTATACAAGTCCTCAAAATGTTCTGTTCAAGATAACCATGGGACCCGTATCTAGTTCCTTTCGGACAGTTTCCGATCTATAAGATACTACCCGTCGGTAACATCTTAATGCCTCATTGTCTTAATGCCTATCACCACATTAAGAAGTTCTAAAACAGGTAACAAACATTCACAGCACGGGGAGTTGCAGACTCCTAGCAAATGGGTTATCAGCCGATAGTACTATCACTGTTTCCTGTTCGGCCCCACATGGGTTCACTAGATACAGTTTAAAAATGAGGACTTTTAAGTTATTTGATAGAGTTCTGTTCTCAGGCAAAATCCCATGAAATCCATAAGTTCTCAACAGTCACATGAAATCACACAGATCACAGTGACACATATCATATGTTCAAGAAAAGTTCCACAGTGCTACCCCGATGTTTATAAAAGATTTAAAAAGAAAAGAGGTTGTACGAAACTCACCTGATAATTTATAATTAGCAGAATACCACACGAATGGTAGTAGTGAATTAATTCTGCATTAATTTTATATTTAATTAGATATTTATAGTTTAACTAAATGATTAGATATTTCTGAACGTCCAATGTCAAAGACATTGTCTTAACAGTCATCAAACTGATATTAATTAATTAGTTAAATTAATGCTATCTCATACAATGTATGATAATGTAGGAACCTATACTGATTTTGGTTCCTCATACATAGTTGATGACATGCTTAATTAATCCGAATAATCTCAAATTGATCAAATAGTTAGTGTTATTGATTATGATGATGAAACAGTTCCTAAATAGATTAATGGCTTAGGATTGATTAATCCTTGTTATTGATTACCCAAATATCATGAAATATCACAATGTAGTATTAGAATAGATTTAATAACCATGTTTAACATACTAATCTGACTGTTATCATAAACATCAGATAATCGTTCCAATGAGTATGTTAATGATTGTGATTAGTTTGAAACACTTACATTTCACGTTGCATGTCAAAGATTAATCGAACTAATCACTTACATGGTCACAATCAAATAGTTTAAACCCTTATAACCATTGTTATGATTCCAAGCAAACCGGGCATTACAACAGATCAAAACAAGGATTTACCCATTAAAACATCGTGTTTTTCATTTGTAATCAATCCTAGCCATCATCTAGGCAATAATCAACAACCCTAACTATATCATTACGTTCAAAAACAAGATTTAATCAATCATTATCAAACTAGAAAGTTAAAACGAACCGTTACCTATTCTGACGGAGTTCTGCGGGTAAAAAGACGTTCTGGACTTGTATAAACGTTTCGTGATGCGATCTAAACGTTCCAGAAGGCTTCAAAACGCGAGTTTTATGGATTAGATGGTAGAATTTTCGAATATGGTGGTGGTATCGTGGATTGGAAGCAACAAAAATGATAAGGATGATGAAATCTGATCTTTCAAGCAAGCTGTCGATGATCTTGACCCCAAGCGCATCGCCCCAGACCAGAGGGGGAGCCGGGGCGTACCGCGCGGCCAAAAGGAATGCCAGATATTTTCGTGGTGACCCGCGCGCATCGCCTAGGATCATCGCGTGGCCCGGGGCGTACCGCCCCAGGGTTATTTCGTCCATTTTTCGATCAAATCTTCGTTTCGCGATTCCGGACAATCCGTAACTCCGTTTCACGCACGGTTTTCGGCCACGTTCACCATTTCTCGCGTTCTATCATCCTGCAATAATTACAACAGCTAAAACAACGTGGATTTCAAGAACGATCGAATGTGCTTACGTCATTGATGACGTAATTCTTCGAACTCAATTGTCACAGATTACCTGAAACATGTAGATAAAAGTCAACTACAAACAGTTGAGTGAGACTCATAGGTTTTGTTGATTCAAAATAATTGTTCAAACAATGATTTTCATGATGTAGTAATCACAAGTGATCAAACAGGTACTTGAGCATGCAAACATCAAACCTAATGACAAATGATCGTTAGTAATGATTGTTAGCTCACATGATGATGTCCAACCCACGGTTGGAGCGATTTGTGATAATGATACTTGTTTTCCCGCATATGATCATACCAGTACTACCAAGGGCTTGATAACAAGTTAATGATATTTACATAAGAATGTCCTCAATAGCATCCACATAACCAAAGTTCCCAAGTGATACACTTGATTTAATGATTTGATAAAAGATTTACTTGATAATAGTTTGTCATGATTTTCTAGATGAAACTGATATATGATTTCACAATAGTTAATAAAATATGTTTTAAAAATGTATCTACACGTTTCACCCCGAGTTTTGGTAAACATTAAAGGGAGAAGAGAAGGGGCTATGATCTCACCTGTTTTATCGAAGTGTTTTGATTTTGAGGTATCACACAAAATCTGAAGAGAATTCTGCAATTCATTAATGTTTTATGAGTTACTTATGTTTTAACTCACTGATTAGATCTTTCTAAACGTCCAATGTCAAAGACATTGCCTTAACAGTCAACAAACTGAGGTTAAGTATTTAATTAATTATTTTAATGTTATATCATACAATGTATGATAATGTAGGAATCTATATTGATTCAAGTTCCTAATACAAGGTTGATGACATGTTTGATTAATCAAAATAATCTCAGATCAATCAAATAGTTAATGTTGTTGATTATAATGCTAAAACAGTTTCTAGACGGATTAATGGCTTAGGAATGATCAATCCTTGTTATTGATTACCCAAGTATCATGAAATATCACAATGTAGCATTAGAATATGTTTAATAACCATGTTTAACATACTAATCTGACTGTTATCGTAAACATAAGATAATCGTTCCAATGAGTATGTTAATGATTGTGATTAGTTTGAAACACTTGGATTTAACCTTGCATTTCAAAGATTAATCAAACTAATCATCTACATTGTCATAATCAAATGGTTTAAACCATTTTAACCATTGTTATGATTTCATGCAAACCGGGCATTATAACGGATCAAAACAAGGATTTACCCGTTAAAACATTGTGTTCTTCATTTATAATCAATCCTAGCCATCATCTAGGCAATAATCAACAATCCTAACTATATAATTACGTTCAAAATCAAGATCTAATCAATCAAAATCAAGCTAGAAGGTTAAAACGAACCGTTACCTAACCAGATGGAGTTTCAGCTACAGAACAACGATCAGAACTCGTAGATATGTTCCCTTGTACGATCCAAGCGATTAAATGGCTTCAAAATAGGATTTAGATGATAAAAAATTGATCTGGTGAGAGTTTTGAGCGTAAAAAATCGAGAGAAAACGAAATATAAGCTTCTGGATGCGTTCTGATCTCTTAAACTCATTTTTGCCGACTTTCTGACACCAGGCGCACCGCCCCATCTCGGAGGTTGGCCCGGGGCGTACCGCGCGGAATGGGGATCTCAGATATTTTGGATTTCCTTCGTTTCGCGATTCCGAGAGCATACGAACTCCGTTTTGCGCACGGTTTTCGCCTACGTTCACGATTTTTCGAGCTCTTTCCAATGGTTATAATTTCAAGACCTGAAAAGTTCAGAATATTTGATCTCATATTTACGTTATATTTGACTCAGTGTATTTTGAAATCGAAGCCTCGTTTTGCGATTTCCCTTACACTCATTCTCTTCATTTCTGAGTTATGATTCAAGACATGAAATCGGTTGGTCATCTATTTGAATACGCATTAGGTGATGAATGTTTCTTTGCGATCTACTAACACCAGATTCCTGAGTAACTACAAGTCATTAACAGATATGATATGATATGGTCCTTCTGGCACATACGTAATATTGAATGTGGATTTCAAGCACGACCAAATGTGATTTCGTCATTAATGACGTAATTCTCGAATGAAATTGTCACAAGAAAGATGATGCAAGAAAACAATATTAAGAGCCTCAAAATTTAAAAATAAAAATCTATGGTAGGAATTCAGTCGGAAATTACCGACAACTTTCCAACAAATTGTTAAATATGGTCGGAAAAATATCGGAAACTTCCGACCATCTTCCTACCAAAACAATTCGTTTTTGGTTTTTCGAGCTTTACACATCGTTTTTTTTCGTATCATTTTCTAAAACATTCAGTATATAACATAAAAAACTTTGTAATAATAAATTATATATATTACACACATCCACGTATTTTCATGTCCGTGCATTATTAGAACCTAAAAAAGTCTTTAGTGTACAAGTATATATGTATTTGTTCGTTTACACAACCGACAAACACCTATTTTGTTAAATTATGTTTTATATAACTATTGTTTTCGTATATAATAAAGGTGTAACAAAGATGACACAAGAAAACAATGTTAAGAGCCTGAAAATTTAAAAATAAAAAACTATGGTAGGAATTTAGTCGGAAATTACCAACAACTTTCCAACAAATTATTAAATTACGTTGGAAACTTGTCGGAACCGTCCGACCATTTTCATACAAATGTCATATTTTTGTTTCTCTCAAGCATTACACATCGATTTTTTTTCGCTTTTTTTTTCTCGATATATTCATTATACATGATGACATTAAGCTTTCGTATGTGTTTTCATGTTCATAACAAAAAAAAGATTATTTTTTATTTCCGACGGATTTCCGACCATTATTCAAAGATTATATAATATGAATAAAAAAATATATTTAATTACAGAATTGGCTTCAACTGTTTAACCGAATAACTGAACAAACCAAATTAAAAAAAATAATCCGAAAACCGGACCGATCACCAAATTCATAGTTCGGGTAAGGTTAAGAACCGAACAAAGACCGAATTCACAATTCGATTCGTTTTTTTTACGGATATGGTTCGGTGATCGATTCGGGATAAAAATGTAATGATATAGAAGGAAATATTAACAAAAATCAGATTTCAAATTTTAATTTATTAAAGTTAATGAATATTTTAATAAACCTATCGTAGGAATATAGTCGGAAAACTCCTAAAATTTTCCAACAAATTGTTAATTTTGGTCGGAAAAATGTCGGAAATTTCCGACCATTTTCCTACAAAAACAATTCGTTTTTTATATTTAAAACTTTAGACAACGTTTTTTTTCACGTCATCTTACTAAACATTCAGTATACAACCTGA
The DNA here is from genome assembly GCA_009363875.1 of Mikania micrantha. Taxonomy (NCBI): domain Eukaryota; kingdom Viridiplantae; phylum Streptophyta; class Magnoliopsida; order Asterales; family Asteraceae; genus Mikania; species Mikania micrantha. Next base: position 58,551,622 of record CM018695.1, read on the forward strand.
AAAACTTTGTAATAATAAATTATATGTGTAATACACATACACGTATTTACATGTGCGTACATTATTCAAACGTAAATAAGTCTTTAGTGTACAAGTATATATGTGTTTGTTCGTTTACACAACCGACAAACACGTATTTTGTTAACTCAAGTTTTTTATAACTAATGTTTTTGTATATAATAAAGGTGTAGAAAGATGATACTAGAAAACAATCTTAAGAGTCTCAAAATTTAAAAATAAAAACCTATGGTAGGAATTCAGTCGGAAATTACCGACAACTTTCCAACAAATTGTTAAATATGGTCGGAAAAATGTCGGAAACTTTCGACCATCTTCCTACCAAAATGATTCGTTTTTGGTATTTCGAGCTTTAGACCTCGTTTTTTTTCACGTCATTTTATTAAACATTAAGTATATAACATAAAAACCTTTGTAATAATAAATTATATATATTATACACATCCACGTATTTACATGTTCGTGCATTATTAGAACCTAAAAAAGTCTTTAGTGTACAAGTATATATGTATTTGTTCGTTTACACAATCAACAAACACGTATTTTGTTAAATTATGTTTTATATAACTAATGTTTTCGTATATAATAAAGGTGTAACAAAGATGACACAAGAAAACAATGTTAAGAGCCTGAAAATTTAAAAATAAAAACCTATGGTAGGAATTTAGTCGGAAATTACCAACAACTTTCCAACAAATTATTAAATTACGTCGGAAACTTGTCGGAACCGTCCGACCATTTTCATACAAATGTCATATTTTTGTTTCTCTCAAGCATTACACATCGATTTTTTTTCGCTTTTTTTTTTTTCAATATATTCATTATACATGATAACATTAAGCTTTCGTATGTGTTTTCATGTTCGTAACAAAAAAAAGGTTATTTTTTATTTCCGGCGGATTTCCGACCATTATTCAAAGATTATATAATATGAATAAAAGAATATATTTAATTACAGAATTGGCTTCAACCGTTTAACCGAATAACTGAACAAACCAAATTAAAAAAACAAATAATCCGAAAACCGGACCGATCACCAAATTCATAGTTCGGGTAAGGTTAAGAACCAAACAAAGACCGAATTCACAATTCGATTCGTTTTTTTTTCCGGATATGGTTCGGTTATTGATTCGAGATAAAAATGTAATGATATAGAAGGAAATATTAACAAAAATGAGATTTCAAATTTTAATTTATTAAAGTTAATGAATATTTTAATAAACCTATCGTAGGAATACGGTCGGAAAACTCCTAAAATTTTCCAACAAATTGTTAATTTTGGTCGTAAAAATGTCGGAAATTTCCGACCATTTTCCTACAAAAAAATTCGTTTTTTGTTTTTAAAACTTTAGACATCGTTTTTTTTTCACGTCATCTTACTAAACATTCAGTATATAACCTGAAAAACTTTGTAATAATAAATTATATGTTAATACACATACACGTATTCACATGTGCGTACATTATTCAAACGTAAATAAGTCTTTAGTGTACAAGTATATATGTGTTTGTTCGTTTACACAACCGACAAACACGTATTTTGTTAAATTATGTTTTTTATAACTAATGTTTTTGTATATAATAAAGGTGTAGAAAGATGATGCAAGAAAACAATCTTAAGAGCCTCAAAATTTAAAAATAAAAACCTATGGTAGGAATTCAGTCAGAAATTACCGACAACTTTCCAACAAATTGTTAAATATGGTCGGAAAAATGTCGGAAACTTCCGAACATTGTCTTACCAAAACGATTCGTTTTTGGTTTTTCAAGCTTTAGACATCGTTTTTTTCACGTCATTTTGTTAAACATTCAGTATATAACATAAAAAACTTTGTAATAATAAATTATGTGTATTATACACATCCACGTATTTACATGTTCGTGCATTATTAGAACCTAAAAAAGTCTTTAGTGTACAAGTATATATGTTTTTGTTCGTTTACACAACCGACAAACACGTATTTTGTTAAATTATGTTTTATATAAGTAATGTTTTCCTATATAATAAAAGTGTAACAAAGATGACACAAGAAAACAATGTTAAGAGCCTGAAAATTTAATAATAAAAACCTATGGTAGGAATTTTGTCGAAAATTACCAACAAGTTTCCAACAAATTATTAAGTTACGTCGGAAACTTGTCGGAAACGTCCGACCATTTTCATACAAATGTTATATTTTTGTTTTTTTCAAGCATTACACATCGATTTTTTTCGATTTTGTTTTTCGATATATTCATTATACATGATAACATTAAGCTTTCGTGTGTGTTTTCATGTTCGTAACAAAAAAAAAAGATTATTTTTTATTTCCGACGGATTTCCGACCATTATTCAAAGATTATATAATATGAATAAAAATATATTTAATTACAGAATTGGCTTCAACCGTTTAACCGAATAACTGAACAAACCAAATTAAAAAAACAAATAATCCGAAAACCGGACCGATCACCAAATTCATAGTTCGGGTAAGGTTAAGAACCGAACAAAGACCGAATTCACAATTCGATTCGTTTTTTTTTTGTTACTGATATGGTTCGGTTATCGATTCGGGATAAAAATGTAATGATTTAAAAGGAAATATTAACAAAAATGAGATTTCAAATTTTAATTTATTAAAGTTATTGAATATTTTAATAAACCTATCGTAGGAATATAGTCGGAAAAGTCCTAAAATTTTTCAACAAATTGTTAATTTTGGTCGGAAAAATGTCGGAAATTTCTGACCCTTTTCCTACAAAAACAATTCGTTTTTTGTATTTTAAACTTTAAACATCGTTTTTTTTCACGTCATCTTACTAAACATTCAGTATATAACATGAAAAACTTTGTAATAATAAATTATATGTGTAATACACATACACGTATTTACATGTGCGTACATTATTAAAACGTACATAAGTCTTTAGTGTACAAGTATATATGTGTTTGTTCGTTTACACAACCGACAAACACGTATTTTGTTAAATTATGTTTTTTATAACTAATGTTTTTGTATATAATAAAGGTGTGGAAAGATGATGCAAAAAACAATCTTAAGAGCTTCAAAATTTAATAATAAAAACCTATGGTAGGAATTCAGTCAGAAATTACCGACAACTTTCCAACAAATTGTTAAATATGGTCGGAAAAATGTCGGAAACTTCCGACCATTTTCCAACGAAAACGATTCGTTTTTGGTTTTTCAAGCTTTAGACATCGTTTTTTTTTTCACGTCATTTTATTTAACATTCAGTATATAACATAAAAAACTTTGTAATAATAAATTATATGTATTATACACATCCATGTATTTTATTAGAACCTAAAAAAGTCTTTAGTGTACAAGTATATATGTATTTGTTCTTTTACACAAGAAAACACGTGGATGAATATATAACTAATGTTTTCGTATGTAATAAAGGTGTAACAAAGATGACACAAGAAAACAATGTTAAGAGCCTGAAAATTAAAAAAAAAACTATGGTAGGAATTTAGTCGGAAATTACCAACAAGTTTCCAACAAATTATTAAGTTACGTCGGAAACTTGTCGGAACCGTCCGACCATTTTCATACAAATATTATATTTTTGTTTCTTTCAAGCATTACACATCGATTTTTTTCGCTTTTGTTTTTCGATATATTCATTATACATGATAACATTAAGCTTTCGTATGTGTTTTCATGTTCGTAAAAAAAAAAGATTATTTTTTATTTCTGACGGATTTTCCGACCATTATTCAAAGATTATATAATATGAATAAAAAATATATTTAATTACAGAATTGGCTTTAACTGTTTAACCGAATAACTGAACAAACCAAATTCAAAAAAACAAATAATCCGAAAACCGGACCGATCACCAAATTCATAGTTCGGGTAAGGTTAATGAGAGGCCCCGTGCCCCGGGAGTCCTCTCGGTTGGCAAAGCATCAAAGCATAGTTCTTAAACCGTAGAATAATCGTATATTATAGCAGCGGAAATCATTACATAATCTTTAATCATAATTAAAACATCTAAACCAGATAAGTAAATTATTCTTTAATCTTAATAGGAATGTCAGTTCTTGAATAGGTAGTCCTTACGTCATGCCACGAGCCATCATATCCTTATCATAACTTGCTCAACCTGACATGCATGCTAAATCAAGTCAGCTTTCGCTAGTGAGTTCTAAGTAAAATTTTTATAAAACTCTTTAGCCTTTCAGATCATCACATAACATAACATAATTCATATACATAACATACATGTCATCATAACATCAACCATACTGTGCATAAAATTTAGCCTTCACTGTTGACCGAAGTCAACATGCTTAACATACATATCATCATAACATTAATCATACTGTGCATAAATTTAGCCTTCACTGTTGACCGAAGTCAACATGCTTGTGCAGCACAAGACTCTATAACACTGACGACCCGAAGTCGACAGGCTTGTATCAATACAAGACTCTATAACTATCAACCCGAAGTTGATAACTCATGCATGCATAAGATTTCCTCAACTGGCAACATAAAGTCGACAGGCTTGTGTTTCCACTAGACTCTTTAACTATCAACCGAAGTTGACAGCTCATACCGGTACAAGACTTCTTTACATAATAATCATTCACATAATATCACTTTACATATCTCATTCATTCATACATAACATGGTTTAATCATTTAAACCATCATAATCATAAACAGTTCTTCGCACCGCAGTGCTCAAGTTTTGCCCAACCGCAGCCAGGACTTCAATATCACATTTCCTGCTCGACCTCGGCCGAGACTTTGAAAATCAATTACTTCTCAACCACAGTTGAGACTTAAAACATTCTTTATACCTCAGCTGAGACTCTTAAAATCATTTACTTTTCAATCAGAGTTGAGACTTAAAACATTCTTTACATCTCAGATGAGACTCTTAAAATCATTTACTTCTCAACCAGAGTTGAGACTTAAAACATTCTTTACCGGAAAACATTCTTTACCTGACCATAATCAAACTAAAATCACTTTTATACAATAACTTTATAACATGCATACCAGCCCAAAACGATAAAACATTTAAACAGGGCTACAAAGAACTCATATGAGCTTAGTAACGCACAATTTGCTAGTTTTTCTTCTTTTCCTTACTTTCTCACTTCAGAATGATATCCTATTAATATGCATATATTATCATGATTATAAACTTATCATGAAGGTGCTCAAATTACGATTACCGCTCGAAACTTCGGCATGTCGTAACTTTTATTCGGAGCTTCGTTTCAAAATTTCGCTTACACTCATTTTGACCATTTTTATCTCTACGTTCTTGTTATGCTTAAAGATTACTTATTTGCTCGGCTTAGATAAGCGTATTCTCTTATTTAATTAGTTCGTTTCAGGGTTTTGCTAAACTTACTATATAATACATTGGTTTAAGGCAACAGAAACATATACATACTCATATCCTTATAAAACTCAAGAAAACTTGATCATTATCTAGATGTAATTGGGCCCCAACCGAATCAGGTTCATTTTCATCATACAAAACCAAAACTCTATCTAAACATGGTGTTGGTCTCCTTAATCAATCAAGACTAAACTAACACAAGATGAGAATCATAAACACATACCTTAACGATCGATCTATTCTTCTTAATGCTTTTCTCTGCTCGTACGATCAGAAGATTTCTAAACTGAGGATTTGAGAATGCGATATATATATTCAAAACGTACTTACAACTATGACGTGCTTAAATTTGATCCATTCGAAATTATCATGAATTACGAAAACAATTTCTGGCCTCACAATTCCAAACCGTCATATTTGTGTGACTTCAAAAATGAATTAATTCCAATTTTACACTTAGGGCCCTTGAACTTTGAGGTTCTATTTTTAAAACCCCCTTCTACTTTGCTCACATATTTTTAATATTCATGGGTTTGTATCGTGTTCATACTTTATCGTATAACGGTCTCGCTTATATTATTGTGATCGTAATTACTTCGGAAACATTCATAAAAATTACGAACCCAAACGGTCACAGAAATTTTTCACGTTATTAATAGGCTTTATAACGTGTCCATACATAATCAGATATTTTTATCGTTTATATCATTTTGATCGTAATCACTTTACGAACGTTTATATAAAATTTGAACATAAACGGTTACTGAAATTCCGCACGTTTATTATAAGGTTGCTAAATTTTCGGTTGTTACAGTTAAGAACCGAACCAAAGACCGAATTCATAATTCGATTCTTTTTTTTGTTACGGATATGGTTCGGTGATCGATTCGGGATAAAAATGTAATGATATAGAAGGAAATATTAACAAAAATGAGATTTCAAATTTTAATTTATTAAAGTTAATGAATATTTTAATAAACCTATCGTAGGAATTTAGTCGGAAAACTCCTAAAATTTTCCAACAAATTGTTAATTTTGGTCGGAAAAATGTCGGAAATTTCCGACCATTTTCCTACAAAAACAATTCTTTTTTTGTATTTAAAACTTTAGACAACGTTTTTTTTCACGTCATTTTACTAAACATTCAGTATATAACCTGAAAAACTTTGTAATAATAAATTATATGTGTAATACACATACACGTATTTACATGTGCGTCCATTATTCAAACGTAAATAAGTCTTTAGTGTACAAGTATATATGTGTTTGTTCGTTTACACAACCGACAAACACGTATTTTGTTAACTTAAGTTTTTTATAACTAATGTTTTTGTATATAATAAAGGTGTAGAAAGATGATGCAAGAAAACAATCTTAAGAGTCTCAAAATTTAAAAATAAAAACCTATGGTAGGAATTCAGTCGGAAATTACCGACAACTTTCCAACAAATTGTTAAATATGGTCGGAAAAATGTCGGAAACTTTCGACCATCTTCCTACCAAAACGATTCGTTTTTGGTTTTTCGAGCTTTAGACCTCGTTTTTTTTCACGTCATTTTATTAAACATTAAGTATATAACATAAAAACCTTTGTAATAATAAATTATATATATTATACACATCCACGTATTTACATTTTCGTGCATTATTAGAACCTAAAAAAGTCTTTAGTGTACAAGTATACATGTATTTGTTCGTTTACACAATCGACAAACACGTATTTTGTTAAATTATGTTTTATATAACTAATGTTTTCGTATATAATAAAGGTGTAGCAAAGATGACACAAGAAAACAATGTTAAGAGCCTGAAAATTTAAAAATAAAAACCTATGGTAGGAATTTAGTCGGAAATTACCAACAACTTTCCAACAAATTATTAAATTACGTCGGAAACTTGTCGGAACCGTCCGACCATTTTCATACAAATGTCATTCTCTCAAGCATTACACATCGATTTTTTTTCGCTTTTTTTTTCGATATATTCATTATACATGATAACATTAAGCTTTCGTATGTGTTTTCATGTTCGTAACAAAAAAAAAAGATTATTTTTTATTTCCGACGGATTTCCGACCATTATTCAAAGATTATATAATATGAATAAAAAATATATTTAATTACAGAATTGGCTTCAACAGTTTAACAGAATAACTGAACAAATCAAATTCAAAAAAACAAATAATCCGAAAACCGGACCGATCACCAAATTCATAGTTCGGGTAAGGTTAAGAACCGAACCAAAGACCGAATTCACAATTCGATTCGTTTTTTTTTTTGTTACGGATATGGTTCGGTTAACGATTCGGGATAAAAATGTAATGATATAGAAGGAAATATTAACAAAAATGAGATTTCAAATTTTAATTTATTAAAGTTAATGAATATTTTAATAAACCTATCATAGGAATATAGTCAGAAAACTCCAACAATTTTCCAACAAATTGTTAATTTTAGTCAGAAAATTCCGACCGTTTTACTACAAAAGCAATTCGATTTTTGTATTTCAAACTTTAGACGTCGTTTTTTTTTTCACGTCATCTTACTAAACATTCAGTATATAACATGAAAAACTTTGTAATAATAAATTATATGTGTAATACACATACACGTATTTACATGTGCGTACATTATTAAAACGTAAATAAGTCTTTAGTGTACAAGTATATATGTGTTTGTTCGTTTACACAACCGACAAACACGTATTTTGTTAAATTATGTTTTTTATAACTAATGTTTTTGTATATAATAAAGGTGTAGATAGATGATGCAAGAAAACAATCTTAAGAGCCTCAAAATTTAAAAATAAAAACCTATGGTAGGAATTCAGTCGGAAATTACCGACAACTTTCCAACAAATTGTTAAATATGGTCGGAAACTTCCGACCATTTTCCTACTAAAACGATTCGTTTTTGGTTTTTCAAGATTTAGACATCGTTGTTTTTCACGTCATTTTATTAAACATTCAGTATATAACATAAAAAACTTTGTAATAATAAATTATATATATTATACACATCCACGTATTTACATGTTCGTGCATTATAGAATCTAAAAAAGTCTTTAGTGTACAAGTATACATGTCTTTATTCGTTTACACAACCGACAAACACGTATTTTGTTAAATTATGTTTTATATAACTAAAGTTTTCGTATATAATAAAGGTGTAACAAAGATGACACAAGAAAACAATGTTAAGAGCCTGAAAATTTGAAAATAAAAACCTATGGTAGGAATTTAGTCAGAAATTACCGACAAGTTTCCAACAAATTATTCAGTTACGTCGGAAACTTGTCGGAACCGTCCGACCATTTTCATACAAATATTATATTTTTGTTTTTTTCAAGCATTACACATGGATTTTTTTCCGCTTTTGTTTTTCGATATATTCATTATACATGATAACATTAAGCTTTCGTATGTATTTTCATGTTCGTAACAAAAAAAAAAAAATAATTATTTTTTATTTCCGACGGATTTCCGACCATTATTTTTTTTAATTAATCTTATGTTATTTTCCCGAAAATTTCCCGATAAATATTTTAAATTTTTTTATTTTGAATATTTTGGTTGGAAAATAGTCGGTAGATACCGAGAGATTTCCGACCAAGCTAAAAATGTGTTAATTTATTTTATTTTTAAACTTTTGGTCGGAATGTAGTCGGCAGATACCGGGAGCTTTCCGACCAAAGCATGTATTGTTGATTTTTTGTCGGAAAATTAACACTAAAAAAATATGGTTTTTTTTTGGTCGGAATTTGCTTGGGAAACCGTTGGAAACTTTCGACCATATTTTTTTGTCGGAAAATTTTGTTGGAAAATTTCGGTTTTTTAGTATGTAATTTTATCTTTTACTTTACTAATTTGCTTTCGTGTTAAGGAGCGAGATGTGGGTATATGTCGGTGTTCTAGGTTTGGAGTCAATAACCTTCTCAAATTGTACTGCAAGTGGTATGTTATTTTTGTGAATTGATGATTCCTTAGTATGTTGTCTTATAATGTTTAACGATTACGCGTCTTATACAATGACAATGATAATGCATGTGATGTATTTAAAACTAAACCTTTGAAAGGCTTTGCTTTATTTGCTCTATGTATGTTTTTCAGGGAAAAAAATGCATTGCCTAATAACATTTCATATTTCTTACCTTTTGCAGTTTGCTTTTCATATTTCTCTTCTTTTAATTACCATCCACGAGTTAAACTCGTAAAAAAATTCATAAATATTTAGTAATATTATGTATGATGCTTATAAAATAATTTCAAATTATGTTTCCATTGGTTGTTATCTTAAGTGGCGGACCTAGAATTTTTTTTGGATAATTGTTTGTGTTATATGTCATATCGACTATGTAATTTTATCTTTTACTTTACTAATTTGCTTTCGTGTTAAGGAGCGAGATGTGGGTATATGTCGGTGTTCTAGGTTTGGAGTCAATAACCTTCTCAAATTGTACTGCAAGTGGTATGTTATTTTTGTGAATTGATGATTCCTTAGTATGTTGTCTTATAATGTTTTAACGATTACGCGTCTTATACAGTGAGAATGCATGTGATGTTTTTAAAACTAAGCCTTTGAAAGGTTTTGCTTAATTTGCTCTATTTTTTTCAGGGAAAATATGCAGGTAAAAACTTAGCCACATTCATTGCCTAATAACATTACATATTTCTTATCTTTTGCAGTTTGCTTTTCATATTTCCCTTCTTTTAATTACCATCCACGAGTTAAACTCGTAAAAAAATTCATAAATATTTAGTAATATTATGTATGATGCTTATAAAATATTTTCAAATTATGTTTCCATTGGTTGTTATCTTAAGTGATGGACCTAGAGATTTTTTTATGGGGGTTGGAATTTTTTTGGATAATTATTTGTCGTTAAATATTTTATTTTGTTACCAATTTGAATCGGGTCGGGTCGAATCACCCGAAAAAATGATAAAACTAAATTAAATCAAAAAAAATAATTAAACCATGCCAAATTATTATGTTATTGATTAGAATGATATGATAAAATTGGTTTTCTTTCGACAAATTTGAAAAAAATACTATTTAAATCAATAAACATAAGATTAAAACAAGATGAAGATCTAAATTTTCTTTTGAAAAATTGTTTCATATTATCTAAATATACAAGTTGTACACAAATCAACAAAGTTTCTCATTACGCTAATAAGTTTCAACTTTTGAAATTATACAATAATCACTCAATATATAAATTGTTGTGATGTGGAAGTCAACGGTGTATACGAGTAATTTATTGCTTCAGTATATTTTTAAAGAGAGAATTGAAAATGAATTATTAACATCAAATTCAGTCACTCAAATCGGGTCTTATAGTATTATTTTATTAGTTTTAGCTTTAAAATGATTTTAAATTAGACTTTATCTAGTTTGTCAAATATTCAAGAGGGTTGGAGAGAAGATTTCTTAAGGGTTGGTCGGGATCGGATCATATATATAACATTTAAAATGAAAAGCTCATCGGGTGGGTCGAACCCCATTCCCACTATGTGGGTACACCTATGGTTATCTTTACTCAAATAAAATATATTAACATATCTTGATAACCTTGATACATCCTTTCATTTATAGTGTTTTTATACATTTTTACTAATATAAAATTTATGGTGGTTACAGGGTTGAATGTTGACGCGGAATACTTCTATTACAGAGTTTGTTATTGATAAAAGTTGGTATTACAACCACGGACAGCCCTAAAAACGGAGGTGCCCGGGACGGGCCGCGAAAAAAGGCCATTAACGAATAAATATATTAAAACAGGGTATTCAAAAAAATCGAAAACCGAACAATATTTGTAACTAAAAAAACGAATTTTGAATTTGGTTTTTGGTTCGGTTTCCAACCATATGCCGAGTTTCAAATTAGGTTCTTAATCGTATCCGAATTCTGAATTTCGGTTTCGGTTCAGTTATCAGTTCCATTTTAGTTTGGATTTGGATCGTTCGGTTTATTCAGTTAACCAAATAAACCTAACTCAAATTTAAAATTATTATTTTATAAACACTATATAAGATAAAATTCGATTTATTCGGTTTCTAACAGGTTTATTTGGTTGAATTCGGTTTGTAACTGGTTTATTTGGTTTAAAATAGTTTATTCGGTTTGTTTGATGTTAACCAAAAATGAACCTAACCACTTCCCGACTTTGGATATGTTTTTCAGTTAACCGAATAAACCTAACTCAAAGCATATGTTTTTCCCGCCCTCAAGTAGGATACAATTGCTTCATTTTCTATAACACAAACTGTTACACGTCATTTGCCATTAGTAGATATTAGACAAATTGTAATAGTTAAGGGTTAGTTTTGTAATAGTGGTAATAGTTGGTTAATTTGTTAGCTCATGTGCATACTTAAAGTGATGTGATGTGATGTAATAAGAAAGGTAGCTAATGATTTTGAGAGTAATCTCCTTCTCTGTGATTTATTCTTCTTCGATCTCTATCTATAGCTCTTAATCTCTTGATTACATTTTTGTAATTAACACAAACAACTACATAAACTAGACACTAACCATATATCACATGCAGATGACGACCCAATCAGTGAATCAAAACTGAACCCAGATTACCACCCCTTTCAAAAAACAAGCACATACCACAACTCTAATGCTAATTATGTCTTTAGAATTAGGCAACTTTTGTTGGTGTAAATAATCAAGCACTTAGCTGTTTTAACAATCTTTTGAATCAGAATACTTTTCATTATTATCAATCAATTACTCCGTCGCAACACGCGGAGGGAAATACGCTAGTTTTGGGTTAAAAGTCTACCTAGAGGAATCAAATGTGGAATGTGTCAAGCTAACAAATTGCGTTAACGCAGGTTTGTTAAAGTAAACTATTAAGCGTTGCAAAAATATAAACCCTGGTAAAAAGTATTACTTGATGCTTAAATACATATATTAATAGTACTTGGAAAATATTACTGACATTCGGTACGTGAATACATTTAGGTTAAACGGGCTAAAATCACAAGATTAAACTGTCGGTTTAATTTTATCTTACGAAATAAATAATCCAAGAATATTTATAACAATCCTGAATTATTTTGGTAGTTAATTAATGTATGTTAACAAGACACGACACAAGACATGCTAGTATATGTTAGTGAAATGACTGAAATATAATTACAAACTGCTTAATTATAGATAAAAATAAAATGTAACGTAAACAATTCAACAAACCAAAGGACCCGAACACTTGTAACAAACTAGCCGATAGGCTTTATTCCAAAATAATTACTACCTGACTTCCCCGTATGCATGAGACTTATTCGGAGTTTCACGTGCATAATTAAGTGTTTTGTTAGTATTTCACTTTTGTTTTTAGGTTTCATAAATTACTCATATGGTCTCAAACTTTAAATATTAGTAACACATATAATCCTTATGTCACCAAATTACCTTAACATGTTTGACCAAATTACCCTCACATAATCACTATATGTGTTACAAATGTATAAAATTTAAGATCATAAGAGTAATTTATGAAACATAAGAACCAAAAATGAAATACCATCAAACCATAAGAACTATCTTTGTAATTTACCTATTTTTTCCTCGTTCGATCAAGATCGCCCAATGAGAGCCATTAGCCGAATAATATTCCCAACATAATAAGTTCTTTGCGCCTAGATTAATATCATTAATCTTTGTTTTTTCATATATCATGAATATATAAGTATACATGTTGAAAATTTTTGTTTTTTATTAATATATAAATTTATCATATACATAAAAAATAAAAATGTTTTATATAATTTAAAATGATATAAAAACAAAACAAATATTTTCATTGACCCCCTATGCATACATAACTATTTGTATAAAACAAGTTGACTCATATCGAATCTGCACAGCTCAATTATAAAACGAGCTTTTTTTCAAGCTGAATTTTGTCGATCTTCTTTCAAATGAGTTGCAAACAGTTTTTTTTTTTTGAACGGCATTTGATCTCAACGTGAGAACCGCTGATTTCCAGGCCACGTCACCAAGGTATAGTTACCATGACCTCCGTTCAGATCCCACCACCACCCCAGGAGGAAACCGCACCGGAAAACCCCCGACCTCCCAAGGACCCCCAATTTCTCCTTGGGAGGGATTTGAACCCATAACCTCCCACAGAAAAGCCAAAAGGGTAACCATTAGGCTGGAAGCACTTCGTTAGTTGCGAACAGTTGAGGAGCATTAATTCATACCTACGCAAATATTGATATCATGCTCCTAGCGTAAACATTTTATTTTATTTATACCTAACTAAGTTATTACTTAGCATATTAGTAATATAATTTAACGGAAAAGATAATAAATAGTTAATAATGAAAATTTACAAATTACAAAACGAGTTTCTATGTAAAAACATGATTGAAATCTTGTATAAGTTATTACGTTAGCAATAAAATAATAATATCACTTTCTAAGTATTTAATTTTAAAAGATTGCTTTTTTAATAATTTTGTTTCAGAAAAAATTGTTTGAAAAATTTATCATTATCTACAAAAATATAAGCTGGTATTCAAGTACCATATGAGTTTGATTAATAAAATATATTAAATTATTCGTAATAAAGGCTTTACATTTTAGGCTTAAATATGGATAAAATTATGTATAAATAATTTTAAAATTAAATAATACTATTTTTTGAACTTTTACTTATTAATTGGTCTGTTTGTTAAATATTTTGTTAAAACTATATGATATTTTTTTACAAAGATCTAGGCTGATCGCCGTATATTACATTAGTTGAATGAAAAAAACTAAATATTTAAAATTTATAATGTATAAAATGATATTTTAGGTTAAAATATTTTTAAATTTACATATAAGTAAAGAATTGAAGTAATAAAGTAAAATAATAACTTATACTTCATTTAAAAAAACCTTACATTAAAGATAGTTGTTAATTTTTTGTTCAAGTCATCAGCAATATTTATCTAAAAATATCATTTAATTTGCATTAGTGTTTGTGTATTTATAAAAATTTAACATTGAATAATAATAAAAAAATAATTAAAATAGATCCTGAAACAAAACTAAGGATGAAGTTTTAATAGATAAATTTTTTTTATAAAAAACTCAAATCCTTATCTATGTAATATAATAAAACAATGTTTTGGGAAGCCACGTGACATTCATCCAGCAAGGTTTTACACACAAATTTCCGCCCACTGTTTCCACCTAAAAAACACACGGATCTAATAACCCATGGACCTATATGATAACCCATGTATATAACCAAGCTTTACCCGCATCTGTGTTTCATCGCTTTCTCCAAAAACCCTGAAATTCTTCATCAGTTCGTGTAGATCTACCTAGTCGAAGATACCGGAGATGGCAACTAATGATGATTAACAACGGTATCACTATCCTATCTTCAAACGCAAGAATCTTTTCATCATCTTATACGATTTTGAGCAAGATTGAAGATCATCTTTTTATATATAAACGAATTGTTCTGGACCACTACATTATCGGTGACAAGGTATGAGATTCTTCAACAAAATGGATATAATCGAACTTATTTCATACTATGTTTGAGCAATATTCATTGTATTGTTTTTTCTAAACACATTTGCGGCTAAATCTGTAAATGTGCATTGAATATATATAGTTATAAAGGACAGAATCAAGGACAGAAAGCAATCCTAATATCGAAGAACAAAAACCGTTTCCAACAACAATTCCTAAGAAACCGAGACGCGGTAGGAAAAGCGAAGCAGCTGCGATCGAAGATTTCATACGGAGTTCGTTAGAGGAGACATTTGCAGCGATTGGAGAGCAGAATTCGGAGGTTTTGAACGGTTCGGAGGGTGTAATCAGGGATAAAGTTCATGACGATGATGAAGACGAAGATGATGGTAAGAAGAAAAAGGGGATGGTGGTGGAAGAAGAAGATCCGGATTGGCCGGTGGATGCTGAAATCGGGTGGGGAATTAGTGCTTCTGACTATTTTGAAAAGCATCCGATCAAGAATGTGATTGGGGAAGATGGTGTTGAGATTGATTGGGAAGGTGAATTGGATGATAATTTGGTGAAGGAGATCAATTGTTTGGAGCGGGAGGCTTTTGCACTTCAGTCTAGCCCCTTGATTGTACTGGTTTTTGAAAGATATAATCGGTATATTTGATTGTTTTTCCATAATTTTTCATGCATAGATTTGAAAAAAATCTTGATTTTTTAGAATAAGAACCAACAAACTGTTTGATGATGATAATGAATTCATATGTATTTGCACTTTGTAGTCATAAATCTTACACTACTGAGATACATGTGCATGGGCTTGGCTATATACGCACCCAATATTTCTATTTTAACACCCCAACGAACTTATACGCGTCGTATAGGTTTTTACAATGCGTGTAGCCCCCTCTAGACGCCCAATATTTCGACAATGATTAGTCTCATGCACGCTTCGTATAGACTTGTATAGAGGTGTAGTATTGGTGTGAGAATAATATGACCTTTAAATTTGATGCAAAATTATAAACCTGCATATATTTAAAATAAAAGCAATTGAAAATAATAAATGAAAAGTTAAAAGGGTTCGGATGAAAACAGACCTTTTAAAATATATATAGTAATTTGGTTATAATGTAAAATAACTAATTTTGAGTTGAACCCATATGCAAAAAAACATTTATTATCTCAATTAACCCTGTTTCTTGAAGACTGAGAAATGAGAAGCAAATTTTATGTACAAAATTGAAGTCTTAAAACTTAATAATCAGTTCTGCAACACCTAAACATCAACTATAACAGCAACATATTAATGTAGATTTGAGTTGAATTGACACTTATTGCTTTGTGTATTTTACCGGGCAAGTGAAAATTGGAAGGCGTTGAAGCCGTAGGGCTGTAAACGAACCGAACGAACATGAACGAGCCCTTGTTCCTGTTCGTTTGTTTAACTTTTAACTTGTTCACGAACGGTTCACGAACACTAATCGAACGAAAATTCTTGTTCGTGTTCGTTCATTAAGGAATTTAGTGTGTTCACGAACGCTAACGAACGCATATTATTTAAACAATAAAAAATCAAATTCTTAATCTCAAGCATTGGAGATAATCATTTATAAATATTTTAATTAAAATATTATAGCTTTAAACTAAAAATAACTTAAATACTATGATATTAAACTAAAAATTAAAAATATACAACACATTTAATGAATAAATATAATAAATAAACTTAACCGAACATAAACGAACACAAACGAACATGTTACTGAACGTTCACGAACACAAATAAACGAACAAGACCTCTGTTCATGTTCGTTTATTTAACCAAACGAACGGAATTTATTGTTCGTGTTCGTTCATTTATTAAACGGACGAACATAAACGAACTTCCCGCCGAACGGTTCACGAACCGTTCGCTGAACGTTCAGTTCATTTACAGCCCTACTTGAAGGAGTTGAGAAGGCTGCTAAGGTCTATTGGAGTGCAAAAGATCAGTTGCCACCACGGGTATTATATATAGCTATAGCTACACTTGTGTAAAAGCCAAGACTGTAAATGAGCCGAGTCGACGGTGAGCATGCTTTATTTAACTTTAGAGACACTTTTTAAAGTTTGTAATTATTTTTTTATTATATACATTTATAATTACTTACAAAAAAATATTTTTTGAGTTTTAAATGTTTAATAATATTTTCAAATTAAGTCATTTAACTTTAATAATTATATAAATTGTATATTATTTTCTTGATTTGTAACTGCTAGTTTTTGATAGAAAAGTAAGTGAAGTTTTTAACATGAGTTTGTTTTAAAATCTTTACTCTTACAAATTA
This sequence comes from Mikania micrantha, assembly GCA_009363875.1. Lineage (NCBI taxonomy): Eukaryota > Viridiplantae > Streptophyta > Magnoliopsida > Asterales > Asteraceae > Mikania > Mikania micrantha. Next base: position 58,568,822 of record CM018695.1, read on the forward strand.
AGAAGATCAAGTATCATTTCATTAGTTGTTGAAAATTTTAATCATCGATTTATTATTTATATACTTATTAAATCATAATATAATCAATTATATCACAATTTCATTTTATAATTTTTAAATTGTTTACTAATTATTTAATATTTTGTATTCTACCCGAGTAATACACGGGGCAATAACCTAGTTATTCTAATAAAAGAATAGCTAACTTAACACATGACATCTTCTCATGAGTTATAGCAATTTTTTTCGTCTCTCTCTCTTATATTTAATACTAATTATCTTTTATATTAAATATAAAATATATGCATACATACATACATACATATACATATATATACATATATACACATATATATATATATCTTCTTATCATAAAAATTAACTAAAACTCAATAAACCATAAGAAAACTTCAATTATATAATATCTTAAAATATAATTTTATGACTCTTAAATTTCTTTATTTGTAATTTGTTATTTTAAACATTCATTAGTTAGTATTTTTATCAACAATTAATAATATCAAACATACAATCTTTATGAAAAAAATATTGTTTACAACATGTTAAATTTATTAAACCCATGTAATACATAGGTTTCTAAACTAGTTAAGTAATAATTAGACAATGACAAGAAAGGTTCTAATGCTTAATTAATAATTAAAAAATCATTTTAATTTTTCTGTAATAACTAGTCCTTTTATAGATTAGGTTAGGACTGTTTTATTTGGGGTGACATCCCAGATCCGTAATTCAACATCTCACTTAACAATACGAGTCATATAGTTTTGTATGGGCCGTATTGACTCGCCTGAATATCTCTCGTAGTCTAATTCCAACTATCATGTACGGCCGTACAAACATATATGCCGCGTATAGTGTCGGATTGGGTGTTTTGTACAACCCTGTACCGGCCATACAATACTCGTATAAGGGGCGTAACAATAACACAACACTTAGGTTAGTGTAGATTATGGCATAACCTTTCAAAATAAATTCAGAGACGTGAGAAAAAGCATTTATTCAACAATGTAGAAGTACGTACGATTTTACTCTGCGTGTCAGTGTGTGTAAAATAAGTGTTTGATTGCACAGTGTATTGGTTCCTAAAATAGTCCCTTAACTTTAGAGTGGGCTTCAATTCAACACTGTTGTAAGCTCTTTAGTTCGTTATCCAGCGTATAACTTGGAGGATGAAAATTAGAGTATTCAACCCCCTTTATCATCTTATAATATCACTCTCATTTGGTACCAGAAATTGTAATACCCTAAATTGTTTTATATATAAAAAACAGACTATTATTTCGATCAAAAGGTTTAATAATCATATTTATTACATTAATGAGTTCTCATAAAATTTTAAAAAGTGAGGGGTGTAGAAAATTGACATATGAAAACTCGAAAGTCTCCCATTTTGCCACCATCAAGATTCAAAATCAACAATACTTGTACATAATGTAACAAGGGTTGTACCTTCATCCTCTATTGAATTCGTTATGGATGCAGCAGGTGATTTTCATTTGATGTAGTTTGCAACAATACCAATACATACTTTAATAGAACATTTTGTGAACAAAAGCCAACAGTTTGAGACCCTGCAAACACCAAGAGGTAAGGTTGCATTTACAATTAAATAAAATATAAGAGAAGAATTAAAACAAAATTCCAATAATTTTTATCCATTTTTTGTTTCATTTCTCTAACAACTGGCGGCGTCTTTCAACGTGAACTAATGAAAACCACAAGATACTTTGTACCGACGTCTTTCGACATTAACTAATGAAAAAACGAAAGATATTTTGTTTACCGAACCCAGAAAACGGTCTTGGGTGTAAAAAATTATTTAACTACATCGCCTGTGTGTGTGTTCATACTTACGGTTGCTGACTCCCTGTGATTACTGAACCTAAAAGAATCAATTGTTTCCTGGACAGCCCAAACCAAAGCAAGATTTTCATATTTAATGGTGTGGTCAAGCATCTTTAACATTAAAACTTTTATTACGAACTGATGGTTATCTGTTCAACACACAAACATACCGAGTCACTAAACAACCAAACCGACAGGTCCAGCTGACCAACCCAGCCAGATCTGTTGGGTTTGTTTCTTCCCAAAATAGTCATTAGTATTTAGGCCCAAATTTTTGTAAAAACCACCCAAACTGAAACATGAATACCCCTATTGTAAATTACGATTACTTAATTTTACTAAACTTGAATCATGAAAAGGTAAAAGTGCATGCTACAAAGGAAAAATAATTACTTTTACTCTGTTTTTGAAGCAGCGGCATGGGCTACAGCAGTAACGTTTTTACAGTCAAATATCTCAATCCAGTAGCCATCAGGATCTTTAATGAATGCAATCCCTTTCATTTTTCCTGCAACAAGATTGCTAATCAACCAACTTTCCCAATTGCAACAAGAGTAGCTGTTTAGTAAGCAATAGTAGACAAAACCAATATAACAATTAACAACAATCTGATAGAGTGTTTGTTTGTGGGTTATAAATAGTGGTGAGATTTATGAGTTAGGCAGGAAGAGATTTTGTTAAATGTATTGGCTCCTGCTTATGGCAGAGAGAAGGGTTTAACCCTGGACTGTTGATTCTATTTTTGATGTAATTTGGATCTTCAGTAATATCATCGTTCTCATTCTTCCATCATTTTGATTGTTTTGTGTTCATTACAATTGTTCTATTGAATTGTGTTCAATCTCCATCACAATCACATTAAATTATTAGTCAATAAGATATGCCAATGCTGCTAGAAATTAATAAAAACCGGTATCTACAATACCAGATCTACGTAGTTGATGGAGTTATGCTGCTAGGGATTTTAGTAAATAAAAAATCTAATAATGTTGACATCTAATTGACTAATTAGCAGCAAATAATCATAATATCCAAATCTGAATGTAAGGTCTAGGGAAGTAAAATTACCATCATCAGGCTTTTTGACAAATGGAACATTTAAACTTTCAAATCTTTTACATGCCTTGTATGTATCATCCACTGTAATACCAATATGTCCTGGATGCATCAAACAAGCATGTTAGTTGCAAGAATCTGGAAAAAAAAAATCTTTTAGGACAAGTGAATGATCTGCATCAACAAATTGCATGCTATGGAGTGTCATACCAAATCCCCGAGGGTCTGAGTTCCCATTATGATATGCTTCAAAGTTGGGATCATCCTCGGTACCCCAGTTGCTAGAAAAGTGTAATCAAGTATCAAAGATCAGGACAGTGCATGAAAAAAAAAAGCAAGAGAAAGAAAAAATGAACAAGAATGCATTATTGCATCTCATACTGTGTGAGCTCAATGGTTGCCTTTCTTCCAAATGTCCATTCAGTACGCTCAATGGGATCTTTAGGAGCAGATGAGGTATCCTGTTCAGGAAGACCCATTATGAGTATAACAAAGCAATTACATACTCAGGCAACAAATTTAGGAAACTCAGATTGCATAGAAAAGATAGGTTAACAGTGAAGTCTGAACAATAATTTAATCAAACTATTAAAAAAAGAATTAGAGCCCAGCATAACTGTGGGGAGTGGATAGTTGTAGGGTTCAATCTCTTACCTCATAGCCCATAAAGTACAAGCTAAATTTCATATCAGGAAAATCCAGTCTTTTAAGCAATCTGCAGTTAAAAGTGAGGAAAAAATCACCAAGAAAATTACACGTGTTTCTCAAATACTGATCATATAAATTATCAAAATAAGAAGACCTTATCATGCATATGTGAAACTAAATTGGGCATTTAATTTGGGACACAAGAGTTATGAACAGATAGAACAATAAGACTTACGACATTCCGAGAACATCTGAGTAAAACTTGAGACTGACTTTTGGATCTTTAATTCGATACATCTGAATAACAAAGTGCATAATGAGTTCCTCCTCTAAATACTTAACTTACAATTTGGTTTAAGTGAATAAGAATTTGAAACTTTATGCCTAGAATCGAAAGAATAATGAATTCACAAAACAAGAAAGAAAGAAAGAATCAAGTGTCATTAGCTTAAAACAACTCAAATCGCTAATCAAGACGTCTTAAATCGAATTGAGGTATTAGTTTCAGATCGTAATGCAAACCCTAGACCAATGTTGAACACGCATATGTAATTTCATAGAGTAAATACACAATTAAGAACCATCTAAAACCATATTGATCAAGTACCGTTTGTTGCACGAAGTAGCCCTTTGTTTCCTCATCAGGTGGATCACTTCGGAGCCCCGGATTCTTCGACGGCGATTCGCTATCGGAAGCCATTGACGATGATACCAAACGACGTCTGCTTACCAAAACCTGCAACGAACAACACAACAAACGAAGATTTTAATAATTGATGGACTAAAACTAGGTGAAATTAGGGATTTATAACGCTCAACCTTAGTCGGAGAATTAGTCAAAATAGAGGGGATTGGAGATGCGTAATAATAGGGTTTGTTAATAGCAAATCGTAGTGAACGAGATAGTGAATTAGTGGTTACAAAAAACGCCATTAGAGAGATAGTAAAGCTTACTGTGTGAATCCAGCAACGTCGGTACACACAGTGTTATCCTGATAATGGCTCCTAACGATTATACGGTTCGCGTGAAAAATATAGTACATATATGTTGCACTTCTACCCAGAAAAGGCAAAAATATGTAGAAAGGCTTGCATATTTAGTTTATTAAATGAGTGAAAATAAAGCAAATGGATGGAAAGGTAAAATTTTGTGTTTCTAAGTTTCATTTTACGAGAGAAAAGAAAGGAAAATAACACATATCGTGTTCCCAAGTTTCATTTAAGGATGGTAAGGAAGAGAAGTAGAAGAAAAACTAAACAAAATTACTTAGTTTTCATTTCCTTTCGATTTGGAAGGAAATGACTATATTTTTTCTTTTCATTTCCTTTCATTTTTTTCATTTATTTTCCATTTCCTTTCTGTTATATCCTTTATTAAACTCGGGAACTGAGCGCAAGTGAAATGCTTGTTGATTGTTCACTAAAAAGTTCGTTCATGTTTGTTTATTAAAATAAATGAATTTGAATAAAAAAATTTATGAACGAACATGAACAACCCACGACTCGCTCGTTTATTTAAGTTTGTGAATGTTCGTTTGTGTTCGTTCATTTAAGTTTGTTTATATTTGTTCATTTAGGTTCGTTATGCTCGTTCATTTACATTTATTTATATTTGTTCACTCTGTATGATTAAGTTGAATTGATGACTTGAAGATGATTGAAATTTTGGATATGTTTATTAAGGTTATAAACAATGTTCATTTAACTTTGTTTGTTCAACTATGGTTATTTTTGTTTCTTTAGTTATGTTTGTTCAGTTAAATTCCTTTATGTTTGTTTTACTTATGTTCATCTACGTTCATGAATTGTTCGTTTATACTATTAATGAACGAACATGAACATACTAAGTTTCTTAACGAACAAACACGAACAAGAAACCTATAATCATTTAAATGTACGTGTATGATTGTTTGTTTAATTGAATTTTAATAAACAAATACAAAGATGCCATTTTTGTATTCATTCGGTTCATTTACACGTCTAGATAGGCTACAAACTAATAACCAATGAGCTTTTAGCTGATTTATACATTTTTGGTTTATCAGAGGTCTTAGGTTTGAGTATCTCTTGGAGCAATGGTGTTTCTAGATAAGTAGACGAATTTTCTCAATGTCGGCTTCCTTAGGAATGATATGGTCAAGTTGTTTGTTTGTTAAGTGGTGTTTTATTTAGCGGTTAAAAAAAAACCAAAAACAGGCTACAAACTAGTATGGTTGTTAGTGATAAAAATAAATAAATAAATAAAGAAAACCCTCTAATCGAACAGGAAGTATGAATTATTTGAGACGAGTAATAGTATTCAATTATGAAGTTAATTTTAAAAATTTGTATCGTTGCGACACATATAAAGAGAATGCATTAATTTACCATATAATATTAGAAAATATAATAAATAATATTTTAAAGTTGTAACAAATTTAAAATTGTAAAAATTATATATTTGATTGTGTATTAGAGGTCAGGGTATACATTATAATAAAAAAAAGATAGTTAACGGTAGGTGTTTTTGATTCATCAACAAACTTAAGCATATCAAATTCTTTAATTTTTTTTCTGCCAAACGCCAATAAAATTTTTTTGGCATCAAATTCCATTTGTTGAATATATAGAGTTTGATTTATATAACATATTATTTAAAAAGGTTAACATTATTTTATTTGAAAAAAAAATATTTTTTTATACGAAAGAACACCCCTTCTTCATTCTCTCAAGAAAACAAGGTTGTTTGAACCGGACCGGAAACCCGCCACTAAACCGGCCCAAAATAAGCAAGCAAACCGCTCGGAAGGGAAAGAGATGTGAACATATGTGGGATGAGAAACAAGTTTTTTTTCTTTCTTTTTTTAAACCAAAATCCAAAAAATATAACATTACAATCAAACCTTATATTTTTTTAAAAAATGATTATGTTTGTGTGAATAGTAATTATGTTTGTTTAAATGTGATTATAATTATATAATTTTTTTTGAAATTTTTTATATATTTATTATGTCACTCGGTTCGTGAATCCGGTCTCACCGGTCCGACCAGTAACCAGTAAGATATTCGGTTCAACGTCCGGTCCGATTCTAAAAACATTGCAAGGAAACACATTTTTCACCTCCTTACACTCACACTTAAACCCTTTTAATAAACTCCATATACTGTTTAAACATACATGCACGAGGGGCCATGATGACAATGACGACAATACGGATTTGAGCTGGATGACTAACCCACTTCACGTTGCATCCCGAGTCCTTTACTGCTCACGGTGGGATTTTGGCTTCTTCATTGATGTCATCTGTGGGACCGAGTACAAGACATGCAGTGGCGGATCTAGGATTTTTTTCAAATGATGTCACTGTATTTTAATGTTCTAGTTTCATAGTACCGAACATAAAATTTTCGGGTCGGATTTACCATTTGAAAAACGATACAATAAAAATTATGAATAGAAAACGATACAATAAAAATTATGAATAGAAATTAAAAAAACACATTATATAAATTTGATAGTTTTTACACTAAAAAAACTACTTATAGTTGTTTCCTATAACTTTCACCTTTTGAAAACATAGCATTACAACTTCTATGAAAACTTGTTGGAATAATTCTTTTTCAATATAACAAATGCAAGAATCATTCAGGTATCTATCTCCTATTACGTAGTTTTGTTTTCACATGTTTCATTGAGAAAAAATTCTTCCAAAACTATCAATTGCAACCGATGTTGTCACTAGTCCAAAAACCGATGTTGTCACTTGAAAATACCTTTCATAAATGTCCATATAAACCGAAAAATCATTGTTGTCCCGGGACAACATACATCTGCACATACATCCGCCCATGAAGACATGCTCGTGTTCTTATTCCACGGCTTCGATTCGAGACAAGATGAAGAGTTTTTCCATATCCGACCATGTGTCAAAGCCATTAACCGGTGGTCTGCGTCATGGACAGATGGTCCAAGCGAGTATCTAGCGGTCGATGCACAAAATGAAAATTTTATGAACATATATGTGCTCTCAAACGCATATACGTGGCATATAAATGCCCCTCTTTGAATATTCAAGGCAAATATGTTGTATTTTGAGGCCTTCTCAAGGTCTTACGGATTATGAAGTCTTTTATTAAGATGTTTTGGCCCTTCACGAGATTTTATTCACTAAATCGATGCATGGATATGTTGTTACATTCTCAAGCCCAGATGAGAACCACATCTTAACTTTTCTTTAAAGATCAAAGAAGATTTGTTAATATTTTGAGGCATTCGTGACGTCCTTACATGCTACAAAGCGTTTTCTTCAAAGCTCAAACTATTCTCAAGGACCTTATGTCAGATTCTATTCACTAAACCAACTTATTATATTTTTTCAATGGTTTATGTTTTTATATTATAGTCAATAAACTAGAGAATAGTCTTGTAAAAAAAATATTTTGGCTTCACCATAAAAAGAGGGGTTAAAAGAACAAAAACTAATAATAAAAGCAAGAAAGACATTTCAACATATATGTTATACTCTTATGACAAACAATAAATTTAATAGATGTCATTAGAACATGTCCAAAACATTTACTATCTTAATAAACAAAAATATTGTTTGACACTTGTCATAATTTTATGCTAATAGCGTCACTTGTCAACTTCTTGTCATCTCCTTAAATCTCTCTTATTAAATAAGTATATTAACTCTCATATTCAATAATTACAATATTACTTATATTATTAACCTTTTTATTAAATAAGTATATTAACTCTCATATTCAATAATTATAATATTACTTATATTATTAACCTTTTTAATATTAAAAAAATTATCTTCAATTAAAAATTAATCTTTTATCATAAAAACACTTTAAAAAAATTCTAAGATATGAATTTTTTCTAAAAATCAATATTTTTTAGCAAATAATAATTTTTAAACCGGTATTTATTATAATTTTTTTCCTAAAAATCATGTATTCTAAAAATTTTTTTTTAAATAAAATAGACTATAAGACATAGATTTTAAAGAATAGTTTTTTATAGACAAATGACATTTTTTAGTATTAAATTTTTAAAAATTCATTTCTTTTAAAAATAAAGTTTTTGATCATTATTTTATTACTTAAAGTACTTATTAATACGTATTTTAAACATTTTATATCAAAATGTTATTTTATAATTCATAACTTTTAATTACTAACTATTTAATATTTTATATTAAACACGTGTTACACACGGGGTATAGTCTAGTCTTCTTATATAAAAAGATCTTCTTCACCAAAATAAAGAGAGAGAGGGAGAGAGAGAGAGAGTTCTCTAGAAGAACATCCCTTTTTCATTCTTTCAAGGAAACACATCTTTCACCTTCTTACACTCACACTTAAACCCTTTTAATAAACCCCTTGCATTGTTTACAAATACATGCACGAGAGGTCATGATGGCAATGATGATACACAGATTTGAGCTAGAAGACTAGCCCTCTTCACGTTGCAACCCGAGTCCTTACTGCGTGGGATTTTGGCTTCTTCACAAGGTTTCACGGATTTTCTCGAAATAAGTGGGTTTTCAAATTATCTTTTGCCATTAGTTTTACATGTAAAAAAGAAAAAAAAAACCATACGTATTTATTTATTTAAAGAGTAAACTATAAATTGCATCTCTATGGTTTACTCAAAATATCAACTTTCGTCCGTGCTACTGAAATTTTGCACTTTGTGTTCCTGTCGTTCTAATATATTCCAATGAGTCCCTCCTGCCTAACTCCGTTTGTTTTACGTTTGGCAGATGGACAAAAAGACATTTATACTCCTAAGGATTTGTTATGTTGCTTTAAACATGAAATGTTACAACCCAAGCTTAGAATTTTTCACGTTATTATCTAAGCTCAGATTGTAACGTTTCACGCAGTTAACACGTTAAATAATAACAAACATTAGCGATTTACTACGTGACGATCAAAACTCAAATCCAAATAAATTCTGGTTTTGCATGCGTTCATGAATGCTAAAAATACTTGAGAATAATGAAAAAGGGTTTGGAAAATATGATGCTAAAGTCCAGGTTTAAAAGTTGATATTTTGAGTAAACCACATGGATACAAATTGCAGTTTATTCCAAAAATTGACATGTTTCAAAGCATTAGAATGAGTCCTTTGGGGTATAAACTGTTTTTTTCTATCTGCCAAATGGAAAACAAACAGATTTAAGCGGATGGGACTTAATTGGATTAAATTAGAAACGACACGGAGGTAAGGTGTAAAATTTCAAGGGCAGAAATAAAAATGAATATTTTAAGTAAACCACATACTTTACTCTTTTTTAATAACATGATCACAAGTTGTTTACAACCCGGTTACAAAAAAGCATGTGGTTAAAAATATGCAGAAAATCAGTCGTGAAATAGATGATCATAAGCTGGGTGCAAACTTACGACGACAAAGGCGTTCTCTAATTTCGATTTCGAATCAATTTTGCCACCGAATTGTTTTCGTAAATATACAGTCTTTTAAAAATGTTTTCACCTTGTGGAAATTTGGTTTTTAAATTTTAACTACATTTTATTTGGTAGCTAATTTTTTTCAAAACACATATTCGGGTAAAAAAAACATTGATTGAATGTTTTATCGTTTTTTATTAATTCTTTATGGACGGACCTTTTGAAGAGTCTGGGTGTGCCCAACTCTCCTGTTTTTTTTGTTAGAAAAGTTGATTTAGTAGTATTTCGTCGAAAAATTTCCGTTTTTCACTCAAAATGGTCGATTTAGTAGTATTTTATTGGAATATTTTATAAGTATTGAGTCTAGCTTCTTCCGTTATCTTCCAAAAATCATTCTCCCCCATCAGAGTTTTTTTTTTTCAAACACCGTCAATGATTCTATATACACATTTTTTTTAATTTTAAATTTGGTAAATGCAAAGTATTAATATAAAAAAAAGGAAAAAAGAAAAGAAGATACTAATTAAAGAGCCAATCTTTATGTTAACTTATTGAATAGACATATGGTATTTGATTTCATGTGTGACATGATTTTTGAGTTCGTGTAAGGTTCGATTTATTAACTTATAATGCACATTTTTTATTAAACATAATTTAAACCTAATTTATTCCATCTAATCTATTTCATGTCTCAAATAAGCATTAAACCCAACATCTTTTAAATAAAAGACCTACATCTTTATCATTGTTTAAACTGTGGTTGTAAACACCACTCAGATGGTGATGCTTCATATATTCCAAATCTTTAATATATTATATTTCAATCAAGATTGTGGAATCTAAAGAAATCAAGACAACACAAACATGATAGATTATTGTTTGTTTGTTTAACTTTAATCAAACAAGAAATTAAACACAAATAATTTGATGAATAAAGTTTATTAGTTCTTGTTTGTTTGTTAAGAAATAAGTGTGTTTGTTTCCTTTCTAAGAGTATAAACTAATTTCATAAAAGTATATCAAAAACAACACAATACAATGGAATATTTAATAAAAATATCTAGGTAGGTTATAAGAATGGGCTTAATATAGTTGGGTAATCTTAAACGAACAGACACTCATATAATTTGGGCCATTATGCATAGCATGAATTAAATAAAGAAAATTGTTTAAAGAATCTTATCGTACTATTAGGCTATGTGTAATGAAGCGTAATTGTGGCGTGAGAGGGCCAGTCACGTCTCCTTGAAGCCCTCTTACACTACATAGGGGCGTGACCGAGAATGTGAGAGGTACATGCGCGAGCCAAATCACGGTGTGAAATGAGAATAAATGGGAAAAAAAGAGGGGTGATGATAACACGTGTGATGATAACGTGGAGTGATGAAAATGTGATGTTATTAGTTGTTTACGTCACGTCTATGTGAAATGATGGGACTTCACCACTACACATGGTTTTATAATAAACAAACATCATTTTTGATAATTGTCACAATTTTAAGCCTTCAATGCCCCTTGTCACTTTCTTATACAACCTAAAAATCTATCATATTAAATAATTATATTCTCTCATATTATATAGTAATTATAATATAATTCTAATGACTAATTATGTTATTTATATTTTTCATGTTAAAAATTAGTTATTTAATAAATTAAGAATCATTTTTTATTAAAAAACACATTAGCTATAAAAGTTTATAATATATAATTTATATATATATATATACAATTACCAACATTAATGATTACCTAAAATAGTAATAATATTTTTTTATTATTTCTAAAAATCAAAATTTTTAAATTCTATAGAAAACAAGTTTTTATGAAAACAAAACTTTTAATGAAATAAACAATCAACCGGAGTTTTTAAGCAATAGAATTTTTATAAAAAAAATTAAATTTTAAAAAAATATTAAAAAAATAAGAAGCAAAAACTTATAAAAATGATTGGGAAAATTACATATTTTTTCTTTTATGTTTAGTGATATTTAAATTGAATTTTTAAACTTTAAAAATTACATATGTGATATTTATCCTCTTAACTATACCTTGGTGACATAGCTTGAAAACAATGTGTTCACACGATTGATACATTCGCCGTTAAAAAAAAACAAAAGGTTTCAACATGAGTTAGTTTAACAATTTGTAATTATAACAATTAGTGTTTACATAACACTAGCAAAAGTTTTTAACGTCAGTCAGTTGAAATATCTAAATTATTACAAATCTAGCAGGTTATGTACTAATTTTATAGTTTTATATGAAAATATTGTTTTATAATTCATAAATTTTCATGACAAACTATATAATATCTCATGTGCAATCCATGTAATACATGGACTAATAGTCTAGCAATTAACGAAAATAAGCAAAGAGACATATGAATAATCAAAGATTAACATAAATAAACAAACAAATCAGACATAAATAAACGTTAGCAAATGTGACTAATTTATGCATTATTGTTCTTCACCATGGTCGTCTGGTCGAAAAGCAGACCACCAACCCACCATCCAAAAAATACTGGCGACCGACCCGACACCCCTTCATCATAATTGCTCACTTCAAAACACAAAACATAAGATCATGTTTAGTGATCACCTCACCATAATATCACCCCACTGAAATTTTCTATAACGTCATCATCCTACTGAAAATCTTAAAACCTCATGATGTTCATCCCACTGAAAAACATTTCCTATTGTGCTACATCATCACCCTACTAAACCTTAAAACACCCGTAGTGGCCAATGTAGAGAATTTCCAGAACACGAACACCCGGATGAAATTGAAAGTCGTGGATCGCACTTTTAAATCAAACTATTTGCGGTTCACTCAAATGTTTGATCGGATAAAATTCAATTTCGATTCAAGAACGAGTATGAGAAATTCTTTGTAATTCGAGAATGAACCAGTGTTTCTTATTTCATCGATCAATTTCTTTAAAAATTCGTAAAATCAATTTTTATATTGATTTTTCAATATAACAACTTAGGCTAGAAAATTTTTTTCCAAGCAGACCTGGCAGCTTGACACCAGCCAGGAGCTCTGCCCTTTGGACCCCGCCAGGGGCTACCGCCCTTGGACCCCGCTATTCGGAGGCGCTGCCCCCGGACCCCGCCAAGCGAGCGTTGCTCCCTTGAAACCCCCTTGATTTATAAAACATTAAACAAGTGTGCACCATACACCCAACTTATTTAATGAATTTCATAATTCGTATTGATCTATAAAATTAATCCCAATTACACTAGAATATCTAACAGCCAATCAATAACGAGAGGAGAAAGCGGGGAGAGGGGTGCGTGGAGGGCTCATGTGGGTCGCCGCTGGGAGAGGGGACGGTGTTCCCGCCGAACCCCGCCGAAATATTCCTTCATGTTGCTTCCACGGGGCATGTATTACGCATGGTCTAAATTTGAATCATCATCGTCTAGATCTGATTTTCTGCTTTATTTCCTAACCAGAGATGAATGGCAAACGTCTCCATGGAAGCCATACCCCATGGCCATGAGAATCTTGGATCATGAACACCCTGATATTGCTTCCATGGAGGTGCTCTTGCGCTAGGTATTCCAAATTTGTCGGAAGCTTCTAGAAGGGATGGGTGTTTTGATTGTCTTCTTCATCTTACCATTCATCACCAATAAAAAACTCAATTTAGTAAAATTCATTATTCATGGCATAGAGGAATCAACCTATCAATTCTTTCGTCCATGCCGGAGCCAGTGACGGAGCTTCACTAGATTGGAAGGGGGCGAAATCTTACGTGATGATTTTTTTTTTGCAATCGACTGGCATGTCTCGGTTAATTGGGTAAAATGTTCGTATCTAAGATTCGGGTCAAGTCGGGTCAACTGTTTTTACCTTTCCCATGATATATTGATTTAAACTAAAACCTTAATGTGTAAACAAACAAAACAATACAAATTAACATACCTATTCTAAATCATAACAAATAAATACACTAGGGGCATCAAATATAAAACCTAAATGCGTAAGCAAAAGTGTGTACTCTCTAGTTGCTTGGTCACCGGTCGGAACTCGCCGAAGAGGGCTGCTTGGACGCCGCTCAGAACTCGGAAGGGGTGGATTCCGGCTGGCTTGCTAGAAATCTTGGAGTTGGAGGTTGGATTTGGAGTGGTGGCATGGTGCAGTGTACGTTTTTTTTTGAACGGCAGAGGTCCCGTCGTGTTACCTTTAGTTGGCGATTGGTAACTAAGATTGATTTCTCAATTGCTGACCGTGAGACCGTACCCCTGATGCTTGAGAACCCCGTGAAATAGGTAAACCCTCGCCCCAATTGGTTCAGATTGCAAGATTAAGCTCAAAATTCCTCCCCTCACTTGGTATCCATTAAAGTGTTGACAGTGAGACTTGAACTCTGTTCTACAAGAAGAAAGGGTCAAGCGTTAACCACTAGGCTAACTTTGCTGGATTAGTGCAGTGTACGTGACTCACGAAATGGAAGAGAATTAGGGAAATGGACAGGAATTCAATTTTGAGAGGATTAGGGCTGGAAGGGTATTTTAGGGATTAAGAAAAATGAGAAAAGAAAAAAGTAATTTGTGAGAAATGAGGTAAAAAATGAGAGATAGGGAAATAGGGTAAAAAAATGAGAGCGATGATTTATTTTCTTTTTTTAGGGGGCGAAACTAGTATTTAATTTTTTTAGGGGGCGAAACCAGTATTTAATTTTTTTTGCCTTATGATCCGAAAATTTACCCTACTGGCGAAAAAACAGGGGGCTGCCGGAGCAATCATTTACAATATCGGCGGCTTGATTGTTTGGTCGGAAAAGAAGCAAAATTCTGATTGCGCCAATCTGCTAACGAGATTGGGGTGCCAAAAGGCAAAAATATAATTGTTTGGTTAGGAATTTGATTGTTTAAATGGAAATTGACCGTTAGATTGACAAATTTGCGGCCGAATCGATGGCCGATATTGGCGCACGTTAACCGATCCAAAATCGGTTTTGTAATAACCAAACCGGATAATTTGTTAACGCTTTTAAAACGGTTGTGATTATAACGTTTTTCAAACTCTAATATTGAAAAGTGATCAAATAATTGAAACCCCTTAACCACAAAATAATTGATTTTCAACATAAGTGAATCAGTTAACTCGTTTGAAAAACCAATTGAAAACCACTTTTGTTACAAGAAACCACAATATAGTTTTAAACCGTAGTTTTTTCAGAACCTAAAACTGATAAAAAAATAGTTTAAAAACTTTTTTCTAACTAGTTGGAACCAGTACGGTTTAGTTAACCAAATTTTTTGTATATGTCTGGTGCCAGTGATGGAGTACGACACTTGAAGGCGGTTGTCCATCGGGCGAAAGAAGACCACTCCTATTAGACTACCCATAATACTAAAGACTGCATTTACTAGTCCTAGTCATCTCTGTCACATCAGCATTTTACTCTTTCTTTCCACATGTATTCTCTCTCCTCTTTTGAACTCCAACATATCCTTTCTACATGCATTATCTCTCTTTCACATCACCCTTTCAAAAAACTACCACTAAATTTGATTTTAAAAGAGGTGGTCCACCTCTTTTCTTCTTTTCAACGCACGTCTCAACGTGCAAAAAAAAGCCGCGTGTAGCGGCTTCCTCCCCTCCAATGCGTCCGCCGGAAAGATGAGCAGCCATGTCCCCAGCCGACGTGAGCGCTGCAGCCCGTCTTAGTGAGCATAAATCTTGGTTGGTTAGTATAATAATTTAAAAAATAAATAAAAAGATCATTAAAGTCTCCAACTTGATTAGTGAACCCAACAAACACAAATCTTGACTCTTGAGTATTTAATTAATATTTTAAAATTATATTTGACATATGCCTGTGTTCTATTGGTTATAATTTAGTTTTTTAAATAAAACTTATTTTTTAAATCAAATAATGATAGCGAAAAAATTAAACTTGGTTGGTTGGTTGTGAATGAGAATGAAAAAAAAAGTTTATGTTGATTGTGTAGGTGAAAGAGAGAGCAATTATTTTTTTTAGTTTTTTGAACGGCTTGTTGGAACGCAGACACCTAAGACAGGATTTCAACCATCCTCCCGGATTTAATGTTATAGGGCATACGCCCGAGCTCAATCAAGAGGAACCCACAACTAGCTAGGTAAACCTTTTGACCTTGTCTCAACAAATATTTCTTTACCTGAATTCTAACCCAAGAAATACCATTGGGAAGTCAAGAGGTAACCATTAGCCTAGAAGCCTTTTAGTTACTTAATTTTTTGTTTAATAGTTTAGATAGGTTGATTATGAATAAGAGTCGTCGAAGGAATAGAGTTGGCAGTGATTGATGGTGGTGTAAATTATGAAGTTTTTGGAGTTTTTTCCATGGTTTTCTAGTTAACTTAATTATACAAATATATTTCTATTATCTTTAAGTCTAAATAAAAAAAAAGTCCCACAAAAGTTTTTTTTGTTTGACAAGTTATACTTAATACTCAAATTTTATATTAAACCCTTAACAACCAAATCTATCAAACTTGTTACATTAAAATTTTAGTACTCAAACCTATTGCTTTCGAGGTGATGATGATATGCATGAGATATTTATCATACTTCATATTTTTTTAAAGTTTGTATAAACTTAAAATTATTAAAAATTGAATTTGTATACACACTCATATATTTTAGATATTTTAAGTCGGTTTTTGTTTGATATTTTAGAGAATAAATTGTGTTTTATGGTTGGCTTAATCAATGATTATAGGCTTATGTTATTGGACCAATTTTGGTAAGATACAATTATATATTTGTCGTGAATATATAAAAGATATATTTTTTTAGTTTTCTTTGTTTTGTAGTCTCTCGAAGAACACACAGAATAATGATATAATTTCTTCTCACAGAACATCAAAATACAATTCTAACTCAAGAAATCTTTATCTAATCTGATAAATCATTGTGTGTAACTCACAAATAAGTTTATCTGGTAGTGATTCATGTTTCAGAAATTAATTCAAGACATTGTTTGAGAATATTCATTAAAGTTTCATGTTTGATTTATGGTTAGCAATTTAATTTTGTGATTTCAGTAATTTAGTTACAACAATTTTAAGGGGATAGTTTTCGGGTGACCAGATGCATTATATTGCAAAAGTATTAATTGATAGAATTGGGTTTTATGCTCGTGAGTTGATGATCATTCCATTTAGAAATAATTTATTTATTGTATTAGGTTAGGAGGTCTATTATTAGTGATTTGATATTTGAAGCCATTGTAAGAATCTCAGTACGTGACTGGGTCTGGTCCATGCTTTAATGATATCGAAAAAGGTTCAGACCACCGGACCCCAACCATTACAACATGAACCCACAAGCTACAAACATGTCAACTTTTTATAGGTTCTATATTGTAAAATGAAACATAAATTATTTAAGGAGTCTAGTTTAAGTTTATACGAGAATAGTTCACAATTATTGGATTTTTTTAGTCATGCTTAAAACTAGGGTGTTCAAAAAAATCCGTATTCAAATCCGAACTAGAAATATCCGAAAATCCGAACCTAAAATATTTAGAAAATTCGGATTCGGATACCATTTTTTAAAAATTTCGGATGATTCGGATTTCCGAACGATCCGAAATAGTTATTTTTTCTGATAGTTTTTCGGATATTCGGATATTTTTCGGATATCCTAATTATATTTTTTAATTTTTTTTAATTTTTTCCTAATTTCGGATATCCGAAATTTCGGATTCGGTTAGTGAAAATTACTATCTAAAATTTTCGGACATCTTAATTTTGGATATCTGAATTTGAACACCTCTACTTAAAACCCAACTAATCTTCCTGAACTAATAAAGAAGCATGTTTAAAAAATAAAAAACACTCGTAATTTGTAAATATTTAGCATCCCAAAATTTTCATTTTCCTGCCTATTATTTGACTCAAAACTAATTTTACATGAATCTTTTTATAATCAAATAGATACACCTTATTTTACGCTTTCAATATATTAAATGTAAAAGCTAATTCTTGTATTAATTAGGTTGTTTTTCATTTACAACATTTTTCTTTCTAAAAGATTACCTTATTTCATGTTTTCTTAATATTTAACACTTGTAACACATGTGTTTTTAGGCTAATATGTCTAATATATATTTTTCCGTTAAGTCCTTTGAGACAAATAGGAAATACATTACGAGCCAAACTAGCTAGAGTTTCTAAGGGCTAAGTGGCTAACCCTCGCCAACATTTTGGGGTCTTTTATAATATGTTATACCTATGTATAAAATGCATACTTTAGAATTATTTGAATCGAACTCTAAGCTGCTATTATACATGAAACTGGTTGGGTTATAAATATAACTTGTAGGTTATCTCACATGTCCCGGCAGGAATTCCGATGCAATTTCGAATATTAGAAAGCAAACACAATCGGATGTATCAAAACGTAGAAATAAAAACACGTTATGACAATTGTCATTTTAACGTAAAACCAACGCTAAAGTGTAGCCGTTATAAGCGTGTTTGCCAAACCATAACAAATTATATTTAATTATTATATTTAATTATTATATTCATTTAGTTATTAGTATTATTTAATTATTATTATCATTATATAAATATTATTATTACATTTAAATGATACTATTTATTATTTAATAATTATTAATAATATTTAATTATTAGTATTTTTATCTATAAAACTAATATATATTATTAAATAGTAAATACATACACATTTATATAATAATGATGCATAGTAAAATAAACACTAATGCATAGGCGTCTGATTCATGTATTAACATTTTGATAATTTATACTTCGATCATCAAGAGTTTTTTTTACTTGAAAAGTAGTAATCAGAGAAGGAGTACTAAATTTGATAAATTTGTTTAGAGATTTGATGTTTTATTAAATTTGAGAGAGTTGCTTAGATATTTTGCTTTTGTTTTAATTCAAACGATTTGTTGCCGGCAAGACGGATTTTGAGAGTAATTATATATATATATATATATATATATATATATAAGGATGCATATTAAAATGAATAGTAATGCATATGTGTATGATTAATGTAGTGACGTTTTGATAATTTAGACTTCGATCATTAAGAGTTTTTTTTTCACCTGAAAAGTAGTAACTGAGAAGGAGTTTGATAGATTTGTTTAAAGATTTGAGTTTTATTAAATTTGAGAGAGTTGCTTAAGGATTTTGGTTTTTATTTTAATTCAAACGATTGGTTGCCGGCAAGAAGAATTTTGAGAGTAAATTTTCCTATTATTTTTGTAACATATTTGTGAGGATTTTATATGATTTTATGATTTTATTAAATATATGTAATGAGATATTTGATTCAACTATGTAACTTATGCTTCTGCAAATAATATATAATATCCGTTCTCGAGAGTGTACTGTGATAACCCGCTGCAATGCACGGGTCGAATAAGCCTAGTTTTTATGATATTCGAACTCGATTCTTACTTGATTTTCATATACGATTTTAATTTAAAGGCAGTAAATTGCATAAATGCCTTTGGCTAGATTTATCTTTCCATGTCAAATATTACCACCTTACCCTGCGAATCAAATCTAAAAATTAGCATATTAAATATTATTAATTACCATGGTTTCCTTAATTTTTTAAATTTTAAACTCTTAAATAGATGTAACGATATTGACAATATGATGCTATAATAGATAAATTTAATAAATTATAAAAGTTCACCGATTTTGATTAATAAATTATAAAAGTTCACCGATTTTGATTAATAAATTTGTCGCAAATTAGAAAAATATAAAATAAAAATTAAACGTAAATTTACGCATATAAATATAAGTTTTAAATTATTACAATTAAGAAAGAAATTAGATATTTATATTTAATATGCTACTAAATGATTAGACAATAAAATATATACACACACAGTTTATGCAAATAATAAAATTAAATAATTTAAAATTGCTTATTTACTTGTAACTTTTAGTTAAGATAATTTGTATACTAATAAATAAAAAAATTTGAATACATGTCACTAATTTAAAGCAACTACATATTTTTTTTAACCTTTATCATATTAAATGTATCTTTTATTAAATAAAAATATTAAATACTATATATATTATTTATACCTTTAATAATTAGAAAAACAAATTTCTTAACATGTTAAAAATAAACTTTATTAAAAACCACAATTTCTAAAAAGAAACTATTATAAAATATGATTTTTTTAAATACAAAATATTTCAAAACTATTTTTTTAAAAATAAAAGCTTTATAAAATAATTCATATAACTGAAAGTTAAAAAATAATTCAATACCGGAGTTAAAAAAAAGAGATATTTATAAAAAAAACAACATTTTTTCAAAAACACTTTTTTAAAATAGAATATTTCAAAAACAATTTTTTTAAAACATGAAAGGTGAAAAAAATGTTATTCTTCTATTACTAAAATCATTTAGTTACAAATACTTTCAATCATATTTATTTTAAAAATCATTTTAGAATTTTTATATCTAATTACTAAATATTCGATATTTTTTATTATTTTTTTTTGTAATATATGAGTATAAGTCTATATTTTTGTAAAATGAATGCTTGTTTTCAAAGTCGTTTTTTTCAAACAAGATGTTAAAAATTAAATTTCTAGAAAAAATAAAATAAAAAAACATAATTTTTATTACTTAAATTCTAACTTATACATATTTTCTATAATATTTTTATACCCTTTCTATTACTCGTTCTGTGACAGATACTTTAATGTCATAAAATATCATTATATTGAATTAAATTTAAAAACAAACGGTTTTGTTTTAACTAGTTAAAGTACAATTTGATATAAAAAAACTCATCTTTATAAGAAAAAATCACAAGGAAAATATAATTAGTAACATGCAAATGACGTTTAGAAATTAACACTTGACCGCTGAAAACCGACGTAACCGTCAGAAAACTAATGTAACACCATAAACGTTAGAAACCATTGTATATAGTCACAAATGTCATATAACTGCTGTAAATATTGTGATAAACTACCATGCAAACCGCCACCTTTAGAGACATCGACAACGTCATGCACATAGGCGAGGCTTTTGTAGGGCTCGCTCCCTCTTTTTTGTGTGTTAAATTTTTGACCGAAAGGTTATATTTTTTATAAATATTGGTTTTTCTCCTCGTTTCAAAAATTAACATGTGTTCTCAGCACCGTAAATTTCCGTCCCCTTTTAAAATGTGTAAGCTCCATCACCAGCCATATAAACCGCTATGTCGCAAACCTCATTAACCGTCAGAAACAACCATGTAACAACCTAAAACTGCCATGTAACATCCTTTAACTGTTTATTTAAATGATATAATTCTTTTTTTAAAATGATTCAACAGTAGAAAATCACCTCAAATGACGCTTACTAAGACTGACATGAATATGCCTATAAAGTCAAAACAATATAGAGAAAACGATTTAATTTGTAGAGAGAAAGAGCCACAACACAACTACAGAAAAAAACCACCTTATAGGAGAGAGAAAGCCGTAAATGTTTTTCTTCATAATCCATCTCAATTTGTTTTATTTCTTAATTCAAGTTGTTGATTTTGTGATTTTGTCCCATATGGATGTTGGAATTGTTCATCTAGCTATGCTATTTGAAATCGTTCCTAATTACACCAAAGACATAGTGATAATACTTAAATTTCCATATAAATTACTCCAAAATCAATTGTATAGAAAAAACACATGTTTATTATTGATTTGGTCATATACACTACTAGAAAATGGTAAGTTTCCTACGGAAATTTGTGACACAAATGTTTGTGTCGCAAGTTCCGACGAAATTCCGACGCAAAATGAAATTCAAATTTTGTAACAAATTTTACGACAAAATAGCGACGAAAATAAAAAAACCATGATTTTTGTCCCAAATTCGTCGCTAATTTGAGATGCATTTCCGACACTAAAAAATTGATTAAACATTGTGTCGCAAATGTGTCATAAATGCCTATTTTGTTCTTTTTATTTAATTATAAATCATAATGTTAATAATTTTACTGATAAAATGATGTATAAAAAAGAAAAATCATAATATTTTCGACACATTTGTGACGCAAACCGTATTATTCAAAAATAAAAAAATTGGAAAATAGATGTGTCGCAAATCTGTCATACATTCCGACACATTTATGACACAAATTT
Source organism: Mikania micrantha (assembly GCA_009363875.1). Taxonomy (NCBI): domain Eukaryota; kingdom Viridiplantae; phylum Streptophyta; class Magnoliopsida; order Asterales; family Asteraceae; genus Mikania; species Mikania micrantha. Next base: position 58,590,947 of record CM018695.1, read on the forward strand.
AGATTTATTAAATTAACCTTTCTGAAAAAAGCTTGCGTCGGAAATGTGTTGGAATTTACGACACATTTCTGACAATACCCGACATTAATTAAATTATTCTTTTGAATCTACATTACGTCGGAAATGCGTCGGAATTTCCAACAAATTTGTGACAAAATCATAGATTATTTTAATTATTCTTTTTAATAAATAAATTGCGTCACAAATGCGTCGGAATTTCTGACGCATTTCCGACAGATTCTCATATTATATCATAAAATCATGACATGCAATACCTTATGTTATTTAAGTTATTTTCTTTGATCTATATTACGTCGGAATTTCCAATAAATTTTTGACAGACACTAGATTAATTAAATTATTGTTTTTTAAAAAAAATATTTGCATCGCAAATGTGTCGGAATTTTCAACACATTTCCGACAAACCATTCGATTAATTAAATTACTTTTTCTGAAAATAAATTACGTCGCAAATGTGTCGGAATTTCCGACGCATTTTCGACAAAATCTTGGAACTAATTCTTACGTATGTTTTAACCAATATGTAGTTGTAAGATTTGAAAGCTCGATTGGAAATTGAATGAAAGTAAAGGAGGAATTGAAAGAACAAATGAAAAAATGAATTAACTAATGAAGAAGTTTGCTCCTTTGATAATTAGTAGTAGTTAGTAAATTTAGTTGACTTTATTAGACATTATTTAGAATTGTGTTTGTTTTGTAATATATGATTTACAAATTTGGTTTTTCGGTTATGTTGTTTTGGATATTATATTTGAATTATGCTAGTTTTGATTTTCGTTTGTAAAGCAGTTTTTTGGGTTATTTTTTTTTTGTTTTTTTAGCTGCAAAAAATATGAATTATTTAGATTATTTAGAAAAATTATTTTTTTTAAATTTGCGTCACAAATGCTTCGCTAATCTTTAAACTAGTTTGTCACAAATGTGTCTCAAAGTAGAAGAAGCAGAAAAATTTCATTTGTCACAAATGTGTCAGAAAAGCAAAAAAAAAAGAACGTGCGTCGCAAATGTGTTACAAACAGTTGTGTCAGAAATGCGTAGCAAAGTTGGAAAAGTACAAAATTAACATGCGTCGCAAAACTTCGAAAATGTGTCACAAAGAATTGTCGGAAATGCGTCGTAAAATTTAAAAAAACAAGCGTATACAGTGGTGCCAGAAATGCGTCGGAAAATTAAATTGGTTGTATACGTATTTCTTAAATTGTTATTATTATGTATAAAAAATAAGCGTCGCAAAAGCGTCGGAATTTTCTACACTTTTTTCTTGTCGCAAATTTGTAAGAAATGTCTTATAAAAGTTTTCCTACGGGACGTTTTCCTACAAAAAAATTCTGTCGGAAATGTGTCGGAATTATCAGTTTCGTACGCATTTGCGACGCAAATTGGTGTCGGAAATTTTTTTTTCTGGTAGTGATAAAATATTGACAACTTTCGGGTTTAAACCAAAAAACAAACGAGACTTTACCTGATTTTCATGACACCAAAAAACATGTGTTTAAATCAGAACTCTCCTTAATATGGAATTAGTGTTGTTAAGTCAACAAGATTAAAAGAATGAGTAGAATTGGAGAATAATAGACGTCTAAGAAGAGATTTAAGCAATCATCTCAGATTTGACGCTTTGATGCATACGTTTGAGCCCATCTTAGAAAGAACCTCACAACTGGGTTCTGGGTAAATCGCCTGACATTGCATCAAAACTTATGTATTAGCCCTAATTCAAATCAAAGACCTCTAATAAGAAAGTTAAGAAGGTAACCACTAGAATAAAAGCCCTTTTGACAACCAATTAATTTAATGTTGGAATTTAGCATATGAGATGTTACATAAATACGTGATGCTAATAATATAAAATGACAATATATGGCAAATGCGAATGTGAGTTCTTTACTTCAAAAGCTTTTAAAGTTTTGAATTGAAGTGACATACACACATGACAAATATGATCGCACGATTATAACAATGCATGATATGAAAAAGTTTTATATGGAACAGTTAATGTAAGAGTATATATGCAACACTTTACGAATGATAATGTATGTTTTTACCTAAGCGATGTTGCATATACAAGCTATATATGATGATGTATGTTCTTTCCATAAGGATATAAAACCCTAAAACTATTATGATGTACCTTATGACCTTTTGGTGTCATCACTAATGCTAACACGATGATATATTCTTAGCCATTGAATTTATATTAATTTCAATGGTCGGATATGTATACGGACGAATCCGCACGCACGTCATGGCTATTGACCATTTATCTTCAACTCAGTAAATCTTACTTTAGAGATATGTAACCTAAGGCTTGACAACAGGGATATGGCAACCTTAAGCCACACCACATATATATATATAAAAACTTGGTGTATGATTAGAGATGGGCAAAAAACGGGTTCCGAAACCGGAACCGGTTGCACCTTTACCCGGACAATACCTGATATGGAACCATCCAAAAACAGGTTGAAGCCGATCAAAATTCGGGGCCAGTTATTGGTTTTGTTGACCAAAACTGAAACCAGTTGAAAATGAAACCGGTTTTGAACCGGACAAAAAAACCCAATTTGCCCACCTCTATGCATGATGATGTTGTCTGAATAGTTGCACATAATTTAGAGCATAGTCACAGGAAACACTCAAACACTCGCGTACCGCGATCCCAATCGTGCATACCAGATCGTGGTACGAAATCGTACCGATCGCCGGCGATACGCGATCCGGATCGTGATGAAGATGTGTTCCCGATTCAAGCTATTTTCGTCAAATTGGATGCTGAATCGCTTACCATACCTACTCAATTCGCGTCCTCAATCGAAGAATTCGGCGAATTTGATGATGAATCGCCGATCGAAGCTTCATAGTCGGCAACTTGCGTCGTTTGGTTTTCCGATTTCCGACTCTAATGAGTCAATTCCCCTCCCCAGTTGATTTTTCTTATAAAATTACCATACAATCTGGTACGTACACCTCATTCCAAATTACTTCAAACGAAAATTATAAGAAATGGTTTTTGGAAAGAAAGTTTCAAGCTCAAGACATAGGCTTAATTAGGTTTATGAATTTTATGCCATGAATTTCATTTTTATGAACTTATGTTATGAATTTTGTGTTATGAATGAATGATGAATATGATTATCAAATGAATTCTATTATATGAATTTATGTTATGAAGCGATACGGCGCACCAAAACATGTGATACATCGTACCGTGTACCGAAATGGCGTTCCAAATGAACCTACCCCTCGTAACGAATTTTAGAAATGTACGAACCGTGTACCCGTTTTCGTATCATGTACCGGAGCGGACTGCGTTCCGTGTGACTATGATTTAGTTACTGTAATTTCATATTCATGATACTATCATAGAGAACTAGACTGAATTTTGTTTTCTTTTTTTTTTAATGGTGTTGTATTCTTATATGATTTCTATTCTGTTGCAATTGTTTTATTAAATTCTAATATGGAACTATGTATCATACTATTATTATGATTAATCAACCGTGTAATCTCTGAAGTTTGAGGTGTTACATTACAACCCATAAAAAGTATGTGACATACCACGTTAATCATCATGTCTATTCTCATTTACAGTTTATTATAACGTGTGTGTTGATATTATAAAAATATAATATGCCTACTTATTCATAAAAAAAAAGTAAATTAATACATATTTTAAATTGTCAAAATCGAGTTTGAAACCCTGCTTGAGATCATAAATAACACATCACACGTCCAAACATCAAGGCATGTCACAACCTTTTAAGTCAATAATTTAAAGGTATATTATTGGTACATTAAAAGTACAACTATATTGGTACATTCAAAGTAAAACTATTATAATTATATCTTATCAACAAATTATAATAAAGAACACTCAAAATGGACAAAAATGATTTGATCCATTTTGACTTGAAATCAAATATTTTATAGTTTAAACCCATCGTAAGATGCTAGGATGCAAGAATTATTAGTTTTGTTGGAAGTCACCATCATTAGATGATGAGATCGACCCAATTTCTTCCTCTAGCATCCACTCAAGCTCACTCGGTCTACAAGGAATCACAAGCACGCCTTCATGGTCGAACCCATACTCTTCAGCAGCCCTCTCCAAGAGTCGTAGAAATGAGGGATGGTTGAGATACGCGATGGGAACAACAAATCGCCTTTCAGCATAATCATCTGATGCTATCACGGCAAAATGACCCTCTTTCACGTCTTTAGGGACTGTTTCTTGACCGTGAATCGAATCTGATCTTTTCTTAGCAAAGAAAAGACCCTTTTGCAATCTCTCCTTGACCAACTTAAGTTTCAAAATGCCATTATTGTTTTTCTTGCCATTGCCACTGTTTTTCACTCTTTCCATTAAGTTTTTCTAACTTTTTGTTCAAATAACTTGCACTTGATCGATTTCCAAATCCCTTGATGTTTATGTGTCCTTATATACACCACAAGAGGGAGAGATGAACTGAGAGGTCGGTCTAGTGATAATTTAATTTGCATGTGCATGAGGACTGAAGTTTTTGAGGATAAAGGGTCCCGGTGGTTCACGTAAAGTCACCTCTATGCCAACCTTATTGAACACATTATTCACTATTCATGTGCATGTACAACAAAACTCAAGATAATATCGAGCAGTTGTATGAGATTGATATACTAGATGAATTGAAATTGTGTGAAAAAAGAACTTGAAATAAGTATATCGAGGTTATAAATGATAGAATTTTAATAAACCTACTAACAAGTTACAACCATAAATAAAAATAGTACGTACGTATGTGATGCATGTTTGATAATATATAGTGTTGTCAAATGACCACATAAAGTTTCGACATAATTGGGCACATAATTCTTAATTAGGGCCAAACAAGTAAAATATTTATGAATTTTCTAGTTTTTGCCATTGTTGTTTAATTTTAACTTGGGAACAACATTGAGTGTTGCGTGTTGCGGTAGTGACAAAGCGTAGTTAAGGACGTAAAAAGATGTGTATGAAGTTTGATGACTTGGTTTTAAAAATCAACGTGAGAGTGTTGAAATTTGTAAGTTCTGCTTTCGATGATCTGTTGTATATTAGTAATCACTTCGCTATTTTGTATAAAATTTACATTAACAACTCAGTTTTGAAAAAAAAATCACGTAGAAGCATCGGTAAAATACGTGTCACAACAACAAATTTGAATTTTGCAAGGCATTATATTTTAAAATTTTAAGAGGAAACAAAAATAAAACAAATAAAATAGGAAACTACACAAGGATGAGAGAACAAAAGGTTTTTAGCCTAATGATTATCTCTTTGGCTTCCCTGTGGGAGGTCACGTGTTCAAATCCCTTCTAAGGCGAAATATGGGTCCTTGGGAGGTCATGGGGTTTTTTGGTGCGGGTTTCCTCCTGGGGTGGTGGTGAGGTCTCAAGGGATGTCATGATAACTAGACCTTGGTGACGTGACCTGGAAATCAGTGGTTCACACGTTGAGATCAAATGCCGTTAAAAAAAAACAAAAACAAAAGGAGGGAGGGAGGGAGAGAGAGTAATTATGAGCAAGTCACGTGGTTAATTGGGAAAAAATAAAAGAAAATGTAAGGCTGATATAGGGTATCGATGGTAAGTGTAATTAAACTCAAAGAAGTCATCACAACATAACTCACGATTTAGGAATGTTGTTGATCACTTTTGTGTTATGAGATGGATAAGAGTAATTTAAGGTTTTAATTTGAGTTTTACATTGCGAAACATGTAAAAAAGGTAACCTTAAAACTTTATAGATAAGGTGAATCATTTTAATATCATTAAATTAGTGGCATCTAAATCCAATTCGGTTTTTTAAAACTCCATTCAATTTGGTAAAGCAACATTTAAAACATGTTTAAATTCCCATTCAATTATCCTAGTGGTTAAGCCGTTAAGGCTTGACGTTTTTACTTGGAGACCAGGTTTTAAGTCTCACTGAATGACACTTTAATAGATATCAAGTGAGGGGAATAATCTTAATTTTAATCCTGGGTTCTGAACCAATGGGGGCAAATATTTACCTATTTCACAGGTTCCAACGCATCAGGGAGTACGGCCTCACGGTCGGCGATCGAGGAATCGATCTTAGTTACAAACTATCAAGATAACTGAATGTAGCACAACGAGATATCCGTCGTTCAAAAAAATGTATAAATAATTTTTTTATCTAGCACCTTTATATTAGTTTTCTTGTCTTTCTTTCATATTAAATGCATCTATATCTTGTTAAATAATAATTTTAAATAACAATTTTATTATTTATACTTTTTTTTTATATTAGAAAAATAGATTTCACAATATATTAAAAATGATCTTTTTATTAAAAAAACACATTTAAAAAATAAAAATTATTACTCAAATTTATTTATTTCTAAAACAATGATATATTTTAAAAATACGAAATAATTTAGAATATGTCTTTTTAAAAAACAAAATTTTCTTAAAATAATTAAAAATAATTAAAAATAATATTTTTTTTAAAAAAATTATTAAGAACTAGAGTTTTTAAACAAAAAAAATATAAAAAGTTGATACTGAAAAATGGTTTTTAAAAACAAAAAAAATTATAAACAAAAGTTTTAAAAAATGATATTGTTTATTAAATTAATTAAATTACTAACTTATAAATAATTTCAATAATCTTTTACCAAAATATTGTTTTAAATTTTTAATATTTATTAATAACTATTTATTATTTTTGTATTTAACTATGCAATACACAAATACTAACCTAATAATACATAGATTTATTGATAGCCAAATATATCAACCTTAACCCACAAAGACTAAAAATCATTTTGTGATTTGGCATGTGATTTGGGTCCGCGAAAACGACTACTACATACCGGGTTCTAACAATTAATATATCTTATTTCTCAAACTCCAAAATCTTCTTTGTGTTGTTTTATTTGTGTATTTTTTCCCTTTCATAATTGGTGTGTTTGATATGTGTTAGAAGCAGAGAGTCTGCTGAAATAGAAAGGTTTCTAATTAAGTAATTAACTACTTGTAAATTTATGTTTTTTTAGTTATATATTTTTAAACATAAATATACATAAATATATAATATAAAATATTTCTAAAATTTTCGTGCCTTTAAAAAATGGGCCATAAACGAAGCCTTCATTGGTTAGTGGGAAATGATTTGATCTCTTTGTTTTTACCAGCTAGTTTTCATTGAAGCAATTGAAGTTGTGTTGTGTTAGATGCATAATGTCTAATGCTACAACTTTAAGACTTTAACATGATTAGCTACCTAAATGAATGAGACACGTTTTAACGAACATGTTATTTTTGGTAAAAGAAACTAACAGGAAAATGTTTTATAAATAGATTCTATGTGATATTGACACATGAAGATGTATTAATCGGATTCTTTCATTTCCGATTAACTGATCTCTATGTCATCTTCTCTGGCTGAGCAAAGCAATGAGAAAGTACTTTCTCCGGTACAGATCAGATGGTTTCTTCTTTTTTTTTGTGTGTGTGATTGGTTGTGTCTATCTCTCTGAAGGGAATTGTTTCCTCTTTCATTTATGGGGATCTTCTCGGTAGTGGGCCCCTCATATCAGTTCGTTATGGGCTGACCACCACTGTTTTCTCATTCTCGGTCCCACTTATAACCGTTCCTCACACTTTTTCTATAAATTTCTTATTTATGTATATATATATCTAAGCATGCACAAAATGTTTATTCCACATCATTATTATTTTTATTTTGTAATAGGTCTTACGCCTTCAAGTCCCCCCAGACCGACGATTTTTCTAAAAATTGTCTGGGCTTTAAGAGCTGCTTACACATATTATTTGATGTGCACCAACCCCATCATTGTTTTATTGCATATTTATAATTATTATTTATATATATTATTATTATATGAAAAGAGATTAATGAGTTTTTGACGGTAACGGTCGATCAATCATGTCATTACTTCTCAACCGTCGGCGTCGTTTGGGTTTTAATCATCCCGCCTTTTTAGAAAAATTCAAAAGTTAAATTTGTTGCCTTTCTTCCTAAGGTATATATAGATATCAGTGAATACGGAAATTTCATCCCTCTTCTTTTGTTTAGTTTGTCTCCTCGCTCGTAAGCCCGATCCTATCTCGCTTTCATGGCTCCCAAATCTGCTAAGCCTTCTAAGAGTGCAACTTCTTCCAAAAGCCTCCTCTCGGTATCAAATCACGAAATAAACTGGGCATCTTCCGATTATGAGGAATTTTTAGGAGAATTTCGAATTCTTCCTTCCTGGAATCCTGAGCTTCCTGGTTTAGGGCAAACGGCCCTGAATGCCCCTCCTGGCAAGGTATGCCTGTATGCCGATTTCTTCCGCTTTTCTCACTTTCGATTACCGGTGAGTCGATTTGCCTACAAATGTTAGGAAAGTACGGGGTTCACATTTCTCAGATGAGTCCTCTTGGATTGATTCGACTATATCATTATGAATTTGTTTTACGTAGTATCCAGGAGGATGTCACCCCTCTTCTTTTCAGGGTATTCTTCAAGTTAGTGAAAAAGGACGACTGGTATTCTTTTGATAAAAGAGGAGGTCCTTCGATGATTCAAAAAGTACCCTCTAGTTCGAGGGATAAGAATTGGAGAAATAAACTTTTCTACATTGATGAGAGAGTTTTCCCCGGTATAATGCAATGGAGATCCCCTTTGGATCCTATCATTGACCCCATCCCTGTCGAAAGTGAATACACGAATTTGCGATTGTATAAGTGGCTTTGTAAACATCCGACTGACATCCAGCCCATTCCTGAACACGCCTTGGTGGCCACTGGGATAAGTCGCTTCTGGGACTCTCCTTCCACAAAACCTGTTTACCTTAACAAGGATGGAAGTACGTCGTTATTTCCCCTCTACTTACGTAATTACTTTCTTATTCCTCTTTTTTAATTAAAGTTTTATTCTTCTCTAGAGGAAGGTTATTATTTTGAGGTGCTGTCTGATACTCGCCGCGGGCTTCTAATCCCCCGGGAGCAACCTTTGAAGCCTAATGAGGTTCCTTTACTCCGCTTTACGGCGCGTTATGTGGCTTTTCCCTTACAGGAGGGCGCGCCAGGGAAGAATCTTGTGGATACTTCTTCCCCACAGGTCCTTTCTTTCTCCTTTGAAATGTATTATTGTCTTTACAATTTTGACATATCTGGAATTAATTATCTTTGGCTCCTTCAACAGTCTCCTTCTAGCTTTTCTCAGGGGTCTGCTTTCTCCAAACCTGCCGAAGAGCCTTCCTGCCCTACTGGTTTGTTTTCACCTGGTACTTCGCTTGGCGGGTCTTCCTCATCTGTCCCCTTAACCTCTCCTAAGCCATCTTCTGCTGCTGATTCAAGTGTAATTAACCCGCTTTTGGTTTCGGGTATGTTTGGAGATTATGTCTTTCATATAATTGCTTTTTGGCGGGTTTCCCCCCCTAAAATTTATTGACATTGCTTCTTTCTGTGTAGATGAGCCCATGGTTTCTCAGGAACTTTTCCCAAATTTTACAGTCTCTACAATCTTGCCTCTGACCCCTCCAGGTTTAGCCACGGTTACCATTGACCCGGTTGTTACATCCGCGGTCCTTTCTCGGGTCTCTTTAGCATCTGCCATACCATCTGTCGGTCAAGTTACCTCATCTCCCGATTTGCTTTTGGTTTCTTCCGCTCCTATAGTGGACTCTTTTGGTTTGATCGTTTCTTCCGCTAGTCCCTTCTCGGCATCATCTCCCATCTCTTCCTTCCAGGCGCTTTCGGCTTCTTGCATTACTCCTCCTGCTATGGTCGCAAAGTCTTCCGCATCTCCTCAACCTTCAGCTTCCCAACTTCGGGCCAAAAAATTGTCTTCCGCGATGCTGAATAAGTATGCCCGGAAGCGTGCAGGTATGTGTATGGTTTCACCTGTATTTTATTATTGTCCTTTAGAGACTTAACTAATATGTTATCTCTCTTCCTTTTCTTTTTACAGGAACGGACCTACCTCCGCCGCCAACCTTAAAAAGGTTTAAGGGATCACCTTCTTCTCCTTTGGTTACCACAAGTCCACCCAACACTGCATCCTCTGTTTCCCTTGTGAATACTTCTTCATCCTCCCCTGGTATTTGTTATCCCTTATCTTCCGCCACCTTATTACCTTCTTCCCTTCCTTCTTCTACTTTGTCCGCCTCCCTTCAGAACACCTCTGTTTTCACTTATTCTTCCTCTGTTGTTATTTCTCAAAGTTCACCTCCCGTTATAGCATCTTCTTCTGTGGATGTTTCTTCTACCTTATCTCCTTCTACTCTTCTCCCCCTATCTTCTGCTGAATTTTCCCCTCCTTCACACTCTAGGTATGCTCCCGGGTTCGATCCTGCCGCTCTTTTTGTTCCCAATTGGGGTCTCAAACATGGCTCGGTTTTGAATGTTCCTTCCTTGTGTCGCGAATTTCTTTTTCGTGGCATTCCTTCCGCGGAAGCTGAGCGAACACAAAAGCTTCCTTTACAAGATCTTGGAGATCGTTTAGCTCATTCCCTGAGTTCTCTGGTTGCTTGTGTTCCTGAATTGGGCCGCCGGTCTGAGCTTTTAGACGTGGAGATAAAGCGTTTAAGCACAGAACATGGCGCTACTCTTTCAGAATTACTTAAGCTACGCCAAGAGAGCGAGTCTGATAAGTCGGAATTGGCTGCTCTCCTCCGCCAGGTGGCGGATCTGCGTGCTGATCGCGGAAACTATCTCAGACTTCAAGACCTCCTGGAGGAAAAAGAGAGTAAGATCAACAATTTATCCGCTACTCTTACACAGGAGAGGGAGCAATTTACTACTTTGAGGCTTGCGGACAATAAACGTCTCGTTCAGCACAATGAGGACAATAAGGAGCTCCGTCTGAAGAATAACGACTTGTTGGACTCCCTGCGGCGGAAAGACTTGGAACTACGGACCCTAAAGGAAACTTTGAAATCTTCTGAGGCCTCCCGCGCGCTTCTACAAGCTGATAAGGAGTGGCTCATCCAACAAGGGATTCCGAAGTCTTTTGATGCTTTGCGTTTAAGCGGGCCTTATTTGAATATTATTGACAAAATCACATCTTCCTCAGATTTGATGGGTCGTCAACAGGGTATTAAGGAAGGATACGCTTTATCTCAAAGTGGCCAAAGCTTAGATGATTGTCAAGTCCTCTCTTTACCATCTGTGGATTTATTGGGTTCCGCCTATGAAGAGTTAGGAGATCCTAATATTCCTATACTTAATGACATCATTTCTACTGCTTCTGCTGAGAACTTAGATGATCTCAAAGAGCTGCTCAAGTCTCCCGATATTCCGGATGCTTCGGAAGACAGCGACCCGCATTCTTCTGATGTGTAGTTTTGATTGTAAAGGTTGTATTCGTAATTGGATTTATTTAGTATGGTTTGTTATTTTGTTAAAGATTGTCCCCTATGAATTGTAATTTCATTTTTTACCCGTATTTTGGTATTTCAGCATAATGGATGGTTGTAGGAGTGTTTTTTGGAATTAATCCTTCTTTACATTTATTTATTATTTGTTAAAGTTGTCTTGTCTTATCGACTGAACAACTCAGTTCTTTTTTATTATTACTGTCCTTAGTGGACCCCTTCATTTTTGTCCGGTTAACGTGCAGTCTTTTCTTCTAGATTTTCTTGGAGTTTATTTACAGGTTTTTTCCCCTATAAATTGAGTGTTTCTCCGTTGAAGGCCTTTCATCCCTCACCCCTTCTTTTCCTTTTCTCTTCTTATGAAGCGTTATTCTCCCTTCCATGGGGATCTTTGGCTCCTCCCCGCTACCTTCTTCTCTTTGTACCTTATAATGTTTCGATGGCTTTAGAGGGTTATTACCACATGTCAGACTCAGAGCTCTTAGGGCTCCTAGCCTCCTTCAGCAGCAATTGAAGGGCTATGGTTCAGCAGGCCCTTTTAGCATAAACCAGAGGTTTGTTATAACATGCCAAACATCTTCTTCGTGTGAGAATAATGTGGGAACGTCATTGTGTAATCTCCTCTTACCCCTTCCTGAGGGTTCAGAGGTTTATTATCACATGTCACCCATCCTCGCACTTGTGAAGATTGGGAGTTTCGAGGCTCCCTGACGCCGGTCAAGATAACAAGTTTAGTAATAAGTTTGACACGAGATGACACATTGAATATGATTACTTATAAGTATAAAAAATATGAAATGACATGCACGGCATGTTTAATTACATAGTTTTTTTTATCTTTATTCAAAATGGTGTTCTTATTTTCTCTTTCTACTACATGACAGAATTAAAAAATCTTGTTCAAAATTTAAGATTATATGTCTAAAATGTAAAACATCATTTATTACTTGTTTATTTTAGGAAAATGCATGTTTTAATATAACCTAACCTTGTATATGTATGTGTGTGTCTACTTGTGCATATGTATGTAACATCAAGAACCGTATACAAAGTATAATTTTTTGTTTTACTCATGAGTAGCTCAACTATTTATTTTTTATTTTTTGTTTTTTAGTTACTAGGTGAAAATTCCCATGAAAGTCACACCATCTTTCATTTGCTGATATATGAGGTTTTATGTTCTAATCTTAATTTTGAGGGATTATATCATAGTTGTGTTTTTCTTTTGAATTATTAGGATATATGTGATGTAGCTGATGTAAGAGTTTCTTTTTAAGGACGTGCAAACCAATTGATTGTTACCGTTAAAAAAAATACACGTAAGTATGATTGTGATTTGGGATAGTAATATGCAATAAAACTTATCCACTTTGAAGGGCACAAAACACCCCCTCCGCTGAATATGGCACCAGGCACCTAACCTTGAGATTGCATTAAAAAGCTAGAAGGCATCAAGGCCTAATTAGAACACCATGCAATGGTGGAACCAGGAATTTTTTTAATTAAATATAAACTGGACATAAAAAATTTCGGGTCGGGTTGACGGTTTGGGTCTTGTAATGTTTTTCACGTAATAACAATGTGATATATTAAGTCAATGATTAAAATTAAAAAACGTCGTCATTAAAGAGTTCGAAGATACATAGTGCATTTTCGTTTAAAACTTTTGAGCTCCAGACCAAGCGGGAGTCAAGGGGGTCATGCGTCCTTGCGGGGTCCAAGGTGGCGGTCCCCGCTGGCCCTTCAACATACATGGGTCAAGGGGGCAACGCCCGTTGTAGTGTTCGGGGCAACGCCACGAAACCTAAACGAAATTTGCTAAGTTTGTCGGACCAAAATTAACTTGACTCGAGGGTTTTGCCCACTAATAACTATCATTTTGTTTGCTAAGTTTACATGACCGGAAAGTGATTTTAACACGATCATATAGAAATATAATCATTGATTATCGAGATTTTTCTAACAAAAATCACTTACCTCAATCAAGCTGACTAATTGATGTGAAAATTATAATAATAATTCACTCTTAAAAATCTTAATGGGTTTAACTCAGGATTCACCGCTAAAATATTAATGGGTTCACCCTATTGTTTAACTCTTTCGAAAAATTTTTTCCTACTAATGAGTCGAAGCGCGGTGGGTTCCCGTGAACACACACCCCACAACCTACATCCGCCCCTACCATGGCAATCAGTGGTGAGTTGTACCTTGTGTTTGTTAAATTGTACCTTCAATAAATGGGAGACATGGGTGACCTCGACTTGGAAAAATCAAAAGTACTTTAAACCATATATTTGCAAAAATTAACCAAAGAGGCATTGTCTCAATGGTACCTCAAGATTCTTTCAAATGAGAGGTCTTGGATTCAAATCCCTCTCGCAACAAAATAGGGTCTGTGGGGGGGGGGGGTCAAGGGGTTTTCACAGTGGAGTTTCCTCCTGGGGTGGTTGTGGTGACTCATGAGAGGTCCAGCTAACCTTGATGACAGACCTTCGCCGTAAAAAAAAAAGATATTTGCAAAGATTACTGATTAGGATGGTTCAAAAGATATTATATTGTTATTATTTTTTATTTTTTAATTTAGAGTTACTCCAAAACAAGCGTACAAACTTACTTTATTCATTAAACACAAGATGTCATAAATTATATGTATACAAGATATCATAAAGCATGTCCTAGGTTAGGGAGCATGTATACGTGGATAACACGAGCAAACACAAGAAGATCGATATTAGATAATGGGTTGATTGTGTTTATATAAAAAATAGGTGTTACAAATGTAAGTTTTTTTTTTTCCTCAAAAAATATATATATTATTTATGATGGTTTGAATTTTGAAATCAAGTAAACCTAACCTGAAATTAATGAATGATTCAGATTAGCTTTCAGTTAAACTTGTGAATACACTAAGCTACTCATGCTTGTGTTGACCTCGTACACTACTAGAAAAACTAGTTTTTTGCTACGAAAATTTACTACGCAATTTTTTTTGTCACAAATTCCTACAGTATTGCGACAAAATACCGACTAAAAAGATTGAATTAAAAAAACATTAAGTTTTGTAACAAATGTGTCGGAATTTGCTACTGATTCCCAAAAAAAAATTAATTGAGTAAACTTCTCTTTTGCTCCCTGTGGTTTGACAAAAGTAACCATTTTCATCCAAATTTTGCAATTTTCCTCCATTAGTTTCAGAAAATTAACCATTTTTATCCAAAGTCCATTTAAACTTCGGATGAAAATGGTTACTTTTGTCAAACCACAGGGACTAAAATGGTTAATTTTCTGAAACTAATGGAGGAAAATTACAAAATTTCAAAATTTGGATGAAAATGGTTACTTTTGTCAAACCACAGGGAGCAAAAGAGAAGTTTACTCTTTAATTATTAAATTATATATATTGTCGCAAATGGATTGTAATTTCCGACAAAAAAATAATTAGTTTAATTAATAAAATGTTTCGTCGCAAATGTGTTGCATAATGCTACAAATTTCCGACAAAACAAATTAAATTTAATTATTAATTTTTTTGTCACAAACACGTTGCAAATTGCTACATATTTTCGACAAAAATAATTTTAGTACAAGTAATAAAACTTTTCGTTGCAACTGTGTCGCATATTGCGACAAAATTCCAACAAAAAAAAAATAATTTATTTAAGAAAATTTCTCGTCGTAAATGGATTGCAGATTGCTACAAATTTCCGACAAAACAAATTTAATTTAATTAATATTTTTTTCATCGCAAATACGTTGCAAATTGGTACAGATTTTCAACAAAAATAATGTTAGTTTAACCAATAAAATTATTTGTCACAAATGTGTCGCAGATTGCGACAAAATTCAGACAAACGAAAACATAATTTATTTAATTAAATGTTTCGTCGGAAATGGGTTGCAGATTGCTACAAATTTCCGAAAAAACAAATATAATTTAATTAATAATATTGTTTCGTCGCAAATATGTTGATACAAATTCCGACAAAAATAAAATAATTTATTTAATAAAATATTTCGTCGGAAATGGGTTGCAGATTGCTACAAATTTCTGACAAAATAAATTTAATTTAATGAGTAATTTTTTTCGTCACAAATATGTTGCAAATTGCTACAAATTTCTGACGAAAATAATTTTTGTTTAAGTAATAAAACTTTTTGCTGCAAATGTGTCGCAGATTGTGACAAAATTCCGATAAAAATAATATTACTTTAATTAATAAATTTTTTGTTGCAAAAAAACAAATTTAGTTTAATTAATAAAGTTTTCGTCAAATGTGTTGCTGGTTGTTACAAATTTCCGACAAAAATTAATTTTATTAAAAAAAATTTCGTCGTAGATACATTGCAGACTGCCACGAAATCCCGACAAAAAAAAATAATTAAATTTTTCGTAGCAAATGTGTTGCGAATTGTTACAGATTTTCTAAAACAAAAATTTGATTTAATTAATAAAATTTTACTCGCCAATGTGTCGCAACGTGTTATAAAATTCCATCAAAAAATTAATTTAAGTAATAGAACCTTAAATCGCAAATGAGTTGTAAGTTACTACAATTTTGCGACACAATAGTTTATGTTTTTTTTAAGCTAACAATAGATTTTGATTTATATAGTTCCACAAGATCATGAGTGTTAAATGCAAATATGGGTGGAATTTCACACCAAGTACCCGTGAAATCCCACTCTATGTTAGTTAGTTTGCATCTAATTGAAATATGATAAATTGATTCAGACTCCTCTCCACACAGTTAAAGATGTTAGAGTTCATTTGTATATTTATCCTTAACATATTATCCATTGTAGGGACATGGTTTTGTTCAAATCTCAAATCAAGTATGTTAACCTTCTTGTGAGAATGTTTATTTGGTTATTACACAAGACAGGAAATGATGAAACATATGACGGTCATATGGCTTAGGTATTTAATATGCTGGACCGTAAATGAATCTTGAATCCCATCCCATTGGAAATTATCTTCAACATCATTGGTGTGACACCCCGTAAATTCCAGGTCAGCAATCTAATTATTTAAATGTTTATTTAAATGCTATTTGTACACGTGGCACTATAATTAGTTTAATTTAGTGTGACACGTGGCACGACAGTACGAACACTGACCCACAACCAGATAATTCGAGGAATTATCGAGAAAACCGCACACACGTGTCAAAACACTCGAACGTTGGTTAACGTTTAACACATCGTGTAACACAACACTAGAAACCTCACAAAACACTTGAACATTGAACTTGGAAGTCAAACGAGGCCAAACGGTAGTTCGTAACCATGGAAATGACGACGAACGGATCAAACCCATGAAACTAGGCTTATTGGGTTCTCCAGGGGCCCATCGCGGTACGCGATGGCCCAATAGAGGCCCTATAGCGGTACGCGACGAGATTCGGGAGAATTTGAATCCCGAAATCCATCGCGGTACGCTGAGAGCATCTAGGAGCTCCTCCGCGGTACGCGACGCCGCCCAGTCGACAATATCTTTATAAAACCAAGACCATTATGGCTAATCTATCCTCTAATCATCATTTTCGACTGAACACGCCACCACTCGACCCAATCCTCTGCAAATCACCCTGAAACCCCCATTGGCAGCCATTGAAGGCCATAGTTGAAGCTTGTGAACCTTGAAGAAGCTTGAGAGAGGTTGAAGGAGGCACTCTAGAACACCATTGTAATCCCTAGGGTTTGCTATGTCTTTAATGAATTGTAATCGTGTTCGAATTATAATAAAATAAAAGCTATAAGTGTTCATTTACATCTTGGTATTCGTATGTGCATTCGATAAACAAGCTGATTAAAATTATTAAACAAATTATTATATAGGTTACAAAACGTTTATAATTCAATTAGATTTATTTTATGACACATAATAATATCTATATATGACATTAAACAAAATGTTACAAAATAAATTCTTTTTATATAAATCTATGTGTAATACATTTTTCTATATATAATATAAATATTTTTTATATACAAAATAATAATAATAATACATTTATAAATATAAATAAAATAAATAATTTAGTAAAGTTTTTATGTAGATAATACAAAGATCAAATAAAAACTTTTAAAAATTTTTAGATTTACAAACTTATTTATTTAAACTTTTAAAAAATAATTATATAAATTTTTAAATTACACTTTAAGTGCTAAAAATAATTTTATAAACTTTCATACAAATTAAGGGGCTGAAATTACAAGTCATAGAAACTTATATGTGAGTGTAATAGGATTTAAAAAGGAATATGAAATATGAGGGACCAAAACTGTAACAACCTCAAATTCCCCCCCCCCCCCTCTTCTTCGGCCAGGCAAACACCAACCCGACCCGGCCCCATTCTCGCGACCCACGAACCATACCAGCTCATCCACGCGGTTTTGGTTCAAATTAGGAATAGATTCGTGAAGGATTTTCATGCGAGATTCGAATCAAACCAGTTATTAACAAAATCAAACCAAAATCGTGGGGATTTGATCTCCATAAAACCGAACCAAAAACCAAAAATAGGATTCGAATTAAACCACTATAAATCTAAAAAAAAAATCGCACCCTAAACCATGCTCTGGTCTCCAGGAAACCTTCTGAAACATCTAAACACAACTACAAACACCCTGAAGTCGGATTAAAGCCACGAAACGGCCCGAAGCATTCTCTCAACTTGAACTCCATCGATTCGAAACCAATCCAAGTAAGTTTCCTCACCATTCCTCTCGGTTTTCTGTGTAGATCGAAACCCCCATAGTTCTGAGTTCGATCAATGCTTGTATCGGACGAATCGAATGGGAACCCAATCTAGGGTTCATACGGTTTGGGAACCAGATTCAAACCTGTTTACATTTAAATCGAAACAATAAGAAGCAATGAAAAACCACTCAGCCTAGCGGTTAGACAAGCACTTTGGGCGCCCGAGACCCGGGTTCGAAACCTCTCGGGTGATCCAGAACCGGTTTTTTTTTCCTTTGGGCCTATTTCCATCCATTTTTATATAAAAAAATATACTAAAAATCCTAAAATCATATTTTTATTTTTTTGTTATAATTATTTATTGCAGATTAGTGTTAAAATTATTTTTATTAATAAAATCCAATTAATTACTCTTGTTTTAAACTTAAAAACTTAAACTAATAAAACTTTAATTAATCTTTTATCATTCTCTTAAAAAAAATACTAAAATAATTTTTATAAAATACATATAGTTATATTTGTTTATTAATAATTAATCTATTATTATTATTTTAAATAAAATAATTTATAAGATCCATATATGTATACTTTTAATTATAAATCAATTTTGTTCAATAAAAATTTTATAACTTTAAATGGTTGTTTTTATAAAACTAAGAATTTATTATTTTTAAACCTTATTATTCTAAAAAGAAAACTTTATAAAACAAATGCATAGAATTATTTCAAATAAAAAGGCTTTTGTTTTAAAGTAAACATAAATCTTTTATACAATTTCTTTAACACAATTATTAATTTAAGATATATATACACACACATTTTTTTTAAACATTAAACATTAAATCAAATACAAAAGGATGGAAATTAGGTTATTCAAATCAATTAGGTTATTCAAATCAATTAGGATATTTATTTATCTGATTATTCAAAATCAGATAAATATATAATTATTTAAAATCAATTTGAATATTTATTTATTGGATTATTCAAAAATCAAATAAATAAATAAGTATTCAAAAGTCAATTAGAATAATTATTTATTTGATTATTCAAACATCAAATAAAAAAATGATTATTCTAAATCAATTTTGATATTTATTCATTTGATTATTCAAAATCAAATAAATAAATGATTATTCAAAATCAATTATGATATTTATTTATTTGATTATTTGAAGTCAAATAAATAAATAATCATTCAAAATCAATTAGGATATTTATTTATTTAATTGATAAATAAATAAATAATCCTAAATAAAAACCATTCAAACTTAGACATATCCATTAGGACTTCCATAGTATGCCATAGCAACTAGGATGACAAAACTTGAACTCTAAGTAAATAGACTAAGAAATTCTATTGCCTTTAGGTTAAGGTGTGCAAGCACAACTTCGTAAATCCTAAGCAACGATTCAAGTGACAAAGCTAAGACATCAAGTGAGTTAATTCTTACTCCCTTTTACATTTTGTAAACTTTTTGGGATGTTACATATGTCATATACATAAACATGTTCTTAGAGTCAAAACATATACATGATGCAAACCTTTAAGCTTAGTAGACATGATTTAGAGGCTATGTGAACTTATGTGCTAATTGCTATGTGGGATTTAGGTTAGAAGACGTTTCATACAAAAACAAAACAGCCTAAGAATGTAGCGACGTTCTTCGCATTGACTTATGTCTTGTGTGAAAAAGGTGAAAAATACACATACATAAACATTATGATTTACAATGTTTAAGTTAGGACCTAGCTAGTCTTGATTTAAACTTGTAAGATCATTTGCATTCTTGTTTTGTGCTACTTGCAAATTTACATATGATTTAAATATATTCTATTTAGTTTAATAGTTTTGCATCTGTTTATACGTATTATATTAAACTGTTTTGAATTGCTCACCAACTATGCAAATAGTTGACCCTTTATTTTACATATGTAACAGGTTAAGTTGAAGACATATGATGAAGACATAGATTAGGATTAGAGGACCTAGTTAATTAAAACAATGTTTAGAATATCATTTGTAATTATTTGTGTAATCAAAATTCTTGTAATGAAATTTGAATTTTATGAATTTAATGTTTGTATTGATTAATATGGATGTTTTAAATATTGAAACTTTAACATAGCACCATGAGCTTTTGAACAGTCAAACTCGCGCCCCGACGTATTCCGTCATCGGTCGGAGTGTGACAGATTGGTATCAGAGCCATGGTTAGAGGGATTTAGGTTATTAGAAATGGTGACCTAGACTATAACTAAGCTTCCTCTATATGAGTTACCTCATATTATACTTGCTTGTTCATTTCTTGCTTATGTGCTATGTGTTATACTTATTCATCTTGTGTTATGTTATACTTGCTACCATAGAGGAAAGACATAGTTATTAAAATGCCTTTGCTTACATTTAGTTAAGAATGCCTTAGATTAAGTTTGCCTCATATCATGGGATTTACCTAGTTGAGTAACTGCCTTACAAAACGATTTGATGAATTCAATTCCAATCTCAAGTTCACACAAAAAAAAAAAAATCTTTAGATAATAGAAATTCAAAACTCCTTAGACTTAATGTCTAATGTTATCCCTTAGTTAAAATAGGAATTTCATTATTGATTTTTGAGATCTCGTTAGAATTAGGTTTGTGGGATGGATATGTACTAACTGGAAGAGTGTAGTACCGGTAGTTAGAATTCCTGTCTAGGAAAGCTATTCGTATAAATCCCCGATGTACTGTGGGACCTGTTTAGCTTTCCTGAGGACTTCTGATGAGAGTACAATCACTTATAGGCCAAAGCATATCATATCAAACACCCTACAAATCAAAGGATTCTAATATGTCAACCGGTGTTCAACTTAGAATACTACCCCTACTGTTTTCAAATGAATTCAACTGATTTGATTTCTTGTGATTTTATTTAACATTTGATTTTTTATTCAAACCCTTATTAGAATTAAGCTGTTAAGATGAACATGTAGTAACTGGAAGGATGAATACCGGTAGTTGGGACTCCTGTCTAGGAAAGCGATTCATAATCCCTGACGAGGGACCAGTCTAGCTTTCCTGGGGATTCTTAATGAGAGTATTTTATCTATAGGCCAAAGCATGTTACATCTTGCGAATAATTCTAGTAAGGCACAAGGTGTCCAACTTGGATACTACTTCATATGATTTTAATCGAATTCAGAATAACTCCAATACATTGCATATACAATTCCAACTTTTAGGTGGTCATGATCAAGATTATTGATGGTGATTCATCATTATCTCTTACAAATTATGATGTCACCAACCTTATGTAAAATTCATAATATATATAATTCTATGAAATACGTTAGGGTATCTGCATAAACACGAGCACTAACACGAACACGAGCATGGTCACTTACACAAGCTCACGTATGGCATACGATATAGGTAGTCGGTGACCGACCATGCAGTGACGCGGGAGCTTACGCTTATATACTCTCAATTACACTAAGGTGAGTTTACGATCCCTCTTCAACTCTTTTCAACTTTTCAAATAGGGGGAGTATACTAGTTGAATCGAGTCAAACATTATTACTGTACAAACATATTTATGTGTATGCTGGTTTATTGGACAAACATTAAGTGTTGAACTCGTAACAAGCCCTCACAAAGTCTTACCGTTAATGTTCAAACAACGTGGTAGATTTGAATGGATCCGTTTGGGTGTGACTAACCCCGCGTGGCACAATATTGACTGGAGGTCATAACACGCGAAACTCTGACCTAACTTACTATGTAATACGAGACGTAGCGGAGGCAAGGACAAAAAAGTCTAGTTCGGTAGTGACGCACTGACACTTGGAGCCTAGGGCTCAGGACTAACATTATGATAAACATCATGACACATGTTTTCTTACTATGTATATATATCAAAACCTGTGAACTCACCAACCATTATGTTGACACTTTTTCTAAACTTGTATTCTCAGGTAACTGACAGGTACATGGAACAGGAATGCACACTTAAGGGACGAGCATCTTGGAACACCATGCATTCTGTTTTAAGCTTTTGAAAACAATTTTATCTTTGTTATGTATTAATCATTGATGTGTTTAAGAATTCGTATTTTCTGCTGCATTTATAAAACATACTTATTTCCGCTGCAAATGTCAAACATATTATTTTCCGCTGCAATATTATATGTTTCCGCTGCAAACTATTTTATTATTTTTATGTCAAACAGTGTATTTGAACACGCATATAGAGTTGTTCTATATGACCTTGAGCTGTGATTCTGGCCACGTCACACCCACGTGGACTGACACCACGAGTGGGAATTTGGGGGGTGTGACAATTGGTACCAGCGATCTAGCGAAAAACAAATTTTATCACCCTTCCTAGGAGCTCTGATAAATAGGAAAGGTAAATGCATATAAAAACTTTTTCAATCCACTTCCACTTTAATTTGTTAACATTCTTCCACTTTAAAACTGTTAACGGAATCACATCCGTCACCAAAAAGCGAACCAAATTGTGAAATTGGTTTTATGTTCGTTTCCTAACTAAATCTGAATTATGAGTGTTCACGGTAAATCGTGAAATCGTCCAACCCGGTCGTCGGTTTGGCTTCACAGTCTAATTTTTTTCATATATATGGTATGAAAGTTTCAAAAATTCGAAACAACAATAATTGGTTTGGTTTACGATACTCAGAAAAAAATGGACGTATAAAATCGGACCGAACCGTGCTTGTACATTGTGTTCATAAATTATGCATTATTTGAAAATAATAATTTTGGGTTTGTTGTAATATTGGCCCACTTTAATTTTAAGCCCATTTTTATTTTTTTTTTTAATTTTATTTTCTTATTCTATTTTCTTGAAAACATTATCAGATGTCCCATTCCCCAATTAACCCCCCATTCCCACGTTTTCTCATTCTCTAACAAAAAAATTATGGTTTCACGCCCCTTCAAAAAATTCATTCTCTTACCATCCAGACGACCAATGAAGCTGAGAACTGATCGCCGACAATTGACGAGAACGTGACCCAGCAGCCCTAGCGACCGACGACCTAGCCATACGAAGCCGGCAGACCGAGTGAGGCAGCTACCAAGGAGGCAACGGTTACCAAGTATACACTGCCATTTACCAGTATGAATAAACACTCAAAATCTTCTATTCTCCTAATCTCCTAGCTATTAAGTTGTATGTTGTTGAATATGTGCTTAATTTGAAGTAGTTCAGTATTATGGCACTGAGCTATATTCAACCGTTGCACTTTTCAAATGTACATGGTTTGATAGCAACTCAGAAGTTATCGTTAACAAAAATAATCTGATTGATGTAAATCCCAACTCCTGACTTCCAACTAAGACCCGTTTATTTTAGCGTCATAAGCGGAACAAGTGTTTTACACCACATACCCTGCTATAAAAAGTGATACAAAAAACCGATGGGCAATTGTCAAGACAAAATCTAGACATGTATACGAAGTCCCTGCTAATGAAATTGAAAATATGGAAGAACATGAGTTTCTTCAGTTTGATGAACGGTTTAAGGCACCAAGTAAAGTAACAAGGAATGAAATGTCCATGCCTTGTTACTTATACCCATTTAATGGAGGAAATGGCGATGATGAAGAGCACAGTTTTGAAGAGGAAGAATTTGAAGATAAAGAGGATACATCAGATGATAATGCTAATGAATTGTTTTTTTCTTACCACTCATATGATGAAGACGAATTTGATTGTTAGGAACATCATTTGTTGTTTGCATTTTAAATTGTTTGCAATTTATTATTTGGTATGTCCACTTTTTATTTTTTGATATCCTAGGGTGTTGATCGTATACTTTTTTCTTTGACCATTCTTTTTTTATTAAATGCAACATTTTCATTATGCCTGGTAGTCATGATACTCGTGGTCATCATGGTTCATGTGGACGGGTTCCTTATTTGTCGCACCCCGAGAAATCCCGTCCCTTCTGGGGCGCGAGCAACAACAGATTGTCAGGATCGCAGTCTTCGGTCACACCATGTTGCGAGACCTACATGTCTGGTTTCATACGTACATCCAATAACTTGGATAAAACAGTTTAGTAGAATCAGAGTTGCGGAAGTAAAAAGTTTAAGGTATTAAAACAACAGTGTAATTATAAGTTGCGGAAGCATAAGTTTAATCAGTTTTCAAAACTTAAAGAGTAGTAGTGCGGAAGCGGTTTAAGTATTTAACATTACATAAGAAAACAATTGTCAATTGTTATCAAATTGCCTAAGACACTAAAGCTGATGCATGGGACTCCATCCTAGCATCCTATCCTTGTGTGCGTGCCTTAGTTACCTGAGAAAACATGCGAGTAAAAGGGTCAACACAAAGGTTGGTGAGAGCACAGGTTTGTATCAGCAGTAAACATCAAAATGTTTAAAGTAAATGTTTTGCAGTTTTATATATCATATGCGGGTTCGAAACCGAAGCTAACATGCTGCCTCCCGTCATGTCCATCCAGCAAGACAATGACAATGTTTATTGGTCAATTATGCACTGTTCCAACCTCCAGTCGGGGTGGCCATACGGCGCACAACAGTGGGGCTTGTCAGGCCCAAATAGTACTATTCAGAATTACCACGCTAAGCGCTACGCGCTATTAACGGTTCGAGATGTGTTTAATGAGGACTTATCAGTTTTTTGGATGAGTGCCACACATATGTATATACGATATAAGTATGTACCAATGTACCCAAAAGTATGTATGTTGATCAAAATCAGTTGTATGCAATGTTTTCTCCCCCAAAGGTAGAAAGATAAAAAGGGGCCGTGAACTCACCTGGTAAAGCAGTTCCGGTTTATGTGGTGTTTGCGACTGTGATCACAAATCAATTTTAAACATATTTCAATGATCACAAATCATCAAATCATTCAAAAACATTAAAAGCCCTCTTTTGATTTACAAAAGTTTCCATATTTAGTAAGTTTCTATAAAGCCATGATTTTTGACAAAATCAATTATCCCAATGTGTTTCTAAACACTCAAATATACATTTAACAACATCTAGACATGTCTAACATGTCTAGATCATTACCGATCCAAGACTTGCACATAAAAGTTTCCTTTTATGGTAAGTTTGTCCAAATCATCACTAAATCGACCAATAACTCAATAAAACTCAAATCTAACATTATTAAACACTAAAATCAGTAAATCTATGATATCCAAACAACAAATCACCGACGCATGCGAGCACAATAACTAAACGGAGTTGCATGTGGGTTTTTAGCCCTTGCATGTACGATCTAACACTAGGAAAACGTTTAAAACTACCTTAGGTGACAAGATTTGAGGTAGAAAAGCTTCTGATGACAACGCACTACTGGATTGTTGGTCGTTCCCAGCTCCTTGTCTTTTCTTCCAAACTTCTAAGGCTCCAATGGCTTCAAATCACCAAGGAATGCATATAGATAGCTCCTATGTCGATCCAGAGGACTTGGGTGGTGATTTCAGAAGCTTTCAGTCGAGAATGGGTGAGAGAGTTCGAAGAAGTCGGAGAGAAAACGATTGAAAATGAAGGGGGTTGGTATTTAAAAGAAATTTGATCTGCATGGCCTTCGCGTACCGCGGAGGCCGATCAAAGTTATTTATCGCGTACCGCGATGGGATTCGGGAGTCTCGACTCCCGGTTTGCGCCGCGTACCGCGAAGCCTTTCGCCGAGGGACCGTCGCGTACCGCGATGAGTCCATTTCCTTGTTTTTCGATTTCGTTGATACGATTCCGCTCGTACTTGATTCCTACGTTTATCCTAAACATCTAATGCATGTTTAAGCACATAAATACAAAGTAGCACATAAGTTTGATTGATCACCAACGTTCGTGAGACTCGCGTGTGTGTTTTGATAATTCATCGAATTATCTTTGATAGTTTGTGTTCGTGTCTAACGAAGTGTTTGCACGCTTGATTAATCCAAATCAACGTGTGATGCACAATTCAATAATAATCCAAATTATTGTTTTGTGTTTGTGTTTAGCTCATCTAATTAAACTCAATTAAATGAAATGCAACAAGTATGGGTGTGAAATGAGTGTTGCAATTTATCTAAAATTGCCGGGTGTCACATCATCCCTTGTTGAAAGAAATTTCGTCCCGAAATTTGGTTGTTGTTGGTAGTGTTTGAGAATGAAAATTTTGAAAATTTCTGGTTGTCACATCATCCCCTTGTTGAAAGGAAATTTCGTCCCGAAATTTATTCGTTGTTGTCGGCGTTCGACGTTGTCTTGTTTGAAAAGATGGGGATATGTGCGCATCGTTTGATCTTCACGTTCCCGCGTGAATTTAGGTCCGCGTTCCGAGTTCCATCGGACCCTGGCAATCAGAATCTGACTCTGTTTAATTCGTTTGACTTTTCGGTCCATGATCTCTACCGGTTCTCCCATGAATCGCAGTTGTTCATCCACCTGGATTTCATCCAGTGGAATCACAAGTGTCTCATCTGATAAACACTTCTTCCGATTTGAGACATGGAATACGTTGTGAACTCCATCGAGTTCGGCTTGTGGGTTAAGTCGGTATGCTACTGGGCCGATCTGCTTTAGGATTTCGAATGGCCCAATATACCGTGGATTCAGTTTTCCTCGTTCGCCAAAACAGAAAGGGTGATCGGCATAGCTCTACTGACAATCGCGAGTTGCTGCCATGCGATTTAGATTCTGTACTCTCTTCTCGGTTGTTTCATGTATAAGTTTTGAGCCAGTGAGCTGACTGTCACCCACTTCTGCCTAACAGAGGGGTGATCAGCACTTCCTGCCATAGAGTGCCTCAAAAGGCGATGCCATATGCTGGTGCGGCAATGGTAGGTGAATTTCCCCGCTATTTCCGAAGTCCACTACGCATGATCGTAGCATATATTCGAGAGTTTGTATTGTACATTCGCTTTGGCCATCAGTTGGTGGGTAGTATGCAGTACTCATATCCAACCGTGTGTCAAGCAACCCTTGCAATGATTTCCCGAAGTTGGTAGTGAATTTAATATCTTGATCTGAAATGATGGAGATTGACACTGCATGTCGTGAGGCTACTTCCTTAACATAGATGTAGGCTAGTTTTTCCATCTTGTCATTTTCCCTAGTCACAAGGGAATGTGTTGACTTTGTTAGTTGGTCCATCATTACCCAGATTGTGTCATCTCCATTAGGAGCACGGGGTAATTTGGTAATGAAGTCCATAGATATTTGTTCCCTCTTTCACCTGGGGACAGGAGAGTGTCGCCTCTGTCACGGTTGATGTCTAGGGTTCCTCCAATAGGGAGAGGTATGCGCACAACCTTGTTGTGGCAAGTGATTTTTTTTTGTTGCTTAGTTTTTAGACAATCATTCCATGCCTACTATTATCTCAAAGCTTCCTAGTGTAACCGGCATGAGGTCATCCTTAAAATTATGGTTTGCTAGCTCTAAAGTGCATTCTCTTAGAATGTGCTTAGTTGCAATCAGTTTATTGTCAGCTAGCTCTACTGTGTATTTAACCTCTAAATACATTGGGGTTATAACAAGTATTTACTAAAGTGCTTAAACATAAGACTTTTCTCAGTTCCAGTATCACACAATACAGAAGCGTAATGATCGTTTAAGAGATACGTACCTGTTTCAAGATTGGGATCATTTCTGGCTTCCTTAACCCCAATCACGAGGGGTCTTTCCTTCAGACCGTTATTGTTGCTGTTATTGTTTTCGTTCTCTAGATACGGGCAGTCCTTCCTGAGGTGCCCCGGCTTCCCACATTCGAAGCAACTCTTGGGTGCTTCATCCCCATTGTTTTCCGTATGGGGGCAGTCCCTTTTAAAGTGCCATGGCTTTCCACATCCGAAGCAACCTTTTGGTGCTTTGTATTGCTGCGGTTCAGGCGGTGGAATTTTGGTCACCAGCTCACCCCTGCAGTTTTTAGTTGTGTGGCCTCGCTTTCCGCACCATTGGCATCAGTATCTTTCAGACGGTCCTTGTTTATGATGATAATCACAGTTGTTGCACCTTGGGTTTTTGCCAGCATAGGCACCCTTACGTCGTCTTGGTGGTTGTAGAGTGGGGGTTTCATTTAGAGTGTTATCCCATTTGCGTTTGTTGTCGGTGGTTTTGATTATTGAGCCACGTGGAGGTAATAATCCTTGAATAACCGCGGTATCGGTCAGTTCATGAGCTAAGTATACGGCTTGCCGTAAGGTGGTGGGGTCAGCAGATAGTACCATATCCCGAACCTGTGGTGTCAATCCTCAATGTATCTTTCGAGATGTTTGTAGGCTGGGGTCACCATCTCTGGGCACATATGTGCCAACTCATAAGATCGAGTAGTGTATGCCTCGATCTCATAACCAATCATCCTGTGGTTCCGAAATTCCGTTTCTGATCTCTGAACTTTGTCGTGAGGGAAATATTTGTGGTTCATCATTCTTTTGAATTTCTCCCAAGGTATAGCTTCAGATGTTTCTCGTCCTATGGTTTGAACATTTGTGTCCCACCAAGTGAGGGCTGCTCCTTCTAAGGTTCCTGTTGCGTACTTCACGCGGTCCTTAACCCTACAGTTGCTCATGATGAAAGCTGTTTCCATTTTCTCAATCCATCGGAGGAGGCGGCAGCACCCACCGTACCATCGAAAGAAGGCGGTTTGCAATCTAAGAATGTTTTGAATGTGCAGTAGGGTGGATTAGGGTTTGTCCTTTGAATCAGGTTATTCTGGTTACGTGCAGCTTCGCGTGCAGCGATTTCCTCCTCAACTCGTTTGCTGATTAGTGCGTTCAGCTTCTTTGCGGTGAGGTTAATGTTTCCACGACCTCCCGCGTTCTTGCATTCTCTGTGTCTTCCAGCCATGATCTTCATAGCGAGAATATGCGTTAGTGTAGATCTAATGACTAAAGTAGCACATGCTTGATATGAGAAGAAAATATGTATTGATTGTCATAGACCAAATTTTCGATAACATATATTAATCTCGATATTTAATAAGTTGTACTGATTACAATTTATTTAACACCCAAGTCACTACAATTCCAAAATTTCGAGTACAGAGACACGACTTGTCCTTACCAAATCTATGCTAAGTAATTCAAGAGCATTATCGATTGTGAAATCCGAATCAGCACTCGCCGCTGGTTCCTTTTCCTCAGAGTCAAGTTCTTCTGGAACTGGATCAGTGACCTTGTTTTCCAGTCCTTAGATTCCAGTTTTAGCGATGGCAGCCCGACCTTCGGGTCATCTTGTTGACTATGCTACCAAGTTCTATATGTCATACATTTGTATGTCTGGGTTCCTCTTCAAGACACTCGATTCGGTCGTCCGCCCAGGTCAGGTCCTGAGCCAATCCGACTCAAGACACTGCCTCTCAGGCTCATGTGAGTCTAATATGGGTTATGTATTGTCGGGTGATTCTTCCATGGGGTCCTCATCGGGAAATTTGATACGTTGCTCATGTGAAGTGTAAAGTCGCAACATGAGGTTTTCATGGATACATGGTAGTCTGGACTATAGCTGGAAATTTTGATGAACTTTATATTGAAGTCTTGATTCGTTACTTGAATTCCGTTGCAATCATCAGGATGAGGGATAAGCGAATATCAATGTATGTGTTTTCAAAAATAGGCTCATAATAGAATTTGCCAGAATTCATGCGTACCTGTAGATTCACGATTATGTTGCGCACCATGATCGTCAATTTACCTTACATAAGAATTCTAGTTCCTTCTGTTTAGAGCTATTAGGTTTTACTGGATGACATCGAGATTTCAAACAAGAGTCATATGAGGTATGGCTGAATAGCCTACCGAAGCTAATACTTGGGATAGTTGTGTGAGTTGAATAATATTATAGGATCCTTCCTAGATCCTATAACGATAGCTACGTGGCTTGAGTGTGTTTTCCTCAAGTCACTTGGTGTTGAGTCACTGATTGTGTGAGTGTTAGTATTGATGCTTCCGGATGGCCACCTAGCACCCTTAATGAAATCTCTCCGCATGGTCACTCTAGTTTTTCTTAACTCGAGCGACCATGTTCGTTCGGTGATATTCTATGAGTGACAAGGAGTTGAGTGTGGAATTTCCTCATATGGTCCTTGTAAGCAGTATGTGTGGCAGTACCAAAGGGTTACAAGAATGTTGTTGAGCCATAGGGCCTAGTTCATCCCTGGACATGTTTTAGTTTCATCCCCGATCAGCTTTTGTCGTCGCCTCTTCGATTCGGGCACCGGTGATATAGCGTATGTGTACCGGCTGCTCCTCCTGCGATGGCTCAGACGTGCTGTCTTCGGGTGATAGTTGGTGCTTGGTCCGATGACTCAACTGCTACCGGTAGTATTGGTATTGAAGGTGTAGGAACAACCTCTTCCTTCTCGTCGTATGCGAGCATAGACGGTGATGAGAGTGATGCCACATCTAAATGTGTGAATTGTGTGTATGTACGATAATGTATGCAAGTAGAACTAATACTAAGCACTACGCGTTGTGTGGAGACTAGTGGTTATAGACTAAGTTCACTAAATGCAAACCTAATTCGCAATAACCGGAGTCTCTGATACCAATCTGTCGCACCCCGAGAAATCCCGTCCCTTCTGGGGCGCGAGCAACAACAGATTGTCAGGATCGCAGTCTCCGGTCACACCATGTTGCGAGACCTACATGTCTGGTTTCATACGTACATCCAATAACTTGGATAAAACAGTTTAGTAGAATCAGAGTTGCGGAAGTAAAAAGTTTAAGGTATTAAAACAACAGTGTAATTATAAGTTGCGGAAGCATAAGTTTAATCAGTTTTCAAAACTTAAAGAGTAGTAGTGCGGAAGCGGTTTAAGTATTTAACATTACATAAGAAAACAATTGTCAATTGTTATCAAATTGCCTAAGACACTAAAGCTGATGCATGGGACTCCATCCTAGCATCCTATCCTTGTGTGCGTGCCTTAGTTACCTGAGAAAACATGCGAGTAAAAGGGTCAACACAAAGGTTGGTGAGAGCACAGGTTTGTATCAGCAGTAAACATCAAAATGTTTAAAGTAAATGTTTTGCAGTTTTATATATCATATGCGGGTTCGAAACCGAAGCTAACATGCTGCCTCCCGTCATGTCCATCCAGCAAGACAATGACAATGTTTATTGGTCAATTATGCACTGTTCCAACCTCCAGTCGGGGTGGCCATACGGCGCACAACAGTGGGGCTTGTCAGGCCCAAATAGTACTATTCAGAATTACCACGCTAAGCGCTACGCGCTATTAACGGTTCGAGATGTGTTTAATGAGGACTTATCAGTTTTGTGGATGAGTGCCACACATATGTATATACGATATAAGTATGTACCAATGTACCCAAAAGTATGTATGTTGATCAAAATCAGTTGTATGCAATGTTTTCTCCCCCAAAGGTAGAAAGATAAAAAGGGGCCGTGAACTCACCTGGTAAAGCAGTTCCGGTTTATGTGGTGTTTGCGACTGTGAAAGCTAGCAGTCCTGCTAGTAAGTTCCTATAATCATATAGGTGTGAGTATGTGTTTTGTGGTGTGTTGTAATCCATACAACTCCAAGTGTCGGTGTGCTCAACCGAGTGCGTGTGTGTTGACTTGTGCTGACTCCACGAATCGTTGGTGACACATTTGTTGTGTTAAGTTGTCTTAATGCAAGTAAGACACCAAAATGCATCCTATGACTCAACTCACGTTGCTTTCACGAATTCAAGTTTTGAAAATCATAACGTTCTTGTTTCGGGAAACTTTCTATATTTAGAAAGTTTCTATTTTTGGAACGTATGGTTATGAAATCATATTTCATAAAACTAATAACTTTAGTATGTTTGTAAAAACGTATGTCAACACTTAAAATAAGTCGTTTGTGCATAAAATACACCATTTGTGCCATTTTACCCAAACAAAGTTTCCTAAAATAGTAAGTATTTGTTTAAAAGATTGTTTTCACAAATCCAAGTTTCCAATATGCTTAGAAATCATTTTTAAACATATTTCAATGATCACAAATCATCAAATCATTCAAAAACATCAAAAGCCCTCTTTTGATTTACAAAAGTTTCCATATTTAGTAAGTTTCTATAAAGCCATGATTTTTGACAAAATCAATTATCCCAATGTGTTTCTAAACACTCAAATATACATTTAACAACATCTAGACATGTCTAACATGTCTAGATCATTACCGATCCAAGACTTGCACATAAAAGTTTCCTTTTATGGTAAGTTTGTCCAAATCATCACTAAATCGACCAATAACTCAATAAAACTCAAATCTAACATTATTAAACACTAAAATCAGTAAATCTATGATATCCAAACAACAAATCACCGACGCATTCGAGCACAATAACTAAACGGAGTTGCATGTGGGTTTTTAGCCCTTGCATGTACGATCTAACACTAGGAAAACATTTAAAACTACCTTAGGTGACAAGATTTGAGGTAGAAAAGCTTCTGATGACAACGCACTACTGGATTGTTGGTCGTTCCCAGCTCCTTGTCTTCTCTTCCAAACTTCTAAGGCTCCAATGGCTTCAAATCACCAAGGAATGCATATAGATAGCTCCTATGTCGATCCAGAGGACTTGGGTGGTGATTTCAGAAGCTTTCAGTCGAGAATGGGTGAGAGAGTTCGAAGAAGTCGGAGAGAAAACGATTGAAAATGAAGGGGGTTGGTATTTAAAAGAAATTTGATCTGCATGGCCTTCGCGTACCGCGGAGGCCGATCAAAGTTATTTATCGCGTACCGCGATGGGATTCGGGAGTCTCGACTCCCGGTTTGCGCCGCGTACCGCGAAGCCTTTCGCCGAGGGACCGTCGCGTACCGCGATGAGTCCATTTCCTTGTTTTTCGATTTCGTTGATACGATTCCGCTCGTACTTGATTCCTACGTTTATCCTAAACATCTAATGCATGTTTAAGCACATAAATACAAAGTAGCACATAAGTTTGATTGATCACCAACGTTCGTGAGACTCGCGTGTGTGTTTTGATAATTCATCGAATTATCTTTGATAGTTTGTGTTCGTGTCTAACGAAGTGTTTGCACGCTTGATTAATCCAAATCAACGTGTGATGCACAATTCAATAATAATCCAAATTATTGTTTTGTGTTTGTGTTTAGCTCATCTAATTAAACTCAATTAAATGAAATGCAACAAGTATGGGTGTGAAATGAGTGTTGCAATTTATCTAAAATTGCCGGGTGTCACATCATCCCCTTGTTGAAAGAAATTTCGTCCCGAAATTTGGTTGTTGTTGGTAGTGTTTGAGAATGAAAATTTTGAAAATTTCTGGTTGTCACATCATCCCCTTGTTGAAAGGAAATTTCGTCCCGAAATTTATTCGTTGTTGTCGGCGTTCGACGTTGTCTTGTTTGAAAAGATGGGGATATGTGCGCATCGTTTGATCTTCACGTTCCCGCGTGAATTTAGGTCCGCGTTCCGAGTTCCATCGGACCCTGGCAATCAGAATCTGACTCTGTTTAATTCGTTTGACTTCTCGGTCCATGATCTCTACCGGTTCTCCCATGAATCGCAGTTGTTCATCCACCTGGATTTCATCCAGTGGAATCACAAGTGTCTCATCTGATAAACACTTCTTCCGATTTGAGACATGGAATACGTTGTGAACTCCATCGAGTTCGGCTTGTGGGTTAAGTCGGTATGCTACTGGGCCGATCTGCTTTAGGATTTCGAATGGCCCAATATACCGTGGATTCAGTTTTCCTCGTTCGCCAAAACAGAAAGGGTGATCGGCATAGCTCTACTGACGATCGCGAGCTGCTGCCATGCGATTTAGATTCTGTACTCTCTTCTCGGTTGTTTCATGTATAAGTTTTGAGCCAGTGAGCTGACTGTCACCCACTTCTGCCTAACAGAGGGGTGATCAGCACTTCCTGCCATAGAGTGCCTCAAAAGGCGATGCCATATGCTGGTGCGGCAATGGTAGGTGAATTTCCCCGCTATTTCCGAAGTCCACTACGCATGATCGTAGCATATATTCGAGAGTTTGTATTGTACATTCGCTTTGGCCATCAGTTGGTGGGTAGTATGCAGTACTCATATCCAACCGTGTGTCAAGCAACCCTTGCAATGATTTCCCGAAGTTGGTAGTGAATTTAATATCTTGATCTGAAATGATGGAGATTGACACTGCATGTCGTGAGGCTACTTTCTTAACATAGATGTAGGCTAGTTTTTCCATCTTGTCATTTTCCCTAGTCACAAGGGAATGTGCTGACTTTGTTAGTTGGTCCATCATTACCCAGATTGTGTCATCTCCATTAGGAGCACGGGGTAATTTGGTAATGAAGTCCATAGATATTTGTTCTCTCTTTAACCTGGGGACAGGAGAGTGTCGCCTCTGTCACGGTTGATGTCTAGGGTTCCTCCAATAGGGAGAGGTATGCGCACAACCTTGTTGTGGCAAGTGATTTTTTTTTTTGCTTAGTTTTTAGACAATCATTCCATGCCTACTATTATCTCAAAGCTTCCTAGTGTAACCGGCATGAGGTCATCCTTAAAATTATGGTTTGCTAGCTCTAAAGTGCATTCTCTTAGAATGTGCTTAGTTGCAATCAGTTTATTGTCAGCTAGCTCTACTGTGTATTTAACCTCTAAATACATTGGGGTTATAACAAGTATTTACTAAAGTGCTTAAACATAAGACTTTTCTCAGTTCCAGTATCACACAATACAGAAGCGTAATGATCGTTTAAGAGATACGTACCTGTTTCAAGATTGGGATCATTTCTGGCTTCCTTAACCCCAATCACGAGGGGTCTTTCTTTCGGACCGTTATTGTTCCTGTTATTGTTTTCGTTCTCTAGATACGGGCAGTCCTTCCTGAGGTGCCCCAGCTTCCCACATTCGAAGCAACTCTTCGGTGCTTCATCCCCATTGTTTTCCGTATGGGGGCAGTCCCTTTTAAAGTGCCCTGGCTTTCCACATCCGAAGCAACCTTTTGGTGCTTTGTAATGCTGCGGTTCAGGCGGTGGAATTTTGGTCACCAGCTCACCCCTGCAGTTTTTAGTTGTGTGGCCTCGCTTTCCGCACCATTGGCATCGGTATCTTTCACACAGTCCTTGTTTATGATGATAATCACAGTTGTTGCACCTTGGGTTTTTGCCAGCATAGGCACCCTTACGTCGTCTTGGTGGTTGTAGAGTGGGGGTTTCATTTTGAGTGTTATCCCATTTGCGTTTGTTGTCGGTGGTTTTGATTATTGAGCCACGTGGAGGTAATAATTCTTGAATAACCGCGGTATCGGTCAGTTCATGAGCTAAGTTTACGGCTTGCCGTAAGGTGGTGGGGTCAGCGGATAGTACCATATCCCGAACCTGTGGTGTCAATCCCTCAATGTATCTTTCGAGATGTTTGTAGGCTGGGGTCACCATCTCTGGCACATATGTGCCAACTCATAAGATCGAGTAGTGTATGCCTCGATCTCAGAACCAATCATCCTGTGGTTCCGAAATTCCGTTTCTGATCTCTGAACTTTGTCGTGAGGGAAATATTTGTGGTTCATCATTCTTTTGAATTTCTCCTAAGGTATAGCTTCAGATGTTTCTCGTCCTATGGTTTGAACATTTGTGTCCCACCAAGTGAGGGCTGCTCCTTCTAAGGTTCCTGTTGCGTAATTCACGCGGTCCTTAACCCTATAGTTGCTCATGATGAAAGCTGTTTCCATTTTCTCAATCCATCGGAGGAGGCGGCAGCACCCTCCGTACCATCGAAAGAAGGCGGTTTGCAATCTAAGAATGTTTTGAATGTGGAGTAGGGTGGATTAGGGTTTGTCCTTTGAATCAGGTTATTCTGGTTACGTGCAGCTTCGCGTGCAGCGATTTCCTCCTCAACTCGTTTGCTGATTAGTGCGTTAAGCTTCGTTGCGGTGAGGTTAATGTTTCCACGACCTCCCGCGTTCTTGCATTCTCCGTGTCTTCCAGCCATGATCTTCATAGCGAGAATATGCGTTAGTGTAGATCTAATGACTAAAGTAGCACATGCTTGATATGAGAAGAAAACATGTATTGATTGTCATAGACCAAATTTTCGATAACATATATTAATCTCGATATTTAATAAGTTGTACTGATTACAATTTATTTAACACCCAAGTCACTACAATTCCAAAATTTCGAGTACAGAGACACGACTTGTCCCTACCAAATCTATGCTAAGTAATTCAAGAGCATTATCGATTGTGAAATCCGAATCAGCACTCGCCGCTGGTTCCTTTTCCTCAGAGTCAAGTTCTTCTGGAACTGGATCAGTGACCTTGTTTTCCAGTCCTTAGATTCCAGTTTTAGCGATGGCAGCCCGACCTTCGGGTCATCTTGTTGACTATGCTACCAAGTTCTATATGTCATACATTTGTATGTCTGGGTTCCTCTTCAAGACACTCGATTCGGTCGTCCGCCCAGGTCAGGTCCTGAGCCAATCCGACTCAAGACACTGCCTCTCAGGCTCATGTGAGTCTAATATGGGTTATGTATTGTCGGGTGATTCTTCCATGGGGTCCTCATCGGGAAATTTGATACGTTGCTCATGTGAAGTGTAAAGTCGCAACATGAGGTTTTCATGGATACATGGTAGTCTGGACTATAGCTGGAAATTTTGATGAACTTTATATTGAAGTCTTGATTCGTTACTTGAATTCCGTTGCAATCATCAGGATGAGGGATAAGCGAATATCAATGTATGTGTTTTCAAAAATAGGCTCATAATAGAATTTGCCAGAATTCATGCGTACCTGTAGATTCACGATTATGTTGCGCACCATGATCGTCAATTTACCTTACATAAGAATTCTAGTTCCTTCTGTTTAGAGCTATTAGGTTTTACTGGATGACATCGAGATTTCAAACAAGAGTCATATGAGGTATGGCTGAATAGCCTACCGAAGCTAATACTTGGGATAGTTGTGTGAGTTGAATAATATTATAGGATCCTTCCTAGATCCTATAACGATAGCTACGTGGCTTGAGTGTGTTTTCCTCAAGTCACTTGGTGTTGAGTCACTGATTGTGTGAGTGTTAGTATTGATGCTTCCGGATGGCCACCTAGCACCCTTAATGAAATCTCTCCGCATGGTCACTCTAGTTTTTCTTAACTCGAGCGACCATGTTCGTTCGGTGATATTCTATGAGTGACAAGGAGTTGAGTGTGGAATTTCCTCATATGGTCCTTGTAAGCAGTATGTGTGGCAGTACCAAAGGGTTACAAGAATGTTGTTGAGCCATAGGGCCTAGTTCATCCCTGGACATGTTTTAGTTTCATCCCCGATCAGCTTTTGTCGTCGCCTCTTCGATTCGGGCACCGGTGATATAGCGTATGTGTACCGGCTGCTCCTCCTGCGATGGCTCAGACGTGCTGTCTTCGGGTGATAGTTGGTGCTTGGTCCGATGACTCAACTACTACCGGTAGTATTGGTATTGAAGGTGTAGGAACAACTTCTTCCTTCTCGTCGTATGCGAGCATAGACGGTGATGAGAGTGATGCCACATCTAAATGTGTGAATTGTATGTATGTACGATAATGTATGCAAGTAGAACTAATACTAAGCACTACGCGTTGTGTGGAGACTAGTGGTTATAGACTAAGTTCACTAAATGCAAACCTAATTCGCAATAACCGGAGTCTCAGATACCAATCTGTCGCACCCCGAGAAATCCC
The DNA here is from genome assembly GCA_009363875.1 of Mikania micrantha. Lineage (NCBI taxonomy): Eukaryota > Viridiplantae > Streptophyta > Magnoliopsida > Asterales > Asteraceae > Mikania > Mikania micrantha. The sequence continues at coordinate 58,628,668 of CM018695.1, forward strand.
GTCCCTTCTGGGGCGCGAGCAACAACAGATTGTCAGGATCGCAGTCTCCGGTCACACCATGTTGCGAGACCTACATGTCTGGTTTCATACGTACATCCAATAACTTGGATAAAACAGTTTAGTAGAATCAGAGTTGTGGAAGTAAAAAGTTTAAGGTATTAAAACAACAGTGTAATTATAAGTTGCGGAAGCATAAGTTTAATCAGTTTTCAAAACTTAAAGAGTAGTAGTGCGGAAGCGGTTTAAGTATTTAACATTACATAAGAAAACAATTGTCAATTGTTATCAAATTGCCTAAGACACTAAAGCTGATGCATGGGACTCCATCCTAGCATCCTATCCTTGTGTGCGTGCCTTAGTTACCTGAGAAAACATGCGAGTAAAAGGGTCAACACAAAGGTTGGTGAGAGCACAGGTTTGTATCAGCAGTAAACATCAAAATGTTTAAAGTAAATGTTTTGCAGTTTTATATATCATATGCGGGTTCGAAACCGAAGCTAACATGCTGCCTCCCGTCATGTCCATCCAGCAAGACAATGACAATGTTTATTGGTCAATTATGCACTGTTCCAACCTCCAGTCGGGGTGGCCATACGGCGCACAACAGTGGGGCTTGTCAGGCCCAAATAGTACTATTCAGAATTACCACGCTAAGCGCTACGCGCTATTAACGGTTCGAGATGTGTTTAATGAGGACTTATCAGTTTTTTGGATGAGTGCCACACATATGTATATACGATATAAGTATGTACCAATGTACCCAAAAGTATGTATGTTGATCAAAATCAGTTGTATGCAATGTTTTCTCCCCCAAAGGTAGAAAGATAAAAAGGGGCCGTGAACTCACCTGGTAAAGCAGTTCCGGTTTATGTGGTGTTTGCGACTGTGAAAGCTAGAAGTCCTGCTATTAAGTTCCTATAATCATATAGGTGTGAGTATGTGTTTTGTGGTGTGTTGTAATCCATACAACTCCAAGTGTCGGTGTGCTCAACCGAGTGCGTGTGTGTTGACTTGTGTTGACTCCACGAATCGTTGGTGACACATTTGTTGTGTTAAGTTGTCTTAATGCAAGTAAGACACCAAAATGCATCCTATGACTCAACTCACGTTGCTTTCACAAATTCAAGTTTTGAAAATCATAACGTTCTTGTTTCGGGAAACTTTCTATATTTAGAAAGTTTCTATTTTTGGAACGTATGGTTATGAAATCATATTTCATAAAACTAATAACTTTAGTATGTTTGTAAAAACGTATGTCAACACTTAAAATAAGTCGTTTGTGCATAAAATACACCATTTGTGCCATTTTACCCAAACAAAGTTTCCTAAAATAGTAAGTATTTGTTTAAAAGATTGTTTTCACAAATCCAAGTTTCCAATATGCTTAGAAATCATTTTTAAACATATTTCAATGATCACAAATCATCAAATCATTCAAAAACATCAAAAGCCCTCTTTTGATTTACAAAAGTTTCCATATTTAGTAAGTTTCTATAAAGCCATGATTTTTGACAAAATCAATTATCCCAATGTGTTTCTAAACACTCAAATATACATTTAACAACATCTAGACATGTCTAACATGTCTAGATCATTACCGATCCAAGACTTGCACATAAAAGTTTCCTTTTATGGTAAGTTTGTCCAAATCATCACTAAATCGACCAATAACTTAATAAAACTCAAATCTAACATTATTAAACACTAAAATCAGTAAATCTATGATATCCAAACAACAAATCACCGACGCATTCGAGCACAATAACTAAACGAAGTTGCATGTGGGTTTTTAGCCCTTGCTTGTACGATCTAACACTAGGAAAACGTTTAAAACTACCTTAGGTGACAAGATTTGAGGTAGAAAAGCTTCTGATGACAACGCACTACTGGATTGTTGGTCGTTCCCAGCTCCTTGTCTTTTCTTCCAAACTTCTAAGGCTCCAATGGCTTCAAATCACCAAGGAATGCATATAGATAGCTCCTATGTCGATCCAGAGGACTTGGGTGGTGATTTCAGAAGCTTTCAGTCGAGAATGGGTGAGAGAGTTCGAAGAAGTCGGAGAGAAAACGATTGAAAATGAAGGGGGTTGGTATTTAAAAGAAATTTGATCTGCATGGCCTTCGCGTACCGCGGAGGCCGATCAAAGTTATTTATCGCGTACCGCGATGGGATTCGGGAGTCTCGACTCCCGGTTTGCGCCGCGTACCGCGAAGCCTTTCGCCGAGGGACCGTCGCGTACCGCGATGAGTCCATTTCCTTGTTTTTCGATTTCGTTGATACGATTCCGCTCGTACTTGATTCCTACGTTTATCCTAAACATCTAATGCATGTTTAAGCACATAAATACAAAGTAGCACATAAGTTTGATTGATCACCAACGTTCGTGAGACTCGCGTGTGTGTTTTGATAATTCATCGAATTATATTTGATAGTTTGTGTTCGTGTCTAACGAAGTGTTTGCACGCTTGATTAATCCAAATCAACGTGTGATGCACAATTCAATAATAATCCAAATTATTGTTTTGTGTTTGTGTTTAGCTCATCTAATTAAACTCAATTAAATGAAATGCAACAAGTATGGGTGTGAAATGAGTGTTGCAATTTATCTAAAATTGCCGGGTGTCACATTATTTAAGAGATGCACCAGACACACAGAAATCGGTTGATTCTAGTCCTACAAAGCGTGCTACGGACTTACGAAAATACACCTGTGGGAGGTACACTAGGTGGTGTAAACCGCTTTCTCGTTCTGGCAGGAGTAGTTGCATGAGTGCAGGTGATGGCATGCGTGATACACAGGAAGCACAATTTAATAATCAACCCGGGTTGATCATTGTTGATGAGGATAATAATTATCATAGTGAGTCGGACGATGTCACTGATAACAGGATTGACATACCTCATGATACATCTCTGCGTGATACATCTCAGCCCAACTTGATCTATGGAGGCGAGTCTCGCGGTACCTCTCAGAAGCCATCTATTGCACGAATAGGAGATAAGTAAGTTAAATTTTTAAAATTTTTATCTACCTTATAATGCACGAGCATCTTACTAAACCTTGGATCACATTTAGAATGGTTCTGAAAGATGTGAGGAGAAATATGTATAATTGTTTTAAGGTAATGCATCAATAAATTATTTGTATATCTTATGCTTGTTTGAACTTTATATATTTGACTTACTTTTTATTTTGTGGAGACCCGTTGGAGTACGAATTTGGATTTCGAGCAAAGCAATTTTGAGGCATTTATCAATGTATTGAAAGATCGTTAGAGTGATATGATGTATAACATGAAAATAACATCTACAAAAATAGCAAGAAATGTCGGCTATGATATCGCAATTAATGATTATAAACAATTCAATATCATTCGTCAATATCCACCTGATTCAGTATCTGATGGCGTTTGGGCTGAGATGTAACATCACTGTATTTCGGGTTGTCCGTACATGTTTGACTATACTGTTAAGCCTGATATGATAATTGATGATTACAATGAATTATTGGATGTCATTATTATTGGTATACATATTGAGAACATATTATTATATGCATAAACCATGGGAAGTTTAGTTGAAACACAACTACACAGAACCAGAGAGTTTATTGCAGTCATATTGGAGATGATATGGATTGTTGGTTTGGAATGGTAGTGGTTTAGGATTCTATAACCAAAGATAGGCAAGGATATAATCATGGTCTATCGAAGAGGTGGTGGGACGGTGGCTGAGGCAGTTGCGACTGACCTCTACATATGCCCTATACATAAGCCATATTCGGTTTATCATGATTATATCAGTGTTGAGGCTTTGATGAGGAGAATCCGAGGTTTTTGTTGGGAATAGAAAAGAGTTATGAGTTGGTTATAGTGTGGTTAATTACTAGACATAGTCAAGGACACATGGTCATGGTTTATCGAAATAGCGGTGGGACGGTGGCTGGATAGGTTGCGACCTACATATGCCCTATACATACGCCCTATACATACGCATATTTCGGTCTATTATGGATGTGTCAGTGATATGGTTTAGTAGGATTTGGATTGGGAAATGATAATATTTAAGATAATAAAATAATGAAAGCATTACTGAAAATGATTACGCGATGATGAGGTTACGAACATAACTTAAACGCGAATATTAATTCAGAAATGTTAACTTAATAATGTATTCGCGTGGGTGACGATTCAGACGAATATAACTATTAAGAATAATATACTCAAACGATATTCCATTAATCGTAAATCGAATTGGAATACGATACGAATGAAGGATTCGAAAAGGTGACGATCTTTACGAATACGTACGTAAGTAACACGTTTCGAAGAGATAACCGAAATAATTTTTAACGATATTAAAATAAGAAAAAGGTTTCAAAAACATTTAATAGGAATTACAACCTAAGACGTAATTGAACGAATGGCTTTATTAAATAAATGATTTAACGAAAATTTAACGAATTCGTTTTATGAACCGATTTTAATTAAAATCATTTTATGAAAACGAAATGGGAATATTTAAATGTTTTATGTTTTAAAATATAATTATGAGAAAAAACGAGCGTATGATAAGCCATTAACGCGTTATAAACGAGACCGAACACGTGGTGATTAAAGGAAGTATAAGAGAGATGAAAGACTTCATCTCTTTCATTTTTCAAGTGTCTACTCTCTCTCTAGAACACAAAAACGTCACCCAATTCTCTCTCTAACTTCTCTCTAAGAGAACTTCTTCATTTCTCACCCGATTCAAGTGATCTTTGGCTCTAAACGACCACACGATCGAGGGGAACAAGAATCCACAAAGAAAACTCTTCATTTGGTCGACGATTTGAGGTAGATCTCAAATTTTATTTCGGTTTTTCACCTTAAACATTAACTAGGTTATATTCATAAGTTTTAAACAAGTTGGTACACTTTAAAAACCCTAAACTGAGTTGGTATAAAAGGATTGAAGGTAGTAGGGATGAACTTACAACAGGTAACATTCGATGAAGATGATGAACAGTAGATCACGATTCAGCTCCTGGCCGAACCCAATGGTGCTGGTCGAACCTTGGTTCCACGAACCTCCATATGTTGGCCGAACCCACCTGAACCATGCGAACCTCTCATCAGCGAACCTCCATATGTTGGCCGAACCTGAAAGTATAGCCGAACCAGGGATCAAGCGAACCTAAGGGTTCGTTGGATTGGATTTGACCCCGAACCTTTCTCTTTCACGAACCGGCTGCCACGAACCCTATGAGAGCTGAACCCTATGCTATCGCGAACCTAGGGGCAACGAACCTCTCTTATGACCGAACCTTGAGCTACCTGATCACCCTAAGCAGCGAACCTTGTATCCAGCGAACCTAAGGGGGCTGTGAACTATAGGGTGGTCGAATCATGGGGTAGCCGAGCCTAGGATTACCCTCGAGCTATGGTAGCAAACATAGGATCATCTTGTGAACTTTGCGAGATGCCGAACCTAAGTTTGTTGAGTTAATGAAATGGACCAACTAATACACGAAATGATAAATAAACAAAGGAATATAAAGTAATCATGTTCATGCATACAGGACAAGCCAAGAGATTGCCACCTTTTTCATAAAGGAAAATGTTTTAATTTAAGAATTTGTAAAACTTAAATAAACTATGAAAATAACTTGAGTTTGTTTTCTTAAACCTATAGATTTCCACAAATTGAAAATGTGATGATTAACTCAAGAAATAATGCATGCATGCACATGAAGAGTGAGATATGTGTATAAAGTTTATCATGGTTGTAGAAGTCGCTAGGCGCTAGTCGGGCGGCGAGGTACCGCCTAGGGATTAATCGGGATTAATCGGCGCTAGGCGGATTGGAATTTTTATATGTAATTTTTATAATTTTAAAAAATATACTTAAATATACTAAAAAAAGTACTTCAAAGTGCAAACTTAAACACTGAGTTCAAAGTTTAGAGATAAATTTCGATGTTAACTGTCTGGATTCGATGTTTCAGAGACATATTAAAGATTTTTGGTTTAGAAAGGTCTAAATAATCATGAAATTGGTCCCTTTTTACCATAAGAAAATCAAAAAAAAAGTCAAAAAAGTGAAAAAATAAAAGTCTGATTGGGCCGCCTAGGCCGCCTAGCGCCTAGTCCAAAAATTAGACAGTAAATGGGCGCCTAGCGCCTAGGCGGCCGCCTAGGCTGATTTTTACAACATTGAAGTTTATCACCTTTATAACATGTGTAACTTTTACACCCTCATTAAGACCCTTATAAATGGATAGATATAAATTAATTAATGTTACATCAATCTAGTAGAAGGAAGATAAGAGAACTTAATTGATTATCGCTCTAACTTAGGTAGTAAACCTAAGAAACTTGAGAGTCTAATAATTAAAGTACAAATGAGTATGAAGAACTTAATCAAGATCAATATGATATTCATATTAATGGATTATTATTGATTATGGATTGAGATGGATTATAACTTTACCGTGAGTCATTGTTGGTTGAGTTGACTTAGGTCCTCCGCAATGATTGAGTTACTGTTGGTGAGTTGACTAACGTCCTCCTCAGTGATTCCACTGTTGGCTGAGTTGACTGCGGTCCTCTGTAGTGCACGTATTGACACTTTTACTATTTTGTAATATCGTTGGTTGAGTTGATTGTGGTCCTCCGCGATGATTCCGCCATTGATTGAGTTGGCTAAGGTCCTTAGCGGTAACTTATATTGATTTTCTTATGATGATTGTTGATTATTGACTTGATTGTGATTGACTGAGATTGGTTGAATATATGTGGTTGATTATTTGTGATTATTGTGTATGTGATTACTTGGATGGTTTGGATGTTGTGTTTATGGGATTTTGGCAGTGTTGGATTATTTCGCAGGTGTACATGTCGATTCTCTTGGGGAAATTATAAACTTTTATAAACCCATTTATAAACTTTCATAAACGTTTTATAAACATTCTTAATACATAAAAACCTATGATTTCTCACCAACTACTTCGTAGTTGACACTTGATTTTCTACATGTTTCAGAAAATGAAGAAAAGTAAGTAGAGCAGGGTAGCTCTACATCTTTTGGACATCATCACTTAGGTTTTTGGACTTAGCTAAAATAACTGAAATTCTGAATACTAGAGTTTAGTTAGTTTAGCTAAATCTTTTGTGTAATTGATGTAACTATTTCATGATGAACATGATTTTTGTGTAATTAATTGGTTGATTAATTGATATGTGATGATTTAATTAGATGCCCACGAGCTTATGAACAATCTACGCATCCCTCGTGGCATCCCGACGTTTCCGCCATCGGTCAGAGTGTTACAGATTGGTATCTGAGCCTGGGTTATAGGGAATTAGGTTACTAGAAATGGTTGACCTAGTCTATAACCGTAGGATACCCTATTATGAACTATTTCATACACTAGTTATTATATTCAGGATTTCATGCTTATGTGTTTATTACATTTTAACTGAACTCCTGATATATATCTACCTCGCATATATTATTTGCTGATTTATATGTGATTGATTGTGCCCTAATGACTCGATAAGTACATGCTCGTGGTGTATTGTAAAGGTGGTGGGACGTTAGCTGAGGCAGTTGCGACTGACCTCTACATATGCCCTATATATATATACCATTTATAGTACATCGGGTGGATGTCAGTATTGAGGAATAAGGGAACTACCCGTTTGGGAAATTATTTGCTAATTAGGTTAACTGTTTAGGAATTTATGTGCTTAGGAAATTAATTGTTTGATCTTTGATCACCGGACAAGGACACACTAGTGGTATACTACAAAGGTGGCTGGGGCAGTTGCGACTGACCCCTACATATGCCCTATACATATACCATTTGTAGTATATTGGGAGTCTGTCAGTATCAGGAACTAGGAACTTATTAGGAATTATTGGATATGGTTGATGAGAGTTGTTGATTGATGGAATGTTGGTTGAACTTGAATTGGATTGAATTATTGGATGATCTCATATTATGAACACATATACTCACTTATGACATATTGGATACTCATATTTGATTGACACACTTATTGGACACGTGGGGTGAATAGGATGAATGAATAATACAAACACTTAGTGATGAACTGAATATTTAGTGTTGAGATGGACACTTAGTGACAACATGAACGCATAGTGATGATACTAACACTTAGTGATCATATGAACACTTGATGAGAATGAATTATAGGGAGGATATGAACACTTAGTGAAAATAAGAGCACTCGGTGATGATATGAACCCTCATTGATAATTATGGACGTTAGGAATTAGTATAGACTTTTAGTGAACTTAGACACTAGGGGAAACTTAAATGTCAGGTGAACTTAAACATTAGGTGAACTTAGAAAATAGGTGAACCTATTGTTAAGGTTGACTTAGACATTAGGCGAACCTAGATGTCAGAAGTACCTGGATACACTTCACTCACAATTATCCTCCATAGGATAAGGCTGTGAAGTGGAACGGTTTGGAGAAACATATAAATACCCTAAATTCTAACAAGGGGATAATCGTGGTGCAATGCAACGGTGGTGGGATGTCGGATGATGCGACTGCGGTCAAGTCTACGTATGCCCTATACATAAGCTTGTTGCACTACATCGGGAGGTTGTCAGTGTTAGTATAGGGTGGGAATTGTTTGAAACTTAGGAATATTTAGTTAATAATGGATATGATCAATTAGGATGCTTTAGTATAATATTAGGAAATTATTACCTAGTTATGAGTTTAATGACAGATAGGAGAAAAATATAGTTCCTATATGTAATCCTAACTGTTGAAATGAACTCATTTGGCCATAGTTTGTATGACTTACGTTGTAAATGGTAGTAACATGCTTCTATTATCCTTAGAAACATGCCGCCACGCCGTCACAACGAAGATGATACAAACAACAACGTTGATGGTGCTAACAACGGTAATGCCAACTCCGGCATACAAGAGTTAGCAAACCTCATTACTGGATTGGTGAATCAATTGACTCAAGCCAATTAGACTCTCAACCAGAACAGAGGTGGTGCAAACCCACCAGTTTGCACATTTAAACACTTCAACTCCTGCAATCCACTGAAATTTACGGGTTCTGAGGGAGCCGCTGGTCTACTGCAGTGGTTTGAGAGCATGGAGAACACCTTCATAAATAGTGACTGCCCTGAGAATCTGAAAGTTCGTTATGCCATTAGTGTTTTCCAAAAGAGAGCACTAACTTGGTGGAATGGGGGGAAGCGAACTAGGGGAGTTGATGCTGCTCTAGCACTGACATGGACTGAGGTCAAGAACTTGATGACCACTGACTTTTGTCCTCGCAGTGAGATGAGGAAACTGGAAACTAAGTTCTGGGAACTCAAACAGGATAGCGGGGAGAATGTAATTTACAATACTCGCTTCCATGAGTATAGTCTACTGGTACCTCCTCCAGTGACACCACTTGAGAGAGCAATAGAAAAGTACATAGGCGGTCTACCAATGCAGATTCAAGACACGGTCTATGGTAGCAACCCTAGAACACTGGAGGCTGCAATCCGCTTATCTGCAACATTGATTGATAACCATGTGAAGGCTGGAACACTCACACGAAAGGGGTTTAAGAAGACTGACACCAAAATAGCTGCAAAAGAGGCTTCAACTAAAGTCAAGACTAAACAAGGCAGCTCATCTAAAAGCAACAATCGAAAGAGAAAGACCATAAATTTTGTTGTTACTGCTCCAGCAGCTAAGTCTGGTCAACAGTCAAGAAACAACTCAACTGCCAGAAATTATGTTGGGACTGTTTCTCAATGTAACACCTGCAGATACCATCACGCACCTAACTTGCCATGTCGCGTCTGCAACAACTGTGTCAAGTTTGGTCGTTTTGCAAATGTCTGTCGGAGTGCACCGCAAGCACAAAGGATGCAACCTGCTCCGCTTGCACTGCCAGCTCCGCATGCTCAACCAATTCAAGTTGTACCCATTCGCCAGGTACCTGTACAGGCAAGAGCCTGTTACGAGTGTGGTGAAGTGGGTCACTTCAGAAACCAGTGCCCAAGACTGACTAGAAATAATCAAAGGGTGGCGAGAGGCAGAGCTTTTCAGTTGAATGCTCCAGCGGCTCAAGCCAACCGGGATGTGGTCAACAGTACATTTCTGATTAACAACTCTTATGCATCTGTTATATTTGATTCTGGTGCTGATAGGAGTTTTGTTTCACATGATTTTGAGTATATGCTTTGAATGACACGTACTAGGATAGACAAGTCGTTTAACATAGAGGTGGCTGATGGTAATACTATTGATATTGACACTGTTATTATTAGATGTACGGTGAACTTAAATGATTACGTTTTCCCAATTGATCTTATACCTATGCATCTTGGTAGCTTTGATGTTATCATAGGCATGGATTGGTTAGCCACTCACAAAGCGGAAATTGTCTGTCATGAAAAATATATTTGTATTCCCTTACCTTCGGGTGAAACTTTAAGAGTTTTTGGGGAAACTTCTAGTAAAGGTCTTAAGCTGATGTCATGCACTAAAGCACACAAGTACCTTAGGAAGAAGTGTATAGTATTTTTAGCACACGTTGTGGAGAAGAAAAAGAAAGGAAAGAACATTGAAGACGTCCCTGTGATAAGAGATTTTCCTGAAGTATTTCCAGACAACTTGCCGGGTATTCCACCAGAACGTCAAGTAGAATTTTGGATTGACTTAATACCTGGTGCGAACCCACTCGCCAAAGCTCCTTACAGACTTGCGCCTTCGGAGTTACAAGAATTGGCGAGCCAATTACAAGTACTGACTGACAAAGGATTCATTCGCCCGAGCCATTCGCCATGGGGTGCACCGGTCCTGTTTGTCAAGAAAAAGGACAGGTCATTCCGAATGTGCATCGATTACCGCGAGTTGAACAAGTTGACCATTAAGAATCGATATCATCTGCCGCGCATTGATGATCTTTTCGATCAACTTCAAGGCTCGGCATGGTTCTCGAAGATCGATCTTAGGTCTGGGTATCATCAACTTCACGTACATGATGATGATATTCCCAAGACTGCTTTCAGAACAAGATATGGCTATTATGGGTTTCTGGTAATGCCTTTCGGCCTTACCAATGCACCGGCGGTTTTCATGGACCTCATGAACCGTGTTTGCAGGCCATACTTGGATAAATTTGTGATTGTATTCATTGATGATATTTTGATATACTCAAAGAGAAAAGAAGAACACGAGAAACATCTTAAGTTGGTTTTGGAGATCCTAATAGAGGAGCAACTGTATGTCAAATTCTCCAAGTGTGAATTCTGGCTTAAGGAAGTTCAATTCTTGGGACACATAGTTAATGAAAAGGGTGTTCACGTGGATCTAGCGAAGATTGATGCACTGAAGAATTGGAGTACACCGAAGACACCAATGGAGATTCGATCATTTCTTGGACTTGCCGGTTACTATCGGCGGTTTATTTTGAATTTCTCCACGATTGCTGTCCCTCTCACTTCTTTGACTCAAAAGAATAAACCTTATGAGTGGGGACCAAAGCAAGAAGAGGCATTTCAGACCTTGAAGCAGAAACTTTGTGATGCTCCTTTCTTGACCCTGCCTGATGGAAATGATGATTTTGTGGTTTATTGTGACGCATCCAACCTAGGTCTCGGTTGTGTTCTCATGCAACGGGGAAAGGTTGTGGCATATGCATCAAGACATCTGGAAATTCATGAGAAGAACTACACTACACATGACTTGGAACTTGGTGCAGTCGTGTTTGCTTTGAAGATATGGAGACATTATCTTTATGGCACGAAGTGTGTAGTCTTTACTGATCATAAAAGTTTACAGCATATTCTCAATCAGAAAGAACTTAACATGAGACAACGGAGATGGGTTGAACGGTTGAATGATTATGACTGTGAAATTCGCTACCATCCTGGTAAAGCGAATGTTGTAGCAGATGCGCTTAGTCGCAAGAGCCATGTTCAAATCCATAGTGTTTGAGTGCACACTAATCTTCGTAATGATGTTCTCACAGCCCAACAACACTCATTGGCTCAAGATAGCCTAACAGATGAGAAGTCTTGCAGGGCCGAGTTACTATTGGAAACTAAGGATGACGGTTTGATGTATTATTTGGATCGGGTTTGGATACCGAACAAGGATGATCTTAGGAAGATGATTTTGGATGAAGCACATAAGTCTCGTTACTCAATCCATCTGGGTGCCGATAAGATGTATCAAAACCTTAAAGTCTTATACTGCTGGCCTGGAATGAAAAAGGATATTGTTGAGTATGTATCCAAGTGCCTTAACTGTGCTAAAGTCAAGGCAGAGCATCAGCGGCCTACGGGATTGTTAGTACAACCAGAAATACCCATGTGGAAGTGGGAGAATATCTCTATGGATTTTATTACCAAACTCCCACGAACCGCAAGTGGTAATGACAGTATTTGGGTGATAATAGATCGATTGACCAAGTCGGCTCATTTCTTACCGATACGCGAAACGTACCCTGTGCGGAAATTAGCTCGTATCTACGTTGATGAGATCGTTAGCCGACGTGGAATTCCTTTAAGCATAATATCGGATCGTGATGCTCGTTTCACGGCACAAATTTGGGAATCACTTCATGAAGCCTTTGGAACAAGATTGGATCTTAGCACTGCTTATCATCCTCAAACAGATGGACAGACGGAGCGGACGATCCAAACACTAGAAGATATGTTGAGAGCTTGTGTCATCGATTTCGGTGGTAACTGGGATAGCCATCTACCATTAGTTGAGTTATCGTATAACAACATTTATCACGCGACCATTGGTATGGCACCGTTTGAAGCTCTTTATGGTAGAAAATGTCGGTCACCTATTTGTTGGACCAAGGTCGGCGAATCGCAGATCACTGGTCCCGAGATTATTCAAGAAACGACTGACAAGATCCGCCAGATTTGCGACAATCTGTTAGTTGCTCGCAGTCGACAGAAGAGTTACGTGGATAAGTGAAGGAAACCTTTAGAGTTTGAAGTTGATGATATGGTATTACTTAAAGTATCACCTTGGAAAGGAGTGGTACGATTCGGGAAGAAGGTTAAGCTTGCTCCACGTTATGTTGGCCCTTTTAAGATCCTTGAACGGATTGGGAAGGTTGCCTACAAGTTGGAACTTCCTCCTGAATGTAGCAATGTACACCCGACGTTTCACGTTTCCAATTTAAGGAAATGCTTAGCTGATCAGGATCTTCAGGTACCATTCGATGACATCCGCGTCGATGATACCATGCACTTCGTTGAAAAACCAGTTGAGATAATGGACTGGGAAGTTAAGAAACTCAAGCGCAGTAGAATTCCAATTGTCAAAGTACGTTGGGAATCGAAGTGGGGTCCAGATTTCACCAGGGAACGGGAAGATCAGATGAAGCTTAAGTACCCACATTTATTCACAACGGTCACTCCAAGTTGAATTTCGGGACGAAATTCCCTTAACTAGGGGAGACTGTAACATCACTGTATTTCGGGTTGTCTGTACATGTTTCACTGTATTGTTAAGCCTGATATGATAATTGATGATTACTATGAATTATTGGATGTCATTATTATTGGTATACATATTGAGAACATATTATTATATGCATAAACCATGGAAAGTTTAGTTGAAACACAACTAAACAGAACCAGAGAGTTTATAACAGTCATATTGGAGATGATATGGATTGTTGGTTTGGAATGGTAGTGGTTTAGGATTCTATAACCAAAGATAGGCAAGGATATAATCATGGTCTATCGAAGAGGTGGTGGGACGGTGGCTGAGGCAGTTGCGACTGACCTCTACATATGCCCTATACATAAGCCATCTTCGGTTTATCATGATTATATCAGTGTTGAGGCTTTGGTGAGGAGAATCCGAGGTTTTGGTTGGGAATAGAAAAGAGTTATGAGTTGGTTATAGTATGGTTAACTACTAGACATAGACAAGGACACATGGTCATGGTTTATCGAAATATAGGTGGGACGGTGGTTGGATAGGTTGCGACGAACTCCTACATATGCCCTATACATAAGCATATTTCGGTCTATTATGGATGTGACAGTGACATGGTTTAGTGGGATTTGGATTGGGAAATGATAATATTTAAGATAATAAAATAATGAAAGCATTACTGAAAATGATTACGCGATGGTGAGGTTACGAACATAACTTAAACGCGAATATTAATTGAGAAATGTTAACTTAATAATGTATTCGCGTGGGTGACGATTCACACGAATATAATTATTAAGAATAATATATAGAAACGATATTCCATTAATCGTAAATCAAATTGGAATACGATACGAACGACGGATTCGAATAGGTGACGATCTTTACGAATACCTACGTAAGTAACGCGTTTCGAAGAGATAACCGAAATAATATTTAACGATATTAAAATAAGAAAAAGGTTTTAAAAACATTTATTAGGAATTACAACCTAAGACGTAATTGAACGAATGGCTTTATTAAATAAATGATTTAACGAAAATTTAACGAATTCGTTTTATGAACCGATTTTAATTAAAATAATTTTATGAAAACGAAATGGGAATATTTAAATGTTTTATGTTTTAAAATATAATTACGAGAAAAACCGAGCGTATGATAAGCCATTAACGCGTTATAAACGAGACCGAACACGCGGTGATGAAACGAAGTATAAGAGAGATGAAAGACTTCATCTCTTTCATTTTTCAAGTGTCTACTCTCTTTAGAACACAAAAACGTCACCCCACTCTCTCTCTAACTTCTCTCTAAGATAACTTCTTCATTTCTCACCCGATTCAAGTGATCTTTGGCTCTAAACGATCGCACGATCGAGGGGAACAAGAATCCAGAAAGAAAACCCATCATTTGGTCGACGATTTTAGGTAGATCTCATAATTTATTTCGGTTTTTCACCTTAAACATTAACTAGGTTATATTCTTAAGTTTTAAACAAGTTGGTACACTTTAAAAACCCTAAATTGAGTTGGTATAAAAGGATAGAAGGTAGTAGGGATGAACTTGCAACAGGTAACATTCGATGAAGGTGATGAACAGTAGATCGCGATTCAGCTCCTGGCCGAACCCAATGGTGCTGGTCGAACCTTGGTTCCAGCGAACCTCCATATGTTGGCCCAACCCACCTAAACCATGCGAACCTCTCATCAGCGAACCTCCATTTGCTGGCAGAACCTGAAAGTATAGCCGAACCAGGATCAAGCGAACCTAAGGGTTTGTTGGGTTGGATTTGACCCCGAACCTTCCTCTTTCACGAACCGGCTGCCACGAACCCTAGGAGAGCCGAACCCTAGTGGAGCCGAACCCTATGCTATCGCGAACCTAGGGGCAACGAACCTCTCTTATGACCAAACCTTGAGCTACCTGATCACCCTAAGCAGCGAACCTTGTATCCAGCGAACCTAAGGGGGCTGTGAACTATAGGGTGGTCGAATCATGGGGTAGCCGAGCCTAGGATTACCCTCGAGCTATGGTAGCAAACATAGGATCATCTTGTGAACTTTGCGAGATGCCGAACCTAAGTTTGTTGAGTTAATGAAATGGACCAACTAATACACGAAATGATAAATAAACAAAGGAATATAAAGTAATCATGTTCATGCATACAGGACAAGCCAAGAGATTGCCACCTTTTTCATAAAGGAAAATGTTTTAATTTAAGAATTTGTAAAACTTAAATAAACTATGAAAATAACTTGAGTTTGTTTTCTTAAACCTATAGATTTCCACAAATTGAAAATGTGATGATTAACTCAAGAAATAATGCATGCATGCACATGAAGAGTGAGATATGTGTATAAAGTTTATCACCTTTATAACATGTGTAACTTTTACACCCTCATTAAGACCCTTATAAATGGATTGATATAAATTAATTAATGTTACATCAATCTAGTAGAAGGAAGATAAGAGAACTTAATTGGTTATCGCTCTAACTTAGGTAATAAACCTAAGAAACTCGCGAGTCTAATAATTAAAGTACAAATGAGTATGAAGAACTTAATCACAATCAAACGTGTACACTTACAAACACAAAACATGCAATAAATGACATATTTTTGAAGTGTTTTGGGATTTCACATACGTGAGAGCGCATACTATGAAACACTGAATCTGAAGAATTCAGGTGAGTTCTCATAACCTCCTTTTTAAACCATTTTGTTTTAAACTAGGAGGTGGAACATGTATACCAATTTGAAATATTATTTTGATAACATATGGGTGACACCTGGATTATCAATATGATATTCATATTAATGGATTATTATTGATTATGGATTGAGATGGATTATTACTTTACCATGAGTCATTGTTGGTTGAGTTGACTTAAGTCCTCCGCGATGATTGAGTTACTGTTGGTGAGTTGACTAACGTCCTCCTCAGTGATTCCACTATTGGTTGAGTTGACTGCGGTCCTCCGCAGTGCACGTATTGAAACTTATACTATTTAGGAATATCGTTGGTTGAGTTGACTGTGGTCCTCCGCGATGATTCCGCCGTTGATTGAGTTGACTGAGGTCCTCCGCGGTAACTTATATTGATATGCTTATGATGATTTTTGATTATTGACTTGATTGTGATTGACTGAGATTGGTTGAATATATGTGGTTGACTATTTGTGATTATTGTGTATGTAATTACTTGTATTGTTTGGATGTTGTGTTTATGTGATTTTGGCAGTGTTGGATTATTTCGCAGGTGTATATGTGGATTCTCTCGGGAAATTATAAACTTTTATAAACCTATTTATATACTTTCATAAACGTTTTATAAACATTTTTAATACATAAAAACTTATGATTTCTCACCAACTACTTCGTAGCTGACACTTGATTTTCTACATGTTTCAGGAAATGAAGAGAAGTAAGTAGAGCAGGGTAGCTCTACATCTTTTGGACATCATCACTTAGGTTCTTGGACTTAGCTAAAATAACTGAAATTCTGAAGACTAGAGTTTAGTTAGTTTAGCTAAATCTTTTGTGTAATTGATGTAACTATTTCATGATGAACATGATTTTTGTGTAATTAATTTGGTTGATTAATTGATATGTGATGATTTAATTAGATGCCCACGAGCTTATGAACAATCTACACATCCCTCGTGGCATCCCGACGTTTCCGCTATCGGTCGGTGTGTTACATGAGATGTGTGATGTAAGTTGGTTGATAGTGTATTGTTTTCTATATGTATTTTCTTTGATATATTATAAGTATAGTTTTTTTTTACTGCTTTGAGACTCTGAAGCTTGGAGAAAGAAGTCTACGATCGCGAAAAGTAACCATAATAAAGGTAATGACAAAGCTGCTCGACATACGGGAGGTTCAATAGGATACGATGAGTATCGTGCGAGAATGGTGAGCTAGTTACATTTTTTGTAAATTTTGATAATTTTTTGTCCCAATAATTATTACCTGAACTATATTTTGTTATTTATGTAGAGAAGGATCTTCGGTAGGGAACCCAATTTTAGGGAAATATTTCTGCTTACTCATCTTGACAAAGCATCGAAAGCAAAATTGTTGGCCGGGGAGCTTAACCTTAACAGTGTGAATGGCATGTTTTTTTGTAATGATCGATCCAAAGAAGCTTATGTAAGTTATATTGATCATTTTTATATAATTACCATTTGATTCTTTAGTACATGATCGATTGTTTTGTTTCGATGAATTATAGGCATCCTATTTGGAGGAAATGATTGAGAAGAATGGCTAGTAATTTAGTATTGATAATCCCGATGTGTGGAGTCGTGTTGTTGAACCAAATCTCAAAAGGACGAGACGTGTTTATGGGATAGGATCTTCGGACCTTAATTACGTGGTGACTGGGATAGCATCCTCATCTTTGGGGGTTACACAATGTGATACTCAACATGTATCACAAAAGAAGGTATCTTAATTACATTTATGAGCATGTTGTTTATTTTTTATTTTTTGCACATTTTTGGTAATGAGAACTGTGTTTTAAAGATGAATTTTCACATATAAGATTGTTTAACCATTTTAACCCGTTTATCGTATGCTTAGATGTGCTTTCTTTAGCTATATATAAGATTGTTTAACCATGATAGGTTTGGTTTTGACATTTATAATCAATATGTTATTATCAATAGTTTTAAACCATTTTAATTGATGAGGAATATTTTTTATACGCGAAATTTGTACTTGTTCATTTGGTTTAAAACATTACTGTGATATCAACATGCTTGAAACATTAAATAAATGTGTTAAACTCCTGGATGTATCTGACTTTTAATCAAACAAGTTATAGGTTTGACCTTGACCTTGATAATCACAAAGTTTTGGTTAAATGGATTCAATGTTGGAAATTGAATGAATAGCATTCTACATGTTTAATTCTATTCAAAAAAAAAAAATCTAATGCCAAATATGTATGTTTTGTTATGTTTGTAGATTCATGATTTGAAGGTTCAAATTAAAGCGGTAAGGAGATCAAGGCTTGAGCTAGAAGAAGAAATACGAAAAAAGCGCCAAGAACGACTTGAAATACAACAACAAATGAAAGAGTTCATGAAATTTACGCAACATCCTACTAATTAGATGTGTTGATTTGGATATAATTAAAAACTTGTGTTATTTTGGAGACTTTTGGATGTTTACTTGATTGTGTTTGAATCTGGTTTGCAAAAAGTGTTTTGTAGCTCCCTTTTTTAAAGCAGGTTATGTATTAATTTGCAATGGTTTAGCAGGGAAAAAACTGGATGCATTTGGTTTCATTGTTAAAAAGAAAATAACGAAATCTGTTGAAATTTCGTCGGAATTGCGTCACAAACAATTAGGTTGCAAAATGTTTCGTCGGAATTGGGTTGCAAAGTGTTTCGTCGGAATTGGGTCGCAATATGTTTGGTTGGAATTGGGTCACAAACTGTTTCGTCGGAAATGAGTCGCAAACTGTTTCGTCGGAATTGTGTCGCAAACTGTTTCGTCGGAATTGGGTCGCAATGTTTTTGGTCGGAATTGGGTCACAAATTTGTTTGTCAGAATTGTGTCACAACTGTTTTTGTCGGAATTGCGTCGCAAATGTTAAATACATATATATTATAGTAAAAATAATTAATGTTACTTTGTGTCAATAATAGGTCGGAATTTCTAATGTTCTTTTTTCGTCGCAAATTCGTCACAATTTCCGTCGGAAATTTGTCGGAAATGCATTTCCGACCAAGGGTTTTTTGATAACTAGTTTTTGTAGCAAATCTGTCGGAAATATTGTTTTGCGACCCATTTCCGACGGAAATTTGCGTCAGAAATATTGTTTTTTTTTAGTAGTGGTAGGCTTGTAGTAAGCTAGCCATGCTCATGTAGACCTCATAGGCTTGTAGGTTGATCCTTTTAATGTTATACTATACGGTACTGTTTGTTTTTTCAGAGATAAAATGTCTGCAGTCTGCGAACACATCTGCAAACATCTGCAGAAGAAGAGTTGAACCAAATGTCTGCAGTCTGCAAGAAGCATGTTGTTTGTTTTTTAACGTCTGCAAGCTGTTAAAATTAATTAAAATTTAAATAAACCATTGTTGGTGAATACAAGCTTGTCATCATAGGACGCCATACAAAGAAAATGAAATGGGAATCTAGGCAGCTGGTAACAGCAACCTCAACTTTCTGAGGGTTTGAATGAAATGGGAATCTAGTTTCCCCTTGGGATTTTATCGACGTGAAGCAAAATATGCCAATAACTACAAAATTAAAGGTGGATCCTGGCATCGTTACGCCGTCTTCCCCCAATGTTTCTCATGGGAAACAGTGAGTCCACATGCGTTTAAGATACGTAAATGTTATGACCGGAATATGGTAGAAATTGGTGTAGAGTGAGAACAGGGAGGTGGAGAGCGGCGACGGGAGGGTGGGAGGTGGAGGCCGGCGACGAGAGGCAGCAGCTGTGGAGATCGAACAGAAGCAGTTGTGGAGAAATCGAACTGATGAAGTGTGTTAACCTAATATCAGATGAAGAAGAGGTGGAGAAGTGGTAAGAAGTACTTGGACCATGTGTGCCTCAAGAAGAGGCCGAAAAGACCTTTTTAAATGAAATGTCTTTCAAAAAACAAACACACTGCAGAGGTAAACGTCTTCCGGTGGTCTACGTGACGCGGACATAAGAGGTCAGGAAGGCCTTTTTTCAAAAGAAAAACACCCCAACAGTGTTTCATAGTGTTTTCTATGTCATTACTGAAAGTAGCTAGGCATTTATGTTAAAATTTGTAAAATAGAAGGGAAAAGAGCATCAAGTTTTATAGTTTAATTGCAATTATTTAATTACTACATTTGTAGTGTCTAGCCTATAAAACATTTGTAGTGTTCTAGTAAAATTATATAAACTAGATTTTATCCTTGTGTGTATTATCCACGTTGATTCCAACATAATCACAATTACAAAAACTTGATTGCAGTCAATGTGGGACTAACCCACTTGGTAGAGGCTTTACCTCTTAGAATGGGAGGTCATGGGTTCTAACCTATGCAATGGTGTAATTATTGTGGAGTAGTGTAGGAGGAGATAACCTTTGCCGTTCAAAAAAAAAACTTGATTGCAGAAATATATATGTTTATATAACCCTAATACACCACACAAGTTTTGTTTTCACACACGCACGCCTCTTTAACATAACAATTCCATTTTTTTTTTTTCTATTTATCAAATAAAAAAGTCACCATGAACTTGCCGCAAACATCAAAATATATTATAATTGTTACTCTGATGGTAGAACTCAAAGATGTCAAACAAATGAAAATAACATATATTTTATAAACTCAAAATAACATATTAACTTAACAAACACGTGGTTGTAATTTAAACTAGATGATTCTGCATAGCTCGTTTCCGCATTAATTTAACATACTTGTTTCGCCCTAATAATGAACGACGTGACCGTTAAACAAACATATTAAGAGTGAAAGAAAAAATAATAAAAAATAAAAGGCGTAAATTTAACATATTCCTTTCACCTTAATAACAAACGGCGTGACCGTAAACAAACATATTAAGTATCAGCAAAAAAGAATAATAAAACCAATATAAAACTACTGAGTTGTCGCATTTATCTAATACCTTTATTTCACATTCAGAACAAACACAAAAGAAAAAAATTCTCAAACAGATAACTGAGATATTGTTCGAGAAACTAAATAATAAAAAGACAAAATAAATATAAGTAATAAAAAATAAAAAAAAAACAAACAAACAGACAGACATAGAGGGTATTTTTCGACGACCAAAACCATAAAAAACATCTTTCTTATTAAACCCTTTCTTCAAGATATAGAAAAATTAAATTGAAAAAAACAAAAAAAAAATAAGGACCAAAATGAGAGTCAAACCTTGGCATCAAATGAGAAGAACTTTTAAGTGGAATCAGAGAAACAAATGTGAGCCATTAGTGGTTTTAGTTTTTGTTGTAGACATATGCATCATCGCTTGTACTCTACGTTAGAACAACTGTAATTCGCTATTTGTAAATTGGTTTTGTTATAGTTAGCACTATTTATAAATTGGCTTTGTTATAGTTAGTAATAAGAAACTTAAAACTAAAGTGGAAAAAAACAATAAAACATTAAAAAAAATAATAATAAGGAAAAAAAGGTGACAGGCATAAGACAGCAACAGGAATAATTAAATACTAGCTTATTAACCTATGTATTACACAGAGTTGTATAAAAATAAGTATTACAAAGCAATCAATAATAAAAAATAAATACACAAATAACAGATAATTTTTAAAATTTAAAAATAAATAAACTTATATTTTATAAATATTTGTATACTTCTTTAAACAATACAACTGAGATTTGAAATTTTGAAATTATTAGTTGAAAATGAAAAGTTTGAAATGATTATATTATCATTAATATTTAAAGAAAATAAATATTATTTTTCTTTTAAATTTGAAAGTTTGAATTAATTGTATTATATAGAATTAATTCATGAGTTTCTTAAGTATGCCATGTGGATAGTCTAGAAAGACGCCACATGGCAAATGACATGTGGATATGCTAGAATTACGCCACGTGGCATAGTGTTATTCTTTTATTATATAGTATAGATATAGATATAGATGTGACGGCCCGTCCATAAGACAAACATCTCCCTGATACGCCTCTTTGTTATGCAAATAATCTTTAAAATTATTATTTCAATGTTTTCATTGCTACACATAGCAAAACATGTTATTTATGATTGTATTACATGTTATAAAACCTGCAAATTGTTAGTTATTTTAGTGTAATTATGATTAATTTTATCGATCAATGTGAATTATGAAATTCATTAAATAAGTTAGGTGTGAGGTGTACGTTTGTTTAATGTTTTATGATTCAATGGGGGTTCCAAGGGGACGTCTCCTTGGCGAAGGTCCGGGGGCAACGCCCCCGGTTAGCAGGGTCCAAGGGGCGACAGCCCCTGGCTATGTTGAAAAATCCATAGAAAAAATTGATTTTACGAATTTTTACATAAAATTCATTTTACAAACTCCCATATATCCAGAAATTGATCGATGAAAATTGATACTGGTTCATTCACGAATTCACAAAAACATTTTCATACTCGTTCTTGATTCGAATTGAATTTTATCTAATCAAACATTTGAGTGAACCACAAATAGTTTGATCTGAAAGTGTGATCAACGCCTTTCAATTCATCCGGTGATTCAATTGCGTTCGTGTTCTGGAAATTATCTACACAAATAACTATTCATTTCATTTTTGTCACAAATAAAAAAGCACCTTGTAAAGATGGTTATAACGTTGTAAAACACTTAAACGTAATTCATCATAAAAATGAGTGTAACTTTGCTGTAAAATTCAAATACGTACTCTGTCATAAAGTTATACTCCATCTAAAAATTTATTGCATTCCACGGCCATATAATAGAAATTCATACTCCATTATAAAAACGAGTATCTAAAAATCCAAATACAAGCTTAACTATAATAAAAATAACGTGAACAAAAGAAAAATCTAAAACTTATAAATCAAATAATAAATAAATAAAAAGTTGTAAAATAATTAATTTTGTGACTAAAATGAAAATACCATATGTTTTGTGATCATATCAAAATATAAGAAAGTAAGAAACCTCATTCTATGGTGTAAACGAACCAAGGCATCTCAGAAAATACTCGGGATCGGTTCGTTAAAAAGCTCGAACGAGCCGAGCCTTAACGAACCCGAGCTCGAACCCAAAAATGTGGCTCATATAGTCATCGAGCCCGAGCTCGAGCTTTACATATCGAGCTCGAGCCGGCTCGTGAGCCTGAACGAGCTTTTTCTTTATATAACTTTTATTTATTATATTAAGTATTTATTTATATAATTAATTATTTTTGTATATAAAACTGTGATAAATATATTTAAATCAAATATTTTATGTTAAATTTGAAATATATAATTATAAATCTAATTAAATTAGTAATTAAAGTAAATAAATTAAATAATTAAAATTTAAACGAGCCGAGCCGAGTCGAGCTCGAGCTCGAGCCCTATTTAGTCTAAACGAGCCGAGCTAGAGCCTTAACGAGCCTAGGATCGGCTTGGCTCGTTTACACCCTAAACCTGAAGTTTACTTTCCTCTTTTATGAAAGAAAAAAATCGCAGGTTTACTATTTAAATTTTTAATAATTAAAATAAAATTACTAAAAGTATACTATTTCTTAGTTTTATTTAATATATATAATAATCAGGGTACCAATAACAAAAGTTACAGTACTACCTGTTATTTTAATTTTTAGTAAACTTGCATATGACCAAAAAAGCTACAAATAGTTATACACTATTAATGTCTACTTCATCTGATTCTATCCCTTTAAATAATAATATTCAATTGATATTTATTTTTATTATATTTAAGTACTATATAATGAACTAGAAAATCCAATTTGTTTATAGATTTAACACGTTTAACATGCTACTTAAGTAGTACTAAAAAAACTAGCAATAGCACCTATAATATAAATGAATACAAAAGAAAAAAAAAAGTTGAACCGACAATAAAAGAGAATCTTGTTATTTTTAAGTTATTTAAAAAAATATATGTGAGACAAATCGTATTAAAAAAATAAATAAAAAAAAGGTAATAATTCAAAAATAAAACAAGAAAAGAATATATATATATATATATATATATATATATATATTAGGTTAGAAAAATGCATGCAGTATACATATAAATAATAAATATTAAATAGTAATTAGTAATAATTTATTAATGATAATAATAATTTTCCAAAATTAAATTTATGTTTGATTTATAAATATATATATATATATTTTAAAAAAATTGAAACGAGAAAAATAAGAGTAAGAATCCATTAGACACTGATATACATCATCTTATTTAATTGTTAAAAGAAACGAAAAAAATAAGACTTAAGAGACACCATAAAGTGACGTGTCATCTTAGTTACTTATTTATTAGTGTAATAATTTTATTTATTAGTGTACATAATTCCAAAGTCTCTTAAAAAAATATTATTTGAAAGAAATATACATATTACTTGAAATTAAATTTTATAAAATACAAAGACAAATTACTGTAAAATAATTTTACATATCTTTTTCACCATATACAATTGTTAATATAATCATTTCCACCATATACAATTTATTTTTGTCATGAAAGATGAAACAAAAGTTGTATAACAGAAGATGATAAAAATACACATACTGAACGTTAAATAAGAATATCTTTCACGATGTCTACATGAAAATATGTATATGTAGTTATATGGATACTAAAATGAGAGTGTGATTTAACTGAGAACTACGGGTTTACCCGCGCGTTGCCGCGGTAACCCAAATTAATACAAAAAACAGTATCTAATCAATTAAAACTATGTCAAAAAATATATTAAGTCATTCGCATTCATAAAATTACTATTTTTTTAATTGGCATCAATATTTAATTTAAGAATTGTTAATGTTATTTTTTAATTATCATTGTTATTTAATAGTATTGTTGGTATTAGTTATTTAATTTATGCATGCGTTAAAAATTTCATTCTCTCATTGCACTGGAACCATAGCAAATTAATTGTTGGCTCTAAAGTAAACAAAAAACTGGTTGCAACGACTATCAATCCATCATAAAACATTAAATCAAAATGTGTGTAAAAGTTTTCATTGTTAGTTAATTAATTATTATTATTATTTAATTGTTATATAATAATTAGTTTTAGTATTATATAATAATAATGATCAATATTATTAATTTTTAATTATAATTACAGCTTGTAGTCGCCTTTTAGACTCATCCTGCCGTAGTGACGGAATCACGAATATCAAAACGTAAATAAAAAATTAATTGCAACGACTATCAATCCATCCTAAAACAATAAATCAAAACACATGCAAAAGTTTTGACTATTAGTTAATTAATTATTATAAAGCAATTAGTATATTAGTATTTTTTTTTCTTTGAACAGCGTGGTATGACCACACCTAAGATGGAATTTCAACCGTTCACTCGGATTTGACGCTCAGGGGCGTATGTCTGAGTTTACCTTAGGAGGAACCTCATAATTGAGTAAATCCCCTAATACTGACTCAACAAATATGATTCAACCCAAATTTATACCCAAGACTTCTCATAAAGAAGTTAAGGATGTATAATTAGGAGAAGCCTTTGATTAGTATATTATTAGTATTAAATAATAAATTATTTAATTATTACTAATATTATATAATAATTATCTTTTATTAATAATATTATATAATAATTATTTTTTATTAATTGTTGTTACGGCAAGCTATGTAGCCGCCGTTTATTTTGACCCAAAATCATATATTATATGATTATAAATATTTAATTAGTATTAATAATATATAATAATCATTATTTAATTATAATTAATATTTAATTATTATTACTATTCACATGTCGTTTGTAAAATGTATATATAGTAATATCCAATGGTAATATTAAATATTAAAACATATTTGTAACAATATTGTCGAGTTTACTAATTAACCTTAATTAATTGTAACTTAATATGCGAATGGAGAATTTAATGTCAAATTTTCTTGTATTACTTGAGAACAAGTTATTATGAGTATTTAATTTTATTGACAATGCATTATATTTCCTAATATTTAGATGAAATTTTCTACCTTTCTATAACTTAAAAACATTTTTAAAAGAAATATTTAAATAACAAATTGCGAAAAATTTTGAACAGAAACATAATATCAACTATGAATTATAACAATAATATAAAATACATTTAACATAATTTATTGTTTAACAAAAATCATATATATGAGTATTTATTTTAATATATAATTTTTTGAATAGTTGAAACATTTATCTACTAACATCTAATTATATTAAAACACATAAAAAGATTTAGCTATTTCGAATTATAATTACTTCTTGATTTCAGCAATATATAAATAAGTCATTAGTTTATGTAAGGGGCTGTTTGGTTGGATCTGAATTATAAAGTGCTGAATGGTTAAGATGTCTGAATGTTTAAGAGAGTCTGAATGATTAAGAGAGTCTGAATGATTAATTGATGAACCAATTAAGAGTGTTTGGTTAACACATCTGAATAAAACTAAAAAAATTCCCCATTTTCTCTCTAAACCCTACTCACCCCCGTCTTCTTCCAGTCACCTTCATGAGCCGCCGGCGAGCACCACCGCGAGCACCATACTGAAGTCGTCTACTCCTTCGGCCTTCACACCCGACCTCATCGGCGCCGCATCCCGTCGTCGATCTTTCGCATCCCATCGTCGATTAGGGTTTTGCCGCATCCATCGTCATCCCCTGTGGTGTGAACCATCGAGCGATGGTGGTGGTGCGATGGAGTCGTCGGTGGTGGCTGGATGGAGTTGTCGGTGGTGGCTGATGGGTTTCCGAAACACACAGTGGATTGGGAATGGCTTCAAGTTTCATTCACATTCTTCACCAAGCTAAACCATTCAAATCTGAATTGAACCATTCAGAGGCATCATTTTACCCAACCAAACACACTTGCCTCTTACCGATTCAGAGGCAGCCTCTGAATGGAATCATTAAGAGGCAAACAAACACCTCTTAACTTACCCAAAAAAAATAGCAATATTTAAAAGTTTATAAATTGGTTGATGATAACACTAAGTTAAAATATAAAAAAAGAAGATATACATGGTAAATTTGTTTTTTTTTTTAAGATTTGTGATTTATTTTATAATTGATTCAAATTACTTTATGTTACACATTTAAATGCATTTTGAATATAATCTAAACTTATTATTAAATATAGAAATTAATAATTATTACATTACATTGAAAGTGTAAGATTCGTTTTGATTATTTGTCTGAATATATAATTTGTAAAATCTAAAAAAGTTAAAGAATATGATAATTGGTTAAATATGTTAATTATTATTGTTTTTTATAACGGTGAAGGTCTCTCGTGTGAACCCACTGTTTCCAGGTCATGTCACCTAGGTCTAGTTACCTGAACCTTCTATGAGCCACCACAATCACCCATGGACGAAACCCTACTGGGAAAACCCCCTGACCCCCTCAGACCCCTTTTTCGTTGTGAGAGGGATTTGAAACGAAGACCTACCTCAAATCTTAGGGTATCATTGACGCAATGACTCATTGGTTATTATTGTTATTATTAATAAATGAGTCTTAATAAACAATCACGACTTTAAATTTAAGGTAGGAATATTGACTGAAACATATTTTATTGCTAACACTTTTGTGTATTTGTATTTTGATATATGATATTATGTCGTTGCCACAGTGCGTAACATGAGCAAATCCTAGTTTTATTTATTTCAGTATATAACTTGATTTATTGAGAATATATCTCTTGTAGTAACTGGTAAGGCTACTGCTTTGTACTTTTGAGTTAATAAATCTAAGTAGTGAGAAACAGCCTCTTACACAAAGGTGTAGGGTAAAACTGTATACATCAGATCGTGAACCGATCAGGCCCTCCCCAGATCCTACGTAAAGCGAGAGTTAAGTCAAGCATAAAGTATGCTATTTTTATATAACTGGATTTATTATTTAAATTAGCTTGAATTCACCAATGTTTAAATCAGTTTAACTATATTGACCTAATTGTTTATAATATAAAGGTCCGAACAATTATGAAAATTTTAAGAACAAAACATCGGCTATAGGAAGGTTGATTGCGTTTCATTAAAATAGTTAGATGGTTACAAATTGTACTTAAAGACGTTAAATAATTTAATTTTTGTAACAATATTTATCCCCTGTATAATAATAACGTATTTTTTTATTATTTAAAGTAAATTAACATATTGAAAAATAGTTATGTAGTCTTGAATCTTGATTTTACTAGGAATCTAGGATATATAAAGTATGTTTATATTAGATGTCTCTTTCCACCATGTCCACCTCTTTAAATAGTTAATAGATTAACAGCTATATTTTTTTTATATATTAATATTAGAGGTTAACAAAAAAACTGGTTTGGGTCTATAAACCGGTATTTAGTTGAGCTCAAACCGGTTCCAGTCAAAACGGTTCCCAAACGGGTCCGAACCGTCGGTTTGGCATATGTTCGAGATTTTGTCTTTAAAACCGGTTTACAAACTGACCCAAACAGGTTTCAACCCCTTTAAACCAGTTTTAACCCCTTCAAACCGGTTCTTATAGGTTTAGTATCCCCTTCTCTCAAACAAGTTTCCAAACCATACCGGTTCCTAACCCGAACCGGTTTGGCAAAAAAACCAGTTTGTGCACCACTAAGGCCACACGGAGTCGTTGTCGGGAAAGCCACGGGGAGTCTCTCACCGAACCGGGGCCGGCCGGGAACACCGTGCCCCCGGTTTCGGCTCGGGGAAATGTGGGGAGATCTCACCGATTGAGGCCGAGCTTGGGGAGATAGCCATTGGGTCGAAATGTGGGGAGATCTGGATCGATTTGGGGAGATCTGTGTCAATGGCAGAAACAGGTTGGGGAAGAAACTATGTTTGGAATATTGGCAATTTCAGTCCCTTTTTGTTTTGCTTATAATTTCAGTTTCTATGTTTGGCAGTTTTAGTCCCCATAGTTTTTAAATAAAAGGCTTATATTAACTCTTTTTTTTTTTTTTAATTTAATGAATCTTTTTTTATTTTATTAATATTATTATTATTATTATTTATTGTTAAAATAATTAATTAAAAATAAGATTTGAAAATGCGGAAAAGTGGGGAAAAGTGGGACGACACCGTGCAAAATGGAGAAAAGTGGAAAAAAGTGGGGAAAAGTGAGAGGCGCTGATGTGGTAACGAGGAAAAGTGGGAAAGGGTGGGACGACTCCTGGTCCCCTAATATTTACAAACAAGATGGAATAGTCGGGGACGACTTAAAGTAAGTGCAAACTGGGCTATCACCTCGAGCACAGTTTATTGAGAGTACCAAAATTTTAATTTATTTTTTTATATTTTATATAAAATAAAATTTAATAATTATTAAGTTTAAATAAGTCAGATATCCCGACCCAAAAATTAAGTCCATAGGTTAACTCCTAATACATCATCAATCAAGCTATTACTTCTCTTGAGACAAGATTTTAACAATTCCAAACCACATAAGTCGAGAGAAAATGAAGAAAAATATCTTAAATTGCCTTTTCCTTTTCTTGAAAATGAACTCAAGTTTGAAGCAATGTTTTAAAAACCGGTTCGAACAGGGCGGTTCGACCGGTTTCTGCTTACTAATCTGGTACGAAACTCTCCGTTATTATGCAGGTTCCTTCGATCGACCGTGCCGGCGGTTAAATCCCGTTTTACCGGTATTTCCGGTTAAAAAAAACACAAAATTTCAGCTTTTAAGCGATTTTCGACTTTTAAGCGATCGTGAACTTGATGCGTTTAATACGCCAATATTGTCATAATCCTATTATGCACTTTTATTTAAAAAAAATTTATTAGAATTTGAGTACTTTTAAATTGTTTTGGATGAATTTTAGTACGTTTTGAATTGTTTTTGGATGGATTTGTATGTTTTTTGTAAACTTATTTGAGTATAAGTTGCATTTATATATAGTTAATTAGCGTGTCCGGTTGAACCATTTTTTAGCCAAATCTGGTGCACCTAAAATATCAGTTTTTAAAACATTGGTTTGAAGGAGATCAGATATAGATAGGGCTGTAAACGAACCGAACGTTCAGCGAACAGTTCGTTTCTGTTTGTTCGTTTAATAAAGGAACGAACACGAACAAGAAATTCCGTTCGTTTAGTTAAATGAACGAACATGAACAGAGGTCGTGTTCGTTCATTTGTGTTCGTGAACGTTCGGTAACGTGTTCGTTTACGTTCGTTTATGTTCGGTTAAGTTCATTTATTATTTTTACTCATTAAATGTGTTGTATACTTTTAATTTTTAATTTTTAGTTTAATACCGTAATATTTAAGTTATTTTTAGTTTAATACTATAATATTTAAAATAATATATTTATAAATGATTATCTCCAATGTTTAATATTAAAAATATTGATTTTTATTGTTTAAATAATATGTGTTCGTTAGTGTTCGTGAACAAACAAAATTTCTTAATGACCAAACACGAACAAGAATTTTCGTTCGGTTTGTTTGCAGCCCTAGATATAGACGCTAATGATGAGAGAAAACCTTAGCAAGAAAGTTGTGAACATTTTGTCTATTTTGTGTACGTGAATCGTGATGCTCTGATACGGTAGAGAGTGGACCATTTTTTGTGTGTGCAAGACTTTTGACACTATTTCGAGATGGTTGGTGACTGATTTTCCGGGATTCGTAAAACATAAGAATATATGTGTTTGGATGCATTCAATTGAGGTAATAAAATAGACGAGGAAAATAAATAAATCATTATTATTCTGTTATATGTAAATAAATTAATCAATACTATATGGTGTTTCATTTGCAAGAAAAGAAAGGAATCACACAATTAACGGTGTGGGTCATAGTTCGGGTGATTGTGTCATGGTTAGCATCGTAATAGGACTGACAGTTTTTGACATAAACATGTAATAGAGACAACATGTTATAAAGTTAACAGATTTTGTGTTTAACCTAACAAGTTTTGTATCATTAACAGATCGAGACATGATAAAAATTGTCTTAACATCTATCTATCTAATATAATTAAATCAAAATAATTTGATACATTTGTCCACTTGTGGTGCAATATTTTCTTGTCTAAATTTTTTCCATCTTAAGTAAGGTAATATTAATCAATTCTCTATAATTGATTCTTTATTTAAATTCTATCAATGATTTTCCTTTTTTATCATTAATTTAAATTAATGATTATGTGGTTTTATTTTAATTTTGAAAGTTTTATTTCTATTTAGTTTTGTAACTAAAATAAGAAATAGCCTTCTTATTTTTTTAGGGATATCATTTCGTTCTTCAATGCAAGAAAGCAAATTTTAAAGTTTTCTATTTTATTTAATTTCATGTTTATCTCATTCATTAAATTAAAGAGTTATTTGAAATTATTAAATAGTCTCAAATTTTAAATTACTTTTTCTGTTTTTACCATTATATTTTTCTAGCCAAATACCCTAATGTGTATAGATATTTTCAGTTTTACATAAAAATAATTAATTTGATATTTTGATCAAATTTATTAATTTATTCAATCTCAATAATTAATTTGATATTTTGATCAAATTTATTAATTTATTCAATCTCAATAAAACTAACTGTATTTTCTCAATTAACTTTATTTTATAACATAAAAATAATTAATTTGATACTTTGTTTGTTAAGTTATAAAATAAAGTTAATTGAGAAAATAAATTATAAACAAGATTACATATCGGTTCGATTCGGTTTTTCGGTTGATTCGGTTGGTTCGGTTTCGGTTCGGTTTTTTCTCACTATTCATAAGTTGAAGTGCATGTGTGCACTTTACTCGTCCGCCTTCTTCACTCTTCATCCTCACACAGACCTTCACTTTAGAACTTGGACACCGTAGTACGAAATAAAAGAATGATATTGGTAAAAGTATGAAATTGTGTTGTTATTTTAGGTCTAATGGTGCTGCCATGAGATACGAATGCTATTATATATAATTCCACGTTAAACGAGGATCTTAGTGTCAGATTTTTCTAAGTTAAGTCACCTCAGTACTATCGATTTACGATGATTTGTACTGGTTCAAGTCCAACCACGAATGCTTATTACTTAAAAGGCCAGGGGCCGGCCCCTGTGTCGGTGAATTCAAGTTGTATTGTATCTTTAGGTACACGTGCTCAAACAGGGTTTTCTTCATAATTGGTTCACATTTTAGCTAGCAAGGTCAAAAATTAGACAGAGATATAAGTGGTTCCGGTTAGGTTCTTGTTTTGACTGGTTTTTAACGATGTTTGGCTGGTTTGGTTTTCATATATGGCTGGGTATAGTTAGCACCGGTTCCGATGATTTCGGTTATGATTTTTTTGAGAAACTGAAATCATCTTTACCTAGTGGTTTAAAGAGGATCGTTTCTTATTTCTTGTAAGGAGTCAGGTCTTGTTTAAAAACAAGCTTTTTTGCCCACATCTATATTAAAGTACTAGAGGTGTACAAACTGAGTTTTTTTTGTTTGGTTTAGTCAATTAAAATGGTGAACGCCACCGTTAGGCGTTCCTCACCGACCAGTCCTACGGCCAACATGAGGGAGGTAAATCGCGTGACCCAGGGAAAAGTAGGTGATGCTGAGCTTTGAACCCTAAATCTCCATTATGGATTTTCACCCCCTTACCACTAGGCCACCATTGCGGGGACTAGTCAATTAAAGTCCAAACCAATTTGGTTTAGAAACCAAGTTTTGAGAGAATAATTGATTTGGTTTGGTTCGCTCTTTGTTTTTGACTTGTTATGCTAGCTTTGATTTGAGTTATACGAGTATCAATCATGCTCAAGCTTTAGTGGTTCAGTTCAACCCTAACTGGCTCTTGACAGATCGGTTTAAATGCCGGTCCCGGTTAGATTGGTTTGTCGTTTCATTTTCTTAGCACCCCCTTTAATTTTATTTTTAAATATTCACTATTTATACACTATAAAACTTAAACCCTCGATATCATTCAGATAAACACCTTACGGAACATCTTGATACCAACAGGCCAGAGACCCTTTGATAATAATAGACAAAAAGTGTTTAAAAAGTCAACCCATCCTTGCATAACTAAAATAAGATATTTTAATAAATGTTTATTTCGAGTAATTACCCGAGTCGTTTGACTTGTCTATCTTGCCACCTCAGCTGATTTTGGTTGTGTTATATATCAGACGAATCGAATAAAAGATTTGTCATCCGGAATCTACGGTTACAAAGCGATCAACTATTTTCTTTGTATTGCTGTCACTTGTTAGTATTTACAGGCATAAAAGGCTGTAGAAAACAAGGGGTATGAAGGCATTATCAAGCTGTGCAGTGTACGCCTCCAGCAAACCACTCACGGTCACCGCAAACAAAAGAGACAACCAGTGCTGCACCAGTATCACATAAGATGTCAGACCGAAAACATGTCAAAATAGAAACCAATTTACTTTTGATCAGAGGTGTAAAGGATCCGTGCAGCTTGTGAGCTACTCGAGACTGGCTTGCTAAAAGTTTAAATCAAGCCGAGCCGAGCTTAAGCAAGCTCAAGTATCTTTTCGAGCTTATATTGGGGCTCATGTAAATGAGTCAGAGTGAGAGCCCGAGCTTCACATATCAAGATTAATTAAACTCACCAGCCTAACACAGGCCTATTTTATATAATTTTAGTTAATATACTAAATATATATTTACATAATAATTATTCTTATATATAAAAATAATAAAATAATATTTATTGAATTTATAATTAAATAGTATATATAAATAAAATAATTAATAATTAACAAACGAGCCCAACCGGCCTAACCCACATCCATTTTGCCACTCCTGTACCGATAGATACATATATATATAGAGAGAGATAATAGACCTGAGTGAACATGGGGCCTGTGGCGGCTAAAAGTGGAAGCAGTGCCGAGCAAGCAGCTAGGACTGATGTTATTCCAGCAGCGGTGCCTTCAATGGTTTTTTCTGGAAAAAAAAACATTTTTTTAAAGATTAATGGAAATAATAAATTTATAAGCTTAAATAAGTTACACTCACTGCCTGTTTTACTCCACCGAAGAACACCATACTTGTATCCAACCATAGATGCCTACAAAACATTTAGACCATCCTTGTCAAAATGGCATATAATTGATCTTCTCGTATCTTTGCGCATAAAATCTTCAGAACAATAAAATAAATAACTCACACACACAAGCGCGCGTATTCAAGCACAGAAACATGCGCATGAAAGTGCGCGCACACATATATAATATTCCTACCATGGTATCTCCAATTCCCAGGCTCAAAATTCCAGCAAAAGGAGCTAAAGGTCTATCATTGAATTCAGAAGACATCCAGATAGGCAATGCACATCCCAAAAGAAGTGAAAAATGGCTGCATGAAGAGAGATAAACATCATCTTTTAAAATTCTTGTTGCTAAAATGTATGTTTTATGATATAATGGAATATATATATATATACCTGACTATAAGAAGCTCAGAGTCGCGATGATCAGTGAAGGCGTTCATAAACTGATGTACGATTGATCCCAGAGGCCAAATTCTCCATACCTGCCTAAAACAATTTTGTTATCTTGGCAAAAAAAAACAAAAGAAAAGGAAAAGAAAAAACTTAACACAAACATCAAAAATATTATGCTTATTTTCCATCATGACATTGAAATAAAAAGAACATCAAAAGGCGAGTTTCAAGAAGTTACTCGAATAATTTCCAGCACTAAGAAAACCCCCAAAGCTGCACCGAAAGCCAAGTTCAGAAATGATGGCTGAAAACAAAATAGATAAAAGAGGGGTTTATTGCATTAGCTAACAAGTCAACTGAACAGGGGGGGGGGGGGGGGGCAGGAGGGGGGGGGGGGGGGGTTAGAGGTGACACTTTCATCCATTTTCAAGTGGAACAATTCAAGTTATATGATAAAGGCAACTGCTTAGAGGAGGAAGATAGAAAATAGCTGCAAACTGTTTTTTTATTCCACAAAACCTCATAAATCATCACTCAAATTAAAATTATTCTTTAAATGATTTTTTTATTGTTATCTTTAACACACCAATTGTTTATAACAAATTTAAAAATTCTGGACAATAAAGGTTCAGGGTCCACCCACTCTACCTGTATGACCCAAATCACAAAACAACCCATTTTCACCTGTTACACAACCCACCCATTTTGTCACCTCTAGAGAAAGGGAGAACTGATCTTGGCTTGGAAATCCATTTCACCTGGAAGATAAGTGCAGGCACAAACATTAAAACTGCCACCAGATGGTAATATTTCCTGAGAAGAATTCGCTCAATCTTACTGTTCTTGGAAATGTTGTAAAACCGCAGAACCGATACAAATATGACACCCACCCAGTATACACATAAGGATAGCCTTTTATGTGGTTCAGAGAATACAAACTTTAACACCCTAACAGTAAAAAGTAGTTCTCATTAGATATGTAGATTAACCAAATAGCTCCATGTTACCTTAATATAAAAAGCACACATTAAATAATAGTAGTTTAAAGTAAAATTAAGGTATAGAGCCGAGCACTAGCAGTACCACAAAAAAGGATGAACAGGGAAATCTTGGACAAACTGCATCCACAACGGAACAACTGCTAATAAAATAAATGATAGAGACCCGTAAAATATAACAGATCGTATAGGCTCATGATGTCCTCTGGCTTCAGACTTTTGTGAGCTCATATAAAATTCCCATTTTTTAAATATGAATTTAAACAACATTGGAGAAAGAAGAAGGCCAAGGAGCATTCCCTGCATGTAAAAAAAAAACATATAGCCAATGTATGAAAGATGCAAAAAGATGTCTTATATCTGATTAATTAAGGACTTAAAAAAATTTATGATGAAATTTAAACCTGAATAATAATGCTTATCTTGCTTCTTTGCGCCCCATATGTGATGGAATACAACCCGTATGATACAAGGTGATTGCTAATCTGTTCAGACAATATGGTGTTAAACATATAATATAAATAATTTTGTTCACAAAAGATTTTTGAATTGAAAAAACTGAATACTGTGGATCTAACAGCCAAATTGAACCTTTGCTATCGTGAATGCAAACATGTCTCCAAAATAAACCACAAATCCGGCTGTAACCAAAAGTGCTTCCCCTAAACCAGAAACAATGGTGTAAATAACAAAGTTTAAGGAAAAAACATCACCATGAGTAACAAAAGAAACATTAACTAACCAAATGAAGCACATGCTGGAAAAGTGTGGAGCACATGCTGAATGAATTTCACAGCAGCCAATCCGTGACAAACAATCCAAAACAAGGTCAATGCCATGTATGGTCCTGCAAGATGGGTAAATCCATATATTACAGTACAAGTTAAATTGGTGTATAAGGCCACAATTACTGTTACGGTTGCATGCGAATTTACAAAAAAAATAAGATCTTGAGATTAAATTTAGACAACAAACCCACCATTAGACGACTTTAAAGCAAAAGACAGGCAGCACAATGCTGCAAACAAAGCTATGGAACTGATACTGAACTTTGTGTTCCAACCACTATTAAAAGAAACCGACTTTGCATTGTTGCATTCATGGCGAAAAATGAAGCACAGGAAAACCAGCACACATAGGCAACTAGTAGAAGTAGCCCAATATTGCAATCGTATAAATTCAAAATCTGCATTAACGAAATATGTTAAAGCACAAAATCTAGAATCAAATAAATGAATAAATTTTAGTTCAAGAACATAAAACTGAAGCCTAGAAACCCTATGGATGTAAGCATTTTTTCAAATATCTGAATCTTGTGCATTGTTTTTTGTCTATAAAGTTGCATCCGTGTGCATGTAGTTATTGGTTATAACAAGTAAAAGAGTGGATTTAGGACCTACGTACCTTTAGTTCCTATTTCATTTACCAACAAAGCTCTTGACAACTGTATCAGCTTTGAAACTGCAAGACCAGGAAGAGTAACTGCCCCCAAAAGAATCCCTGATGAAGCACCTGGCCTAATATGACAGACCCATAACAATTTTACAAATTATAGTTAGGTGAATAGCAATTCAATTCTTGAATTATCTAATAAAACTCATTCAACATAAAATTTCATCCGAATGAATAAATCCTTTGATGAAAAAAAAAAAGAATTCTTAAAAATAGGAACACATATGAGATCATGAGTTTATCAATTGGCAAGAACATGCAAGATCAGCTGAAATACACCACACCAAAACCCTAATTAACCTCAAACACCATCAAATTCATTACAACTGGCAAACCCCAACGACCCAATTCAATACAATTACGAACTGAAGGGATCAATTAAGTACCTGGTCTTAAAGGGTTCGGTGGAGCCATACGATTCGACTGAGATCTCGACGAATAGAGCGAAAACAGCAAGAAGAGCGAAAGATAGTGCTTCAGATAGAATGGATACATGCGTAGAGTACAGAATGCTAGATACGAACAGCAAAACTACGGCTCTCTCGCCGTTTAAGATCGATGAAGCCATGGCCGGTGGCATTCTGTAATTTTTGGGGAATAATTGTTCAGGAATTGAGGAATCAAGACGAAATAGCACAATTGCATTGACAGATTCACAGTCGCAAGTTGCAAAGATGGTAACGTTGAAAGAGAATATTGCGAAATTGGCAAGATTGGGCCATCAAACACTTCGCGCGTACACGGGTTCTGCCCACAGGTCGTTGGAAAAGTGGGTCAACTAACTCGTTTTGGGGATTTTGAATATTTCATGTGAAGATACCAAGAAAGATGAAAGGATTTAAATTTCTAGGGCTTTTTCGATTAGAATGATAACGAGTAGTGATTTCGATGTATCTTTATGTAAACCCGTTTGACTATTCAATCACGGGTTTAATATCATCTTAATAATTAGAGTTAAGTAAAAAAAAAAAAGGTCCATGTGGTTTAGCCATATTTCACGAAAGATCCCAACTTTTGATAAATTACAAGAAAGGCCTAATTTTCTGAAAGCATGTAACAAAAAAGGTCCCTGATTTAATTGACCATCTATCAAGTCCGTTAACCTTCATCACGTGCCCCTCATGTGAGGGCTCTTATGTCTTTTCAAGTATCCTTTATTGTCCAGGGTCACTCTATCGTCATTTAATCGACATTATTTCCCTCTTAAGTCGTCTCTCAAACTACTTCTACTACAACAACCCAAATCCAAGGTGTAAGTCTGTAGTTGATGATTCAAGAAACCCTAAATAGCTCTGTAATCATATCTATTAGCTGATATTGTACGACGATTTAAAAATGGTGTGGGTGGTTAGAAGTCATGATCGGTTTTTGTAACATCAGTGCCGGAATCGTACTGGAACAGTGATCTCGAGCAGTAGCATGAACAGTAATCAGGTACAAAATATATGTCTTTTATTGTATGTTATGTTCACATTTTGTATCATTATCAATGCGTGTTATCAAACAGTGAATTCATAATTATTTCAGAGAAACAAAACTCAGAAAGCATGGTTCATCAATCAAATAATTATCTAGCAACACAGAACCATCATGTGATTATTTGTTAGGATTTTATTACGTATAAACGTATGTGAGGTTTAACAGAACAAAATAACACGGATGTCGTTACGTGAATGCTAAATTGACAGATTATTCGTATAGGTGATGATCTGTACGAATATATCTGAAAGTTTAACGTTCTGAATGATATCCGAAAATTAGAAAACAATATTGAAAAGTATAGTTATCGTCGTGTTCGTATGAGTGACGATTCGAACGAATACGCGCGACGACCGTACGATTCAATTTTAAACAGTAAATTAAATATTTCTGAAAATTTAAAACAAATGAAAGATATTTAGTTAATTTATTAGGAATCACGACCTAATTTGATTTTGTAATTCTTATTTTAAATTTGAGTCGTTTCGTTACGAAAATTTACGAAGAACCAACGTGTTACGCGAAACCAAACGAAACCGAACCTACCGGGTATTTGTGAACCATTTAATGTGGTCATAAATGACACAACCACCACCACCAACCCATCTTCTTCACAAATTTCGTCACATTCTCTCTCTAGCATCTCTCTCTACCTTCTCTCTACAATAACTCCTCCAAATCTCCACCATTTCAAGCATTCTTGGTGTCCAAACGACCATCTCATCAAGTAGATCACGGAAGTACAAGATATTCAAGATTTCATCCACCATTTGTGAGGTAAATTTCAAGTTTTGTTTCGGTTTATAGGATAAATCACGAATCTTTTAGTTGTTGTTGTTCTAACCGGTTTTAAACATTTAGAAATCTTGAAATAAGCTATGGTAAACAACTAGAAAGATCTAGGAACAGATTTGTAACAGGTAGAGGCGATGGAGAAGATGATGAATAGTGGGATTTCAAGGGTGCAGGTCGACAAACCCAGCCATGGCCGAACCTTCTGCATGGCTGAACCCTAGGCAGCCAACAAGGCGTCCCAGCCGCACCTTTTCCTAGCCGAACCAAGGTCTGATCGAAGCTGGGCGTGACATGAACCAAGTATAGGGAAGAACCTTAAGGTGGCGAACCTTAGGGGGCACCGAACCCTGAGAGGAGACAATCCCTAACTCAGTCGAATGACAAACCTATGACCAACAATTCAGTTGATCCGAACCTGATAGCCACGAACCTCTATCAGCCGAACCAACATTCAGTCGAAGCCCTTGACCCACGAACCTAGGGTGTCTCCGGCTGACCTAGCCGAACCTGCTACATGTTGGCCGAACCAAGGAGCTTCTGCCGAACCTATGAAGCCCTTAACCAGTTGGCAGCGAACCCTTACCTGACCGAACAACCGAACCAGGGAGATGCGAACCTAGTGTAGATGGCCGAACCTTTATGTCTCCACGAACCTTGCTCTAGTCGAAGCTAAGATGGGCGAACCTAAGTGCTGTGAGCCTTGATCTAGCCGAACCTACCTTTACTATCTATAGGTTCGCTGATTCCATGGGCATTATGTGACAATCTGACTTTTCGGATTAACTTTGTTAACTAAAAATGGTTAGACCACAGGCCCAGTAAGGCCAAAGAAGGCCCAGTAAGGCCAAGGTAGGCCCAATGAACCAAAGTAGGCCCAGGGTAGGCCCAATAAGGCCAAGGTAGGCCCAATGAGCCCAGGATAGGCCCAGTTGTATTTAAGAGGCCCAATTGGATTAATTTAGCCCAACAATGATTTAAATGACCCAATTAGTGATAATTCGGGATTATTAATGTAACTTTGTTAATCGAAATGATATGTTGTCGATCCAGAATAATCTATAGGAGTTAAGAATTAAGCAAAATCAGTTCCAAAGTGTTAAATTTTTGAAGATTAAACTTGTAATTGATTTTTAGTATCAATTTTGACTTCTACAAGTCAAAATTCGGCCAACTTGTTAATGGAATTCGAAATTCGCAATTAAACTAGGTAATAACTGAAATTAATCAGTTGTAAGTATCAACTTAATGATTAGTAACCACTATCAGGCGTTATGGTCACAATTATTAGTCGAATTAAGGGCCAAATGATGCCAAAAGTCGTAACCGTTGCATAGTGGCATCAAAAATGCAAAATTCGACTTCATTCCTCACAATTGAACTTACAGAGACCCTATTCGGCACATTTAGAACCTGTGAAACTAAGCAATTCGATTCAAGACGCAGCAGAAAGTGAAGTCGATTGGAAGGGGGGCCGAACATCAAGCCTATAGTCGAACTATATCAATTCTACATCAATTAAGGTAAAAATTCGTTCCTACACCTTCTAATCATACCGATTAAGAATACCCATAACACAAACTCATTGAAAAATCTCGAATTGATAGTGTTTGAGATTCTAGGGTTCTTAGAGAAACCGAATTGGGGATTTCAAACCAAACGAGTTTGATATTCAAATTAAATCACATGGGTAGTTTCATAAGATGCCGACTAAAGAATACCATCTATCAATTTCGTGATTTAACAACGAGTGGTATGGATTCAATAATTAGGGTTCTAAGCATAAACGGATTTGGGGGTTTCAATTCATATGAGTTTTAAAATCAAATTGATTGCTATCCTAAGTTTCTAAAAACTCCGATTAACAAGATTCCTCTGTTAATTTTTGGCCTTAACATCGAATTGTATAGAATCCGTAGTTAGGGTTTTCGGTTAAGAACGAATTGGGGTTTATAACTCGAAGGTGTTTGATAATCTAATTAATTAGTCCAGAGAGGTTCGAAAATCATTGTTCAAAGAGAACCCTATAGATTTACAGATTTTGATAAACGAATTTATCAAATTCGAATGATGAGTTTTGTTGATCATGTTCGAACCTAAACATATCAGATTAAGCAATTGTGGGTTGGTATTAACCACATTAGAAACATGGGTAGACTCGTTTAAAATCATTGAACCAAAGCCCCATGGATTGAGGATGGATCGGGTTCGAATCAGGTTCAATTGGAACCAAGTTAGGATCGGTTTGAGAAAACAAAAAGGGAATCCGATCCATTGTAGATTAAAACAATTAAAAATGAAGTCTGTTAATGAAAGCTGACTTAGTTGAGTTGGTAATGGGCGTGGGTTATGAGTGATAGGTTGCGGGTTCGATCCCGGCCCCAACCATTTTTGGGTTTTCAATATTATTTTAGTATTTTGACCATATCTCATTCGTTTCAAGTCCGATTCGACTCGTTCGAGTTGCGTTGGAACCGTAACGAGAATACGAACACCTTGAAATAGTAAAAATTCATATTTTAATTTGAAGACGTAATCGCGTATAATTACGTTTATTTAAATAAAATCGTATATGATTTTATTTAAACGATTTCAAAGGCACGCGTACTTACGTATGCACATTTCTAACACTCTAGCATACGTGTGTTGACACGTATGTGATTTCAAGCACAAAACAACAATCCGAATAACACTACGTTATTGTTTAAACACATATCCTTCGTAAGAGGATTACCTACACAAGTTCACGTATTTGATCATTCTGCAAATAATCAAAGGTGCGTACACGGCCCCTTTCTTATTTTAAATTGTTTTGGGGGAGGAAACATGTGCAACAAACTCTTTTTAGATACATATCACTTGCATGAGTTAGCTGTTTACATTATGTGACAACATAGCAATTTGAAAGTCCTTACACACCTCGAACCGTTTAGTTTGCCGTAGCGCAAAGCGTGGTAGTTGGAAATAGATCTATTAGGTTTGACAAACTTCACCTGGTAGATGGGATCTACGCAGGTGTTTGACTTACCAAACATAATTTTACTATTGTTGTGCTAGACAATAGTGGCAAGGCAAAAACATGCTATAGCATGGCAATTCGTCAGCTTCGGTGTCGACCACTTATGTAAATAGTTTATATGACTAGCTATCATGACTATGCATGTGTGATTATGTTATCTACAACTTGATATTCAAACTGCTGTTTTGAACATTGTGAATACTTAAAACCTGTGTTATGCACCAACCATTGTGTTGACTTGATTTACATGTTTTCTCAGGACGCTAAGGCGCGCATTAAAGCTGGCATGGACTAGGAGATAGAGTCACATGCATTTTAAACATTTTGGATATTTGAATTTGAACATTTGAGGATTTTGTTTTGTAATTTATGTATTACAACTGTTATTGGTTTTTAAACGCTTCCGCAATTTTTGAAAACTCTGATGTTTTGTTTTTAAGACTAAAGTATGATTTAAAATTCATATAGAGGTCTTCGTTATGTCTAATGATCTGAGATCCTGGTTTGTCACGTTCCCAAACGGTATGATTCCGTTAGTTGAAAATTGGGGGTGTGACAGATTGGTATCAGAGCCATTGGTTATAGCGAATTAGGTTTGCATTTGTAGACTTAGACTATGACTGTTAGACATTAGACACACATGCTTACACATATTACTTAGAAATTACATAGGACACTATGTAATTGACTTGTTTACACATTCCATGGCACTGCACTTACATATGGTATTATGTAACAGGCATGGCATCATCATCAGTACCTTACATCTATATTGATGATTCTGAGGACGAGGCACCGATAGTTCCGGCACCACCGTCATCACCACCACCACCTATTCCATCTCCTCCACCATATGAGAGGGATGACTCAGATCCGGAGGAGGATCCGGAGGAGGATCCAGAGGAGGATCCGGATGAGGACCCGGATGAGGATCCGGAGGAGGAGCCAGTGGAGGGCACTCAGCAGATCCCTGCTGAGGGACCTTCTACACATCCACCACCAGTATTGGATATTCCGGAGCCTAAGAGGCAAAGGACTGACGCTGAGGAGATCACCAAACTGCGCGAGGATTTGTATGTGGCAGAAGACAGGATCGCACAAAACTCTCAGGAACTATGGGATGCTAATGAGAGGCAAGAGGAACTTGCCCATCTGGTTCATGATATGCGGGATGAGATGATTAATTTGATTGGTCGTCTTGTAGCTTCAGAGAACCGAGCTGAGA
The DNA here is from genome assembly GCA_009363875.1 of Mikania micrantha. Classification (NCBI taxonomy): domain Eukaryota; kingdom Viridiplantae; phylum Streptophyta; class Magnoliopsida; order Asterales; family Asteraceae; genus Mikania; species Mikania micrantha. The sequence continues at coordinate 58,672,150 of CM018695.1, forward strand.
TTCTGGAGGGCAGAATTGAAGCTTTGGAAGATTTAGTGGCCTCTGAGAATGAGGAAGAGGATGAAGAGGAGGAACCAGCACCAGTTGTTGATTCTGATCCTGAATCCACTGTTGAGGATAATTGATTTTACTTGTTTTGTTTAAACTTATTAGGAACGGGTTGTGTTCCTACACTAGTAGTTTGAAAACTTATATTTGATTTCAAAAGTATTGTACTCAAATCAAATTTCTATCTATTGAAAAACTATTATTTATTTCCAACAGTTGTGTTGATTTATATATTACATGTTGTGTTTGTTGTTTGCTTACACATGTCACATTGGATTTTGATAACGCTCTAACATTTCTTTTAACTAGGAAGATAATGGCCAACGAGAATGTTCACATGACAGTTGCTGAGCTCAACGAGCTAATTAACAACAGAGTTGCAGAGGCAATCGCACAATATGCTCAGACACACAACACAGGGCCACATGGTCCAGCTGGGGGACTGGTTAACCCACAGGCATGCACGTTCAAGATGTTCTTGGACTGTAAGCCACACAATTTCAAAGGGTCGGAGGGGGCCATAGGACTCCTTCGATGGATTGAAAAGGCGGAGTCTGTGTTTGAAATGTGCAACTGCCCTGATGAAAGCAAGGTGAAGTATGCTACAGGAACATTGGAGGGTCCAGCTTTGACTTGGTGGAACTCAAATGTTCAGACCTTGGGATTGGGGGAGGCTAATGCCTTGACTTGGAATGGCTTCAAAACTTTAATGCAGGAGGAGTACTGTCCTCGTAGTGAGATGCAAAAACTAGAGGAAGTATACTGGCACCTCAAGATGGAGGGATCAAATATCGAGGAGTACATGACTCGGTCACATGAGTTGGCCAGACTTCTACCACACATGGCTACTCCAGCCAGCAAGTGGATTGAAAAATACATTGGAGGACTAGTGCCTCAGATCCAGGGGTTGGTTACTTCAGCAAATCCCACCACCATTCAACAAGCTGTTCGTTTAGCGCATCAGCTTACTGATCAGGCAGTATTACAGGGGACTCTGCCTAAACGAACATCTGCTACCAAGGTGGGAGACCATAAAAGAAAGTGGGAAGGTAACAACTCCAAGGGTCACAACCAACAATCATATCAGCAAAACCGGAAGCAAGACTCAAACAAGTCTTACCCTAATTCAAGCAGTGGTCAGCAATCATCATCATCGGGGGGTTATGTTGGTAAACACCCCAAGTGCAACAGGTGTGGGTATCATCATGCAGGTAATCAGTGTGATAGAGCTAGGTGCCAAAGGTGTGGCAAGATTGGACATGCGGCTAAGGATTGTCGCGGGGAGCTACAGAACAATCACAACAACCAGAATAACAATCAGAACAACGCACAGAAGGGTTGTTTTGAGTGTGGCAAGATGGGACACTTTAAAAAGGATTGCCCACAACTCAAGAAAGGCGGGGACAACAATGTCAATGGCAACGGTAATGGCAACGGTAATGGTAATGGCACCAATAACAACAACAATAACAACAACAACAATGGTGCTAGAGGCAGGGCGTTTGTGATTGGAGGATGTCAAGCACGGGAGGATCCAACATTGTTACGGGTACGTTCCTCTTAAATAATCACTATGCCTCTATGTTATTTGACACTGGTGCCGATCGGAGTTTTGTATCTAGTTCACTTGCTAAGTTGCTAAATGTTAGTCCCACTGCCTTAGATAGTCCATACACTGTGGAATTAGCTGATGGTAAGTTAATAGTAGTTGAACAAATCTTTAAGGGATGTATCCTTGATTTGATGGGTCAAACATTAGAAATCGATCTTATGCCTATTGCCTTAGGAAGTTTTGATGTAGTTATTGGCATGGACTGGTTGTCCAAAAACCAGGCTGAAATCGTATGCCAGGAAAAGATTGTTCGCATACCTCTTTCGCATGGAGAGACATTGTATGTACAAGGCGAGAAGAGCAGTACGCCACTGCGTCTCATATCTTGTATGAAAGCACATAAATGTCTGCGGAAAGGTCATACGGCAGTTATAGCACTTATAACTGAAAAACCGGTAGCTGAGAAGAAGATTAAAGATATACCAATAGTTTGTGAATTTCTGGAGGTATTTCCAGAAGACTTGCCGGGATTACCGCCTATCAGACAGGTGGAATTCCGAATCGACCTTACACCAGACGCAGCACCGATAGCTAGGGCACCTTATCGACTTGCACCGTCAGAGATGCAAGAGTTATCCACACAATTGCAAGAGTTGTTGGATAAGGGTTTCATACGACCTAGTTTTTCACCGTGGGGAGCTCCAGCTTTGTTTGTAAAGAAGAAGGACGGAACTTTCCGTATGTGTATCGATTACCGGGAATTGAACAAGGTTACTATCAAGAACCGGTATCCGTTACCCAGAATTGACGATCTGTTTGATCAGTTGCAAGGTTCGAGTTACTACTCGAAGATTGATCTCAGGTCTGGTTATCATCAACTAAGAGTCCAGGAGGAGGATATCCCGAAGACAGCATTCAGGACACGCTATGGCCATTATGAGTTCTTGGTCATGCCCTTTCTTATTTTAAACTGTTTTGGGGGAGGAAACATGTGCAACAAACTCTTTTTAGATACATATCACTTGCATGAGTTAGCTGTTTACATTATGTGACAACATAGCAATTTGAAAGTCCTTACACACCTCGAACCGTTTAGTTTGCCGTAGCGCAAAGCGTGGTAGTTGGAAATATATCTATTAGGTTTGACAAACCTCACCTGGTAGATGGGATCTACGCAGGTGTTTGACTGACCAAACATAATTTTACTATTGTTGTGCTAGACAATAGTGGCAAGGCAAAAACATGCTATAGCATGGCAATTCGTCAGCTTCGGTGTCGACCACTTATGTAAATAGTTTATATGACTAGCCATCATGACTATGCATGTGTGATTATGTTATCTACAACTTGATATTCAAACTGCTGTTTTGAACATTGTGAATACTTAAAACCTGTGTTATGCACCAACCATTGTGTTGACTTGATTTACATGTTTTCTCAGGACGCTAAGGCGCGCATTAAAGCTGGCATGGACTAGGAGATAGAGTCACATGCATTTTAAACATTTTGGATATTTGAATTTGAACATTTGAGGATTTTGTTTTGTAATTTATGTATTACAACTGTTATTGGTTTTTAAACGCTTCCGCAATTTTTGAAAACTCTGATGTTATGTTTTTAAGACTTGTCACACCCCGGGCCGGCGGGAACGGATCGGGTTTTCCCGTCGGGCGGAAGGTTCCCGGGGCGCGATATCTCTGAGTGATAATCAAATGATCAGATTGTTTACATAGCACATGATAAATAAATGAGAAATTTCTAACACATCCATGATATAGAATTACAAGATTAAATTACACAGTATCGTTCATAATTTAATCAAGTAAATCTACCAAAAAGAATCAATGTAACTATATCTTGTATATGTACAAGATATACAAAAGATGATTCATATCCTTGTTTCCCCAAAAGCATGCAACACAAAATAAAGCTAGGTCTTCTAAAAGTCCACTAGCTTAATCTTTGCATGTATATGTCTACACCTGTTCGTCACCTGAGAAACATGTATTTAAAACAAAGTCAACACTAGGTTGGTGAGTTCATAAGTAAGTTAATGTAAAACCTTGATTCATTCACATGCACATTCACAATGATAATATGTTACTCGTATGATTGTCTGATTCACTTGTTCATCCAATGGCTCCTCAATAGTTATAGTCACAAGTACTATATCATCCTAGTAGTGTTGCTTATATATAGGGCATATGTAAGGGAACTAAGCCCTAGCCAACATCCCACCACAACACCACTAGAACTCCACACTACTTGTAATACAACTATTGATTTCCATTCTCAATTCACATGTTATCTCTTCCTTGATCACCTGTGTTCTCATGTATAGAATAATAATATGATAACGTGGTAATTATCAAACCTAAGTTTTGATAACCAATATATGTGTTAAGGATGTTAGATTTATTAAATCCATTCCTTAAATTATTCTATAGTTGAGGGGTTAACTGTTGTTTCACTTCTAAATATTAAAAGTGTTAGTTAACTGTTCATCATGTGTCTCCAAATGTAGCGTATAGAATCCGAATGGAATCCATTTTAAATCCTCACGTAATCAGATTAAAATGCATTCCATTCTCTCCTATCCCGCCGTGTGATCCCAAAGTTTCCGTGTGGGATTGTATCATGTGATTAACAAAGTCGAATAAGAACTTGTCTTATTACGTTATGATAATCGGGTGTAAATGACAAGAATCCCATGAAGTTACGTTATCATGACCGTCATTCACTGTAAATGATAAGAATCGTCATTTACTGAATCCATGTGTTCCCAAAGTATCCGTGTGGGAATGTTCTCGTGTGTTTAACAAAGTCGAATAAGAACTTGTCTTATTACATTATGTTAATTATGTGTAAATGATAAGAATCCCATGAAGTTACGTTATCATGATCATCATTTACTGTAAATGATAAGAATCCCATGAAGTTACGTTATCATGATCATCATTTACTGTAATCCGTGTGATCCCAAAGTCTCAATGAGGGATTGTTCTCGTTATGCTTATGTGTAAACTGTCTAGGTATTTGCTCATGTGAAAATAACTAAGTGTTATAAGTTATTATCTTATAACTAAGTTATTCTAATGTGTTGATGATTAAGAAATTTCATTATCATAATCATCTGAGTTTCCCTGTTATCTCATAATCATACAAGCATGCATACAATGATAAACGATAATAAACAATTTAATATTATCTAAATCAAAGTATAAATAACATGTTAAGCAAAACTTTTAAATAAATAAAAGTAAACATGTTTCTCAGCCCCGAGAGTTAAAATCAGTAAAGATTAAAGTAAAAGGGGCATATGAACTCACCTTGTAGTAGTAGGGTTGACTTAACTTAAAAAGAATGAAGACACGCGCTCTTTGATTGTTCTTGGAGTTGTGTTCACGTTCCTGTATTGAATTCATGTCGTATTTAACTGATAAGTATAAGTTCTAATTGATTTGAGCGTGTGTAAGTGTTGACCTTAACTTGATCATCCCTTCGTGATCTCGGTCATTATTCGGCCCAATACAACTCAAGTATTCTTTATTGACACCTTGTTGGTTTAGTGGAACGAAATGTGTAATTGTAATTTAAAATTAAAGACTTGATCCTCATGATCTCACTTTGTCTTTAACTTGGTTCTTTTTGTAGAAATTTAATGCCTTTACTATCACTAATTGTTTCACAAGTGTTTAACATCCTTTTAATTAAACCGAAATTATGACTTCTACAATTTTTCATCTTCATTTATTTGTTTCACGAATTGGGTTACTGTGAAGCTCATTGGGCCGAATGTGAGTCGTGTGGGTCGTACTTCACATGGATCAAATTTAACATCATGGGCCGAGTACTACGCATGTAGCTTAAATCTGAATAAGGTGTTGGGCTTTAGTATCCAACTGTTGGGTTTCCTTGTGCCATGGCCACGTGAATTTACACATTTGTTATGGGCTAGTTACTTGGGCCAAGACAGCCCCTCCCCTGGGCCGATGATATGGGCCAGTACAGCCATCAAAGGGCCGAAGTAGTGCAATGGCTGCAAAATCACCAGTGGGCCGATGGGGTTTAACTGGGCCTAGGGGATTTGTGGGCTGCGCAAGATGGGCTGTAATTCTAGTGTTGAGCCGGTTGTGTGATTACGTGGGCCACTTCCCCCATATGGACTATTACATAAACTCGTTGGGCCATAGCAGAGTTGGGCCTGGTGGTTCTCGAATGAACATGTCTGATGACATGGTTCGGCAGCAAGGTTTCATATGAAGGCTCGGCTAGGTTCGTGGCACCAAGCATCCAGGTTCGTCTAGGGTTAGCCGAGATTCAAAGGGTTCGGCTGAAGTTCATGCAAGGAAGGTTCGCGAGTCCAGACTAGGAGCAGAGTTCGTGAGTCTTCAGCCACAAGGCTCGCCGCAACTGAGAAGGTTCGTTAGGGTATGAAGGTTCGTCCATGCCACTGCAAGGTTCGGGACAAGAGCATCAGGGATGGTTCGTTGATAGTTCGTGGAGTCGAAGGTTCGGCTGAAGCCTCAACAGACCCTTGCAGGTTCGTCTTATCTTCCTCGCGAACCCACGACTTGTCTCCATCAACTCGTGGTTTGTGGCTTGTTTCCAAAGCTCCTCCAACCTTCCCTTAGCTGGTCCGAGCCTTGTAGTGGTGAAACAATGACTCAAAGTCGAGCAGTAACCATGTTTGAGCCGGTTTCAGCTAGTGTGGTCGAGTGGGTGTTAGAAAACCCTAATTTCAGCCATATTCACGGCCTCATACCTCTGATTTGCGTGGTCAAAGCTCCAGATCTGTTGTACTTTCACGTAGGGGACATCAAGGGCTACGCGTGGGTTCGAAAATCACTCAAATCGGTTGAGTTATGAGCAAGTTATGGTGACTTGAAGGTGTGAAGATGGTGGTTCTTGGTGTAACCGGAAAAAGAGAGAGAGAAAGGAGATTGTAGGTGGAAAATGAGAAAAAACACAATTATTAGGCCTTATATATCACGTGTGGTGTCCGGGTCCGTTTCGGTTGCTCGGTTCGTTAATTTGTCGCGTATCCGGGAAATTACGCGTAATTTATTATAAATAAATAAAAAGGTTATTTAAATTAATTTGATGAGTTTCAAAATTGTAAAAATGTTTATTATTTTATTTTATTAAATTAAAATTCGTTTCGCGTCGTAATTCGTTTTCGTTTCGTCGAATCGCGTCACCATCGCGCGTATTCGTTCGAATCGTCATTCGAACGAACACGACGATGGTTTTGCTTTCCGACTTTTGTTTTCTACTTTCCAGTCATCATTTCAGAACGTTAAACTCACAGATATGTTTGTGTGAATCGTCACCCACGCAAACACACTGTCAGTTCGTTATTCTGAAACGACACTGCAGTTTATGTTTAAATTGTGTTTCCTCGCTGTCGGACTCAACTAAACATCCTGTTTTCACCTTGTTTTCACATTGAAATGTCGGCCATCTGATTCCTGTCATCTATGGACATCAGATCGCAACCGATTTGTTTCTGAATATCGTTTGAATCACCGTTGTTTCTCATGATTTGTTGTGTTATTTGTCATTAAGTTTTCACTTAATAAACACAACTAATGTTTCAAATGTGCGTTGTACTTAATGTATTTAAGTTTACACGAAAATACGTACAACCGTTCTTGTATTTAGAATCCTGTTAATACAAAAACTGTTTACAAATACATATGTACACATAGTTACTGTATGCAAGTACACATACCGTACGGACTTGCCGAGCGGTCGGGTACTAGTTGTCACAGTCTCCCCTTGTTAAAGAAATTTCGTCCCGAAATTTAAGCATAAAGATCGGTCTTTATTTCTCGAACAGGTGGGGATACTTGGCTTTCATGTTGTCCTCGCGTTCCCAAGTAAATTCTGGTCCACGCTTGGAGTTCCATCGAACCTTTACAATAGGGATACGGCTACGTTTCAGTTTCTTAACTTCACGTTCCATAATCTCTACAGGTTCTTCAATGAAATGTAGTTGCTCATCAACTTGTATCTCTTCCAATGGTATGATCAATGATTCGTCTGCTAAGCACCTTTTGAGATTTGATACATGAAACACATCGTGTACTCCACTGAGCTCATCAGGGAGTCTGAGTCTGTATGCCACAGGACCTATGCGTTGAGTAATCTCAAACGGTCCGACATACCTAGGTGCTAATTTGCCTTTAGCCCCAAAACGAACTACGCCTTTCCATGGGGACACTTTCAACATGACTCGGTCACCCACATCGAATTCCAAAGGCTTGCGTCGTTTGTCTGCGTAACTCTTTTGGCGGCTACGTGTTGCTTGTAATCGTTGTTGTATCTGGGCAATCTTATCAGTAGTTTCCTGAATAAGTTCAGGCCCAGTGATTCTGTTGTCTCCCACTTCGGTCCAACAAATTGGAGACCGACATTTTCTACCATAAAGTGCTTCAAAAGGAGCACATCCAATGCTGCTGTGGTAGCTATTGTTGTAGGAGAACTCGATGAGAGGTAAGTGTGTATCCCAACTTCCACCAAAGTCTAGGATGCATGTTCTCAACATATCCTCTAGGGTTTGAATGGTGCGCTCGCTTTGTCCATCCGTTTGTGGATGATAAGCAGTGCTCAAGTTAACACTTGTTCCTAAGGATTGTTGCAATGATTGCCAGAACCGCGAAGTAAATCGACTGTCCCGGTCGGAAATAATAGATAATGGCACTCCGTGCCTCACTACTATTTCATCAATGTATAGCCTTGCTAGTTTCTCCATCTTGTATGTCTCTCTGATTGGTAAGAAGTGTGCGGACTTGGTCAATCGATCAATGATGACCCAAATAGAATCGTATCCGCTGGAAGTGCGGGGTAGCTTGGTAATGAAATCCATAGCTATTTGTTCCCACTTCCATTGTGGTATCTCCGGTTGCTCCAGCAAACCCGAAGGTTTCTGATGTTCGGCTTTGACTTTGGCACATGTGAGACATTTGCCAACATAAGTGGCAATGTCTTTCTTCATGCCTGGCCACCAATAAAACGACCTAAGATCTTGGTACATCTTATCGGCACCAGGATGAACTGAGTAACGTGTCTTGTGTGCCTCGTCAAAAATGAGTGTTCGAAGTTCATCTACTGCTGGGATCCAAACACGATCCAGATAATAGATAACTCCATCTTGCTTTGTCTTGAAGTGTTTCTCGGCTCCACAATCGAGCTCGCGTTTCAGATTGTCTCTTGCTACTGCTTCCTGTTGTGCTTGTAAAATGTGATCTCTCAGACTTGTTTGCACAGTCATTCCCATTGCGCGAACGCGTAAGGGTTTGACTCTTTCCTTCCGACTCAAAGCATCTGCAACAACATTTGCTTTGCCCGGATGGTATTTGATCACACAATCGTAATCGTTCAGGAGCTCAACCCAACGTCTTTGTCTCATGTTAAGCTCCTTCTGATCAAATATGTGTTGTAGACTCTTGTGATCTGTGAAGATAGTGCATTTGGTACCGTAAAGGTAATGTCTCCAAATCTTTAGTGCAAAAACAACAGCTCCCAGTTCAAGATCGTGTGTGTGTATAATTCTTCTCGTGTATCTTCAGCTGTCGTGAGGCATAAGCAATGACTTTGTCTCGTTGCATCAAAACACATCCGAGTCCCTGATGGGAAGCATCACAATAAACTACAAAATCATCACTGCCTTCTGGGAGTGTTAAGATTGGAGCATTGCACAATCTTTGTTTCAATGTCTGGAATGCCTCCTCTTGCTTATGTGTCCACACAAAAGGTTCAGATTTCTGTGTGAGCTTGGTGAGAGGCAAGGCTATCTTAGAGAAATTCGAAATGAATCTCCTGTAATAACCTGCCAATCCCAAGAATGATCGGATCTCCGTTGGTGTCGTAGGCACATCCCAGTTCTTGATTGCTTCTATCTTGGCAGGATCCACGTGAATACCATCACTGTTAATCACGTGACCCAAGAACTGAACTTCCCTTAACCAAAATTCACACTTGGAGAATTTGGCATAGAGTTGTTCTTCTTTCAAAAGCTCCAAAACTGTCTTGAGGTGTTGTTCGTGTTCCTTCTCGTCCTTTGAATAAATCAGTATATCGTCAATAAAGACAATAACAAACTGATCAAGATACGGCTTGCACACCCTGTTCATTAAGTCCATGAACACAGCCGGTGCGTTCGTCAATCCGAATGGCATTACCATGAATTCGTAATGTCCGTATCGGGTACGAAAAGCCGTCTTGGGTATGTCTTCTTCTTGTATCCGGAGCTGGTGATAGCCTGATCTCAGGTCTATCTGTGAAAAGTACTGTGCTCCCTGTAACTGGTCAAACAAATCATCAATCCTCGGTAACGGGTACCGATTCTTGATGGTGAGTTTGTTAAGTTCTCGATAATCTATGCACATCCTGAAAGTTCCATCCTTCTTTTTAACAAAAAGAACCGGAGCTCCCCACGGTGAAAAGCTCGGTCGGATGAACCCTTTATCGAGCAGCTCTTGTAGTTGATTAGACAGCTCCTGCATCTCTGATGGAGCAAGTCTATAAGGAGACTTAGCTACCGGAGTTGCTCCCGGAATCAAATCGATTCGAAACTGCACCGATCTCTCGGGTGGCAGTCCCGGTAAGTCATCCGGAAACACATCTGCAAAGTTTCTCACAACTGGTACATCCTGAATCTTGATCGCCTTCTTGTCTTTCTGAATCACGTGAGCTAGGAATGCAACGCATTGTTTTCGTAAGTACTTGCGAGCCTTCATGCACGATATTATCTTGACACTGCGTTTCGCTTGGTCTCCACGAATCTCCAAGACCTCATTGTTCTCCACAGGAATGCGTAGTAGCTTATCGGAACAGATGAACTCAACTCTATTAAGAGATAGCCAATCCATTCCGATGATGATGTCGAAACTGCCCAGCTCCATCGGTATCAAGTCGATGGAAAATGTATGATCGCCAAGTGTCAATGGGCAATTCCTAAATATAGTGTCTACTGTAATCTGTTTGCCATTTGCTATCTCAATAGTATAAGGGGAGTCTAACAATTCCTTATCATAATTAAGATGGCATGCAAAGTCGGATGAGATGAAACTCTGATCCGCACCAGTGTCAAATAATATGGATGCATAGAAGTCAGATAAGAGAAATGTACCCGTAATAACATTCGGGTCCTGTCGAGCGGCAGCTGCTCCTATCTGAAAGGCTCTTCCTCGCGGTGCTTGAGCCCCTTGTTGATTCCTCTTGGGACAATCCCGAGAGAAATGTCCTGGTTCGCCACAGTTGTAGCAAGACCTAAGATCTGCAGTAGCAGCAGCAGTAGCTGCATTGTTGTTTCTGTTCTGAGTCCTCGGACTCCTGCAGTAATTTGCTGTATGACCAAATCTCCCACAGTTGGTGCAATGTCTGCATGGAACACTTGGCAAGTGATGAAACTGGCATGAGTTGCACAGAGGTGCAGTGCCAGTGTATGGCTTCCTGATCTCTAATGGGGGTGGCTGGTTGCGCATCGGAGCTTGAGTAGTGGCAGCAAAGTTTCTGGCCACCTTTTGTCTCTTAGCCGGACGTTTGTCCGACTTCTTAGAAGTTCCAGCCTTGGCTGAGTCAATCTCTTTCTTGAATGCCCCAGAGGCAACCATCATATCTGTCAGTGATGCTGACAGTGTAACAGCTAATTCCATGGTGGTAGGGTGAGCAGAAATCACATGACCTCGGATACTGGGCGGTAATCCACCAACATACCGTTCTATCCTCTTCTCAAGTGTTGGCACCACATCAGGTGCCAGAGTAGCTAACTCATGAAATCTGGTGGTGTAGGCCAGATGCCCAGCACCAATCATCTCCAGATTGAGTAGTTCAGTCTCAACCTTTTTCAGTTCATTTCTTGGACAAAACTCTGCCCTCAACATCGCCTTGAATTCGTTCCACGGCATGGCCTGGGCCTCATCCCAGCTTCTGATTGAAACCTGAGCGTTCCACCAGGTTAACGCTCGCTTGCTAAATGATCCCGCAGCATACTTAACTCTGTTCTGTTCAGGACAGCCACTGATGTCGAGGGTAGCCTCCATCTTCTCGATCCACTGGATCAGTCCGACTGCACCCTCACTGCCACTAAAACTGGGTGGCTTGCAACCTACAAAATTCTTGTAGGCATAGTCCTGACTCTGTCTGGTGTTACCGCTGCCTTCTCCAGATGAGTTAGCAACGTTGTTACTGTTGTTGTTGTTGATCCGGTTCATCATCTCTGGAATCACTTCCCTCAGTTGGCTTGTCAACAGAGTGGCCAGTGCAATGGTAGCGGGATCCAGCTGATACGCCGGTGGTGGCGGAGGAGGAGGTGGAGGTGGTTGTAGATGTGGAGGAGAGTCTGGCGGTGTCGGTGTAGATGAGTGCGGAGCTGAACCTTGAGTCAGGGGTAGCAGAGGTGGTTGTCTTCTCGGCGGCATTCTGATCATAACCGAGAATAAATCGGTTAGTGCAGTGATCAGAAGCAGAAGACATATGCAAATAAAATCCTATATCATATGATCTCTACATGAGGGTCCCTAGGTTATAGTCTAGGCCAAACCGTTTAAGTAATATGACCTATATTTCTCTATAACCATGGCTCTGATACCAATCTGTCACACCCCGGGCCGGCGGGAACGGATCGGGTTTTCCCGTCGGGCGGAAGGTTCCCGGGGCGCGATATCTCTGAGTGATAATCAAATGATCAGATTGTTTACATAGCACATGATAAATAAATGAGAAATTTCTAACACATCCATGATATAGAATTACAAGATTAAATTACACAGTATCGTTCATAATTTAATCAAGTAAATCTACCAAAAAGAATCAATGTAACTATATCTTGTATATGTACAAGATATACAAAAGATGATTCATATCCTTGTTTCCCCAAAAGCATGCAACACAAAATAAAGCTAGGTCTTCTAAAAGTCCACTAGCTTAATCTTTGCATGTATATGTCTACACATGTTCGTCACCTGAGAAACATGTATTTAAAACAAAGTCAACACTAGGTTGGTGAGTTCATAAGTAAGTTAATGTAAAACCTTGATTCATTCACATGCACATTCACAATGATAATATGTTACTCGTATGATTGTCTGATTCACTTGTTCATCCAATGGCTCCTCAATAGTTATAGTCACAAGTACTATATCATCCTAGTAGTGTTGCTTATATATAGGGCATATGTAAGGGAACTAAGCCCTAGCCAACATCCCACCACAACACCACTAGAACTCCACACTACTTGTAATACAACTATTGATTTCCATTCTCAATTCACATGTTATCTCTTCCTTGATCACCTGTGTTCTCATGTATAGAATAATAATATGATAACGTGGTAATTATCAAACCTAAGTTTTGATAACCAATATATGTGTTAAGGATGTTAGATTTATTAAATCCATTCCTTAAATTATTCTATAGTTGAGGGGTTAACTGTTGTTTCACTTCTAAATATTAAAAGTGTTAGTTAACTGTTCATCATGTGTCTCCAAATGTAGCGTATAGAATCCGAATGGAATCCATTTTAAATCCTCACGTAATCAGATTAAAATGCATTCCATTCTCTCCTATCCCGCCGTGTGATCCCAAAGTTTCCGTGTGGGATTGTATCATGTGATTAACAAAGTCGAATAAGAACTTGTCTTATTACGTTATGATAATCGGGTGTAAATGACAAGAATCCCATGAAGTTACGTTATCATGACCGTCATTCACTGTAAATGATAAGAATCGTCATTTACTGAATCCATGTGTTCCCAAAGTATCCGTGTGGGAATGTTCTCGTGTGTTTAACAAAGTCGAATAAGAACTTGTCTTATTACATTATGTTAATTATGTGTAAATGATAAGAATCCCATGAAGTTACGTTATCATGATCATCATTTACTGTAAATGATAAGAATCCCATGAAGTTACGTTATCATGATCATCATTTACTGTAATCCGTGTGATCCCAAAGTCTCAATGAGGGATTGTTCTCGTTATGCTTATGTGTAAACTGTCTAGGTATTTGCTCATGTGAAAATAACTAAGTGTTATAAGTTATTATCTTATAACTAAGTTATTCTAATGTGTTGATGATTAAGAAATTTCATTATCATAATCATCTGAGTTTCCCTGTTATCTCATAATCATACAAGCATGCATACAATGATAAACGATAATAAACAATTTAATATTATCTAAATCAAAGTATAAATAACATGTTAAGCAAAACTTTTAAATAAATAAAAGTAAACATGTTTCTCAGCCCCGAGAGTTAAAATCAGTAAAGATTAAAGTAAAAGGGGCATATGAACTCACCTTGTAGTAGTAGGGTTGACTTAACTTAAAAAGAATGAAGACACGCGCTCTTTGATTGTTCTTGGAGTTGTGTTCACGTTCCTGTATTGAATTCATGTCGTATTTAACTGATAAGTATAAGTTCTAATTGATTTGAGCGTGTGTAAGTGTTGACCTTAACTTGATCATCCCTTCGTGATCTCGGTCATTATTCGGCCCAATACAACTCAAGTATTCTTTATTGACACCTTGTTGGTTTAGTGGAACGAAATGTGTAATTGTAATTTAAAATTAAAGACTTGATCCTCATGATCTCACTTTGTCTTTAACTTGGTTCTTTTTGTAGAAATTTAATGCCTTTACTATCACTAATTGTTTCACAAGTGTTTAACATCCTTTTAATTAAACCGAAATTATGACTTCTACAATTTTTCATCTTCATTTATTTGTTTCACGAATTGGGTTACTGTGAAGCTCATTGGGCCGAATGTGAGTCGTGTGGGTCGTACTTCACATGGATCAAATTTAACATCATGGGCCGAGTACTACGCATGTAGCTTAAATCTGAATAAGGTGTTGGGCTTTAGTATCCAACTGTTGGGTTTCCTTGTGCCATGGGCCACGTGAATTTACACATTTGTTATGGGCTAGTTACTTGGGCCAAGACAGCCCCTCCCCTGGGCCGATGATATGGGCCAGTACAGCCATCAAAGGGCCGAAGTAGTGCAATGGCTGCAAAATCACCAGTGGGCCGATGGGGTTTAACTGGGCCTAGGGGATTTGTGGGCTGCGCAAGATGGGCTGTAATTCTAGTGTTGAGCCGGTTGTGTGATTACGTGGGCCACTTCCCCCATATGGACTATTACATAAACTCGTTGGGCCATAGCAGAGTTGGGCCTGGTGGTTCTCGAATGAACATGTCTGATGACATGGTTCGGCAGCAAGGTTTCATATGAAGGCTCGGCTAGGTTCGTGGCACCAAGCATCCAGGTTCGTCTAGGGTTAGCCGAGATTCAAAGGGTTCGGCTGAAGTTCATGCAAGGAAGGTTCGCGAGTCCAGACTAGGAGCAGAGTTCGTGAGTCTTCAGCCACAAGGCTCGCCGCAACTGAGAAGGTTCGTTAGGGTATGAAGGTTCGTCCATGCCACTGCAAGGTTCGGGACAAGAGCATCAGGGATGGTTCGTTGATAGTTCGTGGAGTCGAAGGTTCGGCTGAAGCCTCAACAGACCCTTGCAGGTTCGTCTTATCTTCCTCGCGAACCCACGACTTGTCTCCATCAACTCGTGGTTTGTGGCTTGTTTCCAAAGCTCCTCCAACCTTCCCTTAGCTGGTCCGAGCCTTGTAGTGGTGAAACAATGACTCAAAGTCGAGCAGTAACCATGTTTGAGCCGGTTTCAGCTAGTGTGGTCGAGTGGGTGTTAGAAAACCCTAATTTCAGCCATATTCACGGCCTCATACCTCTGATTTGCGTGGTCAAAGCTCCAGATCTGTTGTACTTTCACGTAGGGGACATCAAGGGCTACGCGTGGGTTCGAAAATCACTCAAATCGGTTGAGTTATGAGCAAGTTATGGTGACTTGAAGGTGTGAAGATGGTGGTTCTTGGTGTAACCGGAAAAAGAGAGAGAGAAAGGAGATTGTAGGTGGAAAATGAGAAAAAACACAATTATTAGGCCTTATATATCACGTGTGGTGTCCGGGTCCGTTTCGGTTGCTCGGTTCGTTAATTTGTCGCGTATCCGGGAAATTACGCGTAATTTATTATAAATAAATAAAAAGGTTATTTTAATTAATTTGATGAGTTTCAAAATTGTAAAAATGTTTATTATTTTATTTTATTAAATTAAAATTCGTTTCGCGTCGTAATTCGTTTTCGTTTCGTCGAATCGCGTCACCATCGCGCGTATTCGTTCGAATCGTCATTCGAACGAACACGACGATGGTTTTGCTTTCCGACTTTTGTTTTCTACTTTCCAGTCATCATTTCAGAACGTTAAACTCACAGATATGTTTGTGTGAATCGTCACCCACGCAAACACACTGTCAGTTCGTTATTCTGAAACGACACTGCAGTTTATGTTTAAATTGTGTTTCCTCGCTGTCGGACTCAACTAAACATCCTGTTTTCACCTTGTTTTCACATTGAAATGTCGGCCATCTGATTCCTGTCATCTATGGACATCAGATCGCAACCGATTTGTTTCTGAATATCGTTTGAATCACCGTTGTTTCTCATGATTTGTTGTGTTATTTGTCATTAAGTTTTCACTTAATAAACACAACTAATGTTTCAAATGTGCGTTGTACTTAATGTATTTAAGTTTACACGAAAATACGTACAACCGTTCTTGTATTTAGAATCCTGTTAATACAAAAACTGTTTACAAATACATATGTACACATAGTTACTGTATGCAAGTACACATACCGTACGGACTTGCCGAGCGGTCGGGTACTAGTTGTCACAAGACTAAAGTATGATTTAAAATTCATATAGAGGTCTTCGTTATGTCTAATGATCTGAGATCCTGGTTTGTCACGTTCCCAAACGGTATGATTCCGTTAGTTGAAAATTGGGGGTGTGACACATTAAACTGAGTTATATGAAAAATTGGTGAATCTAGGGTTGTTGAGCAAATGCATGGGAATAACATGGATGTGGGTGTGCATGGGGAGTTAGTAGTGTTTTCTATCATGAAATTTACCAAATACTTTTATATAAAGTTGGTAAGTTGCCATGTTAAGGATTTATAACATTTCAGTGGGAACAAAATATGAGACGAGCTATAAAGGACTAAAGCAATGATCTAGGGTTTGAAATGAGGATTAAATTGTTAACACATAAACCTTAGATAAAAAAACAAGGATATGTGACTAATCTAGGTGATTTATCTAAATTATCTAGTATTAGTTAATCGAAATATTAAAAAGCAATCATTTGGAGGATCAAATTCTAGTAATGGGACAAGGTTGGGCCCAAAGGGCTTAACCTAAGCCCATCATGAGTAAACTTGATTTTTGTGAAATGAATTATGTTTTAATAAAAGAAGAATGGTTTATATACTTTATTGAATTTTAAATAAATGATTTTGACTTAATATTTGACTTAAAAGGAAGTAAATTAAAAACATGTTAATTAAGAATTGTTATGATTAACTGTTGGGATACGGGTTACAATTGGGTATTTAAGTTAGACTAGTTAGGTTAAATCTTAGAATCACATTAGCAACATAGGACACTTAGTTGCACACCGAGACCAAACCTTAGATACGACGACCAATACGTATACTTATCGTATTCGAACTCTTTTAAAACAACTTAGGAACTGAAGATACATAGTCTACAAACAAAGAGCGCGCATTTTGTGGTAGTACTGTACAGAGCAACACAGGTGAGTTCATTGCCCCTTTTCTAAACATTTTTGTTTTCAAACGTGGGGCTGAGAAGCATGCATGAACTGTTTTATTTAAATTGTTTTACGTATATGCTTTTAATTATTATTGCTTATTATATATGTTGTGATACTCCTAGACTCATGTCTAGGAAATTGCTATGCAGAATTGACTAACAAGTTAATTAAATTACTCTTATGAGTAATACCTTAATTCTAAAACTCTAACAAACCCTTAGTCCATCAAGCTCAAATTCAAGAATCTAAATTTAAAGTGGAATCAAAAGAACTAAAACTTAAGATCAAATGCAATGGAATCTAATCCAGTGTGTGATCAGTAAACTAAGGATCCTAACCAAAATCTATGATCATTGTGGAATCATGGAAATCAAAAGATCAGAATCAAGTGAATCATGGAAATCATAACCATGTGTGAATCATAGAAGTAATGAAATCATTAAAGTCTAATGAAATCATTAATGCTTAAGTTAAGGTGGATGTCAGTTGTATGTAAATCAAGACCACGTGTAACACACGGAAAGTCCCGGCATAAATAGTAGACTCTTGTAGTCAAGCTATATGGGCAATAACGGAAACTATTAAACAAAATCAAAATCAGGAGAATCAAAGAAGATCAAGAATCAAAGGATATCCTTAAAGTCCTGGCATGTACAGTAGACCAGTGGGTCAAGCTGATATGGGCATCATTAAAGTCCCGACACATACAGGTAGACTCCTTGTGGGTCATGCCTGATATGGGCCAGTGTGAGAGGGTACAACTTGGACAACCACCAACAACTAAGTCTAATTGATTGAGTCAAATAAGGCCCAATCATCATGTCTTAGTTGTATTTAAATGCTTTATTATTAATTTAATTAAACATTTAATATTATATTTCTACAAGTGCTTTGGGGGTAATCATGAATACATGGTGAACTCAATAGATCAGAGGTAAATCTATTTGTAGAAATCAGAATCTAAAATGAAGGTAAATGGAATGAAACACTCAATTATCATTAACAACAATATGCTAAGCAGTCCGGTATGTGGTGGGACGGTGGCTGGGCGGGCGGTAAGTTCGACCCTACATATGCCCTATATATAAGCATACTTGATTGGATAGCATAGGTGGTTGTTGGTGAGGTTAAGGTTCTCATTTCGGGGGATCAAGGTAAACATTTTTCAGGGTAATCAAATGCTAAGAATCAAAGGTTATGGAATCAAAGAAGTGGGATGAAACGCTTAATTATCACCAGGAACAATATATCATGTGGTTTGGTATGTGGTGGGACGGTGGCTGGGCGGGCGGTAAGTTCGACCCTACATATGCCCTATATATAAGCATACCGAATTGGATGATATAAGTGGTTAATGGTGAGGTTAAGGTTGTCATTCAGGGTATTCAAACTCATTTTTATAAAAACTACATGAACTCACCAACCATGTGTTGACTTTATTTTTGCATGACTTCTCAGGTGACGAACATGTCCACTAAGGAGTTATTCCTTTTGGACTAGGATACCAGTTAGAGGACCTAGCTTTTTGGACCTGCATATTTTTGGAAACATCATTTCACAGATTATTTTTGTATATCTTGTGCAAATACAAGATTGAAGACTTATGATGTTGATAGTAGATTTACATTGTTAAATTATGAACTAACTGATGTAATTTAACTTGGTAATTCTATTTTCATTTAGCAGTTTCTCATTTATATATAAATCATGTGCAATGTAAACAATCTGATCATTTCTGATTATCACTCACGATATCGCGCCTCGAGAACCTTCCGCCCGACGGGGAAGTCGATCCAACCCGCCGACTCGGGGTGTGAGTTTTTGAACGTCAATGAAGAATACGGTAAGTCGGTTGTCCTGATCTTCGTATTTTTGGTTTTTCCCCCCAATTCTAGTGAAATGTTGATAATTTTTTGTCTTTAATTTGTTATGAACAACTGATGAACCTAATATGTTCTCAATGAAAATCCATCATAGTGGTGCATTTAGTAGATATGGTAGACGATATGAAAATGGTAGTGTTGCATACATTGATCTCATTGACATTGATAAGTTTTCACCATGGGAAATGAACGATATTATGGAGGAATTAGGGTAACAGACTGGTGTAAAAAATTCTTTTATCATTTTCTTATCCCTGGCGAACAATTGGATACGAGGTTACTTGCTTTAGGTAGTGATGATGATGTTTTGGAGTTGGGTAAGTATGTAGCTGATCACAAGCTTATTAATGTCTACATTGAGCATGGCGTTACAAAGGTCATGACATACTTGAAAGTGAAAACAATATCTAGTGTAGTTATTGAAGAGTTGGATGATGTGGAAAACAATGGTGTGAATCCAGAAATTGGGAATAGTGGTTTAAGTGTTAAAATTAGTGAAAAGATTGGCAAGTATGCTGAAATTGAATAGCATGAAGAAGCTGATAGTTTAGATGAGGTTGTAGTTGGTAATAAGAAGTTATACAACCTAGTGAAATTGAATTGCATGAACAAACTGCTATTGAGGAACCTGTTCAAAATGATTCTGTTAATGTGAAAGTTATGAATGAAGGCATTTAGGGCAAAAACCAAAGCTTCAAATCAACTAAAGGGTGACTATACGGAGCAATATAATAGGTTTAAGGACTACATCCTTGAAGTTAAAGCTTCAAATCCAAACAGTACAGTGAAGCTACAAGTTGAAACTGATGGTGATCTTGATCTACCAACAAGAATTTTTAAGAGAATCTACATATGCCTAGGGTCATTAAAAGAAGGATTAAGGCATGCCAAAGAGAGTTGTTAGGATTGGAAGGGGCATTCATGAAGGGCCCTTTCCTGGATCAAATGCTAACTGTGGTTGGGATAGATCCAAACAATGGGATCTATCCTCTTGCATATGTGATTGTGGAAGCAGAGAACAAGCATTCCTGGATATGGTTTTTACAATGTCTGGCTGATGACCCAAACCTGGACATCAACAGCAACTTCACATTTATATCAGACATACAGAAAGTAAGATATTTTTGTTTGAGAAAGTACTGCTTTACATAATATATGAATACCACAGGGACCATTTATGTTAATGTTTTATGTTTAATTTTAGGGCATCATACCTGCCATTGCCCATGCACTACCTGCAGCTCAGCATAGATTTTGCTTAAGGCGTATACATCAAAATATGAAAGCCAATTAGAGAGGAAAATCTTTTAAGAACATGTTGTGGAGATGTGCTACAGCGACTACTGTAAGGAAGTTTGAATCAAGGATGGAAGAAATGAAAAAACACAACGTTGATTGTTATAACTGGTTGGTTAGTATTCCACCACAACACTGGCAAGATTACATTTCACAGGTATAGCTAAAGTTGCTTTAGATGTGCTATTTTGTCATGTTATATAATTGTTTTACCAAAATTATTAACCTATGTGCATGGAGAGCTAAATCATATGTATTATTGAACAACCTATGTGAGATATTTAATGCAAGGCTTGTTGAGGGGAGAGATAAGCTAATCATTTTCGCTTTGGATTATGTTAGGGAATATCTAATGAAGAGGATTGGTAATGTTCTCAAGGTAATTGACAAATGCCAAGGGCCATTGACTCCAACAGCTACCAAGATCCTTGATGTTATCAAGAAGGATGCTATAGATTACCAGGTCATGTGGAATGGAGGCAAATACCTGGTAAGTGGTCCATGGAATGATTAGGTAGTTTTAGATTTGAAGGATCAGGTGTGTACTTGTAGAAGGTGGGAATGGACTGGTCTACCATGTAGCCATGTAGTTGCTGTCATTTGGTATATGTCACTTAATGGAGGATGCTGGTTCGCCAAAGAACTGGGTACACTTGTGTTACCATCTAGAAACATGGAAGAAAGTGTATTCATTCAAAGTTGGGCCAATCAATGGAAAGGAAATGTGGCCAAATTTTCAAGTTCCAGTGACTCTAAATCCTCCTGTGTATAAGGTACCGATTGGAAGGCCAAGAAAGAAAAGGTCAAGGAGCACGTTAGAAGCTGATGATGAAGTTGAAAAAGATGGGAATCTGACTAGGAAATACATATCGGTGGTTTGCTCAGTATGCCAAAACATTTGTCACAATGCTAGGACATGCAAAGGGCAAAGAGCACAAACCCAATAGCAACCTGGAAGTCAGCAAGCACAAACCCAATAGCAACCTGGAAGTCAGCAAGCACAAACCCAACATCAATCTGGAACTCAGCAAACTGGAAGTCAAAGTCAAAGCCAAAGCCAAGGTGGTGGTGGCAGGAAGAGAGGTGGAAGGAAACAACCACCAAAAAAGAAGGGAACATGAGCTTCTGGTGTTTAGATGTTAAGATATTGTCCTCTAATTGTGGTGTTTAAATGTTTAAGACATGGTCCTGTATTTGTTATCCATTTTGTGGCTTGGTTTTCAAATACTTTGATATGTTATGGTGTTGTTTAGATGTTAAGACATTATCTATTTTGTGACAATTTAAACATCATATTTTCCATTACAAGCATCAATGTTAGTACATAACATCTACTATATTACAAAACCAAAACAACAAATTCATAAGTACATAAGAACACATATAACAGTGGTGAAACTCAGAATTAACAACAAGATGATTTTGTTCTTTGTTAGAATTTTAGCTTCAAGATTCTTCACGTCAAGATCAACTTTGTTTTTAGACTTCAATAAGCCTAGAATGATCTCCTTTGACCTTGGGCACATTGGGGGATCAACCCATCCTATGAACCGGCATTTTGTGCCCTAATAAAAAAACACAACTTAGCGAATGATAGCAGATCATTTAATCAATATCTGAAATTGGAGAAACTGGAACATACCTGCATTGGGCAAGAGCAAAACCTTCGACCAGGGTTCTGATCGATCCAAGATGTACGAATGATTGCAAATCTTCCACAATGGCAAACCACCATTGTTAGGGTTAATTCTTGAAAAAACGATGAAGACGAAGTACTGGTTGGGTAGATGGTTTGAATCCATCGATGACTTTATACAAGAACACTGGACAATAAAGGATACTTGAAAAGACATAAAAGCCCTCACATGAGGGGCATGTGATGAAGGTTAACAAACTTGATAGATGGCAAGTTAAATCAGGGACCTTTTTTGTTACCCGCGTCCAAGAAGTTAGGCCTTTCTTCTAATTTATCAAAAGTTGGGACCTTTTGTGAAATATGACTAAACCACAGGGACCTTTTTTGTACTTAACTCTAATAATTAAAAGGTAACCTTAGTATGAATTGTTAAAAGGGCAGACTCTTAATCATTTAAACTCAAGGTTACTGTTAATTTATTCAGAGGTTATGAACAATTAAGAAATATTCTCTGTCAGAGACGACCAAACAACCAATGTTTGTTAGTAAAAAATCGGATGACTAAAACTTAAATGAGCCTAAAACAAAACCAAGATTCCAAATTACTATATATATAGGGCATATATAAAATGGAAACCCACTTGAGATGAAAAAACCGTAAAAAACCATAGGTAAAAAAAAGTTTTTTTTTAAATTTTGTTTATAGTTTTGTAACATTATTAGGGTCATTTTTATAAAAAATATAAAAAAAGCGCCGACCAATTTTTTTTTAAAATAATAATAAAACAAAAACGTAACACTTTCTTCTAGTCCTGTATAACGATGTTACGTCTGTGTTACATCGGTTTTTTATTAATTTTTTTTAAAAAAATCTAGTCGGCGTTTTTTTTATTTTTTATAAAAATGACCTTAATAATGTAACCAAATTGTAAAAAAACGGAAAAAAAAATTTTTTTGATGGTTTTTTTCATTGTTTTTAAAGTTTTCTCAACTAAATGAGGTTTTCAAAATAACCCTCCTTGTATATATATATATACAAGGTTGTAGAAATCGCTAGGCGCTAGTCGGGCGGCGAGGTACCGCCTAGGGATTAATCGGGATTAATCGGCGCTAGGCGGATTGGAATTTTTATATGTAATTTACAAATATTTATTATATACACACATTAATATCAATAATTTAATATAATACTTCAAATATATTAAAAAATAAACTTAAACATACTAAGTCAAGTACTTCAAATTACAAACTTAAACACAAAATTCAGAGTTTATAGATGAATTACGATGTTTAGTGCTAGGGTTCAATGTTTCAGATGTTGGATTTGATGTTTTAGAGACTTATTACGTATTTAGGGTGGAGAAATGTCTCGAATAATCATTTATTTGGGTCCTTTTTACTCGAAAAGCCAAAAAAAATCAAAAAAAACCAAAAAAAAAACCAAAAAAAAAAAAAAAAAAAATAGGCCGCCTAGGCCGCCTAGGGGGCGCCTAGGCCGCCTAGACCCCGCCTAGGCCGCCTAGCGCCTAGGCACCGCCTAGCGCCTAGGCACCGCCTAGGGCAAAAATTACACTAAAACCGGGCGCCTAGCGCCTAGGCGCCGCCTAGGCGGCCGCCTAGGCCGATTTTTACAACCATGTATATATATATATATATATATATATATATATATATAGTATTAAAAACCATGAAAAAGAAATAATATCTTTTTCGTGGTTTTACACCAAATTTGACACAAGAAGAAACAAAAAGATTCCAGATTTCACACTTTTGACATAAGAAGAAAAAAGTGTGGATTTAGGGTTTAGGTTTAGTTTGTGATATACTCATTCTCGCGAGTTAGTGTGATATTTTTTTAAGTTTCAAACTTTCACACAAAAGAAGAAGAAAAAAAGAATACCATCTTTTTGAGTTTCATACTTTTGATACAAGAAGAAAAAAGTGTGGATTTAGGGTTTAATTCGTGATAAGAGATTTGATTTTTTATGTAACTTATGATTTTATAAATGATATATAATACCCGTTCTCGAGAGTATATTGTGATAACCCATCACAACGCGCGAGGGGAAATAAGCCTAGTTCAGATTAAATATTAAACTAGTTGTCATATCAGGTGGATTAGATTTAGCAAATTACAACATAAATATTATAGAAAATTAAACTATATATGTGTTTATAATTAAACTAGGCTAAATCCCGTGTATTACACTGGTTGAACATTAAAATATTATATACTTTGTAAAAAACTTGTTTTAAATAAAATTTATTTTTTAAGAAGACTTGTTTGTTATAAAAGTTATTTTTTTCTATAAGTACATGTTTAAAATATTTTCGATTTTTTTAAATGTTGACTATTAGAAAAAATGTCATATTTTGTATACTTTTATTGAATTGTGTTTTTTTAATAAATTGATTATTTTGAATTTATTAAAAGCAAATTTTTTTAATATGAAAAATATATATAATAGTATTAGTCATTAGATTTTTAATTACTTAATAAATAAAAATTAATTATCATTAAATATGATAGAGAAATAATTGAAAATATAAAAAAGTGACATGTGTCACTAATGGTATAAGAATTTGACACATGGCAATACAATTCTAGCAAATTAGACCATCCGGAATGCCATGTGATTGGGCGTTGATGTAAAAGAAAAGGGCGTGGAACACCGCCCCCTTGGGGAGTAGGCGGGCGTGGGTTGGGTGGGCGTGACCATAGCAACGAGGATCTCAACCATTTGAAGAGGCAGAGAAAGAGACACGTAGTGGAGTGGGTGGTTATAGTGGGTGTCTACGTGGAGTGGTTGGGACACGGGGCATACCCCATGATCTTAACATATGGCAAAAATTATCTTTGTTTATTAATATAGAAAGATCTATACATACGTTTTTTTTAGTATTTAAATAGTTTTTTTCTAACATATAATCTACTTTAAAATCCATATAACACTGTATAATTTGAATCATTGACCTCTAAATGAGGTATCACGCTTTTTTTGAATGGCTTGGTTCAAAGACATCTAAGACGATATTTTAACCGTCTCTTCAGATTAGATCACTCAAAATACCATATATTTTTTAAATGAGGTATCACACATTACGCACCTAAAATACCATATATTAGGCTAAATGGCCCTTTTTATTTGAATAGTAAATTAGATAAAATATATACTCAACTAGTAGGTTTCTCCGGCATTGTGACATAATTCTGCTACGATTGTTAACATAATACATGATCAAAGATTCAAACACGACATGTTTCCCAAATCAATCAAGTTGATTAGTTCGAAAATGGTTAAAGAGATATAACTAGACCGGATTAACACATGTTTCCCAATCGGGTCATAAAACGTTGCACAAAAGTTAAGTTTAAAATAAGTAAATTTCACCATAGGGTTCATATATCCAAATTTATAATACAAGTAAAATATTTAATTATAATTAAAACTAAATAAAGTGAAAACTTTTGTTTTATTTATATAATAGTAATAGTTACAAGATAGATAAAAACAATTAAAAACTCATAGTCAAGCTCAAGCATGTAAATTAATCAACAAATAAAACAAGTCTAGTTTAAAATAAATTAAACAATAAAAAGATCGAGCTTTAGTTGAGTCGAGTTAGAGCTCGACTTGTCTTGAATACAATCGATATGTTTATATAATTATAATAAAAACTAAATAAAGTGATAAATTTTATTTTAACATACCTCTATATTTCGTAATTAAACAAATCAAGCTTTAGTTTGGTCAACTTAAAACTTGACCAATTTAGACGACCTTTATGTCAACGAAAATTTTTGTACTTTAAATTTTTTGTTACTGTTTATGTCAACGAAAATTTAAAGCTAACTATTTAATATTAAATGTTGTTTTATTCTAAAACATAATTTATATATTCAAATACTATATCTTTGTTATTGTTACCTAAAACATTAATTGTTAATACATATATCTAAACACTCCCTCACTAATAAATTATTAAACTTCTTTCAAAAACAGTTATGGTCAAATAACAATTCTATATAACGCAAATGACATTTTTCAATAATCATGTCTTTAAAACTTACTAAGATATTCCTGAAAGCAAATGTTAATATATGCTAAATTCAAGTTATTTGAGAAAGAGTTAACCAAATAAAATTAAAACAAAACGATTTTTTTTAAAATAATAATTTTATTTAAATTCGTTTTCAATAACTAGAAAGAAGATGAAGAACATCTAAACTCTGATATTTGGACTCAAGCTCCACCCAAAATGTGGCTTTACTTATTTTGTACCATAACTAAAGGGTCCAAACTTGAACAGAAAAGAGTGTTTATGAATTTATGCGGTTCTTGCTTATTTGGAGGGTACCATCTCACGGAGGTTGAGGAATCGACCTTGGTTATATCGACTGGTTCCATATGACATGTGACTAGTATGCGAAGATTTTCTATCGGCCCAAAAACGAAACAAAAAAAAACTTATTTTGTGCCATAAAAGTCTATGAAAAACATAATTTTAAGTATGTGTTCTGAATTTGTGAGACGGTCATCTAATGAAAATTTTAATATTTCTTGAGCCTTAGATAAACTATTTAATGTTAAAACTATATAATTATATTAAAATTTAAATGATATAGATAAATTGGGCCTGTCTCAGACTCTTGATTTGGTTTGGTTTTCAGGCATCAAACCAAACCTAAAGTTTTGGTATCGCAAAACAAAACTCAATAGATTTGCTTCTTTTTTTTTTTTTTTTTTTTATAACTCAGGAAATAATATAAAAAGACAAACAAGACACTAGACAAGACATACAAAGTCACAAGGTACAAAAAATAAATAGGATAGCACCGCATCCCCAACAGAGATAATTAAATTTAGTTAACTTAAATTTATTTTTTATTAAGAAAAAGAAGAAAACATGATTTCATCCACCTTTGTAAGATATAATTACGAATAAGCTTTGACCATGTAAATGAAAGCCAACTTGCATTGTATCATCAAATTCAAAGGCAATTTGTCTGAAAGTCGCGTGATTTTTAAACAAGTATTAATTGTTATTATGTCATAAAATCACGCAAAAGAAAGAGAAGGAATTTTTTTTTTCTTTTTTTTTATCAATCGTCTGAACCTGTCTTTCTTTTTTTGCTAGGAAGGGTGGGCCAATCACCAATAGATCTCTTAACGAGAGCCTCATTCTGTCTAGAGGAAAGCTTCTTAGGTTTAGGTGGATCCGGTTGATTATGCGATTTGGTAGATGATTCGGAAGTTGGTTCAGCGATAGATGTAGTCGATGGGCTAAATCGTCGAACTTAACATGCATAAAACCTTTTGCGTAATAACTCTATTTGCATGTGATAACTACACGTGCACATGATTTTATCATGCATAAACAGTTACACACTTGCGTGATAAAAATCACGCAAACTTTGTATTGTTCCCACACAAATATACTTTGTATTTTAAACTTTTTCTCACGGTGTATTTTTCTTTTTCAAGTAATATATTGTAAAATAATTCGAATTGATTAATAGTTATTTAAATGTATTTAAAATGAAAGGAGCCTTTACTTATATTGTGTCTAGAAAGTCAAAAGATCATAACTTTAATTTTGAATTTCTGAGATAGTCATCATGTCAAAACCTGTCTCATGTTACATAGATGGATGTTAAATATCAACACATGGATAAAAAAAAATCATATTCCAACCAATGTTTTAAAAAATGGGTACAGACGTCGAAACGGTCTTTTTACTAGTTAGCAGTCGGACCAGATTTAAGAATCGGATGACCTCATATATATTGTATATATATATAAAATATATAATATATTTAAACCGGTTCGACATCTCGGTTCCTTCAAAAACGATTCTTAGCACATACCAACCGAAATGGAAACCGAGCGTTTCGTGGTTCAAAAATGCAGAATCTCGTCTTAATCATCATTTACCAGGACTCTTCGGTGTAAGTTCCTTGGCTTGGACAGGACATTTAGTCCCAATCCAACTGGCCGATCCGGTCCCGGTTTGAAAACATTGATTGCAACATAAGTTATTTTGTTCTAATAGTCAAAAGAATAATTGGTCGTAAAAACAATGCTCACACCGTCTTTAAACCTTAAAGTATGCTATGTTGTTAAAACAACCGTTAAGACTAAGAAGTCCAAATACAATCCCAACAATAAATATAAAACTAATATTGCAAAAACCTAAATAAACATTGAAAATGAACAAAAAAACACAGTTTATATGTGCCAAATGTAAGAGTTTTCAATATATTAAATTACCTATATGACGTAACTATATAAATATAAATTATAAATTAAATATTATATACAGATCGTGTTTGTTTCGATTACACGTTTATGTTTTGGCCCATTTAGTTATTAAAAATTCGCAAAATTATAGAAAACCTATAAAACTAGGTTAATACTCGTGTATTACACGAGTTAAATGTAAAAATAATAAATAATCACTAATGAAAATTTAATATATATAAGGTGATTTTTAATATAAAAATGATTAAAATTTTGTATAATTTAATATTTTAAGTAATAAAATAATAATAGAATTTCTTTAAACACTAATTTTTACATAATTTGTTTTCTAATTTCATTTTATTTTGAAGATTTCATATTTTATAATAATTTGGTTTTTGAAAAAAAAAAAAACTTACTTTTTGGTATATTATATTTTTTTTAATATCTTGAAAAATCGTTTAATAAGTTTAAAATGTAAATAGGAATATTTAATATTAAATATTATTATATTTAATATGAGATGTATTTAAGTAGAGAAAGACGAAAACCAAATTTAAGGTGTTCTAAAAACATGACATGTGTCACTAAGGTAATAGGTTCATTATCCTAAAAAGTCTAATAAACATCTTCGGTCATTAGATCATTAATCAACGGATATGATTAAATAAAGTTGTATGAGGGCATTTTAGTAATAACCATTTTTGTTAACTTTTTATCAAGTTTTCCCACATTGTTTAAACGTTTATAACTTTTAAATACGGTATTATTTTTTGAAAAAAATATATCATAAAAACAAATATTTTTTATCTTCAAAATTAATATAGTGTTGATATACCAAAAATTTTGTTTTTTTAGTTCATTATGTCTTTTGTGGAGGTCATTGCGTCTTTTTTACAGTTTGTGTCTTTTCTACATATCATTGTGTCTTTTGTGTTTCTTGTTCAATGTTGTGTTTTTCTAAATAATTGAATACTCAATAATGTTGCATAATATATAATGTCAAACAAGGATGACACAATGACGAGAATGAATGACGCAATGATCTTAAAAAAGACACAATGACCTGTAAAAAAACACAATGACCTGTAATAAAAAACATAAAAAGATAATCATACACAAACATTTAAGAAAGACATAATGACGATAATTAGACACAATAAACTGAAAAATTTTCATTTATTATAATAACATTATACTCATTTTAAATATAAAAAACACTCATTTCATATGATATATATTATTAAGAAAAATAATATCATATGTAAAAGTTATGAACGTTTAAAAAATGTGAGAGGAAAGTAATCATAACTAAATTATCCTCCAACAACTTTTTCTAAAATTTTGAATTTTCTCTCTCAAATTTGATCTCATGATCTAATGGTCAATAATTTTTTTTAGACTTTTTAGGATAAAAAGAAATATTTAGTTTAACATAATCTTATGTCACTAAAAGCCTTTATTTATTAGAATATATACATTAAATATTTTATTTTTTATCTTCATATTATAAGCCAAGTATTCTACGTGTTAAGTTTTTGTTACAAATAACGAGCGTTAACTTTTCTGTTAATCCAATCATATATGAAAACACATATGAGTCATATGACATATGACTGTAGGGATGTAAACAAACCGAACGAACACGAACGAGCCCTTGTTCGTGTTCGTTCGTTTAACTTTTAACTTGTTCATGAACGCTTACCGAACGAAAATTCTTGTTCGTGTTCGTTCATTAAGGAATTTAGCTTGTTCACGAACGGTTCACGAACGCTAACGAACACATATTATTTAAACAAGAAAAATCAACATTTTTAATCTCAAGCAATGGAGATAATCATTTATAAATATTAAATTAAGATATTATAGTATTAAACAAAACAATAACTCAAGTATTATGGTATTAAACTAAAAATAAAAAATAGCAACACATTTAATGAATAAATATAATAAATGAACTTAACCGAACATAAACGAACGTAAACGAACATGTTACCGAACGTTCACGAACACAAATGAACGAACACGACCTCTGTTCATGTTCGTTCATTTAACTAAACGAACGGAATTTCTTGTTCGTGTTCGTTCGTTTATTAAACGAATGAGCATAAACGAACTTCCCGCCGAACGGTTCACGAATTGTTCGCTGAACGTTCGGTTGGTTTACAGCCCTACATATGAGCATTTTCATCCTTCCCATTCAATTTGTTTTTAGTAAAAATTAAAAATAAATAAAACCACTTTCCCGCTTAACACTCTCCTTTCTGCTATATCTCCACCAAAAACCACTCTAAAATAATAAAACAAACAAACATATCCAGAATATTACCACTTTTCAGTATCCAGTTTGGGAGGAGGATGGAGACAAACCTTACATGCATCTCAGATGGAATAGAGAGGCTGCTCTAAAGGAGTCTCCAGCTCAAAGTTATCATTTGAAACTAATCATCCCAACACTTTTAATGGTATTTTCACATAATTAGTAAAATAACATTAAAATTAGTGCAATTTTATTTTGCCCCTTGAGTGCCCATACACATATATACATTATATGTGTGCACTGTAAATAGGAATGAGTTATCTTGTGAATGAATTTCCAATACGAATTTTTGTATTAACGTATGTTTCATAAGCTACAGGTATACACAAGTATAATATGTGTGTGTGAGTGCGGTTCCACCGGTTCAAATGAGGATGGTTCAAATACATTCAACCAGACTAGTTCCATGACTAGATCCGAGTCTGACCAGCCCTAAAAGCATTGATTACAAGTATAATATGACTTGGACTAAGACCAAAAGTGGTCCTGACCTTAAAATCCAAGGTTAATCGAACCATATGCCACCAGGACATAACTGTTTCGGGTAAAAATTAACAGGTGTAAATTTTAGCAAAACCGAATTAGTTAAGTGGGGTATTGTGCTTAATAATCAAGAAAATAGTTTAACAGTAATGTTTAACAAGAATATCCCTGAGGATACCTAGGGATATTTCAGAATATAAAATAGAAAAACAGCCAAACACACGAGATTTATACGAGGAAAAGCCCTTAATCCCTTAGGATTGCCGGCATAAAAACCTCGGGAGGTGACAATCGTCACTCTGCCTTATTCTTATTAATATAACAAAGTAAAAATACAAATAAAGAGCACAAATGATCGATTTGCTAAGTGAATAATTCTGCAATTGTAATTGCGAGAAGTGATAGAGTCATTAGTCGTGTGCCAGATGTTCCTAAAATCGATCATAAGCCTCAATTTATAGTCAAAAATATACAATATTAGTCAAAAAGTCGTTCCTCATAAACCGGTTCATTCTCCAATCAGCTCTCGAGCACTCCTTATGAACGTTGGCATGTTTCCCACGTTTCTTCTTCTATTTCCAGAAAAATAGGCTTGTTGGTTATATAATCTGTTGACTCAATTCAAATATTAGCAACACATGTGGAATTAAATAATAATAACATCATTTACATTATTATTATACAGCAATCAAGTCATCAGATCATATAAATTTATATACGCAAATATTCCTAAATATTCTGAAATATTCCAGATTCCGAAATATTCCTAATTATGAGGTAACTTTTTTGAGGTATAACAATTGCCCCCAAATTCTTATTACCGCCTCAATGGGTGGTAAGAATTTGAAATTAACCGTTTAGTTTGGCTCTTTATTCAAATTTTGAATTTTAAATGTGATGTGACCGTTTTGGCAGAACAGTTATTATTGTGGCGGTTTCCCACATATTCCAGCCGTTTGTGCAGGATATAATGATCATTTTACTCCCATTTGATGCCATCATCTTCAATCGGATCTTCCTGTAAGTCTCTTTCACTTTCTTCTTCAAATTTTAATTTCTTCTTTCTGAAAATGTCTAATTCATCTTCTTCCTCTGATTCCCATTCCGACGACTTTACCGATCAGAATATTTTAAGCATAAATCGTCAAAACAGAAATGTTTTTAACGATGACCGCATCGAATTATTGTGTCTTTCAAAAACCTTTCCTGATGAAACCATTTTTCACCCTTTTTCTGAAAATCTTAAGGCTGACCATGTTTCACCTACTTGGGTATGCTTTCCAGAGTACCCCTTTACCTTAGGTCTAAAGTTTCCTTTTCCCGACCTCATCTTTAATTTTTTCTTGACTACCAAGCTCTGTTTTCCACAACTGATGCCTATGGGGTGGCGTCTTCTCCATACTCTTGACCAACTAAACCACCACTTTGGTTTAGATATTGGTATCCCTGAAATTTCTTTGATGTATCAACTTAGAACCCACGGGTCATCCCGTTTTGTTCTTCAAAGGAGAAGTGGGGCTCCTATCTTAGTTCCTGGAATTACGTTTAATGAAGATGAGTGGAGAAACAAGTTCTTTTTTGTGAAAAGAAGTTCTATCCCTCATGGGGAAATCCTTCCTTTCAAATGGGTAGAAAAGGGTAGGATTCTTAGGATTTTATTTCTTAATCAAGACTTATGTTTGTTTAATTTTCGCTTATTATGCCCTTATTTTGTTGTAGCTCCCAAATTTGAGTCACTCGTGTCAGAAGAAGAAGATAGCAGAAATAGAATCCGTTCCTTGTTGAAAATCGACGAACAGCACAGAAAATTTGGTGCTAACCTCGGAACAATCACTCCAATGGCCTCTGGTATATCTAAAAATATTTTGATATTCCTAAATATTCTTAATTATTCCTAACTATTCTGATTTATTTCTCAGAATCTACTTTCAACCTTGAAGACCTCGATACCTTTTTTGCTGTGAAGAAGGAGAAAACCAGTCCTACTGCCCCCAAACCTCGTGCAATGACTACCCGTTCTTCAAAGAGTACCAAGAAACGCAAAGGGGTGGATACTGTGGATCTCGAGGAGCCGTCTGACCTGTCTATTCCTGATCTTCTGAAAAAGGTATACAAACTATTCTTTTCTGTTAACGTTATATTCCTACATATTCTAAATGATCCCTATTTTGTAGGTCTCTGCTAAATATGCCTCAGAAAAAGAACAAATCGAAAAGCAGATTGAGGTCCTAGAAGACCAGAGGAAGATCTTCACAGCCAAAGCCGGTCACTACGAGAAGGAATTAGCCAAGGTCAAGAAGCAGATGAAAGACATGGAAGCCACTCATAAGCTCCAATTCAAAGAGCATATTGATGGAGCCAAAAAGTCTGCCGCCATTGCCGTGTTAAGGGCCAAAATCCAACTGGTGAATCAGGCCAAGGCTGAAGGTGTGGATTCTTTGGCCAAGAATATGAAGGAATGGGGCAAGATATTGGTGACCCTGGCTGGTGACAAGGCTGAAGCTTCTGTGGATGTGAACAAGGCTGGCAAGGTGGGTGAGACTAGCAAGGCAGGTGATGTGGAGGTGACGGGTGCGGAGGCTGATGTTGTGGAGCAGGAGGTGACAATGGGCGATGATGACAATGATGCGAAGGTCTGAGCCCATATTTTTTAGTGGTTGTGGTTCTTGTTTGCTAATGATGTAAGGATTTCAAACAATAGTACTTTAGGAAAGTCCCCTAGAATTGGGGCAGACAATTTTAGAAGTCAAAGTGGAGGGACCATGAGTTTCATGGCGAAGCTTTGATCTTCTTTTTAACTTTTGTTTTAACATATCAAATGGAGGGACCATGAGTTTCATGGCGAAGTTTGATATGTTAAACTTTGTTAGATTGTTAATATGACAGTTATGTTGGGTTATATTTCGGTGTTTCCTAACTTATTTTCAGATATCCCTAAATGTTTTAGAATATCTTAAATTTAGCAGATGCTATTATTCCGTTTAACCTGAGTCATATGTAACTCTTCATACATCAAATATTTAGGTTAAGAATAGTTCTTGATAAGTTCTATTAGGTATACTTAGGAATATTTAAGAATAATTTGGTATAGAATTAAAATCAATCTGAATATCAAATATTATATCCAGTTTTGAGAATGTCATCTATTTCAAGGTTTTTATTCATAAGTATAGTTACTATTTTTAAGATACGTTCGAATATTCATAAGTATCTTGTAATTTATTTTAAGAAACGTTCATAAAGATTAGATTTCGACTAAGTATTAATCGTAATTATTCATATACTCCTAAGAATGTTCAAATATTTTCCCTACTTTTATTGAAGAGTTTTAGAGTATATTTCAATAGGGTTAATATGTGTTGAATATATTTAGGAATAAATAAGGATATTTTAAGCTATACTTAGCCTAATTTGACTAGTGTCTTAATTGTGTGTATGTTCGAAAATAATTTAAATATATGTTTTAAAAATTGTTAATTTAACATGCCCCGTATAACAATAAATATAGTGCATATTATGAGTCATGAAAACATATCTCCAAATAGAAATAATTAGAAATAAAAAGCATCATGGTAAATTAAAAGAGTTAAGAAACAGGTACCAATTTCTGGAGATAGTAGGTTTAATGCGAAATCTTCTTTGTTCCTGTTATAATATCAAAGAGATTCCATACCTGAATATCCCCAAATATTTCGTGGTATTCCCAAATATCCTTGAAATTCAATCCTGCACAAATAGAAAAACAAGAAAACTTGGGACAAGCCCAAGATACTGGCGACAAGGCCGATTAAAACTGGCGACTAAGGCCGAAATACTGGCGACTAAGGCCGAAATGCTGGCGACTAAGGCCGGAATACGGGCGACAAGGCCGGAATACTGGCGACAAGGCCGAGATACTGGCGACTAAGGCCACTGGCGACTAAGGCCGATATACTGGCGACAAGGCCACTGGCGACTAAGGCCGGAATACTGGCGACTAAGGCCGGGATACTGACGACTAGGCCGGAATTCGGAGGATCCCTGGTAATAGTCTTTGAAAATGAAATTGTCAGCCACTCATGCGTGTACTGGTCCCAAAATCTCCAACTATACCGGGATATTTCTGAGGATCCTTAGTCTTCATGATAGTCTGTTGAGTTTTGATTTCAGGTCAAAACTTTGCAGCTGGACATAAAGTCAGTGCGGGGTCTTCATCAAGTTCTGATTTCAGGTCAGATCTTGGGTTAAGACATAAAGTCTCATCTCTTCTCCTGCTATACCTATAAAACAATAAAATGTTTGCATAGCTGGGAACCAAGAATCCTGATGCCTCGCTTATGCTTGATTAGTAGCAAGGTAATTATGAATATATAAGAATATGTAGGCATATCTAAGAATAATTATAAATATTCAATAGTAAGAAAGCAGGGTACAACTTAATAAGTTTTAAACAAAGTATAACTTAAGATGAATGGCATTCCAAGATCTTGGAAGAGGTTCTCCTTCCATGTTGGTTAACTTGTATGCCCCTTTTCCAGCTTCGGAATCTATCTTATAGGGTCCTTCCCATTTCGGAGCAAGTTTTCCATCAGCTGGGTTGGTAGTATTCTGAAATGCCTTTCTTAGAACTAAGTCACCAATTTGAAATCTTCGTATCCTAATATTCTTGTTATACGATTTGGCTATCTTTTGTTGATATGTTGCCATCCTTATTCTTGCAATATCCCTAAGTTCATCAATAGTATCTAGGTCCTCGGAGAGTGTT
The DNA here is from genome assembly GCA_009363875.1 of Mikania micrantha. NCBI lineage: Eukaryota > Viridiplantae > Streptophyta > Magnoliopsida > Asterales > Asteraceae > Mikania > Mikania micrantha. The sequence continues at coordinate 58,708,047 of CM018695.1, forward strand.
TCCTTATTAGACTCAAGATTTTGTAGGCTTGATCTTGCGGTAGGAATAACCATTTCAGTTGGGAGAACGGCTTCAGAACCATACACTAAGGAGAATGGCGTTTGACCAGTTGCATTTTTTGTGGTTGTTCTATCAGCCCATAGGACAAATGGAAGTTCTTCAGCCCACTTTCCTTTCTTAGATCCCAACTTTTTCTTTAGGTTGTTAATTATAATCTTGTTACTTGATTCCGCTTGACCATTAGCTTGAGGATGAACAGGTGTAGAGGTGATCATCTTTATGCCCCAGCTTTCACAGAAGTTTGTGGTCCTTTTGCCTATGAACTGGGACCCATTGTCACAAGTGATTTCTGCGGGTATTCCAAATCTAGTCAGGATATTCCTCTTTATGAACGAAACTACTTCTTTTTCTCTGACTTGTACGAAGGCTTCTGCTTCAATCCATTTTGAGAAATAATCTGTCATAGCAAGCATAAACACCTTTCCTCCAGGTGCTTTAGGTAGCTTTCCTACTATATCCATTCCCCATTTCATGAATGGCCATGATGAGACTATTGGATGTAGAGGTTCAGCTGGTTGATGAAGTATATTGCTATGTCTTTGACAAGCATCACATTTCTGGGAATAAGACATTGCGTCTCTTCTCATGGTTGGCCAAAAGTATCCTGTTCTCAGGATCTTTGAGAATAATGCTCTACCCCCAGTGTGGTTTCCACAATCTCCTTCATGGATATCTTTCATTACTTCCAAACTTTCGGGTTTCTCCAAACACCTTAAGTATGGGCCTGATATTGATTTCCTATACAAGATATCTCGTATGATTGTGTATCTAGATACTTTTGCTTTAAAAGCTCTAGGATTTGTTTCTTCATCAGGTATTTTTCCTGTTTGAAGATAGTTCTTGATAGGGATAGTCCAGGATATTTCATGTGCTTCTGAGTGAAGAACTTCGGTAATCTCGGGTTTACTATCCTGATCCATATCCTGCATATCTATCGCTGGTCTTAAAATATGTAGGATAGGAATATTAATATCCTCAGGAATTCTTAGGGATGATGCTAAGTTTGCCAACGCGTCTGCTTCGGCATTCTCATCCCTTGGTACTTGAGCGATATCAAAGTTGTAAAAAGATCCTGATATATCCTTAACTATTTCTAAATATTTTGCTAATTTATCTCCTTTAGTCATGTAAGAACCGTTAAATTGATTGGCTATTAGTAGGGAATCGACAAAAACATGTAAATTTCTGATGTTCATATCCCTAGCTAATTGAAGTCCCGCTATTAGGGCTTCGTATTCTGCTTCATTGTTAGTTGCTTGAAATTCGCAACTGATCGATTGGGGTATTATGTCCCCCTGTGGCGATTTTAGTATAATGACTAATCCTGTTCCTCTTACATTCGAAGATCCATCTGTGAACAAGGTCCACTCACCAGTATCTTCGTCTAAGAGTCTTACTTCTAGATCCACTTCTGGTTGTAGATCACTACTAAAATCAGCCACAAAGTCTGCTAAAGCTTGTGACTTAATTGCTGTCCTTGGTTCATAGATCAAATCATATGTGCTGAGTTTAACTGACCATTTTGCCATCCTTCCTGACAGTTCAGGTTTTCTCAGTACAGATTTGACAGGATAATTTGTTTTAATGTGTATTCTATGCGTTTCAAAGTAATGTCTCAGCTTAGTTGATGCCATAACCAAAGCTAAAATTAGCTTTTCTAAATGAGAATATCTAGTCTCAGCATCTACTAAACTTTTACTTACATAGTACACAGGGTGTTGCGATCCCTGATGATCCTTAACTAACACTGCACTTACAGTCGTTCGGGATACTGCTAAATATAGTGATAGAGGTTCACCATTTTCTGGTCTCATGAGCAATGGCGGTGAGGACAAATATTCCTTCAGATCCTGAAGTGCCTTCTCATGCTCTTCATCCCACTGGAACTTCTTATTCTTTTTAAGGATATCGTAGAATCCTTTAAATTTTTCAGAAGACCTCTTTTAGTGACCATATATCCCAAGAACTTTCCTGATCTTACCCCAAAATGACACTTAGATGGGTTAAGTTTCATATTGTAATGGTCCAGGATATCGAAGGATTCCTGAAGATCCTTAAGGTGATTCTCAGTTATCTTCGATTTGACCACCATGTCATCAATATATACCTCCATAGTGTCCCCCAGTTTCTCTTTGAACATCATGTTGACGAGTCTCTGATATGTGGCTCCAGCATTCTTCAAGCCGAATGGCATTGCTGTATAGCAATATATTCCTGTTGGTGTCATGAAGGCTGTGTCTTCTTGGTCCGAAGGTTCCATTTGAATTTGCTGAAAGCCCGCTGATGCGTCCATGAAAGTTAATATTTCATGTCCTGCTGTTGCATCCACCATGGAATCTATATGTGGTAATGGAAATGGGTCTTTAGGACAAGCTTTGTTGAGGTCTGTGTAATCTACACAAACTCTCCATTTTCCATTCTTCTTTTGAACCACGACTACGTTGGCTAGCCACTTTGGAAATTTCACCTCTCTAATCATTTTTGCTTTGAGGAGTTTCTCTACTTCCTCTTGAATGATTAGATTTCTTTCGGGTGCAAACTTCCTTCTCTTCTGGTGGACAGGCCTGATATTCCTATCTATTCCTAATTTATGTGTAATCACATCTGAGGATATTCCTGTCATATCCTCATGTTTCCATGCGAATGTGGAAACTCTTGATTTCAGAAAAGAAATCAGTTTCTTTTCAATATCCTCAGGGATACTAGTTCCTATAAGGACTTTTACCTTAGGATCATCGGGATTTAAAGGTATTTCCTTTACTTCTTCTTCCCTATATTCCTGAGTATCCCCAAGGTCGCACTTTGATTGCTATGCGGGTGAGGGCCTAGTTGTTCCCTTCATTGAAGACGAGTAGCACTCCTTGGCTTCCTGTTGGTCACTATTGATCTTCACTACTCCCCAAGGCATCGGCAACTTGACACATTGATGGTAAGTCGAAGGGACTGCTTTCATGTCGTGTATCCAAGGTCTACCTAGTATAATATTGTAACAGGAAAGGGAATCTATAATACAAAAGCGTTGCATAGAGTTTACCCCCTCGATATATACCGGTAGTTTGATTTCTCCAGCAGTGGCTTTGGTTTCGCCACTGAATCCGACTAGGATCAGAGATTTAGTTGTTATCTCTGATTCAGGAATATTCATCCTCTTTAGTGTTTCTAATTGGATGATGTTGACCGAGCTTCCTTCATCTATCAATATCCTGCGTACATAGTGGTTAGCAACATACAAAGTAATGACTAACCCATCATGGTGAGGATCCAGGATATCCTCGCGATCTTGTTCTTCGAAGGACACCACTGTTTCAGTGGTGAGTGTTGATGTTTTTGTGGGTCTCTCTCCGTTTTCCATCTTGGCTTCTTTAGCGTGTCTTCTAGCTGCAGAATAAGAGGTACCACAAATATCAGAGCCACCAGAAATAAAGTTGATTACCTTTGCATCTTTAGGTGGAGATTTCGCTCTTTTTGGGAATCCGTTGGGATCCTGTCTTCTTTCTTTCTTCTTTCCCAGTAGTTCTTTAAGATGACCTTTGCTTAGTAGGTAGCTTATTTCCTTTCTTAATGCAATGCAGTCCTCCGTTATGTGGCCGAAGTCCTCATGGAAGGCACACCATTTGGATTTGTCCCTTGTAGCAAACTTCTTTTCCTTTTGTGGCCACCTGGCTTTTTCACCTAAGTCCTGCATGGCACACATTAATTCAGGGATATCAACAGAAAAACAATATTCTGATATCCTGGGATATTCTTCGTCATCCTCATCCTCTTCCACAGAGTTGATCTTGTGGTTATCCGTCTTATAGTATGGCTTGGATTTGAATGACTTGCTGTTAGGCGAATCCAGCTTTCTCTTCCCTTGATCGTTGGGAGGTGTCGTGGTGATCCTCTTTTGGATTTCCTTATCATCCTCCAATCTTATAAAACTCAGTGCACGGTTTCGAACTTCATCCATATTCCTGCAGGGATTCATAACCAGATCATCATAAAAAGGTGAGTCTCTTTGTAAACCCATCTTAAATGCTTGAACAGCTGTAGTGATGTCTAGGTTAGGGATATCCAGGGATTCTTTGCCAAATTTGTTGACATAACTTCTGAGGGATTCGTCGGATCCCTGGGTTACCCTATAGAGATCACTAGTCAGCCTTTCAAACGTCCTGCTACAAGAAAACTGATTGTTAAACAGATTAATTAAGTGAGCAAATGAAGTAATAGAATAGGGAGGAACGTTAAGCAGCCATTTCAGGGCTGCCCCTGTTAATGTTGACCCAAATCCTTTGCATAAGCATGCTTCCTTTAGATGCGGGGGTATAGGGTTAGTCTCCATTCTTTCCCTATACTGCGCCACATGTTCTTCTGGGTCAGTAGTTCCATCATACAGCTTCATTGTTGGAGTTTGAAATCTTTTTGGGATTTCAGCATCACATATAGGTGGGGCGAATCTGGATATCCTGTGAGTGGTTGTTGGTACTTCCGGGATAGGTTTGACTATTCCTGGTACACTTGAGATCATATCCCGGAGTTTCTGTATTTCCTTGGCCACTTGAGGAGATATCCCTAAATCCTGCGAGGAACCAAGATTAGTAGTTTCAAATGGAGAATAATTATAAGTGTTGCTAGTAATGGGAGTTAGATAAAAAGTTCCCAGGATATTTGTATTATCCCGAGATATCCTTAATCCTTGGGATCCCGAGGGATCTCCGAGACTAGTCTGCATGGGAATAAAGTCTCCAGAGTGGTTTCCGGATATCCCTGATGTCCCAAAATCAAGGATCCTTGGAGTTATTGGAGTAGTAGCCTCTGGTTGTTTATTCTTTTCAGCCTTCAAATTCTCCATTTCCCTGAGAAGTTTTTGATTCATCCGTTGCTGATCGATCATTTGCTGCTGCATCTTTTGAAACATATTCAAAATATCATCATTAGAAATAAGTATGGGAGCAGAAGTGGTCATTCTTGTCGATGGAGTACTAGTAGCAACAAAAGTGGTCTTCTTTCCAGGATTTTCTGGTTTCTTCGTGAAAACAGGAATCTGCGAGGACACGTTAGTAGTAGTAGCAGAGACAATAGGTAATGAAGAAGTTGATCTCGGTTGTGAAGCCATTTCTCACTGTATTTTTCGAAAAAAACGCCTTTAAACAAGGTTTTAGTTATGAAAAAACACAAGTTTGCCCCACGGTGGGCGCCAAATTGTTTCGGGTAAAAATTAACAGGTGTAAATTTTAGCAAAACCGAATTAGTTAAGTGGGGTATTGTGCTTAATTAAAACAAAACGATTTTTTTTAAAATAATAATTTTATTTAAATTCGTTTTCAATAACTAGAAAGAAGATGAAGAACATCTAAACTCTGATATTTGGACTCAAGCTCCACCCAAAATGTGGCTTTACTTATTTTGTACCATAACTAAAGGGTCCAAACTTGAACAGAAAAGAGTGTTTATGAATTTATGCGGTTCTTGCTTATTTGGAGGGTACCATCTCACGGAGGTTGAGGAATCGACCTTGGTTATATCGACTGGTTCCATATGACATGTGACTAGTATGCGAAGATTTTCTATCGGCCCAAAAACGAAACAAAAAAAAACTTATTTTGTGCCATAAAAGTCTATGAAAAACATAATTTTAAGTATGTGTTCTGAATTTGTGAGACGGTCATCTAATGAAAATTTTAATATTTCTTGAGCCTTAGATAAACTATTTAATGTTAAAACTATATAATTATATTAAAATTTAAATGATATAGATAAATTGGGCCTGTCTCAGACTCTTGATTTGGTTTGGTTTTCAGGCATCAAACCAAACCTAAAGTTTTGGTATCGCAAAACAAAACTCAATAGATTTGCTTCTTTTTTTTTTTTTTTTTTTTTTTTATAACTCAGGAAATAATATAAAAAGACAAACAAGACACTAGACAAGACATACAAAGTCACAAGGTACAAAAAATAAATAGGATAGCACCGCATCCCCAACAGAGATAATTAAATTTAGTTAACTTAAATTTATTTTTTATTAAGAAAAAGAAGAAAACATGATTTCATCCACCTTTGTAAGATATAATTACGAATAAGCTTTGACCATGTAAATGAAAGCCAACTTGCATTGTATCATCAAATTCAAAGGCAATTTGTCTGAAAGTCGCGTGATTTTTAAACAAGTATTAATTGTTATTATGTCATAAAATCACGCAAAAGAAAGAGAAGGAATTTTTTTTTTCTTTTTTTTTATCAATCGTCTGAACCTGTCTTTCTTTTTTTGCTAGGAAGGGTGGGCCAATCACCAATAGATCTCTTAACGAGAGCCTCATTCTGTCTAGAGGAAAGCTTCTTAGGTTTAGGTGGATCCGGTTGATTATGCGATTTGGTAGATGATTCGGAAGTTGGTTCAGCGATAGATGTAGTCGATGGGCTAAATCGTCGAACTTAACATGCATAAAACCTTTTGCGTAATAACTCTATTTGCATGTGATAACTACACGTGCACATGATTTTATCATGCATAAACAGTTACACACTTGCGTGATAAAAATCACGCAAACTTTGTATTGTTCCCACACAAATATACTTTGTATTTTAAACTTTTTCTCACGGTGTATTTTTCTTTTTCAAGTAATATATTGTAAAATAATTCGAATTGATTAATAGTTATTTAAATGTATTTAAAATGAAAGGAGCCTTTACTTATATTGTGTCTAGAAAGTCAAAAGATCATAACTTTAATTTTGAATTTCTGAGATAGTCATCATGTCAAAACCTGTCTCATGTTACATAGATGGATGTTAAATATCAACACATGGATAAAAAAAATCATATTCCAACCAATGTTTTAAAAAATGGGTACAGACGTCGAAACGGTCTTTTTACTAGTTAGCAGTCGGACCAGATTTAAGAATCGGATGACCTCATATATATTGTATATATATATAAAATATATAATATATTTAAACCGGTTCGACATCTCGGTTCCTTCAAAAACGATTCTTAGCACATACCAACCGAAATGAAAACCGAGCGTTTCGTGGTTCAAAAATGCAGAATCTCGTCTTAATCATCATTTACCAGGACTCTTCGGTGTAAGTTCCTTGGCTTGGACAGGACATTTAGTCCCAATCCAACTGGCCGATCCGGTCCCGGTTTGAAAACATTGATTGCAACATAAGTTATTTTGTTCTAATAGTCAAAAGAATAATTGGTCGTAAAAACAATGCTCACACCGTCTTTAAACCTTAAAGTATGCTATGTTGTTAAAACAACCGTTAAGACTAAGAAGTCCAAATACAATCCCAACAATAAATATAAAACTAATATTGCAAAAACCTAAATAAACATTGAAAATGAACAAAAAAACACAGTTTATATGTGCCAAATGTAAGAGTTTTCAATATATTAAATTACCTATATGACGTAACTATATAAATATAAATTATAAATTAAATATTATATACAGATCGTGTTTGTTTCGATTACACGTTTATGTTTTGGCCCATTTAGTTATTAAAAATTCGCAAATTATAGAAAACCTATAAAACTAGGTTAATACTCGTGTATTACACGAGTTAAATGTAAAAATAATAAATAATCACTAATGAAAATTTAATATATATAAGGTGATTTTTAATATAAAAATGATTAAAATTTTGTATAATTTAATATTTTAAGTAATAAAATAATAATAGAATTTCTTTAAACACTAATTTTTACATAATTTGTTTTCTAATTTCATTTTATTTTGAAGATTTCATATTTTATAATAATTTGGTTTTTGAAAAAAAAAAAACTTACTTTTTGGTATATTATATTTTTTTTAATATCTTGAAAAATCGTTTAATAAGTTTAAAATGTAAATAGGAATATTTAATATTAAATATTATTATATTTAATATGAGATGTATTTAAGTAGAGAAAGACGAAAACCAAATTTAAGGTGTTCTAAAAACATGACATGTGTCACTAAGGTAATAGGTTCATTATCCTAAAAAGTCTAATAAACATCTTCGGTCATTAGATCATTAATCAACGGATATGATTAAATAAAGTTGTATGAGGGCATTTTAGTAATAACCATTTTTGTTAACTTTTTATCAAGTTTTCCCACATTGTTTAAACGTTTATAACTTTTAAATACGGTATTATTTTTTGAAAAAAATATATCATAAAAACAAATATTTTTTATCTTCAAAATTAATATAGTGTTGATATACCAAAAATTTTGTTTTTTTAGTTCATTATGTCTTTTGTGGAGGTCATTGCGTCTTTTTTACAGTTTGTGTCTTTTCTACATATCATTGTGTCTTTTGTGTTTCTTGTTCAATGTTGTGTTTTTCTAAATAATTGAATACTCAATAATGTTGCATAATATATAATGTCAAACAAGGATGACACAATGACGAGAATGAATGACGCAATGATCTTAAAAAAGACACAATGACCTGTAAAAAAACACAATGACCTGTAATAAAAAACATAAAAAGATAATCATACACAAACATTTAAGAAAGACATAATGACGATAATTAGACACAATAAACTGAAAAATTTTCATTTATTATAATAACATTATACTCATTTTAAATATAAAAAACACTCATTTCATATGATATATATTATTAAGAAAAATAATATCATATGTAAAAGTTATGAACGTTAAAAAATGTGAGAGGAAAGTAATCATAACTAAATTATCCTCCAACAACTTTTTCTAAAATTTTGAATTTTCTCTCTCAAATTTGATCTCATGATCTAATGGTCAATAATTTTTTTTAGACTTTTTAGGATAAAAAGAAATATTTAGTTTAACATAATCTTATGTCACTAAAAGCCTTTATTTATTAGAATATATACATTAAATATTTTATTTTTTATCTTCATATTATAAGCCAAGTATTCTACGTGTTAAGTTTTTGTTACAAATAACGAGCGTTAACTTTTCTGTTAATCCAATCATATATGAAAACACATATGAGTCATATGACATATGACTGTAGGGATGTAAACAAACCGAACGAACACGAACGAGCCCTTGTTCGTGTTCGTTCGTTTAACTTTTAACTTGTTCATGAACGCTTACCGAACGAAAATTCTTGTTCGTGTTCGTTCATTAAGGAATTTAGCTTGTTCACGAACGGTTCACGAACGCTAACGAACACATATTATTTAAACAAGAAAAATCAACATTTTTAATCTCAAGCAATGGAGATAATCATTTATAAATATTAAATTAAGATATTATAGTATTAAACAAAACAATAACTCAAGTATTATGGTATTAAACTAAAAATAAAAAATAGCAACACATTTAATGAATAAATATAATAAATGAACTTAACCGAACATAAACGAACGTAAACGAACATGTTACCGAACGTTCACGAACACAAATGAACGAACACGACCTCTGTTCATGTTCGTTCATTTAACTAAACGAACGGAATTTCTTGTTCGTGTTCGTTCGTTTATTAAACGAATGAGCATAAACGAACTTCCCGCCGAACGGTTCACGAATTGTTCGCTGAACGTTCGGTTGGTTTACAGCCCTACATATGAGCATTTTCATCCTTCCCATTCAATTTGTTTTTAGTAAAAATTAAAAATAAATAAAACCACTTTCCCGCTTAACACTCTCCTTTCTGCTATATCTCCACCAAAAACCACTCTAAAATAATAAAACAAACAAACATATCCAGAATATTACCACTTTTCAGTATCCAGTTTGGGAGGAGGATGGAGACAAACCTTACATGCATCTCAGATGGAATAGAGAGGCTGCTCTAAAGGAGTCTCCAGCTCAAAGTTATCATTTGAAACTAATCATCCCAACACTTTTAATGGTATTTTCACATAATTAGTAAAATAACATTAAAATTAGTGCAATTTTATTTTGCCCCTTGAGTGCCCATACACATATATACATTATATGTGTGCACTGTAAATAGGAATGAGTTATCTTGTGAATGAATTTCCAATACGAATTTTTGTATTAACGTATGTTTCATAAGCTACAGGTATACACAAGTATAATATGTGTGTGTGAGTGCGGTTCCACCGGTTCAAATGAGGATGGTTCAAATACATTCAACCAGACTAGTTCCATGACTAGATCCGAGTCTGACCAGCCCTAAAAGCATTGATTACAAGTATAATATGACTTGGACTAAGACCAAAAGTGGTCCTGACCTTAAAATCCAAGGTTAATCGAACCATATGCCACCAGGACATAACTGTTTCGGGTAAAAATTAACAGGTGTAAATTTTAGCAAAACCGAATTAGTTAAGTGGGGTATTGTGCTTAATAATCAAGAAAATAGTTTAACAGTAATGTTTAACAAGAATATCCCTGAGGATACCTAGGGATATTTCAGAATATAAAATAGAAAAACAGCCAAACACACGAGATTTATACGAGGAAAAGCCCTTAATCCCTTAGGATTGCCGGCATAAAAACCTCGGGAGGTGACAATCGTCACTCTGCCTTATTCTTATTAATATAACAAAGTAAAAATACAAATAAAGAGCACAAATGATCGATTTGCTAAGTGAATAATTCTGCAATTGTAATTGCGAGAAGTGATAGAGTCATTAGTCGTGTGCCAGATGTTCCTAAAATCGATCATAAGCCTCAATTTATAGTCAAAAATATACAATATTAGTCAAAAAGTCGTTCCTCATAAACCGGTTCATTCTCCAATCAGCTCTCGAGCACTCCTTATGAACGTTGGCATGTTTCCCACGTTTCTTCTTCTATTTCCAGAAAAATAGGCTTGTTGGTTATATAATCTGTTGACTCAATTCAAATATTAGCAACACATGTGGAATTAAATAATAATAACATCATTTACATTATTATTATACAGCAATCAAGTCATCAGATCACATAAATTTATATACGCAAATATTCCTAAATATTCTGAAATATTCCAGATTCCGAAATATTCCTAATTATGAGGTAACTTTTTTGAGGTATAACAATAACTATATGCCAACTGGGCAAGACCATGGTCCGAATAGCTTTAAGCAATGTGACATTTCATTTCTTGTTGTGAGGTAATTTCCTAAATTCTTGAATTAATCATCTTAATTAATTTAATTATGATTGAATATGTATATACATGTGAACCTGTGTATATATGTAAGGAAATTACAAGATGAAACAAACTACAAAAGACATTACGCAGAATTGCCGAATTAAGCGAAATTTCGATAATAATGACCAAAAACCAAATTCAAAGTTCCAAAACTAAATTAATATCAATTATATAACAAATAAGGTGAAATAAATTGATAACATAGCTCAATCAAAGGATTCCTATGTTCAATAAGTCAAACTGCGAAAATCTGCAAAAAGGCAATTCGGGAATCATAACTGGCAAATTCATGACAACCCGAAATTCCTAATCACATTATATTCGTAATGAAATGTAATTGGAAGTATAACAAAGGTTATTGATCAAATGTAGCAATTCCCGAAATTACGAGCATAAAAGCTTAGCAAATAATCGCAATAATTGCAAAATCTTGAAAATCTCAAACCCTTTTTACACTTAAGCTTCAAAAGAGATTTGATCTGGCTTCTAGAAATGGATTAGGTGTCCAAACTTGTTGCCCAAGTTGATTTAGATCAAAAACCCTCATAATTGACTTTTCAAATCAACAAAAATACCCATTTTCTCTTAAATTCGACCCTTCTCTTCATCTACCTTTTTTGGAGCTCAAGCATCATTCCAAACAACATTTCTAAGTAATCCCAGCTGAGAATTAGCATCAAGAACCCTTGGATCAAGAAATCAAACATCAAAAGGGGTTTTCAAGTAGGTTTCAAGCCAAATCTTGAATCAGTAAGTTCTAACCTTAATTCTTAGTTCTAATAGCTTCACATAAATTAAACAAACATGTTTGAATGATTGGTGAGGTTTGGAAATTATTAGAATAGCAAAAACCACAAAAAAGGCAATTTCGTCCAAAAACCGGATTTTTTAAAGTGGTCCAAATCGAGATTTTTCTTCACCAAACTTTAGATATATGTTAAATACCTGGATATGGAGATTTTGGCCGTGTAAAATTACAAAAAAAATAAGATTTGGCTTGCAAAAAACTCCTGATGGCACACTTAGGGGTGCTGCGGCTCGGAAGCGGCCCAGCGCGGCACGGACGCGGCCCAGTGCGGCACAGACGTAGCCTAGGTGTGGCCCCATGCCTTGGTAGCGATTTGCCTTCCTGGCAACGTGCGGCTTTCTCCAGGTCGTTACCGAGAACGGCCAATGTGACATTTCATTCCTTATTTTGCGATATAGTTTTCTAAATTCTAGAATTTATTATTATATTAATATACTTATGAATGAGTATGTATATACATGTGAATCAGTGAATGTATGTATGTATGCAAGGAAATTACAAAAAGGATCAAATTCTAGAATAATTACGCAAAATTGCGGAATTACGCAGAATTGCAATAAGAATGTCAAAACCATGGGAATTCACTAACCAAAACCAAATCGAAAGGTTAAAACCAAACTAATATAACTTGCACAACAAATTAAAGCAAAATATATCAACAACATAGCTCAATTATGGAATATGTAGGTTTGATAAGTCAAATCACGAATAATTGCGAAAATGCGACTCAGCATGCGTAATTGACAAATTCTTGACAATCCAAACTTTTAATTGGGAGTATAACAATGGTGGTTGATCAAATGTAGCAAATCCCGAAAATTCGCGCGAAAAAGCTGAGCAAATGATCGCGAAAATCGCAAATTGGTTGAAATCCCAAACCTTATTCACATTAGGGCCTTCTTAAGCTAGTTTTTAGATATTTTAACCAAAATATATGTTGAAAACTTGATAAGTAAGCCAAATTGGTATAAATCACAATTGTTGACTTTTCAAGTCAACATTGTACACCCTTTTTTACAAAATTCGACCACCGCCTTTCTTCTTACTTCTGGAACTTCAAACATATTCCAAATATCATTTCTAAGCAATACCAACTAGTGATCAAGCCCAATATCAAGTGGATCATGAAATCAATCTTCAAAAGTTGGGTTTTGGTGGATTTTTCAAGCAAATCTTTAATCGAGTAAGTTCTAACCTCAAATTTTGATTCTGATTGCATCAAATAGCTTAAACAAGAGTTACTAAGCTTTGGTTGAGGCTTGGAAACCATCAGAAATGGAAAACCTATGAAAAGGGCAAAATTGTCCAAAAACGAACTTTTCAAAGTTGTCCGAATCGAGATTTTTCTTCACCAAAAGTGTGAAAAATGGGTTTTGGCACGCAAAAACAGCTTATGGCACGCTGCACGGCCCCTGCGGCCCGGAGCGGCACTGGCACGGCCCCAACAGTGCCCCATTCCCCGGCAAAGAAGATCACGACCAAGGCCTTTGCCGAGAACTCCCGGCCACCCTCGGCCCTCATCGACCCAACCAAGGCCAAGGCTGCTAGGCCACCGACTAAGGCCACCAAGCCACCACCGCAGAGCCACCGAGCCACCGCCAAGACACAACCGCCGACCATGAGCCGCCGCCGGCCACCTACCGGACTCGGACCAAAATCCGGCCAAAATCCGATGAGGGGTTGACGCTGGCAGAATATTCTGTGGAATATTCCGACAAAAACCCTAATCTTGTTTGTTTTGCGTTCTAAAACTACGTTTCGCGCTCCAGTTCGCAATTCGATGATCCGTTTTTGATAAAAAGGACACATTTTTAATCAATTTCGCATTCCGGACCCGATTTCGCGAACGATTTTGCAATCCGATGACCCGATGTTTCTCTGATTACTGATTAAAACTCTGGTTTCAATACAGGGTTTAGTTTATGCATTGATTTTCAATACGAAAGCATATTCTTAATCGATTTCGTGTTCCGGACTCGATTTTGCAATCAATTTCGCATTCTGGCAACTCGATTTTGATCTGACAATCAATTAAGATTCTGGTTTTAACAACCGGATACAATTGTCATCAATTTACAACCAAATGAGTATAAAAATTCAATTACTAATCAGAATCAATGATTTTAACATTACAAATAACTGATAAACGTATTACTTTGATTCTGAATAAATACGTAATTCAGAATCAGCTGGATGATTCGGTTTAAGATATCTGTGACACCAAGAGTCATGGAATGTTTCGATAAACAAAACTAACACAAACAACTCACCAAAATGCTAAACAATTGCATATTTGGAACCCCGAGACATAAAACTACAATCTTTACTGACTGTTTACTGATTTTCATCAATTCAGGTGAGACTCATAACCCCTTTTCTTTTCTTTTACTAAAACCGTGGGATGGAACGTGTAAACTTTTGACAACTCAAAAATTTTAAACTATCGTGGAAGCAAACTATTGAGACAATGCAAATCATCTACATGTTTTGGTTATACAAATGTTGAATGATGTTATTCTTATGCAATATCATTTACTAGATTCGTCAAGCCCCCGGTAGTACTGGTATGATCCATATGCGAAAAACCGCGAACACAAAAACGCATGCTCCAACTACGGGTTGGACACCACGCAAATTAGATACATGTGGTGTATCACACAATGAAAACTATTGCAATAGGTTTGATATTTGCATGTTATTTGGGTTTGTATTACAATGCATTTATATGATGAGCTTGTTCTATAATTGCTACTCAAGTTTACACAAAACATGTGAATTCAAAATATATGTTTCTCACTCAACCACGTGTAGTTGATCCAAGTTTTCTTTACACGTTTCAAGTAATCAGGATCAAGAAATTCAGCTAGGGCAAGATGCTATGAATGTTTAAGGTGACTTAGAAACAAGAAACAAACCAAATGTTTTGTAATATTATCATTATGTGTATACTTTGATGTATAATATTGTGTGTTTGTGTTAATCTATCTAATAACTATGAAACATTAGTAAATCTTGGGTTATTCTTGAACTATGGCTATGAATTCATTACGTCACGCGCTGCAGGGTGTGACAGCCAAGGACACGGCCAAGGCCAAGACCGCTGGGCCACCGACCAAGGCCACCGAGCCACCACCGTGAGCCACCTGACCGCCACCGGCCAGAATCTTGCAAAACTCCGGCGAAAATTCGCCGCCGACAGAATATTCCAGGGAGATGGCATATTTCGGCAAATATTCCAGCCAAAAATCTGATTTTATCCGTTTTGCGTTCTGAACTCCCTTTCGCACTTCGGTTCGCAATCCGACGAACCGATTTAATTCAAAATGACATATTTTAATCGATTTCGTGTTCCGGCGACCCGGTAATCGATTTAGGAACTGATTAAATTCATATTATAACCCTGAATTCAGTTTCCCACCGGTTTTTAATATAAAAACCTATTTTAGATCGATTTCGCGTTCCGAACTCAGTGTTGCAATTTGCTTCGCAATTCGATGACCTGGTAATCGATTTAGGAGCTGATTAAATTCTGATTGTAACCTGGAATTCTATTTCTCATCGGTTTTTATTATAAAAACCAATTTTTGAGCGATTTTGCGTTCCAGACTTAGTTTTGCGATCTGTTTCTCAATCTGGCAACCTGATTTTGTTCTAATAACAGATTGAGATCCTGATTTCAACACAGAATACAAAATTTTATTTATTTATAATCAAATCTGTCACACCCCCAAATTTCAACTAACGGAATCATACCGTTTGGGACGTGACAGACCAGGATCTCAGATCATTAGACATAACGAAGACCTCTACATAAATTTCAAAACATACTTTGGTCTAAAACTGTAATATCAAAGTACTAGCGTTGCGGAAGCGTTTTTAAAACATAAACAACTATAACAGTTGAAAACTGTAAATTACAAAACAAAGTTTCAAATGTTTAAATCCAAATGACAGAAATGTAAAACATGCATGCGACTCGATCTCTTAGTCCATGCCTGCTTTCTTGTGTACCTTAGCGTCCTGAGAAAACATGCAAATCAAGTCAACACAAAGGTTGGTGCATTACACAGGTTTAAGCATTCACAAATGTTTGAAACAACAGTTTGAATATAATGTTTGCAGATAACATAATCACACATGCATAGTCATGATAGCTAGTCATTTATACTATTTACATAAGTGGTCGACACCGAAGCTGACTAGTGCATGCTATCGCATGTTTTGCCTTGCCACTATTGTCTAGCACAAACAATAGTAATGAGTGTTTGGTCAGTCAAACACTTGCGTAGATCCCATCTACCAAGTGAGATTTGTCAAACCTAATAGATCTATTTCCAACTACCACGCTTTGCGCTACGGCAAACTAAACGGTTCGAAGTGTAAGGACTTGTAAATGCTATGTTGTCACTAAATGTAAACAGCTAACTCATGCAAGTGATATGTATCTAAAAATGTTTGTTGCACATGTTTTCTCCCCCAAAACAGTTAAAATAAGAAAGGGGCCGTGTACGCACCTTTTATAGTGAGCAGAATGATCAAACACGTGAAATAACGTAGAAAGTCCTCTATGAAGAACCTGTGGTTTAACAATAACCTAGTGTTATTCGGATTGTTGTTTTATGCTTGAAATCACATACGTGTCAACACACGTATGTTAGAGTGTTAGAAATGTACATACGTATGTATGCATAACATTGAAATCGTTTAATAAAATCACATCATCGTTTATGATTTTATTTAAACAAGCGTAATTATACGCGATTTCGTTTTCGGGTTAAAATATAAATTTTATTACTCTATTATGTTCGGGATTTCGTTACGGTTCCAATGCAACTTGAACGGCTCGAATCGGACTTGAAACGAAGAAGTTACGGGCTAAAAACCAAAGTTTGGTTTAAATACAAAAATATGGCAGCCCTCGGGTTCGAACCCGGGACCTCCCGCACACACACATACTCGGACCAGTTGGTCTATCTTAGTTTTTGTTAACAGATTCAATACTAAATTGTTTTAACCCTTAATAGATCGGATTCCCAATTGTTTTTACTAACCCGAACCAAATGGTTCCAATTGAACCCAAATTCGACTATAATCGAATGCAACATCATAGGGTTATGGTAGTATAGGTTCAAACGAGTTCAATGATGATGATAATTTGATAACTCCATCAAGATTACCCGGTTTTATTGTTCCAAATCGGATTCGAACTCAAATCCCAATTTCCAAACCTTAAAAATTGTTCAATTCGTTACTGTTAATCATAAAAATCATAGGGTTTTCTTTAAGCATGAAATTTCGACCCTCACAGTGTAAATTAATTCGATTCTTATGATCGTTTAAATCAAAAACCCTAAATGGTGTTAACCGAAGAACCCTAAATATCAATTTCATAAAATTCGCAGTTGTTTGACACGATTAAGTTAGAGTTTTCATTAAAAAGACTACCACGAACCTTTCTGTAAGGTTTAATTCGATTACTAACCCGATTATACAAGAAACCCCCAAAACGTTTTTCATAGGAAGCCCTAGAATTCGTTCTTGTATAATTCGTTGTGGTTTGTTACAATTAACATAGAGAATATGTTAATCGGCCTTCTCTGAAGCTGTTAGTAACTTTTAATTTAATTATAAACCCTGCTTAAGCATAAACCCCCAAATCGATTTCTCATATGAACCCTAGAACTAGAGTTCAATCAATTCGTTAAACCTAGATGAAATCATCATAAGGTTTTCGTTATATAAAACCTTTAGAAACTAGGGATGCTATTTAATTTGATTATGAAGCTCATTTTGATCAAAAGTCCCAATTCGTTCTAGTTAAAGAACCCTAATAATCAAATTCTTATAATTCAATGTTGGAACTAAAGAATGATAGAGGGCTTTGCTTATTCAGCATTTTTAGATAGTGTAGGAGTTAAATATTACCTGATTTGATATCCAATTGAATGAGATCGACTATTTGCTTGAGTTCGGCCAAGCTCTTGATCGATCCCTCCTCCCGTTGCTTCTAGATTCAAATTGTCAAATGCAAAGGATTCTAAAAATGCCGATTATAGTGTTTAGGTTTCCAATTTAATGAATTTCGATCGAATTGTATGATCCTTAAAAGCATAGTAACGGTTTTAACACTTGGGTTCATTATTTTATTTAATTCTATGATTTAAGGCTACATAACGTATACAAGCTGTTAATAATCATCAAGATGATGATTATAACCGACTTAATTCAATTATTACCTGGTTTAAGAGTGAATCTCATATTCAATTGCTCTTTTGGACGAAATTTTGACTTTTACAAGTCAAAATTGATCAACTTTCATACTTATAAGTTTAATCCTAGTGAATTGAATATTTTAGGATTAGTTTTATTCGTTTTCAGCCCCTCTAGTTTGCTTTTGTATCATTTCGTATCATTTCCGTTAGTTTTTGTTAACGAGATTAACCCGGAAATGTCAGATTGTCACAAAATGGTTATAAGAATTCAATCAGAATTCAATCGTTAATCAAAATCAGTGATTTTGACATTACAAGTTAACTAATATGCGTATCACTTTGATTCTGAACGAGTACGTAATCTGGAATCAGCTCGTTGATTCGATTTACATTATCCTTGACATCAAATGTCAAGGAAAGATCTGATAATCCAATTCAAGTAGAAAGAATTCATAGAACATTAATATATTTCAGAATTCACTTCAGGCCTTGTGTGATATTTCATTAGCAAGATACAAAGTACTCCACTAACACCGATGAGTTTCATAGTCCCTTTTTCAATTTTTTGTTTTCCAAAACTCGGGGATTCAATTACAATAACAATATGGTTATGTATTTCAATTACAGTAGTATAGTTATATGATTTCATTACCCCTTTTCAAATTTTCGGGTTTCTAAAGTTCGGGGTTTGCATTACTATTACATTATGGTTACGTATTTCAATTACAATGATATGTTGCATGTTGCTTGTGCATCTCAATTCTTGTTTGATGATTACATGAAAATTGTACCATGCTATCATAAAAGTCGTCACATAACAACTGTAACCAATAAACTTATGGATGAGCCGAATGATAACAATGATAGTACTATCGGGCTGACAACCCCATTCATGGAAAGATAGCGTCTACCCTGATGTGAATGCCAGTTACCATTTATTTATTACAAGATAACAACTTAATGCAACGATAGACATTAAGAGTGAGGCTAAGGTTTTACCTTCGGGTATCGCCGACAATTACATTACAGTCACATAGGCTTTGGTTATGGGTTTTCATGGTGAATCATATTCATAAAGTTGTATATGCATGCATACTTATCATATCATATTACATCAACTCTATCGCAACCACTGTTGTAAAAGTCGGTCTCCAAGGCCGAGTACTCTCCGAGTACTCGCTCCAAGGAGTTGTTCCGAGGCCGAGTACTTCCTGAGTATGACCCGAGTACTCTCGCCTAGGGCCGAGTACTCTCCGATTACTCACTCCAAGGATCTATTCCGACCTAGGAGCGCCTAGCGACTTTTGTAACCATGATCGCAACTATGAACTTACATCGAGTCTATTACAACTATGAACTCACCAGCATTCGTGTTGATCTTTTATATTACAAAAACCAATTTCAGGTGAACATTGACTAAACGAAAGAATCGAAGGTGAGGATGCACAACAAGTTCACACATTTAGGAAACCTCTGAGTTACTTTGGACGACTGTAACAAAGATAGTGTAATCTTAACTTATCATCTAATGTAACTTATGTTTAGTATGCCATGTATGTTTTTTGATACAACCACAGTGAAAGTTCCACCCCCTCTCGGTGACTTCACCACCAAGTTTCCTCAACACATTACAACAACAAGTGGCATTATCGGGTGACGAGAGCAGGGGCGTGCCTACATTGTTGTTAGGGGGGCAGCCGCCCACCCTGCAAAATTTTTTTCTAGTATATATATATATATATGTTAAAATCCCGATCACCCCTCGTAAAATTTTGCAATCGCCCCCATTAAACTTTTGATTTTCTGAATTTTAGTTAATAAAACTAAGTTGAAAATTACCCAACTAATAATTTAAACCCAATATTAATCAAGTTTAATATTAATTATAATAAGTCAAACCACCACTAGCTCATTTTAAACAATTTTATTATTAATTTTTAAATAGGTTGTTCACGAGCCAAACCGAACCGAACCGAGCACATGTTCGCTCAAACTCGATTCGTTTTCAAACTGATCCGTTTTATTCGGTTCGAATTTACAAGGCCGAGCGAAACATAAATGCTCAAACTCGGCTTGATTTATAATTGAGCACTCGGTTTTGCTCGATTTAAAAAGTAAAACTTAGTATAAAAAGTTAAATTGTCACCAAACAACAAAGAAAAGATATATACTGAAAGTTATTGTTTTGAAAGTTTAATTAGATACTTAAATTTAAATTTTTATTATATTGTTATGTTTTAAATGCATTATACAAACTGAGTCTGAAATATGAATATTTACTTTTAAAAGACTTAAGTATATTTCCTATTTTATGTTAATTATTTATAAAATTATTGTGTGTGTGTGTATAATAATAAATATTTGAGAAAAATCAAACGAGCAACGAGCAAGCTAACCTTTGCTTGCGCTTTACCAAGCTGATCGACTCGTTTACAATCGAGCCAAAATCAAACGAACTTATTTTCGAGCATTTTTCTGTCGACTTTTGAGTGTCGAACTGTTTGGACATCCATAATTTTAATAACCTATTAACATAACACTTGAAGTTAGATTTGCGTAATCGGACTGCTTATGATATCTGTTACATAATATCATATGTAAATACTAAGCAAAACTCAGATGTGTAAACAAGTGTCTAATGTCTAACAGTTATAGTCTAAGTACACTAATGCAAACCTAGTTCGCTATAACCAATGTCTCTGATACCAATTTGTCACACCCCCAAATTTCAACTAACGGAATCATACCGTTTGGGACGTGACAAACCAGTATCTCAGATCATTAGACATAACGAATACCTCTATATGCTTTTCAAACATAACTTTGGTCTAAAACTATAATATCAAAGTTCTAATGTTGCGGAAGCGTTTTTAAAACAATAACAAACGTAACGGTTTGATAACTATTTATTACAAGTCAGAATCTTAAATGTCCAAATTCAAAACACAAGAATTTAAAATATGCATGCGACTCCACATCCTAGCCCATGCGTACTTGTTCTTGTACCTTAACGTCCTGAGAAAACATGTAAATCAAGTCAACACAAAGGTTGGTGCATACACAGGTTTGAAATAACCACAAATGTTTAAAACAACTGTTTGAAACAAAATGTTTGCAGATAACATAATCACACATGCATAGTCATGATAGCTAGTCATTTGTACTATTTACATAAGCGGTCGACACCGAAGCTAGCTAGTCATTTGTACTATTTACATAAGCGGTCGACACCGAAGCTGATTGTTTGAATGTAATTTGCCTTTCCCACTATTGTCTAGCACAAACAATAGTAATGTGAATTGGCTAGTCAAACACCTGCGTAGACCTACAATCTACCAAGTGAGGTTTGTCAAACCTAATAGATCTATTTCCAACTACCACGCTTTGCACTACGGCAAACTAAACGGTTCGATATGTAAGGACTTGTAATGCTATGTTCGCACTTAATGTAAACAGCTAACTCATGCAAGTGATATGTATCTAAAATGTTTGTTGCACATGTTTTCTCCCCCAAAACAGTTGAAATAAGAAAAGGGGCCGTGTACGCACCTTTGCTAGCAAACAAAATGATCACACACGTGAAATCGCGCAGAAAATCCGCTACGAAGAATCTGTGTTTAAACAATAACGTTGTGTTATTCGGGATGTCGTTTTGTGTTTGAACTCACATACGTGTCAACACACGTATGTTAAAGTGTTAGAAGTGTGCGTATATAAATACGCGTGCCTTTAAAATCGTTTAATTAAATCATATAGCCGTATATGATTTTATTTAAATAAGCGTGATTATACGCGATTACGTTTTTGGGTTAAAATATAAATTTTATTATTTTATTTTGTTCGAGATGAAATTCTGATTCCAACGCAATTCGAACGGGTTAAAACGGAGTTCGAATGAGAAAGTTATGCTCAAAATACTAAAATAGTCTTAATTTCACAAAAATGGTGGAGTCTGGGATCGAACCCGCGACCCTCCCTTCACAACACACGCGTCTTACCAGTTCAGCCCGCTAGGGTATCGCGACATTCATCCCAATTTAATTGTTTTAAGCCTAAGCCAACCGGTTCCCTTTTGTTCATCATAACCTAACCAAATGGTTCCCAATTGACCCGCTATTCGAGCCCAATCGATCCCCGAATCATGGGGTTTTGTTTCTACTGATGAAAACGAGTTCACAGGTGTTTTTAATTTGATATTTTGTGTTCGTTTGTTTCTAAAACCCCAAACCGTTTCCCCTATGAACCCTAAAAACTTGAAATCATCAAATTTGATGTAATTGAATGTAATCACCATGGGTTTTATGAAAATCGAAGGTTTCTGAAACTAACATTAACAATTAATTTCATTTTCGAACCCCCCTCGATCGAAACCCCTAAAATCGTTTAACCGAAGAACCCTAATACTCGATCTTGAACAATTCATTATTATTTTACGAAATTGATAGAGGGTTATCAATCAACAGAGAGTTTCGAAACTCTCTGTGATGTTTGATTTGAGTTTTGCATTCATTTAATTAAAAACCCCCAAAATCGTTTATTCTAGGAAACCTAGAATCCAACATCATGAAACTAGTTGTTTTAGTATTAAATTGGCATAGGGTTCTAGTTTATTATGTTAATATGAAACTGTTGATGTGTTTTGATTGGGTTTTCGAACATGTTTCATTGAAAACCCCCAAACCGTTCTTTCATTATGAACCCTAAAATCAAAATGATACAATTCGATATTTCTAAATGAAATTAATATAGGCATTTCGTTCAATGTGATATCACGAAACTATCTGTAGAAATGAATTGAATTTTTAAACTCATTTTATTAGAAATTCCCAAATCGTTTCCTATCAAGAACCCTAGAGTTTAAAATCAAATCAATTGGTATTAGAACTCGAAATTGAGTTTGGTTTGTCCTTAATCGCACCTTTTAGGTACTGTAGGAGTTGAACCTTACCTGTTTTAAGATAGAATCGATGTAGTTCAATTGTAGCCTTGAGTTCGGCCGAGGTCTCAATCAATTTCTTCTTCCAATGCTTCTGGAATCGATTTGTTAGGTGCAGAACTCTCTAAGGGTGCCGAATTAGTATTTTGAAAGTTCAATTATGTGTAATGTTTTCGAATTGCATGACTTTTGTGTTTACAAATGACTGTTTCGTCTTTTGGTTTCATTTGGCCTTTAATTCGACTGATAATGGTGTTAATAACACATGGTAACTGTTACTAATCATTAAGGTGTTGAGTATAACAGATTTAATTCGGCTATAATTGCTTGTTGATGTGAATTATAATTTATTTTGATTAAACCACTCGAATTTTGACTTCTAAAGTCAAAATTAAGCTTTTTAACTAATTACAAGTCTAAACTTTGTAATTAAAGTGTTTTGGGACTGACTTTGGTTAATTCTAATCCCTTAGGTTTGATTGTGTTCAATTTTTCCTCATTTCTGTTAGTTTCTGATTAACGGGGTTAATCCGGAATGCCGAATTGTCACAAATCCCATGTGATGGCAATTGAAACAAGTCTTTTGCAGCAATTTCAGATAGCATGCTCAAATCTTATATGTGCATCCATAGTTGTGAAAAGCGAGCGCCTGGGCGCACAAAAAAAGCCCAGCGCATGTATTACGCTTCGGGGGAGAGGAGGCGCAGGCGAGGGCCCCTTTTTTGAAAAGCTCGAAGAGGCGGTGGCTTTTTGGGAGGCGCATATAGCATTAGGTGGTGGCTTAGATTAAGAAAAGCATTTTTTTAACTTTTTTTTTAATTATTTTAGGATTATATTTAATTAGATTTTGTTTATCATTTTTTTAATGGACCGATTAAATAAATATGGAAAATAGGATTTTACATATAATTTGTTTTGCAATTTAAAAACATGTGTCAAGAACTCCTCACATACAACACACGATTTTCTTCCAATCACCCCAGAAGGTCTTCATCAGCATTCGATTTTCTTCCATTCAACATCATCCAGTTGCAAAAATCAGGTTAGTTGTTCAATTTCTTCCAATCGACCTCATCCAATATGATTTCTGAATTTCTTATGCTAAGCCTGATCGTATTGAATAAAGAATTTCTTGTTCATATGAAAAGTTTATGCTCTTCTTGTTCTGGTTATACATCTGATAGTAATAGAAATTATGTTACAAGTTCTGATTTTAATCTAATTTTTTTATGTTTATAGCTTCGTTTAAAATGATGTTGATTCTATTTTGTTTATGGTTTCATTTAACAGAATGTCTTCTCAACTTAATGTTGATTGTTCACAGTCTAAAGTGTGGAAAGATCCTGGATGGAAGTATAATTATTTGAAAGATCTAAAGGACAAAAACAGTGTTAGTTGTGTAATCTGCCATAAAGTAACTAGAAGGGGTATCTATAGAGCAAAACAACATCAGATTCGTGGTCATAGGAATGCAAAAGATTGTACTACATGTCCACCAGAAGTGAAACAAGAATCTAGAGATTATGTCCAAAGCCAAAAGTAAAAAAAAAAATCCCAATGGCTTTCGTGACTTGGATTTTGAACAAGATAAATTTGGAGACGATGAAGATGGCGAGGATGAGGTAATTGAGATATCTAATGTCCAAAAGAAAAGGGCTCGAATAAACATTGGTGGAGTGAAAAAAAACGAAGGAAAATGTTAAGGGTCCATAGAATTATTTATTTCTAAAGGTAAAGGAAAAGTTATCCAGTCAAGCATAAATGATGCTTGTGACAAAGAACTTCAGGGAAGAACTATTCAAATGATTGCCGTGTTTTTTTACCAAGCAGGGATTGCATTCAATGTGGCAAAGTTAGATAGTTTTAAGGAAATGGTAGCAAGTCCCCCTCCTTAAAATGAGATAAATAACATAGACAAACGGTTGAAGAGCAAAATATGGAATAGTCAAAGTCACAGTGTTATGGTTGGACAAGTCGAAAGCAAAGAACATTGATCAATTATTAGGTCAATAGTTCTAAAGGGACTGTATTTATGGGTCAGTTGATGCGTCTTTATGCACGAAGACTGGTGAGAAAGTATTTGAGTTACTAGATAAATTTTTTGAACAAATTGGAGAAGCTAATTTTGTTCAAATTATCACTGTCAATGGAAGCAACTTCAAATTAGCATGTAACTTTTGTATTTTGAATTTGTTTAATTTTTTGTATACTTTAAAATTATAATTGTTCATTTTATATCTTATTGTTTTAGGCCAATTGTTGATGCAAAAGAGGAAACATTTGTTTTGGACCCCTTGTGTTGCTCATTGCATAGATTTAATGCTTGTGGATGTTGGGAAGATTAGTAAAGTCAAAAAACTATAGAAAAGGTATTTTTTTGCTGGTTATATATATAACAATTGTGGTGTGTTGAATAAGATGCGAGAGTTCACAAGTAACAAGAATTGACAAGAGGTTGAGTTACACGTTTTGCAATCACATAATTAACTTTACAAAGTTTGCATAAGCAAAAGTTTGCTTTGAGAAACATGTTTTCAGGGAAAAAATGGACTAGTAGTAAATAATCAAAAGATCGTAAAGGTAAACAGGCATGTGAACTTATTTTCACACCATCCTTCTGGATCAATGTATTTTTCACTCTTAAAGTTATGGGTCCTTTAGTTTGAGTTCTTCGTCTAGTGGATAATGAGAAGAAACCAACAATGGCTTATGTGTATGAAGCGATGGAGAGATCTAAGTTAGCAATTACAATGGCTTTAGGCAAAGATAGCATTGATTACCTAATGGTTTCAACCATCAATGAAAAAGGGATGGAATTGTCAACTCCACCATCTGTTGCATGCAACTGGTTACTACTTGAACATGGAGTTCTATTGCCATAATCTTGATACTGAAAATGACAAAGAGGTATATGAAGGATTGATTAAATGCATTAAAAGGATGGTTCCTAATAAGTCAAACAAGATTTGATAATGTTTAAGATGGTGATATGGGTGAACCATAAGGGGATTTTTGTTTAGAATTTGCAAAAAGAGCACATGGTAAAATAGCCCCCGGTAGGTTATGTAAATTTAATTTAATTTTAACCTTATTATTTATATTTTGATTAATTTTGTGTATTTTACTATGTTATCAGCTGAATGGTGGAAACTGTACGGGAAAGGAACACCAAATTTGCAACAGTTTGATATTAAAATGTTAAGTTTGACATGTTATGCATCTGAATGTGAAAGAAACTGGAGCACATTTGAGCACGTAAGTTACTGAAAATTGATAGTTTTTTATTTGTTAATTATGTATTTTTTTATAACTATTTAACTACAAAATAACAGATTCATTCCAAGAAAAGAAACATGTTAGAGCACAAAAATTGCAAGATCTTGTGTATGTAAAATACAACAAGACCCTCAAAAACGACGTGATGAAAATGTTGTCTATGATCCAATATCATTGAATGAGATAGATGATTGCAACGAGTGGTTGGTTGGTAAAATGGAAGAGGATTTGATGTTTGAGGGTGAAGACTAGACATGGGATGCTGTGGGTAGTGCATGTGGGGCTAGCGAAGCTAGAAGAACATGACCTTCATCTTCAAAACCTTCATCTTCAAGGACTTTAGCTGATGAAGAATCTAAAGAAGATGATGAATATGAACTCAATGATGCAATTGAAGTGGATGAAAAGTCGATGATGGTTTTGATAATTAAATAGCGTCTTTAGTACTTTTAAACTATTTGGTTTTATAGGTTTCGTTTTACTTATTATGAAAACTTTGATATTGACTTTGAATGTTTGGTTTTTAATTTTGAACATCATGAAATTAGTTTTTATCATTTGATATTTAGTAATATGAATTGAAATTTTCGTAGAAAGTATATTATTTATATTCTAAAGTATAAATGTGTAATTTAATTTTTCTTTTTTATTATATGTGTGCTTTTTTTTTTCTCAGGCTAGCACTCTTTTTGCACCTATCGCCTAGGACCCAATCGAGACCATTGCGCCTTAAATGCGTCTAACGCCTTCATGTTTGATGAATCAAAAACAAAACTTCAGATAGCAACAACAAAAATGGAGGGATCAAATTACAACAAAACCGGTACGGTCTCAAGAGCCCGACTCGGGCAAGAAAGCGCGTATATATTCATTCAGTCATCTTGAGTTTACAACACACAAATCTAAACAGAGATGAGTTCTTCTTCAGACAAAAATGTAGCAACAGAAACACAAGAACTCGATACCCGAGAGCCATAAGTGAAAGGATCAGTAAATTTCTCCATTTTGAATTGTCATCAGGAGATACATCATAAACGTTATGAAGAGCTTGATACCCGGATATTGTTCTAACTTGACCGACTGCAAATGATGTCCCGTCATACTCGTTCTCCAAGAGACCCTATAAAACATGAAATTTAAATTCAACTACTTTCCAAGATTCAAATCTGATGAACACATTATGTTATAAATCAAATATATTTATAAACTTTACAAAAAGATCATATAAAAATATAAAAAAATCAAGTTGTGTCCGTGTTGTAATAAACTTGCCTGGATAGAATAGGTGTGGAAAGCAATGTAAGAAACAGGATACATCCAAACGGGTCCAGGCAAAGCACTTCGAATTCGGAAATATCCAGCAGAAAGCATCATCACCACCTATAAAACATCATGCACATGCATTTTAGATTCAAAAGCTTTAAGTTGTTTGATCTTCGATCCAATAATCTTTTATGATAACCTGAATGATTAAATTTTTCACCATTAAGTAAACATAAATTTTGAACCATTTACTAAAAATGGGCTTTATTTGGTTGTGTTTTATCTCAAACATGTCAATCTAAAACTTTAGCTAAAGGGGAACAGACTAAACGAGTCAAAAGTTGGTGAAGGTCAATAATGCATATAAACTTCTAAATTTTTTGATCAAGACTACTATTTGAATAATATCATTTATGTAATCATAGTTAACACGTTCGTTATTCACAGTTTTAACAAAAGAAAAAAATGTTTCTGGTCAAGAAGACGAGTTTAAAGAATTAAAGGTGAAAACTCACGTGTACAAACACGAGCGTCGAAATACTCCAGAAAATATCTTGCAAAATGGTGACAACTACGAGCACTAGCCCTTCGTTAACCAAAAGGCACATGAAGAAATTGAGCACAAAATACATCATAAAGCTGAAATCATTTCTAAGTCCCACAAGGAAGTAAAAAACCAGACTCGATGAAATGGAGATCAAAAACAAGAACGGGAAACTGGCCAGAAGTTGTCCTGTTAAGAAAACTATTCCTCCAGAATGTTGGTTTGAATCTTCACAAGCATACACCTGCATTAAACATGAGAATAGTTTTGAGTTAAATTTATCTTATCATGTATAGGGAATTTGTGAAAAAACCGTTAAAAGCGTTGGGTTTGTCAATTAATCAAGCCCCATGAGCTGGAGGTCTCATAAGAAACATCTCTATTCGGCTATTCCTATGGGTAGAGGTAAGGTTGTCTATATCTTACCCTCCTCAAACCCTACCTTAGCTTCGCTAATGGTACCTAATGGGGGATATATTGAGTAAGATGATGCCCCGTTTGCGGTGCGCTCATATAAGTATATATGTGTCGGTCTTCAAGTGGCAAAAGTAATATTGTACTAATTTTAACGTTATTTTACTTTATTTTTGTGAAATAACATTAAAAGCATTGGATTGGTTAGTTAATCAGGCATCATGAGCTAGGAGTCTCATTGAAAGCAGCTTCTCTATTCCTATAGGGCAGAGGTAAGGCAAATTACATCTTACCCTCCTCAGATATATGGGATTTAATAAATTATCGTAAAATGAAAAATATCAAAATTACCTTAACCTCCTTCAGCTGCGCAGGTACCCCAACAATGCTTAGGAGTGAAGCAAAGGATACAAACACAAAAATTGCTGCAACTCTTATCTGCAATTGTATGACAATATTAAAGATTTGAACTTTGAAATTATTACAAAAACTACATTATAATTGTCAAGGTGACATGGGTATAGGTTTATCTATAGCGTGTTTATTATATTTACCCAACAAAATATCATAATACCAAATATACCCATTTTTATATATATTACACTAGGTTAGTATCCCGTTTATTACACGAGATGAATAAAAAATATTATTAATTAGTATATTTAATATTTAATATATAATATATTTATAGGAGAGAGATACGAGAAAAAAACATCAAGGTGCTCTAGGAATGTGCCAAATGTCCTTAGAAACCTTTATTTATTAGTTAATAACTAAGAAGTAAGATAAGATAAAATGTTTTAGGCGGGAAAAGAAGTGAAATGTGCTCTAGGGATGCGCCATGTGTCCCTAGAAAACCTTGATTTATTAGAGAAGTAAGAAGTAAGATTTATACCCTTCCCTGAAAACTTGCAATAAGATACAAGTATTTGGCATGCAAGGAGAAAGTGCCAAAACGGGAAAAGAGTAAATATGTAATTCCAAGTATTTTGAATTGAAATATTTATATTTGATATTAATTTTTTTGTTAGGTAAATATGACATTATGCACATATGAAATTCGCCCCAAATATACCTTGGAAGGAAACAAACCAATTTGATGATGAATAAAAGCACTTAATTCATTTTCTATAAAAAAATTAGATTACTACTGAAGTAATATAATATTTAACAAACTAACTGTCTATAGAAGCATTGAACAAAAATGATTTGGACCAACCTATCCCACCCATGGTGACACCTCTAACAATTGCACTATTATGCTACAAAGAACATATAATATTATGCAAGTTACCCCAACAGAAGACAATGAATGACCCAAACCCGAGAAAGCAGTGCCAACACACAATGCAAGAAGCATGCAAAGAATTAACCGAAGCCAGTAATATTTCCATTCCCTTGACATTATCAACAAAGACCTCCAAGTCAACACTGCAATTCTTGTAGCACTGCTTGCCTTTCCCTTGCTTTTGAGAGCTGGGCCTTCCTGTGACAATGATGTCATAAATGATACATTTTTAACACCCAAAAGTAGAATTATATATTAAAATTATAATCTTCAATTTATTTTCACCTTCTCAGTTAGCCTATGTATCATAGTCTCAACCGCTGCTGCATCAGCTGAAGATCTATACGTCTCTTCAAGCGTACGGATTGCTACAGCAGTGTCCATATTAACATTTGAAAAATCCCCATTATCGTCCTGAAAAAAATAATTAAAGAATTACTATTCAACCGAAAAAAAACATATATGTAACCCAAATATCCCCCCAACCCCGCTCCCCTCCCCACACACAAAAAAAAAAAAAAAAAAAAAGCCACCACACACACACAAACAAAACAAATTTGCCATCTTTGTGTAACATGTAAGTTCCTGATTGATAAAAGTAAATATTTGAAAGGAAGAAAAAACAACCTAAGCTAAATAACATTAGCGACTGCATTTAGTATATTACCTGCCAGGTTTTGCACATTGTAATGATCCGGTCAAAATCTGTGTTTATTGCTCGAAGAAAATGGTCAGAAGGACTTTGCATAATTGGGCAAGGAAATCCAGCATTAGAGAAGTGCTGCATGATTATAAAACATGGGTATGTCACTATGTCCAGTAATAAGATAACTACAAAGTAAATAGATAACAAAAAGAATAATCACTTCAAACTTATAAAACTAGACACTTTACCTGCAAACAAGCCAGTGTCTCTCCAAAAAATAGTGTATTCCCATTTGAAAGAAGACAAATCCGATCATAAAGACCGAACACTTCTGTGCTACTCTGGTAAATGGTGAAGACTAGGGTGCAACCAGTGCTTGCAAGCTTCTTCAATGTCACCATCATCAAAAGTGCAGAAACACTAAAGATGGATGATCATTAATCAAGAGCAAAAGGGTAAATTCGGGGGAAAAAAGATTTAGGATTCTAACCTATCAAGATGGTAGAGAGGCTCATCTATAAACAAGACTTGTGGTCTCATCACAAGCTCTCTGGCAATGCTGACTCGCCTTCTTTCACCGCTAGGAAGACCCTTCATGTAACAATGGCCACCTATGAGTTTATTTGCATAGTCACCCAATGACATGGCATGAATAGCATCCTCCACTACACTCTTTTTCTGATAAAAGAAACCAGGAAGTTGTAGCAGTGCTGAATGGTAAAGAAATTCACGCACGGTTAATGATCCGATAAGCGTGTTTTTTCTCTCAACAAATCCCTATAAATGGAAAAAGAATTATTAAGATCTTATGGGACCCACAAAATCAAAATGCCAATTAGCCGATTAGTAACATCATTTAATAAAAAATCTTGAAAACCTACATAGGATCCGTACTGCAAGCTTGACTTGACACCATTGACAAATACTTCACCATATGTGTTGGCTGAATCATCCAACCTTCCTAAAGGAGAACAGAACTGTTAAAATCTCATCAAAGCTACAACTGTAATGCAAGGTTGACACAAATGATTATCTAGCAGTTCAAATTGTGAAAACTACAAGAAAATGCAATTCTACAATTTTACCATTCACTTTCTACCAACATATGCAATATACTTTTTTTGCCACTTCATCCAACCAACCTACCAAATCTTAGCTAATGGTAATGGCAAGTATGTTGCATTAAACGTAAAAAAGATTGATAAGTTGTTGCATTAAATGATTACCAATTGTATATTCTAGTAAGAACATGTTGTAATAAATGGTAAATGATGGTAAGTTGTTGCATTGTATGTTATGAAGTGCATGTTGTTGTTGTAATATGTTTTTTAAGCCGTAAAAAAATTGATAACTTGTTGCATTACATAAATACGAATTCCATACTTTAGTAAGAAACTATCGCATGAAATGGTTAAAAAAGTATGTTTCATCATATACATGCATAAAAAGCTAAAATTACATTAATTTTTTTTAGGATTTGCCCTAAAATTATGCTACATACCAGCAAGGGCTCTCAATAGGGTCGATTTCCCCGACTTCCCGGGGCCCATGATCACAGTCATCGTGCCAGGTAAAGCATAGCCGTTTGAACTTTTTACAACCCGATCAGAATATTTGCGTTTACCCTTTATAGTAACGGTTAAATCTTTCCACACAATGGTAGCTCCTGCAATCTTTCTTGCCACAACTGCACCTTCTGGTAATGGTGGGGATGGCAACGAGCCACTATTGAGCTTTGAAAGAGAAGGTGAAATGGGAGTGGTTGCAGTGTTAATGGAGTCACCACCCTCTTCGACCCTTACCTCAACATCTGTATTATCCTCCCAATCGGGTGAATCTTCAAATGAAATTGGTTGTCTTAAAGCTCCTTGTTTTCTTAAGTAAAAGAAGTTACTTGAGGGTACTCTGCTAGCAGGGCTGCTGGCTGAAGAAGATGAAGATCTGTAGTGTTCTGATTGAGACTGTATTTCTTCCATTGTAATATTTATCCAATTGGATATTACGTCAATTCATCAAATCATTCAAAACCCTGCAAGGGTGCAATCACCGACTTTTAACAAATTACATACCATAACAGGTCACACCAGCTTTAGAAATCAACAATTTTGTTTCACCCCTTAAGTAATTGATCAAGAAATACTTCATATATAGAGATTAACATGACTTAAGTACAGAGATACAAAAGGAATTTTAACAAACAGTTGGTGGGCACAATCATCATCAATTCATTAGCATCTAATAAAGACTGAAACTCGTACATTCTAATCTAACAAAACCAAATGTGTCAGATCAAGAAACTCAAGTCATTCCATATACATTAAGCTATTAATCAAGATTCTAAATTCTTCAAGAAAAATTAACCACCAAGAAACGTCAAACTCAAATTTAACTATGTACCAAGTTCAAGAAACACATACGATCAAAGGCTGTGCTGATTCCTTAAATTTTAAGCAGTGAATCAGTGACCCAAATGGGGTGATCAAGAACTTAAGTTATTAAAAGCATAAAAACCGGAAATCGTTAGTCAAATACGCTCCAAATGCTTGAAGGACGAATAACAGAAAGATATAAAAGAGAGTGTGACAAACTCACCTGGATCTGAAGAGGAGAAATCGACTGTTTGAGAAGTGGAAGACAAAAGACAGCGTAGAGGTAAGAGGGTCATAATTAGTCCAGGCAGATTCAACTTGCTAAAGATTATTTTCAAAAACACCCCTTGTTTTCTCTTCTATTTTAGAAACACCCCTTCTAGTTCATTCCATGATCAATTTATTGCATCGATAAACACAAACATAACACAAACATGAAGATTAATATAAGGTTTTAACTTATATTTATATGAATTAATTATGAAATGTGTCAAAACAACATATTCTCGTTTAATAAATTTGTTGACCGAATATAAGTGGTATAAAAATTAGGGAAAAAAAGAAAGTTTGGTGATTAATAAAGTTGGGATGTATGAAGATTTTTTCGTTTGAAATAAAATCTGTATAGATTTCGTTGTATAAGGTATTCATCACTGTCAACTTGCTAGTTTGGTGATTTGGTGATTTATAAAATATTTTTCTGTCGTTCAAAAAAATAAATAAATTTCTTGGCTGGTTTAAGTCTAAGGGTTTTTAGGGGCCGTTTGGTAACGTCTGAATCATTAAGTGCTGAATTGTTAAGATGTCTGAATGGTTAAGAGGGTCTGAACCATTAAGTGCTGAATAGGTTATGACTGTTTGGTTCACGTCTGAATGAAAAATAAAAAATTTAACTCATTTTTATTTTAAAACCCTAGAAAATTAAACTGTCGACCTCACCCCCCGTCGACCTCAACCACCTCCGCCTCCCATCGCAGCCCAGCCTCCTCCGCCTCCCATCGCACCGCCTCTCCACCATGTCTGTGCCGCGTATCCACCGTGTTTCCGCCGCTGCCTTGTCTGCTGAGACCCATCAAGCATCGAGCCTCAGACCTTCGGTGGTTGACGAGCATCAAGCATCGCACGGTTTAGGGTTCACAGCCCCTTCAACGATCGCACAGTCGGTCACCATCGCACGGTTTAAGGTTCGCATCCCCTTCGACGATCGCACAATCGGTCACCGTCGCATGGTTTAGGGTTCGCAGCCCCTTCGACGATCGCACAGTCGGTCGCCATCGACGATGGTGGTGGTTCTGACGAGATGGATTCGGTTCAGGGTGGTTCACAGTTGGTAGAGATGATTCGGTTCACGGTGGTTCCAAGATGGATTCGGTGGTTCAGACCGGTGGTTGACGAGGGCTTCCTTTTTTCTTCATTCAGATGGTGTGTTTCTCATTCAGACTTGTTGTGAGATCTGAATGGTTCAGACCTCCATTCAGACATTTTCCTCCATTCAGACGTGTTTATTTTCGCGAAACAAACGGTCTGAATCTGAACCATTCAGATTCAGACCCATTCAGACCTATTAAGATCCAACCAAACAGCCCCTTAATGATAATAACTCGTAAAACTAGTTATTTTGTTTACAAATTAGAATAATCAATTGACCAATATTTAAACAACAAAGTAATGTTCGATCAAGTGTCTTATAGAAACAAGTTAGATTTATGTTTTTTTAAGTGACTTATCAAATATACTAAAAAACTACGGTGTTTTATTTTAATAAATAGTAATGACACAATGATAGAAATAATGTCAATTAAGTATGTGTCACTTAATATTGATCAGCTAATGAAAAACTATAACTTATTAAAATAATGTTATATTATATTGTTAGAACAATTTTAGAAGTACCTTTATTAAAATGTCTTTAAAAAAACTGATTTTACTACAACTTAATCTAACGAATTTTTGAACAGCATGTTGGCCGAAGACTAGCTGGGATGGAACCGGTGCTCCTTTTCTTTTGTTTCCTATGACCGAGATCACACACATAAGGTGTGTGTTTGGTGTGATGTTTGAATCGAAGATGATGAAGCGTCTCCCATTTCTCTCTAAAACCAGAAGAAGTAGATGAGTTTAAGCTCTCTGGCTTTTCCTTTGTGTGTACACAAAAGATACTAGAGGGTAGAGGTATGGGCGTTCTCATTCCTATCTATTGTCTCTCAAACTTTCGGGTAATCTCAAAATGGGGTCAAAGTTTAAAGCAGCAAAACGTTACTATTCATAGAGGTTGGTTTTTTAATATATTGTATAATGTATAATTTATTTGTATAACATGTTTTTATTTGTTTGTTTTTAACTATATTGCCGAGTGATATTAAATATTTTTTATGCAAAACTTATTTTGTGTATAATTCAGGTTATCTTTATTTTTCTTAATCCATAAACGTGTAATCAATAAACTGATAAAAAAAAAAAAAACAATATAACGTGTTGATAATTTTGACGTGTCAATTTTGTTGGTGTGTGTATAATTATTGGTGCTAACTTGTCAACTATAATTTACCTGGGTTGAAAATGAAAATCTTGTAGATTTTTTTTCTTTTTTTTTGTCTTTCTATATTTCAATAACTATTTTAAAAGCAAACAAATATTCTTTTCTGGGACAAATAAATACAACGTATGCTTTCTTAATAAACAAAAATGATTGAATGATATCTTTTCAATAACTTATGCTAAAAGACATGAAACAACATTTAATTTAATCTGAATATCTAAAAGGAAATAGACTAAAGACTTCCAAACAAATGATATTTAAAAAATAAAGTAATTGTAAAATTTGTATTGTCGTTTACTCAAAAAAAAAAAAATTCTCTCTTTCATGAATTTTATTAAAATTTAATATTCTCACACTAACTTTTCATTATACCACCCTTATTTATACCTAAATTCGTAAATTCAAAATCAATTTGCAAAACTCTGAGAACACAATTGATTTTTCTTCAACAATTTTCGATATCTAGTGGATAATATCTCAGCAAGATTCGAACCCAAATGAACTTTTGATCATTTGTCAGAGAAAAAAGAACAAACAAATCTTGTAAAATTCCTAAAAAAATATTCGATTTCTTCCAAATGTTTAAGTTCTAATAAAAAGTATTAAAATGGTGAGAAATGTGAGAAAGATTGTGAGGTTGACAAGTGACATTTCTTAAAATTTTTAAAAGGGTATTTTGGTCATTTTGTTTAATAATTCAGGTCATTGTGTAATATGTTTTTATTATTATGTTTTATGATTATATCATAGTGTGTTATTTTGTTATTGTTTTTTGTGCATTAAATAAAATGTTGTTATTTAATTTTTTATGTTTTATGTATTAAAAGTACATAATTGTGTTGTTTCACCATTGTGTTTTTAAAACTAATAATTTTAAAAAACATAAATTTTCTTAATTTTTAAAAAATACTTTTTTGTCATTATATTTTACATTTAGTTCATTGTGTTTTATGCTCATGCTATTGTATAATATACTAATCATTGTGTTTTATGTTTAAATTATTGTGCTATATATGAGTTTAAAATAAACATAAAACTCAATTTATTAGAAAAACAAACACAAAATTATTGCTTATACTTCATATAGCATATAAGGGATGCCCAACTAACGCTTATAAAAACATTTAAAGTGTTACATTCCACTCCACAAAATAGACGAAACATCATACTCGATCAATAAACCCTGGATCATCTTCAAGACAAGATGAATGAGAGGAAACACTTACATTTGAACAGAATCTAAAGCTCAGATCACACTATAAGCTCACCAGAGGTGGGCAAAAAAGCCGGACACGGAACCGGATCAGTCATACCCGAACCGGCGGGTACAAACGGGTCCGGTTTTTCTGACAAATTAGAACTAAAACCGAAACCGGAAAAACCGGAACTGGTTCCACCTATACCAGGCCAAATTAAAACTTGAACCTGAACCCGAACCGGCCAAAACCCGAACCGGAACCGGGTCTTGACTTTGTCGGAATCGGTTAAAAAAAACCCGATTTACGCACCTCTAGCTCACCCAAGTTCATTTGTAAGGTCTCCTAAAAAAATGGAGTAGAAATGCTTTTTTTCTGCTCTTGATCCTTATTGTGACAAAATATAAATTTTTACTTTGGTTGTCACATAATCTGTTTTTCCATTTATTTTTGTTAAGTTTTTGTACAGTTTTATTCAGTTTTGGAGTCGATTTAAGCTGGTGCTTCACATTTCTGTAATTTGATGCTTGCAGGTCATAAACATGTATATTTGGCACGAAAGTTCAAGCAAACGAGCTCCCAGTTGGACGAGGACGAACCTGAAAACAAAGGAAAACAAAAACTGGATTCTGGAAGCTGTCGCGTAGCGCGACAACCACAACGAACCCTATCGCGTAGCACGACAGGTGGAAAATGACAGAAATGCCCTTTTAATGATTATGGGTTGACCCGACTGTTTTGTTGGGTAGCGGGTTTCCTCGCGAAGCGCGAGGGGTTCAAGAGGCCTGTCGCGTAGCGCGACAGGGTTAAATTTTCAGAAAATCGAGTTTGAGAAATTAAAACGGCTGGAGGCTTCAGGGTTAGGTTACAACACGGTTTTGAGATGACTTGGGAGGCGACTAGAAGGCTGGAACAGGCGATCAAGGTCAAGAATCATCATTGAAAAGCCCGAGGATTGCAAATCGAAGGGTGTAATCACGCTTGGTTCTTATTCTTGTATTATCTTTCCATTCATATGATGTTTTGCTGTGGTTTACACATTAGATCTTTCAGTTTGTTCATGATGGTTGTTGGCCAAATCACTTAAACTACCTAGGGTTTTACGCTTATGCATGTTCAATGTTTTTAACGATTGATTGTGGAACAAGTTTTTGAATTTTCATTGACATAAAGATTTGGATTTGAATCTTGGATGTGTATGAATGTTTAGACTAGTTTATTGATTTGAGTTATATATTCCTCATGTGCTTTGATGAATGTCTTTCATATAATAGGTGCATGTTAGATCAATTACTTTGTGTTTTTGATTAGTAAATGGATTACTAGACGTAGTGATTCATAGGAATGTTAATTAGGTCATAAACAAACTAAATGCTTAACCAAATTCAAAAGCCGTGAGGTGAGAGTTTGTTAGTTTGTCTTGAGTGTTTAGTTACTAGTTAAAGTTTTTGTGAAAAGACTAAGATTAGTTTAATTGAACATATTCTTGCATACTAAATCCAAGTTGATTCTCCTTATTATCCTGTACATGTGTTTGTGTATTGAGACTTTCGTTTCCGTGAGGTAGATGGTCTTTAGGATATGTCATTGATGGGTTGGGTAACTTGTGAGAGTAACTAACTTAAGCCGGTAATTAAATGACTCGTAGACATCTTAGTTGAAATCTTTGAGAAGGGTTGAAGATACTCTAAGTCGTTTATTAGTTAATAATCAAAGATCCTGGTTTCACAACAGTTCCATAATCAGTCTAAAAAGCATTGACATGTATAGAGTAAACCCTAGGTAGTCATTTTTGACCCTTCTTGCTTTGTTTCCATCACTTAGTCTTAATCCGGTTTTTAGGTTATCAAGTCATTTTAATTAATTAGTAAAAACCCCCCTTTAAAACAATTTATTTAATCAAGTAAATTTGTATAGATAAGTCCTTGAGTCTGTTTGCATTTTCTATCGGATTCTGTAGGTTCAATATCCGGACTTACTTTTCTTTACTATTTTTGATAGGTTCACTTGCCTATTGGTAGTTTAGTTTAGAGAGTCTAGAGTATTACTTAGTGTCTAGGAAAGTTGTAATTTTTATTATTTTTAATTAAACTAATTTGCACACATGAAGTTTTTGGCGCCGTTTCCGGGGACTTCTTAGTCGATTGTGCTTATTAGTTCTTGTGTCTTATCTATGCATATTTGTTTTTAGTTCGCTTTCAGTTTATCTTATTTTATTTTATTTCTTATTGATTAATTTTTATTTGTTTGCAGGTTTGGTAGTGTATGCCACACTTACGCTCACACGGACCGCCACTTGAGCTTTCTTTGCCTTTAAGGAGCGATTCGCGGGACTTTTCTGAAGGTTCTACGACCGAGGTAAGTGCTTCTACTCCCATTTCTGCTGATTTTTCTGAGTGCACACCACCTTCTTCTTCTAGTTCTTCTACTCATTCCAGTCCACGTTTGCCTTTTGTTCCACCAATGGCAAACCGTCGTACCGTTCACTAGCAGTCCACCGAGGGTTTCACGGGACTTAACAATCCCATTACTATGCCAAACGTTACGAATGAAAATTCGTGGCAGATTCCCTCATACATCATGACATCCATTAACAATTCTCAGTTTAATGGCCGGGATGATGAGGATGCTCCAGCACATATAGCTCGCCTCACTCGCATTTGTGGTACCTTTAATCTACAAGGTGCCACTGAAGATGCCATTTTTTCTTGCAGCTATTTCCTTTTACACTTGCGGGTAGGGCTGCCACTTGGCTTGACTCGCATGCACCCGGATCTTTCACCACTTGAGGCAGTCTTAGGGATGCTTTCCTTAAGAAGTACTTTCCACCTGCCAAGGAAGCCCGCCTTCGTATGGAGATCCATTCTTTTCGTATGACACCCGATGAACCATATTACCTTGCTTGGGAGAGATTCCAGAATTTGCTTAGCAGATGCTCCCAGCATGGTCTTTCTGATTGGGCACTTGTAGAGAAATTCTACAGTGGTCTCACTTATGAGACTCGGACTCGTTTTGACACATCCGCGGTTGGTCATCTTATGGGTAAAAGGGATGTTGCTGAGTGCAACGACATGTTAGAGAGTTTTGCTCAGGCTGAGTATGAGCAGCGTTCTGCTAATAGGAATTCCAATCCTATTTCTAGTTCCTCCTCTTCCACAAGAGGAGTTCACCACGTTAATGTGGATACTAGTGTGGCAGCTGCTCTCGAGGCCTTGTCGAGGGATGTAAAGGAGTTGAAGATGAAGGTATATAGGTGTGAGATTTGTAGGGGTGGCCATGCCACATCTGAGTGTTTGGTGGTCAGTCAGGAGAAGGTTGACTATTTGGGAGGTCAAGGTAGGGGTAGCACTAAACCTTTTAACAACTCTTACAATCAAAATTGGAGAAACCACCCGAACTTCAATTGGCGTTCTTCCGGTCATCCCCCTGGTTTCCATTCTGGGTTATCTCATAACCAGCGGCAGGGTCATTCTTCGGTTAGTAATCCGAGTCATACACTGGGGGCGGGTAGTAGTACTAGTGGTGGTGGTGGGGGTAGCATGAGTAAGATTGAGGAGTTACTGACTCGGTTGGTTGCTAAGGATGCCAATACTCAGAAAACCCTTGCTGAGCATGACATCCTTCTAAAAAACCAACAATATGCTTTTCTTGATCTTCAAAGATCAGTTGGGGATATTGCTAAGCGTTTGGATGAGAGGCCCCTAGGCCAGTTTTCGGGCAGCACTCAGCCTAATCCAAACTCTCATGTAAAAGTAGTGACCACTAGGAGTGGTCGAGGGGGTGAGAGAGTAGATCCACCGGTTGAGGTAGATGAAGAGGAACAGGTGGATGAGGAGATTGAGATGGAGACTCCTGGAGGGGTGCACATGAGGCCAGTCCCAACAAGTACAGCACCGAACAGTGAGTCTCCTGTAGTGGTCCCGGTTGAGAAGAAACCGGTTGAGATTAGGCCGAGTCCTAAGATTGATCATTCACGACTTCCATACCCTACTCGCTTAGCTCACCAAAAGCATGCTAAGGAGTATGGTCACTTTCTTGACATGTTTAAACAGTTGAAGATCAATCTTCCATTCGTTGAGGCTTTTCAGCATATGCCCAAGTATGCCAAATTCCTTAAGGATTTGTTGAAGAGCAAGGATCGGCTAGGGGAACTTTCTAATGTTCCATTGAGCGGGGGTTGTTCTACAGTGATTTTGAACAAGCTACCGGGGAAGTTGACAGATCCGGGGACCTTTACAATCCCATGTCTGTTTGGAAGTGACACTCAGAGGCACGCGTTGGCAGATTCCGGTGCTAGCATCAGTTTGATGCCATATTCTTTGTATGAGAAGCTAGCACTTGGTGACCTTATGCCTACGCGCATGACATTGTCCCTTGCTGACCGAACGGTCAAGTGTCCACGGGGTATTGTTGAGAACTTGTTGGTGAAGGTGGATAAATTTGTGTTCCCCATGGATTTCGTTATCCTTGACATGGAGGCCGATGAGAGTGTGCCTATCATTCTAGGCTGTCTTTTCTTGAGGACCGCTAAAGCCATCATTGATGTGTTTGATGGGAAGCTCACTCTTAGAGTGGGTGATAAGACTGTCACATTTGAGGTTGTGGAGTCTATGAGGCATCCCGGTGATCAAGATGACTTTAGTGACCCATGTCATTCATTTTACTTCATAAATTACTTCATGTCACACATAGATAGGTGTCTTGAGTACGTGTGCGGGACTGATTTGGTAGTTGAGAGGAGTGAGGAGGAGTTTGAGATGATAGATGAGGGTGAGTCGGTGATTTCTGAGGTGCTAGAGATTGATGAGTTGAGGGAGGAGAGCAATAAACCATCTGTAGAGTCACCACCTGCCCTTGAGCTTAAGGTTTTGCCCTCCCACCTAGAGTATGCATTTTTAGGAGAGGATTCCACTCTACCTGTTGTCATTTCATCCAGGTTGAGTGAGGAGGATAAGAAGAGATTGTTATATGTGTTGAGGGTGTATAAGAGTGCTATTGCTTGGAGACTCTCCGATATCCAAGGCATTAGCCCTGCTTATTGCACACATTGGATACTCATGGAAGATGAGTATAAGCCAGTAGTCCAACCTCAGAGGCGTTTAAATCCTAACATGCAAGAGGTTGTGAAGAAGGAGGTGTTGAAGTTGATGGATGTGGGCTTGATTTATCCTATCTCGGATTCATCATGGGTGAGCCCCACTCAGGTTGTCCCTAAAAAGGGAGGGATGACACTTATCAAGAATGAGAAAAACGAGCTCATTCCTTCTCGCACGGTCACAGGGTGGCGAGTTTGCATCGAATATAGGAAACTTAACGATGCCACCCTGAAGGATCACTTTC
Organism: Mikania micrantha; assembly: GCA_009363875.1. Taxonomy (NCBI): domain Eukaryota; kingdom Viridiplantae; phylum Streptophyta; class Magnoliopsida; order Asterales; family Asteraceae; genus Mikania; species Mikania micrantha. Next base: position 58,750,007 of record CM018695.1, read on the forward strand.
CCCTTCCTTTCATTAACCAGATGTGGCGGCCGATCATCTCTCCCGGTTGGAGGACCCGGAGAGGAGTGAGATTCGTGAGGAGGAGATAAGTGATAGGTTCCCTCACGAGGTGATCGACTTTGTAGAGGTGGAGAAGCAAGGAATGCCATGGTTCACCGACTTGGCAAATTTCCTTGCTCATGGAGTGGTGATAGAGGGAATGACCACTCAACAGAAGAAGAAGTTCTTTAGGGATGTGGGTAGGTATGTTTGGGATGACCCGTATCTCTATCGCATGGGAGGAGATAGGATCCTTAGGAGGTGTGTGAGTAGGAAGGAAGCCTATAAATTCTTAAGCATTGCCACGAAGGCTTGACGGGTGGACATCATGGTCACCATTCCACCGCCCAAAAGGTTTTCGATTGTGGCTTCCATTGGCCTTTGGTGTGAAGGATGCACTTGAGTTTGTTAAGAAGTGTGATCCTTGTCAACGCACCGGAAACATCTCATCTTAGGATGAAATGCCTCAAAACCCCATTCAAGTGTTGGAGGTTTTTGATGTGTGGGGCATTGATTTTGTTAGACCTTTCCCTTTGTCCAAAGGGAATAGGTACATACTCGTGGCCATAGATTACGTTTCAAAATGGGTTGAGGCTCAAGCCTTGCCTACAAATGATGCCCGAGTAGTCCTCAAGTTTTTGAAGAAGTTGTTTAGTCGGTTTGGAACTCCTAGAGCTCTTATAAGTGATTGTGGCACACACTTTTGGCACACCATGTTAGAAAAGGAACTACAACGCTATGGTGTCACTCATCGTTTGGCGACCGCGTACAATCCACAAACAAGCGGTCAAGTGGAGAATGCAAACGGAGGAGTGAAAATGATACTTGAGAAAACCGTTGGGAAGAGTCGGAAGGATTGGTTCGACAAGTTAGACGATGCATTGTGGGGTTTTAGAACGGCCTACAAAACACCTTTAGGAACCACACCATACATGGTCGTTTATGGCAAAGCATGCCATCTTCCCGTTGAATTGGAGCATAGAGCTCTTTAGGCTCTTAAAAGGGTCAAGCTTGATCTAACCGAGGCGGGTAAGAAAAGGTACTTTCAAATTCATGAGTTGGAGGCCCTTCGTGATGCTGTCTATGCACGTTCATTAAGTATCAAAGAAAATACCAAGTCCTTACATGATCGAAGGTTGAAGGGTTTAAAGGAGTTTAAGAAGGGTGATCGGGTTTTACTTTTTTCCCGATTGAAGTTGTTTGGAGGAAAGTTAAAGTCCAAGTGGACGGGTCCGTACATAGTTGAAGTGGTTTTTCCCTATGGAACCGTCGAGTTGCAAAATGAAGTTGATGGCAACACTTGGAAAGTAAACGGTCATAGGTTGAAACACTACATTGGAGGATCGTTGGGTTAGAATGATGAGGAGGAAGAGATCCTCCTTGAGAAACCCGAGTGAGAAAGTGTTGACGGGTTCTTGGGATGAAACCCAAGTGTATAGTGTGTAAATGGTAGTTTTCTAGTGTTTTTGGTGTGTTTTTCGCATTTATTTTTCGTTTTTCGTTTTCGTTTTTGTGTGTTTTCTTGTGTTTTGCATGTTTTTAATCAAATTGATGCAAGAAAAGTGGATTGGAGCTTCCAGGTGTGTTTACTTGCCTTAGAATAATTTTTGGGTGATTTGGTGGAAAAAGAGGGGTGAAAATTTGGCTAAGGCATGAAATCCAGAAAACTCTCTGGAAAAATGGCATCGTCGCGTCACGTGACACCCACACCCTACCCCGTCGTGCTACACTACAGAATTCAGTCAAAATGCGGGTCAACGCGTGGTCGCGCTACGCGACGGCTTCTTCGAAGATTGTAGCGCTACGCGATGTGTACACAAACGGTTAAAAAGCCCCATTTTCAAGCCCTAATTCATTTTTCACCCAAATTCTTCCCCTCTCCACCGTCACCATCACCGTTTCACCCACAATTTCTACCTTATACCACCACCAAAAATACCACCCACGACCACCATCCATCACACCTAACATCATTTCAAACCACCATCTCCAACCCATTTCATCTTCTACCTACCCCATCCACCATTGGCGGTTCTAGCATGGAAGAAAGGGAGTTTGCTACATTTCTTCACTTTCTTTTCTTAAACAAATCTCCTAAGTCGTTTCTAAGGTAATGTGGCCATTAAACTCATACTTTTTGCATTTGATTGATTTTGCAATTTTCTAGTTTAGTTCATGGTTTTAGATTGTTAGTTTTTGGTTGATTCTTGTTATTTTAGCATAATAATAATTTATCTATGTTAGTTTAGTGCTTATTAGGTCACAATTGTGTTTCAACCTTGTTGATTTTGGGCTGAGAAACCATTTGGCTTTTGGAATGAAAAAGGGAACTAATTTTTGGAATGGATATAAGTAATGGGTTTTCATGGGTAAATAAAAATCAGTTTTTCATTGTTAAAATCAGGGGTGTTTGTTTAGAACCTCGTTTGGATTGTTTGGTAACCGCGAATGAAATGCCATACGGTTACATTTTTTGGTTCTATGCTAACTGGCAGCCTTTGTTTGGTTTTATTTTGTTTTTCAGGTATGTCTGGAGCGAGTTTGATGTGTTGCAAAACACATCTGTTTTTTTATTTGTTTTTAATTGATTTTTGTACTGTTTTATTCAATTTTAGAGTCGATTGATGCTGGTTCTTCACATTTCTACAAACTGTTGCATGCAGGTAATAAACATGTTATTTTGGCATAAAAGATCAAGAAAACGAGCTCCCGGGTGGACGACACGAACTGAAGATCAAAGGAAGAAGAATTCTGGAAATTCTCTTTGTCGCGTAACGCGACACATACAGAAAACCCTGTCGCGTAGCGCGACAGGTGGAAATGACTATTTTGCCCCTTTTAATGATTGCAGGTTTGACCCGACTATTTTGTCGGGTAGTAGGTACCCTCGCGTAGCGCGAAGGGTTCTGAGAAGCCTGTCGCGTAGCGCGAGAGGGTTAAAATTCCAGAATTTGGAGTTTAAGGTTTTGAAACGGCTGGAGGCGAGGATATATTCGATTTTGGACGATCAGAGACAACTGGGGAGGCGACTAGAAGCAAGGATACAAGATTGGAGTCTATTTGGACCATCGGGAAGCCCTAGACGAGTGATCCGAAGGGTGTAACGTGATCGGTTCTTTTTCCCTTCTTGTTATTCTCTTTTGACTGATGTTTGATATGTGTTTTGACATTACTTATCATTGTTTATCTAGTATGATTTGTGGTTAAACATTCTAGACTACCTAGGGTTTTACGAATATGCATGTTTAATGTTGATAACGATTGATTGTGGAACAAGTTTGGATTTTTAATGGTTTAATGATTCGGTTTTGATTCTTGGATGTGTGTGAATGTTTATGATGTTTATGATTGAGTTATTGTTTCCTCATATGCTTTTGCGAATGTCTTTCGTGTAATGAGCATGTGCTAGGTCATTTACTTGGTGTTTATGATTTGTGGATGTGTTACTAGACGTAGTAATTCATAGGAACAATAATTTGGTCATAAATGAATTGAATGTTTAACTAAATTCAATAGCCGTGAGGTGAGGGTTTGTTAGTGTGTCTTGCGTGTTTGAAAACTAGTTAAAGTCTTTGTGAAAAGACTAAGATTAGGTTAATTAAACATAGTCTTGTACGCTAAATCTAAGATGAATTTCCTTATTATCCCTTGCATTTGATGTATTGAAACTATCGTTTCTGTGAGGTAGATGGTTTTTAGGATATACCATTGATGGGTTGGTTAACTTGTGAGAGTAATTAATCTAAACCGGTGTTTAAGATACTTGTAGGCATTTTAGTTGAATCTTTAAAAAGGGTTAAAGAATCTCTAATCTGTTAATGAGCTAATATTCAAAGATCCCGGTTCCACAACAAGTTCCATGATCAATCTAAACACATTAGACATGTATAAAGTAAACTCTAGGTAGTCTTTTCATTATTAGTGAGTTTTTAGTTGCACTTTCTCATTTGAGTCTTAATTCGGTTTTCAGAATTTTATTAATTTGAGTTTAATTAGTTATTTACAAAACCCCCCTTTAAAACAATTAATTAAAATTAAGTCTTTTGTATAGATAAGTCCTTGAGTCTGTTTTGCATTTTCTATAGGAGTCTGTGGGTTCGATATCCGGACTTGCTTTTCTGTACTACTTCTCGATAGGTTCACTTTCCTGTTAGTAGTTTAGTTTAGAGAGTCTAGAGTATTACTTAGTGTCTAGGTTAGTTTTGATTTTTATTAATTTTAATTAAACTACTTTGAACACATCAAGTTTTTGGCGCCGTTGCCGGGGAATTCTTAGTCGATTGTGCAGTTTAGTTCTTGTTTCTTATCTGTGCATAGTTGTTTTTTTGAATTTTAGTGTTATTTTGTTTTGTTTTATTTCTTTCTGATTCATTTGTATTTCGTTTGCATGTTTGGTAGTGTATGCCACACCTACGTTCACACGGACCGCCACCTGAGCTTTCTTTGCCTTCAAGGAGCGATTCGCGGGACTTTTCTGAGGGTTCTACGAGCGAGGTAAGTGCTTCTACACCCATCTCTGCTGATTCTTCTGAGCACACACCACCGTCTTCTTCTTCTTCTTCTACTCATTCTAGTCCTCGTTTGCACTTCATTCCACCCATGGCTGAGCGTCGCACGGTTCATCAGCAGGCCACTGCAGGTTTCACGGGACTTAATAATCCCATCACTGTGCCAAATATCACGAATGAAAATTCGTGGCAAATTCCTTCGTATATCATGACAGCCATTAATAACTCTCAGTTTAATGGCCAGGATGATGAGGATGCTCCAATGTTTGAGAGTTTTGCTCAGGCTGAGTATGAGCAGCGGTCTGCTAATAGGAATTCAAATCCTATTTCTAGTTCATCCTCTTCCACGAGAGGAGTTCACCACGTTAATGTGGATACTAGTGTGGCAGCTGCTCTCGAGGCCTTGTCGAGGGATGTGAAAGAGTTGAAGATGAAGGTGGATAGGTGTGAGATTTGTAGGGGTGGCCATGCCACATCTGAGTGTTTGGTGGTCAACCAGGAGCAGGTTGACTATTTAGGGGGTCAAGGCAGGGGTAACACGAACCCTTTCAATAATTCCTACAATCAAAATTGGAGGAACCACCCGAATTTTAATTGGCGCTCTTCCGGTCATCCCTCTGGTTTCCAATCTGGGTCATCTCATAACCAGGGGCAGGGTCATTCTTCGGTTAGTCATCCGAGTCATACACCGGGGACGGGTAGCAGTAGTAGTGGTGGTAGTTCTGGAGGTAGCATGAGTAAGATTGAGGAGTTACTGACCCAGTTGGTTGCTAAGGATGCCAATACTCAGAAAACCCTTGCTGAGCATGACATTCTTTTGAAAAACCAACAATCTGCTTTTCTTGATCTTCAAAGATCTGTTGATGATATTGCTAAGCGTTTGGATGAGAGGCCCCAAAGCCAGTTTTCGGGCAGCACTCAGCCTAATCCAAACGCTCATGTGAAAGCAGTGACTACTAGGAGTGGTCGAGGGGGTGTGAGTGTAGAGCCACCGGTTGAGGTAGATGATGAGGAACCGGTGGATGAGGAGATTGAGATGAAGACTCCTGGGGGGTTACATATGAGGCCAGTCCCCGCAAGTACAGTGCCGACCAGTGAGTCTCCTGTAGTGGTCCCGGTTGATAAGAAACCGGTTGAGGTTAGGCCGAGTCCTAAGATTGATCATTCACGACTTCCTTACCCTGCTCGCTTAGCTCACCAAAAGCGTGCTAAGGAGTATGGTCATTTTCTTGACATGTTCAAACAGTTGAAGATCAATCTTCCGTTTATTGAGGCTCTTCAGCATATGCCCAAGTATGCCAAATTTCTTAAGGATTTGTTGAAGAGAAAGGATTGGCTAGGGGAACTTTCTAATGTTCCATTGAGCGGGGGGTGTTCTGGGGTGATTCCGAACAAGCTACCGGAGAAATTGACAGATCCTGGGATCTTTACATTCCCATGTTTGTTTGGTAGTGACACTTAGAGGCACGCGTTGGCAGATTCAGGTGCTAGCATCAATTTGATGCCCTATTCTTTGTACGAGAAGCTGGCACTTGGTGAACTTATGCCTACGTGCATGACATTGTCCCTTGCTGACTGAACGGTCAAGTGTCCACGAGGTATTGTTGAGAACCTGTTGGTGAATGTGGACAAATTTGTGTTCCCAGTGGACTTTGTGATTCTTGACATGGAGGCCGATGAGAGTGTGCCTATCATTCTAGGCCGTCCATTCTTGAGGACTGCCAAGGCCATCATTGATGTGTTTGATGGGAAGCTCACTCTTAGAGTGAATGAGACTGTCACATTTGAGGTTGTGAAGTCTATGAGGCATCCCAGTGATCATGATGACTTTAGTGGCCCATGTCATTCTGTTTACTTCATAAACTCTTTCATGTCACACGTAGATAGGTGTCTTTAGTACGTGTGTGGTGCTGATTTGGTAGTTGAGAGGAGTGAGGAGGAGTGTGAGATTGTTGATGAGGGTGTTGGTATTATTTCTGATGTGTTAGATATTGATGAGTTGAGGGAGGAGAGTAAGAAGCCCTCTGTTGAGTCACCACCCGCCCTAGAGCTTAAGGTTTTACCCTCCCACTTAGAGTATGCATTTCTAGGAGAGGATTCCACTTTACCTGTTGTCATTTCATCCAGGTTAAGTGAGGAGGAGAAGAAGAGATTGCTAGGTGTGCTGAGGATGTATAAGGGGGCTATTGCTTGGAGACTTTCCGATATCTAAGGCATTAGTCCTGCTTATTGCACACACAGGATACTCATGGAGGATGAGTATAAACCGGTAGTCCAACCTCAGAGGCGTTTAAATCCCAATATGCAAGAGGTTGTGAAGAAGGAGGTGTTGAAGTTGATGGATGCGGGCTTGATTTATCCTATCTCGGATTCATCATGGGTGAGCCCTACTCAGGTTGTCCCTAAAAAGGGAGGGATGACAGTCATCACGAATGAGAAAAATGAGCTCATTCTTTCTCGCACTGTCACGGGGTGGTGAGTTTGCATCGACTATAGGAAACTTAACGATGCCACCCGGAAGGATCATTTTCCCCTTCCTTTCATTGACCAGATGTTGTAGAGATTGGCGGGACAACAGTTCTATTGCTTCTTAGATGGCTTTTCTGGGTATTTCCAGATCCCCATTGCACCGGAGGATCAGAAAAAGACCACATTCACGTGCCCCTATGGCACCTATGCTTACCGTCGCATGCCATTCGGGCTATGCAATGCTCCTGCCACATTTCAAAGGTGCATGGTAGCCATCTTTCAAGACATGATTGAATCATCCATGGAGGTGTTTATGGATGACTTCTCGGTTTATGGTGACTCATTTAATCAATGCTTGGTAAATCTTGAGAGGATGTTGAAGAGGTGTGTAGAGACGAAGTTGATGCTTAATTGGGAGAAGTGTCACTTCATGGTGACCGAGGGGATAGTTCTAGGTCATAAGTAGACCAAGCGAAGATAGAGACTATAAGTAAACTCCCACCACCTTCAAGTGTTAAAGCCATTAGGAGTTTTCTTGGTCACGCGGGTTTTTATAGGTGATTTATTAAGGATTTTTCCAAAATCACTAGGCCTATGACCCATCTTCTAGAGAAAGATACCCCATTCGTGTTTGATGAGGAATGCATGAAGGCATTCAAATTTTTGAAGGAGAGGCTTGTGAGTGCTCCTATTTTGGTTGCCCCCGATTGGAGCTTGCCCTTTGAGCTCATGTGTGATGCTAGTGACCAAGCCGTTGGGGCAGTCTTGGGGCAGGGAAGAGAGAAGCATTTTCACCCGATATACTATGCTAGCAAAACTCTCAATGAAGCTCAAGAGAACTACACTACTACCGAGAAGGAGCTTCTTGCGGTAGTGTTTGCTTTTGACAAATTCCGGTCTTACCTAGTGCTTTCAAAGACCACCGTTTTCACAGATCACTCGGCTTTGAGGTTTCTTTTTGCAAAGAAAGATGCAAAACCTCGTCTCATTAGGTGGATTCTTTTGTTGTCGGAATTTGACATTGAGATTAAAGATAAGAAAGGGGCTGAAAATGTGGCGGCCGATCATCTTTCCCGGTTGGAGGACCCGGAGAGAAGTGAGATTCGTGAGGAGGAGATTGGCGATAGGTTCCCTTACGAGATGATCGACTTTGTAGAGGCTGAGAAGCAAGGAATGCCATGGTTCACCGACTTGGCAAATTTCCTTGCTCATGGAGTAGTGATTGAAGGGATGACTTCTCAACAAAAGAAGAAGTTCTTTAGAGATGCGGGTAAATATGTTTGGGATGACCCGTATCTTTATCGTGTGGGAGGTGATAGGATTCTTAGGAGGTGTGTGAGTAGAAAGGAGGGCCTTGATATTCTAAGACATTGCCATGAAGGCTTGACGGGTGGACACCATGGACATCATTCCACCGCCCAAAAGGTCTTCGATTGTGGATTTTATTGGCCTTCGGTGGTGAAGGATGCACTCAAGTTTGTGAAGAAGTGTGATCCTTGCCAACGCACCGGGAACATTTCCTCTAAAGATGAGATGCCTCAAAACCCGATTCAAGTGTTAGAGGTTTTTGATGTTTGGGGCATCGATTTTGTTGGACCTTTCCCTTTATCCAAAGGGAATAGGTATATACTCGTGGCCATAGATTATGTCTCAAAGTGGGTAGAGGCTCAAGCCTTCCCTACAAATGATGCCCGAGTAGTTCTCAAGTTCCTTAAGAAATTGTTTAGTAGGTTTGGAATTCCTAGAACTTTAATAAGTGAACGTGGCACGCACTTTTGTAACACCATGTTAGAAAAGGCACTACAACGCTACGGTGTCACTCATCGTTTAGCGACATCTTACCATCCTCAAACAAGCGGTCAAGTGGAGAATGCAAACCGAGGGGTAAAAAGGATACTTGAGAAGACCGTAGGGAAGAGTCGGAAGGATTGGTCCGACAAGTTAGACGATGCATTGTGGGTATTTAGAACGGCTTACAAGACACCTTTAGGAACCACACCATACATGGTCGTCTATGGCAAAGCATGCCATCTTCCCATTGAATTGGAACATAGAGCCCTTTGGGCTCTCAAGACGGTCAACCTTGATCTTACCGAGGCGGGTAGGAAGAGGTATTTCCAAATTCATGAGTTCAAAGCCCTTCATGATGCGGTTTATGCACGTTCATTGAGCATTAAAGAGAAAACCAAATCATTGCATGATAGGAGGTTGAAGGGTTTGAAAGAGTTTAAGAAGGGAGATCGGGTTTTGCTTTACAATTCCCGATTGAAATTATTTGGAGGAAAGTTGAAGTCCAAGTGGACGGGTCCATATGTGGTTGAAGAGGTTTTTCCATATGGAACCGTTGAGTTACAAAACGAAGTTAATGGAAACACTTGGAAAGTGAATGGTCATAGATTGAAACACTACATCGGAGGACCGATTGATGAGGATGAGGAGGGGGAAGAGATCCTCCTAGAGAAACCCGAATAAAAAAAATGTTGAGGGGTTCTTGGGATGAAACCCAAGTGTAGAGTGTGTAAATGGTAGTTTTTAGAGTTTTTTATGCATTTTTAGTGTGATTTTCGTATTTATTTTCCGTTTTTCGTCTTCGTTTTTGTGTGTTTTCTTGAGTTTTGCAGGTGTTTAATCATTGTGAAGCATGAAAAATGGAATGGAGCCACCAGGTATGTATATTTTACCTTAGAATAGATTTTTGGTGTTTAGGAAGGAAAAAGGAGGTGAAAATTTGGCTAAGGCATGAAAATGCAAGAAACTCTCTGGAAATTTGACCCCGTCGCGTCACGACACCCACATGCCAAGATGTCGCGCTACACCACAAGTTTGGTCAAGCACGCGGGTCAACATCTTGTTGCGCTACGCGACAGAATTCAGAAAATGTGTCGCGGTACGAGACGCGTCCCCAGATCGGTTTTTATCTCTTTCAAGCCCTAGATTTCAAATCTAACCCCATTTTCTCCTTCTCAAGGCCGTCACTCACTTCCCCTTCACCACAAATTTCATCTTTTTCCACCATTTTCCATCAATTTCATCACACAAAATCATCAACCATCATCCCCAACTTCTTTTTCATCCTTTTCTTCCAGCCCATTTCACCCTTTCACCACCTTCATCCACCATTGACGGGTCCAAGCAAGAACACAAGGGATTTTCTTCAAAGCTTCAATTTTTCTTCATAATCTCATCTTATAATCCGATTCTAAGGTAATGTGACTAATTATCTCCAATTTTTTTGCATTTTGATTAATTTTTGTCAATTTCTAGTTTAGCCTAGGTTTAGATTCTTAGTTGCAAATGTTTTGTGTTGATTTTAATTTAGTGTTAGTTTGTTTAGGCTTGTTGAATGCTTCTAGGTTTCCCATTGTGGTTGAAATTGTTGTCCGAGGTCCAAGTACCATAGATTGTAGTTTGGGTAAAAGCTTGAAATTTGAAATTAGTTCTTTTGATCTTGAAATGTTTAACAAACTGATCTTTATAATGAAAATTGAGAAGATGATGTTCAATTAAGTTTTTAAAATCAGTTTGTAGGATGGTTTGTATATGGGCTTATTCTTGGAACCTAAATGATATTGTTGTGTAACCGCGAATGAAATGCTATACGGTTACAATTCTTGGTTTCCTTACTAACTTGGCAGTTTGTGTCTGATTTTGATGTTGTTTCAGGATGTCTGGAGCAAGCTCATCAGGTGCAGGGGGAAAAAGAAGAAGGGGACCAGTTCCAAGACCCCGGGGAGAACCCAGTTCCCCAGTCCAGCCACAAAGGGATGAAAGGACGATCCGATATCTTGAAGCTGAGCGGATACCAGTCATAAAAACCAAAAGACTGAAGGACCACACCCTTTTAATGTTTGAAATGGGCATTTTTGAGAGTGACAGGCTTGATAGGTTTGTATCTCTAGAACTCCTACACCATAGAAATATCAATTGGGAGTTAGTTGACCAATTAGGCCAGAGAGACAGGTTGGAGAGGCTATTAGGGCCCAAGTGGAGGCGAGTATTAGCATGTGATTGGCCTCAATATAAGGAATTGACCATAGAGTTCCATTCCACCTTTATGTATGATGATTCGGAGTTTGAGTCCTTGGATGCTATTTCTTTCTCGTTAGGGAGGCGGGTTTATGAGATGTCCATTCCACAGTTTGCTGTTGTTTGTGGTTTTTATACTAAGGACGAGGTCCTATCCCCTGATTTTGTGCAGTCTTTAAGGGGAGCCACCAAGAAGGACAGAGATTTCTGTTTTTCTGAGGTGGATTTGAGTGAGTTCTGGGCCACGATTGCTGATGCCCCGTTTTCCACCAGTATGCTAGAATCGAACATCAGAGATCCCTTGTTGAGATATATTCATAGGGTTTTAGCATGTACTGTCGTAGGTAGGAGTTCAGGGGAAGAAAAGGTCAACTGGATTGACCTTTTCTATTTGTACTGTATGGTGACTGGAAGAGAGGCGAATGTGGCATGTGTGTTGGCCACTTCTTTAGCTAGAGCTAGGAGGGGGGAGGACGAGCTAGATTAGATATGGGCCCATATATATACCGGATGGCTGAATATTTGGGAGTTTTCGATAGGTAACGTCCTGACTTGATGATCTTAGGACCGTTGACCACACCTATAGACTTGAGGGATTTGCAGAGAGCAGGGATTGTGGAGAGAGATAACCCACCAAGGTGGGCTGAATTTATGGTTGGGCCTCAGGTGATGCCTCCACAGGGGACACCTGCAGCAGATGCAGTCATGGGTTCAGTCCCAACTCACAGGCAGAGGCCTGTTTTTAGGAGAGATTACCCACCGAGACAATACCCACTCCGGGAGCCCATCCCTGACCCACTTACATTGGAATCTTTATGTCATAGGATGGATGGGTACCACGATCAGTACCGAGAGTGGAGGGAACATGATCAGAAGAGGCAGGAGGATGCTATGAGGTATTTGATGACCTCTCCTCACATTGACATACCAGAGTTTTATAGGGCCCCTGAAGAGCATGATGGTGGAGAGGATGAAAACTAAGTGTGGGGAGGTGTTAGTAGGTTTATCCGCTGCAGTTGGTCTGTTTATTGAACATTTGTACCTTTTGACATTTGTGGTTGGGTTGGCCAAGGGTTGGTGGATTTTTAACTCATTTTGGTTGTGGTTTATTACTGTATTTGAACTTATGGTTGATTATCTTGATCTTTGTTGTGCTTGTTTCATATGGTTGTTTATGGCTTGTGGAGCAATTTGTAGAAGTGAGGAGCTTATGTGGAAAGACTGGCACATGACAGTTTTCTTCTTAACCAGCTAAGTCATTTTCATTTTTAACATTCTTTTTCTTTTTAACTTCTTTTGGGTTTCCTTTTTCTCTACATTGGGGACAATGTATAATTTAAGTGTGGGGATTGGGAAACTTAGGTTAGTTAATTTTGCTTTTAGTTTAATTTTGCTTTATTAGTAGTTTTTGAGTCAAAATTTTTGTTTTACATCTTTAGCTTAATTCTTTTTGTTCCTTGGTTAAAGTTGGTTGCAAAAAGTATGATGGGAAATGATAGAAAGGTTGGTTTTTATGGTTTCATGCATGGTTAACTAGTTGGTTTGGGTCTATGCTTTGGTCATGGGATGTATAGGTAGGCTCAACTGATTATATTTGTCCCGTAGGATTGGTATAATTTCACTTAAATGCATGAATTTCATGGGAAACATCTTTGGGAGTTTGGAATTAATGAAATTGTTTTCTAGTCATAAATGAATCGTTGCATAATAATGGATTAGAGTTTTGAAAATCTGATTTTTGTTTGGCACATAAGTACTCTTTTTATGAGAATAAATCCGAGTCTTATGGCGCCTCCATTTCACCAAATAAGCTGAGTAAAAAGAAAAAAAATAAAAAGAAAAGAAGTTGAATTAAAGACTTATGTGTCACACGCCGGGTTGCAGCCTGGTTGAAACACCACTAAGTTGAATTCAATGGATTGAAAAATAATAGAAAAATGCTCACGCTTCCATTTGTTTCATTCATAAAAATCTGATTTGAGAAATTTCTTGTTTGTTTATATGTAAGGATGACTTGAAAGCTAGAATACAAGTTTGATTTAATTTTAGGGTTCCTAAGTGTGGGTCTAATGAAATAAAATGTAGAACATGAATTTAATGGACCAGGATTAAGGGATGGAAATAATCAGTAAGGGTTTAACAGGACAAAAATACTAACAAACTTTTCCAAAGCATTGAATTTCAAAATTGACTCTGTTAAATGTGTAGAAACCATTTTATCCAGCTATGATCCCAGATTTTTGCATAAGTCTTTTTCAGGGACGAAAAAGAGATAAGTGTGGGGATGTGATGTGTTGCAAAACACATCTGTTTTTCTATTTGTTTTTAATTGATTTTTGTACAGTTTTATTTAATTTTAGTGTCGATTGATGCTGGTTCTTCACATTTCTACAAACTGTTGCATGCAGGTAATAAACATGTTATTTTGGCATAAAAGATCAAGAAAACGAGCTCCCGGGTGGACGAGAACGAACTGAAGATCAAAGGAAGAAGAATTCTGTAAATTCTCTCTGTCGCGTAACGCGACACATACAGAAAACCCTGTCGCGTAGCGCGACAGGTGGAAATGACTATTTTGCCCCTTTTAATGATTGCGGGTTTGACCCGACTATTTTGTCGGGTAGTAGGTACCCTCGTGTAGCACGAAGAGTTCTGAGAAGCCTGTCGCGTAGCGCGACAGGGTTAAAATTCCAGAATTTCGAGTTTAAGGTTTTGAAACGGCTGGAGGCGAGGATATATTCGATTTTGGACGATCAGAGACAACTGGGGAGGCGACTAGAAGCAAGGATACAAGATTGGAGTCTATTTGGACCATCGGGAAGCCCTAGACGAGTGATCCGAAGGGTGTAACGTGATCGGTTCTTTTTCCCTTCTTGTTATTCTGTTTTGACTGATGTTTGATATGTGTTTTGACATTACTTATCATTGTTTATCTAGTATGATTTGTGGCTAAACATTCTAGACTACCTAGGGTTTTACGAATATGCATGTTTAATGTTGATAACGATTGATTGTGGAACAAGTTTGGATTTTTAATGGTTTAATGATTCGGTTTTGATTCTTGGATGTGTGTGAATGTTTATGATGTTTATGATTGAGTTATTGTTTCCTCATATGCTTTGGCGAATGTCTTTCGTGTAATGAGCATGTGCTAGGTCATTTACTTGGTGTTTATGATTTGTGGATGTGTTACTAGACGTAGTAATTCATAGGAACAATAATTAGGTCATAAATGAATTGAATGTTTAACTAAATTCAATAGCCGTGAGGTGAGGGTTTGTTAGTGTGTCTTGCGTGTTTGAAAACTAGTTAAAGTCTTTGTGAAAAGACTAAGATTAGGTTAATTAAACATAGTCTTGTACGCTAAATCTAAGATGAATTTCCTTATTATCCCTTTCATTTGATGTATTGAAACTATCGTTTCCGTGAGGTAGATGGTTTTTAGGATAAACCATTGATGGGTTGGTTAACTTGTGAGAGTAATTAATCTAAACCGGTGTTTAAGATACTTGTAGGCATTTTAGTTGAAATCTTTAAAAAGGGTTAAAGAATCTCTAATCTGTTAATGAGCTAATATTCAAAGATCCCGGTTCCACAACAAGTTCCATGATCAATCTAAACACATTAGACATGTATAAAGTAAACTCTAGGTAGTCTTTTCATTATTAGTGAGTTTTTAGTTGCACTTTCTCATTTGAGTCTTAATTCGGTTTTCAGAATTTTATTAATTTCAGTTTAATTAGTTATTTACAAAACCCCCCTTTAAAACAATTAATTAAAATTAAGTCTTTTGTATAGATAAGTCCGTGAGTCTGTTTTGCATTTTCTATAGGAGTCTGTGGGTTCGATATCCGGACTTGCTTTTCTGTACTACTTCTCGATAGGTTCACTTGCCTGTTAGTAGTTTAGTTTAGAGAGTCTAGAGTATTACTTAGTGTCTAGGTTAGTTTTGATTTTTATTAGTTTTAATTAAACTACTATGAACACATCAAGTTTTTGTCTTCGGGAGCTGCTGGGAAAAGAAGAAGACGGTCAGTTCCAAGGCCCATGGGAGTACCAAGTTCCCCAGTGTAGGTCCAAAGGGATGAAAGGACCATCAGGTATTTAGAAACTGAAAGAATGCCAACAACCAAGACCAGAAAACTGAGAGACAACACACTGCTACTTTTTGAGTTAGGTACATTTGAGAGTGATAGGATTGAAAGGTTTATATCTTTAGAACTCCTCCACCACAGGAATATCAGTTGGATTTGATTGACCACTTGGGTCAGAGAGATAGATTAGAGAGGCTTCTAGGACCCAGGTGGGTGAGGGTTTTAGCGTGTGACTGGCCCCAATATAAGGAACTGACACTGGAGTTCCATTCCACTTTCATGTACGATGACTTTGAGTTTGACTCGGTCGACGCAGTGTCTTTTTCTTTAGGTAGACGTGTCTATGAGATGTCTATCCCTCAGTTCGCTGTTGTGTCTGGATTTTATACTGAGGATGAGGTTTTGTCCCCCATGTTTGCATCATCCTTGAGAGGTGCCACTAAGAAAAACAGGGACTTTTGTATTTCTGAGGCTGATTTGAGTGAGTTTTGGGGCACGATTGTTGACTCCCCGTTTTCCACCAGTATGGTGGAGTCTGATATCCGAGACCCCCTTCAGAGATATATCCATAGGGTCTTGGCTTGCACGGTGGTGGGGAGGTCATCTGGTGAGGAGAAGGCCAATTGGATTGACCTGTTCTGTTTATATTGTATGGTGACTGGGAGAGAGGCCAATGTGGCCTGTGTGATGGCTACATCTTTGGCGAGAGGTAGGCGTGGTGGCGGGAGAGCCCGGTTGGACATGGGTCCTTACATTTACCGCATGACTGGGTATTTAGGAGTGTTTGCCAGATACAGGCCAGATTTGATGATTATGGGGCCACTGACCACCTCTATTGATCTGAGGGACCTGCGTAGAGCAGTAATTTGCGAGAGAGATGACCCACCCAGGTGGGCAGGGTTTGTTGTTGGTCCCCAGATGATGCCACCACAAGGGACACCAGCTGCTGTTGTTGTCATGGGGTCAGTGCCTACTCATAGACATAGGCCAGTTTTTAGGCGAGACTTTCCTCCCCGACAGTACCCCCTTAGGGAGCCCATATCGGATGCACTCACCTTAGAGTCATTATGTTATTGGATGGATGGGTACCATGAGCAGTACAGGGACTGGAGGACTCATGATCAGAGGAGGCAAGAGGACGCTATGAGGTACTTGATGACCTCACTGCGCATTGATATTTCAGAATTCTACGGGGTTTCTTATTAGCATGATGATAGAGGTGATGCTGATGATGAGGATTGAGTATGGGGAGGTGGTTGTTTGTGTTTGGTTGTTTCAGTGTTGGTTATGTAATTTGAAAACATTTGTATTTTGTAAACACTAAACTTGTGGTTGGGGGAAGGATGGTTTGGTAGTGGTTGAATATGTCTTGGATTTGGATATTATTATGTTTTGGACTCATTGATGGTTGCTTAATCTTTCTTGTGTATAGATCTCATGTGTATGTTTATAGCTTGGGGAGCAAATTGTAGATTGTGGAGCTTTCTTGGAAAGACTGGCACTTGACAGTCTTCTCTTTAACCAGCTAAGTCATTTTCAGTTTTTAGTTTTTATTTTTAGTTCTTCTTTGGTTTTCCTTTTTCTCTACATTGGGGACAATGTACAGTTTAAGTGTGGGGATGGGAAACTTTGTTTAATTTTGTTTTAGTATTTTTCGAATTTTAGTTTAGTTATCTATTTGAGTCAAAAAATAATTTAAAATTTTTTTGTAGCTTAGATCTTTCTTGTCCTTGTTTAAGTTGGTTGCAAAAGTGTGATGGGAAATGATAAAAAGGTTAGGTTTTATGGTTTCACTCATGGTTAACTCGTTAGATTTGGGTTTATGCTTTGGTTATAGGATGTGTAGGTAGGCTCAACTGGTTGTGTTTGTCCTGTGGGATTGGTATAATTTCATTTAAATGCATGATTTTCGTGGGAAACATCTTGGGAATTTGGAATTGATGAAACTGTTTTCTAGTTGTTAAGGAGCCTTTGCATAATAACAATTAAGAGTTTTGAAAATCTGATTTTTATTTGGCACATAAGTACTCTTTTTATGAGAATAAATCCGAGTCTTATGGCGCCCCCATCTCACCAAATAAGCTGAGCAAAAAGAAAAATAAAAGAAAAGAAGTTGGACTAAAAACTTATGTGTCACACGCCGGGTTGCAGCTTAGTTGAAACACCACTAAGCTAAGTTCAATGGATTGAAAAATAAATAAATAAAAGAAAAATGCTCACGCTTTCATCTGCTTCCATTGTAAAAATCTGATTTGAGAAATTTCTTGTTTTGTTTATGTGTGAGGGTAACTTGAAAGCTGGAATCCAGGATTGATTGGTTTTAAATTTCCTAAGTGTGGGTCTAATGAGATGAAATGTAGAACATTAACATAACAGAACCATGATTAAGGGACTTGAATAATCAGTATGGGTTTAATAGGATAACAATACTTGCAATCTTTTCCAAAGCATTGAATTTTGAATAAATAAGTTTAATTGTGTACAGACCATTTTACCTAGCTATGATCCCAGATTTTTGCATAAGCCTTTTTCAGGGACGAAAAAGAGATAAGTGTGGGGATGTGATGTGTTGTGAAACACATATATTTTTCCATTTGTTTTTGTTCAGTTTCTGTACAGTTTTATTCAGTTTTGGAGTCGATTTAAGCTGGTGCTTCACATTTCTGTAATTTGATGCTTGCAGGTAATAAACATGTATTTTTTGGCACAAAAGATCAAGGAAACGAGCTCCAGATTGGACGAGAACGGACCCGAAAACAAAGAAAACCAAAAACTGGATTCTGGAACCCTTCGCGTACCTCAACAACCACAAGGAACCCTTTCGCGTAGCACGACAGGTGGAAAATGACCAAAATGCCCATGTTTAATGATTACGGGTTGACCCGACTGTTTTGTCGGGTAGCGGGTTTCCTCGCGTAGCGCGAGCGGTTTCTAGAAGCCTGTTGCATAGCGCGATAGGGTTAAAAAATCAAAAACGAGGTTTGATGAATCAAAACGGCTGAGGGCTTGACAATGAGGTTACAACACGGTTTTGAGACGACTTGGGAGGCGACTAGAAGGCTAGAACAGGCGATCAAGGTCATAATCATCATCGAGAAGCCCAAGTATTGCAAATCGAAGGGTGTAATCACGCTTGGTTCTTATTCTTGTATTTTTTTTCCATTCATACGATGTTTTGATGTGGTTTACACATTAGATCTTTCAGTTTGTTCATGATGGTTATTGGCTAAACCACTTAAACTACCTACAGTTTTACGATTATGCATGTTCCATGTTTATAAAGATTGATTGTGGAACAAGTTTTAGATTTTCAATGACATAAAGATTTGGATTTAATTCTTGGATGTGTATGAATGTTTAGACTAGTTTATTGGTTTGATTTATCTATTCCTCATATGCTTTGATGAATGTCTTTCATATAATAGGTGCATGTTAGATCAATTACTTGGTGTTTTTTATTAGTGAATGGATTGCTAGACGTAGTGATTCATAGGAATGCTAATTAAGTCATAAACGAACTAAATGTTTAACCAAATTCAAAAGCCGAGAGGTGAGAGTTTGTTAGTTTGTCTTGAATATTTAGTACTAGTTAAAGTCTTTGTGAAAAGACTAAGATTGGTTTAATTGAACATATTCTTGCATACTAAATCCAAGTAGATTCTCCTTATTATCCCGTACATATGTTTGTGTATTGAGACTTTCGTTTCCGTGAGGTAGATGGTCTTTAGGATATGTCATTGATGGGTTGGGTAACTTGTGAGAGTAATTAATTTAAGCCGATAATTAAATGACTCGCAGACATCTTAGTTGAAATCTTTGAGAAAGGTTGAAGATACTCTAAATTTTTTATTAATTAATAATCAAAGATCCCGGTTTCACAATAGTTCCGTAATCAGTCTAAAAAGCATTGACATGTATAGAGTAAACCCTGGGTAGTCATTTCATTATTTGACACTTCTTGTTTTGTTTTCATCACTTAGTCTTTATCCGGTTTTCTAGGTTATCAATTTATTTCAATTAATTAGTAAAACCCCCATTTAAAACAATTCTTTTAATCAAATAAATTTGTATAGATAAGTCCTTGAGTCTGTTTGCATTTCTATAGAAGTCTGTGTATTCGATATCCGGACTTACTTTTCTTTACTATTTTTGATAGGTTCACTTGCCTGTTAGTAGTTTAGTTTAGAGAGTCTAGAGTATTACTTAGTGTCTAGGATAGTTGCAGTTTTTATTATTTTTAATTAAACTACTTTGCACACATCACTATGACCCATCTTTTAGAGAAGGATACCCCATTTGTTTTTGATGAGGAATGCATGAAGGCATTCGAGTTTTTGAAGGAGAAGCTTGTGAGTGCTCGTATTTTAGTTGCCCCTGATTGGAGCTTACCCTCTGAGCTCATGTGATGCTAGTGATCAAGCCGTTGGGGCGGTGTTGGGGCAAAGGAGAGATAAGCATTTTTCACCCTATATATTATGCTAGTAAGACTCTCAATGATGCTTAAGAGAATTACACTACCACCGAGAAGGAGCTTCTAGCGGTAGTGTTTGCTTTTGACAAATTCCGGTCATACCTTGTGCTTTCAAAGACCACCGTTTTCACCTATCTTTCGGCATTGAGGTTTCTTTTTGCAAAGAAAGATGCCAAACCTCGTCTCATTAGGTGGATTCTTTTGTTGTCGGAATTTGACATTGAGATTAGAGATAAGAAAGGGGCGGAAAATGTGGCGGCCGATCATCTCTCCAGGTTGGAGGACCCGGAGAGGAGTGAGATTCGTGAGGAGGAGATAAGAGATAGGTTCCCTCATGAGGTGATCGACTTTGTAGAGGCGGAGAAGCAAGGAATGCCATGGTTCACCGAGTTGGCAAATTTCCTTGCTCATGGAGTGGTGATTGAGGGAATGACCACTCAACAGAAGAAGAAGTTCTTTAGGGATGCGTGGAGGTATGTTTGGGATGACCCGTATCTCTATCATGTGGGAGGAGATAGAATCCTTAGGAGGTGTGTGAGTAGGAAGGAGGGCCTAGAAATTCTTAGGCATTGCCACGAAGGCATGACGGGTGGACATCATGGCCACCATTCCACCGCCCAAAAGGTTTTCGATTGTGGCTTTTATTGGCCTTCGGTGGTGAAGGATGCACTTGAGTTTGTTAAGAAGTGTGATCCTTGTCAACGCACCGGTAATGGTGCACAAATCGGTTAACCGGTCCAAACCGGTTTTTAAATTACCCGAACCGGTTAACCGGTCTAAAGGGTTTACCGGTTTTTCCTAAAAACCGGTTCGGTTATTAACCGGTTTTTTTTAACCAACATATGCTAACCGATGGAACCGAACCGGGTATTAACCGGACCGGTTAACCGCCCAAACTGGTTCAAAAACCAGTTTTTAGACCTATTTTTTTTAATCCGTTAATCCGTTTGATCCGTCCGTTAGAGTGTTGAACCCGACCGTAACCGTATTGAACAGTTTTTTTGTATTATACGTTTTCAACCTTAAAGTTAAATTAATAAAATCATAATAAAAAACTTAACAAAATCAAATCTAAAACTAATAAATAATAATTACTAAACCCTAATAAACCTTAAACTAATCAAAATAATATTAAACTAATAACTAATAAACCTTAAAACCTTAAACTCATAATTACTAAACCCTAATAAACCTTAAACTAATCAAACTAATATTAAACTAATAACTAATAAACCTTAAAACCTTAAACTAATAATTACTAAACCCTAATAAACCTTAAACTAATCAAAATAATATTAAACTAATAACTAATAAACCTTAAAACCTTAAATCACGGGCCATGGCAGATAGAATCGGAAATTGGGTTTCCTTTTGTTTCCACCAGGCCAAAATATCAAAGTTTTCAAATTCTTCCGGCGTAAGACCGGAAATCCAATCTGTCCCTAGGTACCTTCCTAGTTCGCTACTTGCGCTAGTACCTCGGGCTCGTTTAGTTACATTTTGTCTTAAGGTGTTAAATAAATCAAAGTTAACATCTTGGCTTCTACTCGAACTAGAAGCCGCATACATTGTTTGTTGTATGTCAGATGTTTCACCATATTTTTGTAAATAATGATCAAACATATTTTGAAAATATATGTTCAAGTTATTTTTAGTGTTTGTTGAAAAGTTTGGGACATCCAAACCCAAAGCACCAACAATTTCATCAATTAATGTTTCAACGCCGGCACCATTGAAACATGGGTTTAATGCCGCCGCACAAGTAAATACGGCCGGCATTTCTTAAAAGTATTTCAATAGTTTTATTTTCAATGGAAGTAACATTCCCGTATATATCTCATTATTTTCACCCGTCGATGGAAAATCGTTAATTTTTCTTGTCATTATAAATAATTGTTGAAGAACCAGACAAGACGTGGGATAATAAACTCCCGATAAAGTTGTTGTTGCATTTTTAAAAACTCCAAATAAACTAGTAAATTCTCCTATGACGTCCCAACATAGGCTATTAAATTTTTAGCCTTACGTTCTTGCACTAAATTGTTATGAAATACTTCCAAGGTTTCCCTTTGTCGTAAGGCGTTGTTAAACATACGCCAAGTCGAATTCCATCTTGTTGGTACGTCCCAAGACGGACCTAAAAAGATGGAGTTCGTATCCTCACATAATTTTTGATATTCCGTATATCTTCTACGGCTTTTCATAAAAACATCCTTTAACATTTGTTTAAATTTTTCTTTTAACATATTCATTTGAGGAACCGCAAGAGCCTCACTCACAACCAAGTTAATAATGTGAGCAACGCATCTTGTATGAAAAAAAGCACCGATACATATCGGTTTATATTTAAGTTTTAATTTTTGAACCGCATTCGTATTATTTGAAGCGTTATCAACACTTATTGAAAGTATTTTATCTTGTAAATGAAATGTTTGTATTATTCCATCTAACATGTAAAACAAATTATCCCCCGTGTGAGGATATGGAAACATTTCGAACGCAATCGTACGTTTCATCATTTGCCATGAATTGGGATCAATCCAATGCGCGGTAACGCAAAGGTACGATTCGGGCAAACCGTGAGGTGCCGACCAAACATCCGTTGTTAGGTTAAAACCGGTTTTTAAATCTTGAAAACCTAAAATTAATTCTTGTTTGGCTTGACGCCAACGTTTTAAACAATCACTCAAATAGTAGTTCGACTTACTTGATGATATCGTAGTTGTAGCGCCTTTTGAATCATCTTCGTCAAGCGTGGGTTGTCAAAATGATTGAATGGCAAACGTTCTTGAATCACCAAGTTCCCCATTATTTCACGAACCTTGTCGGGATCGAAATTCCAAACCGCGCACACTTGGGACATTTGCGCTTGATCGTTTGCGGGATTATTTTTGACAACACAATGCTTCGTCAAATGGCTTCTTAAAGTAGAATTAGATTCCGGTTTAAGAAAAGTACCGCAACCTTTGCACCGTGCCTTATCGACACCGTTCGACATTTCGCATAAGTCGAAATGTTGAAATAGCTCTTTGTTCCTCGTTGTAGTTTTTATTCTAACAACGGTTGGTTCGTTTGAAGTGGATGCACCAACACCAACGGAACTATGAGCTCTTCGTGAGCTTGCCATGGATGAAATAAAGATTGAATTAAGAATTACGAACGTAATAGAAGAAGAGATTGAATCGAGAAGAAGTAGGAGATCGTTTTTTGAGCGTATTTGATCGTTTTTGAACGTTTAATAAGAAGAGATGTTGTAATATGTTGTGTGATCAAACCAAAACAATCCCCATCTATTTATACTAACGTTTAGGGGCAAAATGGTCCAAAAAATTGTAAAAAACGGCTAGAAACGGTAACAGAAACGGCTAGTTTTTTTTTTGGCCGACAGGTTAACCGGTTAAACCGATCCCAACGGCTATTTTTTTCTCCAACGGCTATAACGGCTAGTTTTTTTGAATGTTCAAACCGGTTAACCGGTCCCAATAACCGGTTTTGCTTTAAACGGTTCCTAACCGGGTTGGCCCAAAAACTCCCAACCGGTCTCGAACCGCCGGTTTTTCCATTTCGCCCAAACCGGTACCAATAACCGGTCCCCAAACCGGTTCGGTTCAGGTAACCCGTTTTTTTGTGCACCACTACGCACCGGAAACATCTCATCTAAGGATGAAATGCCTCAAAACCCCATTCAAGTGTTAGAGGGTTTTGATGTGTGGGGCATTGATTTTGTTGGACCTTTCCCTTTGTCCAAAGGGAATAGGTACATACTCGTGGCCATAGATTACGTTTCAAAGTGGGTTGAGGCTCAAGCCTTGCCTACAAATGATGCCCGAGTAGTCCTCAAGTTCTTGAGGAAGTTGTTTAGTAGGTTTGGAACTCCTAGAGCTCTTATAAGTGACCGTGGCATGCACTTTTGTAACACCATGTTAGAAAAGGCACTACAACGCTACGGTGTCACTCATCGTTTCGCGACCGCATACCATCCACAAACAAGCGGTCAAGTGGAGAATGCAAACCGAGGAGTGAAAAGGATACTTGAGAAAACCGTTAGGAAGAGTCGGAAGGATTTGTCCGACAAGTTAGACGATCCATTGTGGGCGTTTAGAACGGCCTACAAAACACCTTTAGGAACCACACCATACATGGTCGTTTATGGCAAAGCATGCCATCATCCCATTGAATTGGAGCATAGAGCTCTTTGGTCTCTTAAAAGGGTCAAGCTTGATCTTACCGAGGCGGGTAAGAAAAGGTACTTTCAAATTCATGAGTTGGAGGCCCTTCGTGATGCTGTCTATGCACGTTCATTAAGTATCAAAGAAAAGACCAAGTCCTTACATGATTGAAGGTTGAAGGGTTTAAAGGAGTTTAAGAAGGGTGATCGGGTTTTACTTTACAATTCCTGATTGAAGTTGTTTGGAGGAAAGTTAAAGTCCAAGTGGACGGGTCCGTACATAGTTGAAGAGGTTTTTCCCTATGGAATCGTCGAGTTGCAAAATGAAGTTGATGGCAACACTTGGAAAGTAAACGGTCATAGGTTGAAACACTACATTGGAGGATCGTTGGATGAGAATGATGAGGAGGAGGAGATCCTCCTTGAGAAACCCGAGTGAGAAAGTTTTGACGGGTTCTTGGGATGAAACCCAAGTGTATAATGTGTAAATGGTAGTTTTCTAGTGTTTTTGGTATGTTTTTCGCATTTATTGTTCGTTTTTCGTTTTCCTTTTTGTGTGTTTTCTTGTGTTTTGCAAGTTTTTTATCAAATTGATGCAAGAAAAGTGGATTGTAGCTTCCAGGTATGTTTACTTGCCTTAGAATATTTTTTGGGTGATTTAGTGAAAAAGAGGGGTGAAAATTTGGCTAAGGCATGAAAACCATAAAACTCTCTGGAAAAATGGCATCGTTGCGTCACGCGACACCCACACCCTCTCCCGTCGCGCTACACTACAGATTTCAGTCAAAACGCGGGTCAACGCGCCCTCGCGCTACCCATTTCTTCTTCTCTACACCGTAATTTTCTAGTTTAGTTCTTGCATTTTGATTGATTTTGCATTTTGAGGTAATGTGGCCATCCAAACTCATACTTCTTGCATTTTGATTGATTTTGCAATTTTCTAGTTTAGTTCATGGTTTTAGATTGTTAGTTTTTGGTTGATTCTTGTTATTTTAGCATAATAATAGATTATCTATGTTAGTTTAGTGCTTATTGGGTCACCATTGTGCTTAAACCTTGTTGATTTTGGGCTGAGAAACCATTTGGCTTTTGGAATGGAAAAAGGAACTGATTTTTGGAATGGATATAGGTAATGGGTTTTGATGGGTAAATAAAAATCAGTTTTTCATTGTTAAAATCAGGGGTGTTTGTTTGGAACCATGTTTGGATTGTTTGGTAACCGTGAATGAAATGTTATACGGTTACATATATTGGTTTCTTTGCTAACTTGGCAGCCTTTGTTTGGTTTTATTTTGTTTTTCAGGTATGTCTGGAGCGAGTTCTTCGGGAGCTGCTGGGAAAGAAGAGGGCTAGTTCCAAGGCCCAGGGGAGAACCAAGTTCACTAGTGCAGGTCCAACGGGATGAAAGGACCATCCGATATTGAAGCGGAAAGAGTGCCAACCACCAAGACCAGAAGACTGAGAGACCATACACTACTACTGTTTGAACTAGGTACATTTGAGAGTGATAGGATTGAAAGATTTATATCTTTAGAACTCCTCCACCACAGGAATATCAGTTGGATTTGATTGACCAGTTGGGTTAGAGAGACAGACTTGAGAGGCTTCTAGGACCCAAGTGGGTGAGGGTTTTAGCGTGTGACTGGCCTCAATATAAGGAACTGACACTGGAGTTCCATTCCACTTTCATGTACGATGATTCTGAGTTTGACTCGGTGGACGCGGTGTCTTTTTCTTTAGGTAGACGTGTCTATGAGATGTCTATCCCTCAGTTCGCTGTTGTGTCTGGGTTTTATACTGAGGATGAGGTCTTTTCCCCCATGTTTGCATCATCCTTGAGAGGTGCCACTAAGAAAAACAGGGACTTTTGTATTTCTGAGGCTGATTTGAGTGAGTTTTGGGGCACGATTGTTGACTCCCCGTTTTCCACCAGTATGGTGGAGTCTGATATCCGAGACCCCCTTCAGAGATATATCCATAGGGTCTTGGCTTGCACGGTGGTGGGGAGGTCATCTGGTGAGGAGAAGGCCAATTGGATTGACCTGTTCTGTTTATATTGTATGGTGACTGGGAAAGAGGCCAATGTGGCCTGTGTGATGGCTACATCTTTGGCGAGAGGTAGGCGTGGTGGCGGGAGAGCCCGGTTGGACATGGGTCCTTACATTTACCGCATGACTGGGTATTTAGGAGTGTTTGCCAGATACAGGCCAGATTTGATGATTATGGGGCCACTGACCACCTCTATTGATCTGAGGGACCTGCGTAGAGCAGTAATTTGCGAGAGAGATGACCCACCCAGGTGGGCAGGGTTTGTTGTTGGTCCCCAGATGATGCCACCACAAGGGACACCAGCTGCTGTTGTTGTCATGGGGTCAGTGCCTACTCATAGACATAGGCCAGTTTTTAGGCGAGACTTTCCTCCCCGACAGTACCCCCTTAGGGAGCCCATATCGGATGCACTCACCTTAGAGTCATTATGTTATTGGATGGATGGGTACCATGAGCAGTACAGGGACTGGAGGACTCATGATCAGAGGAGGCAAGAGGACGCTATGAGGTACTTGATGACCTCACTGCGCATTGATATTTCAGAATTCTACGGGGTTTCTTATTAGCATGATGATAGAGGTGATGCTGATGATGAGGATTGAGTATGGGGAGGTGGTTGTTTGTGTTTGGTTGTTTCAGTGTTGGTTATGTAATTTGAAAACATTTGTATTTTGTAAACACTAAACTTGTGGTTGGGGGAAGGATGGTTTGGTAGTGGTTGAATATGTCTTGGATTTGGATATTATTATGTTTTGGACTCATTGATGGTTGCTTAATCTTTCTTGTGTATAGATCTCATGTGTATGTTTATAGCTTGGGGAGCAAATTGTAGATTGTGGAGCTTTCTTGGAAAGACTGGCACTTGACAGTCTTCTCTTTAACCAGCTAAGTCATTTTCAGTTTTTAGTTTTTATTTTTAGTTCTTCTTTGGTTTTCCTTTTTCTCTACATTGGGGACAATGTACAGTTTAAGTGTGGGGATGGGAAACTTTGTTTAATTTTGTTTTAGTATTTTTCGAATTTTAGTTTAGTTATCTATTTGAGTCAAAAAATAATTTAAAATTTTTTTGTAGCTTAGATCTTTCTTGTCCTTGTTTAAGTTGGTTGCAAAAGTGTGATGGGAAATGATAAAAAGGTTAGGTTTTATGGTTTCACTCATGGTTAACTCGTTAGATTTGGGTTTATGCTTTGGTTATAGGATGTGTAGGTAGGCTCAACTGGTTGTGTTTGTCCTGTGGGATTGGTATAATTTCATTTAAATGCATGATTTTCGTGGGAAACATCTTGGGAATTTGGAATTGATGAAACTGTTTTCTAGTTGTTAAGGAGCCTTTGCATAATAACAATTAAGAGTTTTGAAAATCTGATTTTTATTTGGCACATAAGTACTCTTTTTATGAGAATAAATCCGAGTCTTATGGCGCCCCCATCTCACCAAATAAGCTGAGCAAAAAGAAAAATAAAAGAAAAGAAGTTGGACTAAAAACTTATGTGTCACACGCCGGGTTGCAGCTTAGTTGAAACACCACTAAGCTAAGTTCAATGGATTGAAAAATAAATAAATAAAAGAAAAATGCTCACGCTTTCATCTGCTTCCATTGTAAAAATCTGATTTGAGAAATTTCTTGTTTTGTTTATGTGTGAGGGTAACTTGAAAGCTGGAATCCAGGATTGATTGGTTTTAAATTTCCTAAGTGTGGGTCTAATGAGATGAAATGTAGAACATTAACATAACAGAACCATGATTAAGGGACTTGAATAATCAGTATGGGTTTAATAGGATAACAATACTTGCAATCTTTTCCAAAGCATTGAATTTTGAATAAATAAGTTTAATTGTGTACAGACCATTTTACCTAGCTATGATCCCAGATTTTTGCATAAGCCTTTTTCAGGGACGAAAAAGAGATAAGTGTGGGGATGTGATGTGTTGTGAAACACATATATTTTTCCATTTGTTTTTGTTCAGTTTCTGTACAGTTTTATTCAGTTTTGGAGTCGATTTAAGCTGGTGCTTCACATTTCTGTAATTTGATGCTTGCAGGTAATAAACATGTATTTTTTGGCACAAAAGATCAAGGAAACGAGCTCCAGATTGGACGAGAACGGACCCGAAAACAAAGAAAACCAAAAACTGGATTCTGGAACCCTTCGCGTACCTCAACAACCACAAGGAACCCTTTCGCGTAGCACGACAGGTGGAAAATGACCAAAATGCCCATGTTTAATGATTACGGGTTGACCCGACTGTTTTGTCGGGTAGCGGGTTTCCTCGCGTAGCGCGAGCGGTTTCTAGAAGCCTGTTGCATAGCGCGATAGGGTTAAAAAATCAAAAACGAGGTTTGATGAATCAAAACGGCTGAGGGCTTGACAATGAGGTTACAACACGGTTTTGAGACGACTTGGGAGGCGACTAGAAGGCTAGAACAGGCGATCAAGGTCATAATCATCATCGAGAAGCCCAAGTATTGCAAATCGAAGGGTGTAATCACGCTTGGTTCTTATTCTTGTATTTTTTTTCCATTCATACGATGTTTTGATGTGGTTTACACATTAGATCTTTCAGTTTGTTCATGATGGTTATTGGCTAAACCACTTAAACTACCTACAGTTTTACGATTATGCATGTTCCATGTTTATAAAGATTGATTGTGGAACAAGTTTTAGATTTTCAATGACATAAAGATTTGGATTTAATTCTTGGATGTGTATGAATGTTTAGACTAGTTTATTGGTTTGATTTATCTATTCCTCATATGCTTTGATGAATGTCTTTCATATAATAGGTGCATGTTAGATCAATTACTTGGTGTTTTTTATTAGTGAATGGATTGCTAGACGTAGTGATTCATAGGAATGCTAATTAAGTCATAAACGAACTAAATGTTTAACCAAATTCAAAAGCCGAGAGGTGAGAGTTTGTTAGTTTGTCTTGAATATTTAGTACTAGTTAAAGTCTTTGTGAAAAGACTAAGATTGGTTTAATTGAACATATTCTTGCATACTAAATCCAAGTAGATTCTCCTTATTATCCCGTACATATGTTTGTGTATTGAGACTTTCGTTTCCGTGAGGTAGATGGTCTTTAGGATATGTCATTGATGGGTTGGGTAACTTGTGAGAGTAATTAATTTAAGCCGATAATTAAATGACTCGCAGACATCTTAGTTGAAATCTTTGAGAAAGGTTGAAGATACTCTAAATTTTTTATTAATTAATAATCAAAGATCCCGGTTTCACAATAGTTCCGTAATCAGTCTAAAAAGCATTGACATGTATAGAGTAAACCCTGGGTAGTCATTTCATTATTTGACACTTCTTGTTTTGTTTTCATCACTTAGTCTTTATCCGGTTTTCTAGGTTATCAATTTATTTCAATTAATTAGTAAAACCCCCATTTAAAACAATTCTTTTAATCAAATAAATTTGTATAGATAAGTCCTTGAGTCTGTTTGCATTTCTATAGAAGTCTGTGTATTCGATATCCGGACTTACTTTTCTTTACTATTTTTGATAGGTTCACTTGCCTGTTAGTAGTTTAGTTTAGAGAGTCTAGAGTATTACTTAGTGTCTAGGATAGTTGCAGTTTTTATTATTTTTAATTAAACTACTTTGCACACATCACTATGACCCATCTTTTAGAGAAGGATACCCCATTTGTTTTTGATGAGGAATGCATGAAGGCATTCGAGTTTTTGAAGGAGAAGCTTGTGAGTGCTCGTATTTTAGTTGCCCCCGATTGGAGCTTACCCTCTGAGCTCATGTGATGCTAGTGATCAAGCCGTTGGGGCGGTGTTGGGGCAAAGGAGAGATAAGCATTTTTCACCCTATATATTATGCTAGTAAGACTCTCAATGATGCTTAAGAGAATTACACTACCACCGAGAAGGAGCTTCTAGCGGTAGTGTTTGCTTTTGACAAATTCCGGTCATACCTTGTGCTTTCAAAGACCACCGTTTTCACCTATCTTTCGGCATTGAGGTTTCTTTTTGCAAAGAAAGATGCCAAACCTCGTCTCATTAGGTGGATTCTTTTGTTGTCGGAATTTGACATTGAGATTAGAGATAAGAAAGGGGCGGAAAATGTGGCGGCCGATCATCTCTCCAGGTTGGAGGACCCGGAGAGGAGTGAGATTCGTGAGGAGGAGATAAGAGATAGGTTCCCTCATGAGGTGATCGACTTTGTAGAGGCGGAGAAGCAAGGAATGCCATGGTTCACCGAGTTGGCAAATTTCCTTGCTCATGGAGTGGTGATTGAGGGAATGACCACTCAACAGAAGAAGAAGTTCTTTAGGGATGCGTGGAGGTATGTTTGGGATGACCCGTATCTCTATCATGTGGGAGGAGATAGAATCCTTAGGAGGTGTGTGAGTAGGAAGGAGGGCCTAGAAATTCTTAGGCATTGCCACGAAGGCATGACGGGTGGACATCATGGCCACCATTCCACCGCCCAAAAGGTTTTCGATTGTGGCTTTTATTGGCCTTCGGTGGTGAAGGATGCACTTGAGTTTGTTAAGAAGTGTGATCCTTGTCAACGCACCGGTAATGGTGCACAAATCGGTTAACCGGTCCAAACCGGTTTTTAAATTACCCGAACCGGTTAACCGGTCTAAAGGGTTTACCGGTTTTTCCTAAAAACCGGTTCGGTTATTAACCGGTTTTTTTTAACCAACATATGCTAACCGATGGAACCGAACCGGGTATTAACCGGACCGGTTAACCGCCCAAACTGGTTCAAAAACCAGTTTTTAGACCTATTTTTTTTAATCCGTTAATCCGTTTGATCCGTCCGTTAGAGTGTTGAACCCGACCGTAACCGTATTGAACAGTTTTTTTGTATTATACGTTTTCAACCTTAAAGTTAAATTAATAAAATCATAATAAAAAACTTAACAAAATCAAATCTAAAACTAATAAATAATAATTACTAAACCCTAATAAACCTTAAACTAATCAAAATAATATTAAACTAATAACTAATAAACCTTAAAACCTTAAACTCATAATTACTAAACCCTAATAAACCTTAAACTAATCAAACTAATATTAAACTAATAACTAATAAACCTTAAAACCTTAAACTAATAATTACTAAACCCTAATAAACCTTAAACTAATCAAAATAATATTAAACTAATAACTAATAAACCTTAAAACCTTAAATCACGGGCCATGGCAGATAGAATCGGAAATTGGGTTTCCTTTTGTTTCCACCAGGCCAAAATATCAAAGTTTTCAAATTCTTCCGGCGTAAGACCGGAAATCCAATCTGTCCCTAGGTACCTTCCTAGTTCGCTACTTGCGCTAGTACCTCGGGCTCGTTTAGTTACATTTTGTCTTAAGGTGTTAAATAAATCAAAGTTAACATCTTGGCTTCTACTCGAACTAGAAGCCGCATACATTGTTTGTTGTATGTCAGATGTTTCACCATATTTTTGTAAATAATGATCAAACATATTTTGAAAATATATGTTCAAGTTATTTTTAGTGTTTGTTGAAAAGTTTGGGACATCCAAACCCAAAGCACCAACAATTTCATCAATTAATGTTTCAACGCCGGCACCATTGAAACATGGGTTTAATGCCGCCGCACAAGTAAATACGGCCGGCATTTCTTAAAAGTATTTCAATAGTTTTATTTTCAATGGAAGTAACATTCCCGTATATATCTCATTATTTTCACCCGTCGATGGAAAATCGTTAATTTTTCTTGTCATTATAAATAATTGTTGAAGAACCAGACAAGACGTGGGATAATAAACTCCCGATAAAGTTGTTGTTGCATTTTTAAAAACTCCAAATAAACTAGTAAATTCTCCTATGACGTCCCAACATAGGCTATTAAATTTTTTAGCCTTACGTTCTTGCACTAAATTGTTATGAAATACTTCCAAGGTTTCCCTTTGTCGTAAGGCGTTGTTAAACATACGCCAAGTCGAATTCCATCTTGTTGGTACGTCCCAAGACGGACCTAAAAAGATGGAGTTCGTATCCTCACATAATTTTTGATATTCCGTATATCTTCTACGGCTTTTCATAAAAACATCCTTTAACATTTGTTTAAATTTTTCTTTTAACATATTCATTTGAGGAACCGCAAGAGCCTCACTCACAACCAAGTTAATAATGTGAGCAACGCATCTTGTATGAAAAAAAGCACCGATACATATCGGTTTATATTTAAGTTTTAATTTTTGAACCGCATTCGTATTATTTGAAGCGTTATCAACACTTATTGAAAGTATTTTATCTTGTAAATGAAATGTTTGTATTATTCCATCTAACATGTAAAACAAATTATCCCCCGTGTGAGGATATGGAAACATTTCGAACGCAATCGTACGTTTCATCATTTGCCATGAATTGGGATCAATCCAATGCGCGGTAACGCAAAGGTACGATTCGGGCAAACCGTGAGGTGCCGACCAAACATCCGTTGTTAGGTTAAAACCGGTTTTTAAATCTTGAAAACCTAAAATTAATTCTTGTTTGGCTTGACGCCAACGTTTTAAACAATCACTCAAATAGTAGTTCGACTTACTTGATGATATCGTAGTTGTAGCGCCTTTTGAATCATCTTCGTCAAGCGTGGGTTGTCAAAATGATTGAATGGCAAACGTTCTTGAATCACCAAGTTCCCCATTATTTCACGAACCTTGTCGGGATCGAAATTCCAAACCGCGCACACTTGGGACATTTGCGCTTGATCGTTTGCGGGATTATTTTTGACAACACAATGCTTCGTCAAATGGCTTCTTAAAGTAGAATTAGATTCCGGTTTAAGAAAAGTACCGCAACCTTTGCACCGTGCCTTATCGACACCGTTCGACATTTCGCATAAGTCGAAATGTTGAAATAGCTCTTTGTTCCTCGTTGTAGTTTTTATTCTAACAACGGTTGGTTCGTTTGAAGTGGATGCACCAACACCAACGGAACTATGAGCTCTTCGTGAGCTTGCCATGGATGAAATAAAGATTGAATTAAGAATTACGAACGTAATAGAAGAAGAGATTGAATCGAGAAGAAGTAGGAGATCGTTTTTTGAGCGTATTTGATCGTTTTTGAACGTTTAATAAGAAGAGATGTTGTAATATGTTGTGTGATCAAACCAAAACAATCCCCATCTATTTATACTAACGTTTAGGGGCAAAATGGTCCAAAAAATTGTAAAAAACGGCTAGAAACGGTAACAGAAACGGCTAGTTTTTTTTTTGGCCGACAGGTTAACCGGTTAAACCGATCCCAACGGCTATTTTTTTCTCCAACGGCTATAACGGCTAGTTTTTTTGAATGTTCAAACCGGTTAACCGGTCCCAATAACCGGTTTTGCTTTAAACGGTTCCTAACCGGGTTGGCCCAAAAAACTCCCAACCGGTCTCGAACCGCCGGTTTTTCCATTTCGCCCAAACCGGTACCAATAACCGGTCCCCAAACCGTTTCGGTTCAGGTAACCCGTTTTTTTGTGCA
Organism: Mikania micrantha; assembly: GCA_009363875.1. Taxonomy (NCBI): domain Eukaryota; kingdom Viridiplantae; phylum Streptophyta; class Magnoliopsida; order Asterales; family Asteraceae; genus Mikania; species Mikania micrantha. The sequence continues at coordinate 58,783,296 of CM018695.1, forward strand.
CCACTACGCACCGGAAACATCTCATCTAAGGATGAAATGCCTCAAAACCCCATTCAAGTGTTAGAGGGTTTTGATGTGTGGGGCATTGATTTTGTTGGACCTTTCCCTTTGTCCAAAGGGAATAGGTACATACTCGTGGCCATAGATTACGTTTCAAAGTGGGTTGAGGCTCAAGCCTTGCCTACAAATGATGCCCGAGTAGTCCTCAAGTTCTTGAGGAAGTTGTTTAGTAGGTTTGGAACTCCTAGAGCTCTTATAAGTGACCGTGGCATGCACTTTTGTAACACCATGTTAGAAAAGGCACTACAACGCTACGGTGTCACTCATCGTTTCGCGACCGCATACCATCCACAAACAAGCGGTCAAGTGGAGAATGCAAACCGAGGAGTGAAAAGGATACTTGAGAAAACCGTTAGGAAGAGTCGGAAGGATTTGTCCGACAAGTTAGACGATCCATTGTGGGCGTTTAGAACGGCCTACAAAACACCTTTAGGAACCACACCATACATGGTCGTTTATGGCAAAGCATGCCATCATCCCATTGAATTGGAGCATAGAGCTCTTTGGTCTCTTAAAAGGGTCAAGCTTGATCTTACCGAGGCGGGTAAGAAAAGGTACTTTCAAATTCATGAGTTGGAGGCCCTTCGTGATGCTGTCTATGCACGTTCATTAAGTATCAAAGAAAAGACCAAGTCCTTACATGATTGAAGGTTGAAGGGTTTAAAGGAGTTTAAGAAGGGTGATCGGGTTTTACTTTACAATTCCTGATTGAAGTTGTTTGGAGGAAAGTTAAAGTCCAAGTGGACGGGTCCGTACATAGTTGAAGAGGTTTTTCCCTATGGAATCGTCGAGTTGCAAAATGAAGTTGATGGCAACACTTGGAAAGTAAACGGTCATAGGTTGAAACACTACATTGGAGGATCGTTGGATGAGAATGATGAGGAGGAGGAGATCCTCCTTGAGAAACCCGAGTGAGAAAGTTTTGACGGGTTCTTGGGATGAAACCCAAGTGTATAATGTGTAAATGGTAGTTTTCTAGTGTTTTTGGTATGTTTTTCGCATTTATTGTTCGTTTTTCGTTTTCCTTTTTGTGTGTTTTCTTGTGTTTTGCAAGTTTTTTATCAAATTGATGCAAGAAAAGTGGATTGTAGCTTCCAGGTATGTTTACTTGCCTTAGAATATTTTTTGGGTGATTTAGTGAAAAAGAGGGGTGAAAATTTGGCTAAGGCATGAAAACCATAAAACTCTCTGGAAAAATGGCATCGTTGCGTCACGCGACACCCACACCCTCTCCCGTCGCGCTACACTACAGATTTCAGTCAAAACGCGGGTCAACGCGCCCTCGCGCTACCCATTTCTTCTTCTCTACACCGTAATTTTCTAGTTTAGTTCTTGCATTTTGATTGATTTTGCATTTTGAGGTAATGTGGCCATCCAAACTCATACTTCTTGCATTTTGATTGATTTTGCAATTTTCTAGTTTAGTTCATGGTTTTAGATTGTTAGTTTTTGGTTGATTCTTGTTATTTTAGCATAATAATAGATTATCTATGTTAGTTTAGTGCTTATTGGGTCACCATTGTGCTTAAACCTTGTTGATTTTGGGCTGAGAAACCATTTGGCTTTTGGAATGGAAAAAGGAACTGATTTTTGGAATGGATATAGGTAATGGGTTTTGATGGGTAAATAAAAATCAGTTTTTCATTGTTAAAATCAGGGGTGTTTGTTTGGAACCATGTTTGGATTGTTTGGTAACCGTGAATGAAATGTTATACGGTTACATATATTGGTTTCTTTGCTAACTTGGCAGCCTTTGTTTGGTTTTATTTTGTTTTTCAGGTATGTCTGGAGCGAGTTCTTCGGGAGCTGCTGGGAAAGAAGAGGGCTAGTTCCAAGGCCCAGGGGAGAACCAAGTTCACTAGTGCAGGTCCAACGGGATGAAAGGACCATCCGATATTGAAGCGGAAAGAGTGCCAACCACCAAGACCAGAAGACTGAGAGACCATACACTACTACTGTTTGAACTAGGTACATTTGAGAGTGATAGGATTGAAAGATTTATATCTTTAGAACTCCTCCACCACAGGAATATCAGTTGGATTTGATTGACCAGTTGGGTTAGAGAGACAGACTTGAGAGGCTTCTAGGACCCAAGTGGGTGAGGGTTTTAGCGTGTGACTGGCCTCAATATAAGGAACTGACACTGGAGTTCCATTCCACTTTCATGTACGATGATTCTGAGTTTGACTCGGTGGACGCGGTGTCTTTTTCTTTAGGTAGACGTGTCTATGAGATGTCTATCCCTCAGTTCGCTGTTGTGTCTGGGTTTTATACTGAGGATGAGGTCTTTTCCCCCATGTTTGCATCATCCTTGAGAGGTGCCACTATGAAAAACAGGGACTTTTGTATTTCTGAGGCTGATTTGAGTGAGTTTTGGGGCACGATTGTTGACTCCCCCTTTTCCACCAGTATTGTGGAGTCTGATATCCAAGACCCCCTTTTGAGATATATCCATAGGGTCTTGGCTTGCACGGTGGTGGGGATGTCGTCTAGTGAGGAGAAGGTCAATTGGATTGACCTGTTTTGTTTATATTGTATGGTGACTAGGAGAGAGGCCAATGTGGTCTGTGTGATGGCTACATCTTTGGCGAGAGGTAGGCATGGTGGCGGGAGGGCGCGGTTGGACATGGGTCCTTACATTTACCGCATGGCTGGGTATTTCGGAGTGTTTGACAGATACATGCCAGATTTGATGATTATGGGGCCACTGTCCACCTCTATTGATCTGAGGGACTTGCATAGAGCAGGAATTTGTGAGAAAGATGACCTACCCAGGTGGGCAAGGTTTGTTGTTGCTCCCCAGATGATGCCACCACAGGGGACACCAGTTGCTGATGTTGTCATGGGGTCAGTGCCTACTCATAGACATAGGCCAGTTTTTAGGCGAGACTTTCCTCCCCGACAGTTCCCCCTTAGGGAGCCTATATCGGATGCACTCACCTTAGAGTCATTATGTTATAGGATGGATGGGTACCATGAGCAGTACAGGGACTGGAGGACTCATGATCAAAGGACGCAAGAGGACGCTATGAGGTACTTGATGACCTCACTGCGCATTGATATTCCAGAGTTCTACCGGGCTCCTGATTAGTATGATAATAGAGGTGGTGCTGATTATGAGGATTGAGTGTGGGGAGGTGGTTGTTTGTGTTTGGTTGTTTCAGTGTTGGTTATGTTATTTGAAAACATTTGTATTTTGTAAACACTAAACTTGTGGTTGGGGGAAGGATGGTTTTGTAGTGGTTGAATATGTCTTGGATTTGGATATTATTATGTTTTGGACTCATTGATGGTTGCTTGATCTTTCTTGTGTATAGATCTCATGTGTATGTTTACAGCTTATGGAGCAAATTGTAGATTGTGGAGCTTTCTTGGAAAGACTGGCACTTGATAGTCTTCTCTTTAACCAGCTAAGTCATTTTCAGTTTTTAGTTTTTATTTTTAGTTCTTCTTTGGTTTTCCTTTTTCTCTACATTGGGGACAATGTACAGTTCAAGTGTGGGGATGGGAAACTTTGTTTAATTTTTGTTTTAGTAGTTTTTAATTTTCTTTTATTTTTTTTATGTGAGCTTAAACCTTTCTTGTCCTTGTTTAAGTCGGTTGCAAAAGTGTGATGGGATATGATAGAAAAGTTAGGTTTTATGGTTTCACTTATGGGTAACTCGTTGGTTTGGGGTTTATGCTTTGGTTATAGGATGTGTAGGTAGGCTCAACTGGTTGTGTTTGTCCCATAGGATTGGTATAATTTCATTTAAATGCATGATTTTCGTTGGACACATCTTGGGATTTTGGAATTAATGAAACTGTTTTCTAGTTGTTAAGGAGCCTTTGCATAATAACAATTAAGAGTTTTGAAAATCTGATTTTTTTTGGCACATAAGTACTCTTTTTATGAGAATAAATCCGAGTCTTATGGCGCCCCCATTTCACCAAATAAGCTATGCAAAAAGAAAAATAAAAGAAAAGAAGTTGGACTAAAAACTTACGTGTCACACGCCGGGTTGCGGCCTAGTTGAAACACCACTAAGCTAAGTTCAATGGATTGAAAAAATAAATAAATAAATAAAAGAAAAATGCTCACGCTTTTGAATTTTCATTGACATAAAGATTTGGATTTGAATCTTGGATGTGTATGAATGTTTAGACTAGTTTATTGATTTGAGTTATCTATTCCTCACGTGCTTTGATGAATGTCTTTCATATAATAGGTGCATGTTAGATCAATTAGTTTGTGTTTTGGATTAGTAAATGGATTGCTAGACGTAGTGATTCATAGGAATGTTAATTAGGTCATAAACAAACTAAATGTTTAACCAAATTCAAAGCCGTGAGGTGAGAGTTTGTTAGTTTGTCTTGAGTGTTTAGTTACTAGTTAAAGTTTTTGTGAAAAGACTAAGATTAGTTTAATTGAACATATTCTTGCATACTAAATCCAAGTTGATTCTCCTTATTATCCTGTACATGTGTTTGTGTATTGAGACTTTCGTTTCCGTGAGGTAGATGGTCTTTAGGATATGTCATTCATGGGTTGGGTAACTTGTGAGAGTAACTAACTTAAGCCGGTAATTAAATGACTCGTAGACATTTTAGTTGAAATCTTTAAGAAGGGTAAAGATACTCTAAGTCGTTTATTAGTTAATAATCAAAGATCCCGGTTTCACAAAAATTCCATAATCAGTCTAAAAAGCATTGACATGTGTAGAGTAAACCCTAGGTAGTCATTTCATTATTTGACCCTTCTTGCTTTGTTTCCATCACTTAGTCTTAATCCGGTTTTTAGGTCATCAAGTCATTTTAATTAATTAGTAAAAAACCCCCCCTTTAAAACAATTTCTTTAATCAAGTAAATTTGTATAGATAAGTCCTTGAGTCTGTTTGCATTTTCTATAGGAGTCTGTGGGTTCGATATCCGGACTTACTTTTCTTTACTATTTTTGATAGGTTCACTTGCCTGTTGGTAGTTTAGTTTAGAGAGTCTATAGTATTACTTAGTGTCTAAGATAGTTATAATTTCTATTATTTTTAATTAAACTACTTTGCACACACCCTGATGGTTCAAATCATATAGTGTGCATGACTAGGAACAACATTATAGTTATTATAATCTTCGTAGTAACAAAAATATAACTAATTATATCATTAAAGGTGTCATTGACAACCATGTCAGGGTTACTTTTTCTATAAAAGGGAGTCATGTTCAACAAAGTTTATTCATGATACATACACACACATACATGTATATATTTACAGTTAAATTATAAAAAAATTAACCTTAAAAATTAACACCGTTTCGAGCCCCGGGCTCCTCCCACTGCTTGGGAGCTTACGGTTACTATCTAGGCAGAATATCGTCACCCATTTTTAGTAAGCAACAAGAAGAAGAAGAAAAACTGACGAGAATAATATTCTACAACTAGCAATTCATTAATCAGAAGAGAGATTTCAAGAAATGACAGATTTATTCACTTTATCAATAACGAGCCAGATCTGGTGTATCATAAGAGATTTGCCTTTTCACCCCTTTCTTTTATCTTTTACTTTCTTTTATCTTTTAAAAGGATCTGTTGGCCATTTATAGGTTCTATCCATATATGTTATGATCCAAACGGTTGTTAGTGTTAAGTTTGAGAGTTATGATTAGCATTACCTTGGATGACAGAGGAAGGATAGGTTTAATTACTTTCCCTCTTCATGATCAAATTTTAGAGAATAAAGAAACGACGTCTTCACATTAGTCTAACGGAATAACAATCGCAATAGTAAAGATAATACATCATAGCCTATAAAGCTTAGGAGAAAAGTCAACCCATATAATAATACATGCAAAGGTGACAAAAGGTAGGAACAAGCTCTTCTTTTTAGTTAGGGAAACAAGCTCAAACATTTTTATTCATTTAGAATAACCAATGATACAAGTATGAAAATCATACTATATGAGACCCAAATAAAAAAAACATACCACATGAGACGCAAATAAAAAAGTGCATGTGATCAAATGAACACAACACAAATCTTACTATCTTAATAAATGATTCTAGTAAAATGCCACGTGCATGCTTATATCCTTCCAAAAAGATTTCATATGAAACTACCAAGTAATGGCATTAAAAATAAAAATTGTTTATATAAATAAATTAAATTAATAATAATTAATAATAATATCAATAATTAGTATAGTGTGTATATATGTGTATAAGAACATTTTTTGTATACTTTTATTTTTTAAATTTTTTATTATAAAAAAGGTTTAATTAATAGCATTTAAGAAGTTTATCTTAAAGTGTTATGGGTGCTAAAGTTGAAAAGAAGATACATAAAAATGATTGTATGCAATTATGAAGTTAAATTATCAGCATATAGTACTTAACATTATAACTATACATGTCTTCATATAAGATAAGTTATGTTTAGGGAGATGATCAAAATTTTAAACCATATTTATTACGTTAACAGAATAACTACATCTTATTATTTTGGGCCCACACTAAAGTAAATTTAAAGGTATAGGTTTTTTTAATTAATGTAGGGCTCACTTACATTAATAAAAAAAATAAGAAAAAACATACACATTTAAATTTACTTTAATGCAGGCCTCAAAGTAATAAGATTTAGTTATTCGGTTATCGCAATAAGAAAGAGTTAACATTCGAACCATCCCCGTTATATTTATATTAGCATACAATATTATGTTACATATGTTATGTATTCGACATGAAATATTAATTTAATTACCATCTAATTACAAAATTATTTAACTAATACATTTTTTTCTAATTTTTTAAATTAGTTGTATAAACTTAAATGCATTAAATAAAAAAATTCTAATAAAATTCTTTTAGGTATGTAAATGATAAAGACATTATAAAATTACATAATTTTATCCACAAACCCGTGTAATACAAAGGTATATAAGCTAATCATTCATATACACCTCAACTTTATTTATTTATTTTTTGTATTGTTGTAACCAAGAGGAAAGATCGAACGTGTCTCTTGTTCATATTATACTTTTAACATTGTATCAAGAAGGGATTTTCTCTCTTTCATTAATAAATATACATAATCTCATTCAATTTTGCAATCATAACCCTCTCATAATAGTTTGAGTAAATACAAAAAAAAATCCAAAATTTAATACTATATATGGAATTTATTAGCAAAAATAACAATTAGAGATATTCTAAATAAAATTAACAAATATAATAGTTACTTAAGGAGACAACATCCTGAAAATATAAGAAACTTTACACCGATAAATTTTTAAGTTTACGCAAAATTTTAGCTTTATGCGACATAGTGGTTATATGCTATATCATACAACCCACAAGTGTTCCGAGTTTCGACACGATCTTTTCTATTAATAAAATTCTTAAAACTATGTTCCTCTAACCTAAAATAAACACACACACTATTATTATTATTACTAGTGCTAGTGCTATTATAAACTATTTTTTAAGGGAACGAATTGTTAGAAAATTTAGAAAGTCAGAAATAATGGGAGAACATTTGAATTTTTCCACCAACTTAAAAAAATAAAAGTTTTTTCCCCACTTTGAACATAAATTAATATATGTAACCAAGATTAATATAGATATGCTTTGATGAACCAAATTATAGCGCGTTTGGTTATGAACAACACGAGCAATACGCAAATGACAATCTCATTTACTAACCAAGGAGATTACAGACATTGACCTTTACGGGGTTGACAAGAGATTACAAGAGTTTACAGTTAATAACTCTCTAACAAATATTACAAGCAAGGTGAGATTAAAGGATGGGGATTGAAAGGATTCTGCCCTGGCGTAAGCACCTTTTTCCCTCTTCTAGAAACGAGCTTCTTCTTAAATGCCCAGGTGATCAGTGGTTGTGCCGTATTGAATGAATCCCTTAACCCCTTATCTCCCTCCTTTATAACTTCTCCCCTTGGTCTTTCCCCTTTGACCTTTCTAAATATATCATGGTTTATTGTCCACTGGGTAAGGACCCTCCGTCAGCTCATTAGTCAGAGTGCGGCTGATCTTTTGGTGAACCATGCTTCCTCATTAATGACTACATGGCCTTCAATAAATGTTAACTCAGTTCATGATTATGAGCCTTTAATGCTGCCATGCTTCTTTATTGAATATGGTGGCCATATGCACCGTTATCAAGTCCCCCCAGTTCAGTTGGTGCCGTTCTTCAGGGGTCACCTTCTGAACTTGAAAGGTTCGTTCACAATATGCTACTTTGTGTCTTTTTCCTATTTTTTCTCTTTTATTTTATCATTGCTGTAAAAATTATATATATATATATATATATATATATATATATTATTTGCAGTTATTGGCGGTTCCCGCTGGTTAATAGGTGTGGGCCCTCTTGAAGGGTAGAATTGAAATTTCCATAGTAGGTTGTGTGGCTAGGGAATAGCCACATAGGCGTCTGTGATGATTTGAGGGGTGCCATCATTTCTTTCTTTCCTTCTTCTCTTTCTTCTTCTTCTTCCCACTTGGTTCTTCGCCCCTCCGTTCTTCCGCCGTTATTGAGTAAGTTTTCCCTGCTTTGTCGCATTACTTTCGTTATTCATGGATAGGCGCGGGTTGGGTTCAACGCCATCGTTGCTATCGCAAGAAGAGTTGCAAAATTTTTGCCGGTTGTATCAAATCCCGGCGATTGTTCATCCCCGATTGCCTAGTCCCGGCGATGATGCCTTCTGCTTGTAGCGATAGAGTTACCATCTTTACTCAGGTTTTTAGATCTTGTAATGTGCGGTATCCCCTTTCGCCATTTTTGTTTTTGGTCCTCCGATTCTTCGAAGTTCATTTTTCGCAGGTGCACCCATTAGGGTTGCTTCGTGTAATGCACTTTGCGATTGCTTGTAAGGCGATGGGGGGTGAGCCGAACCTTCCGTTATTTCGCCGGTTCTATTGATTCCGAGTCGATGGTGACTGGTTCACCTTTGAGAAGCGTCGGCCTCAGAACTTTCCAAGTTGTGTGAGTAGGGTTTTGCAAAGTCTCCGGGATTGGAAACTTCGTTTTTTCTTTGTGCATAACAATTTTTTGCCCTCACGCCTATTTCTTCGTAACCTGCGAATTCCGATAGTGAATGAGGCGCCGCCTCTTCGTGATTGTGATGTTCCCTTATTTCGGTTGTTGGTTGAGAATCCTACTCCTCCCATCGTATTTCCAAAACTGATACTTGTAATGGCTGGAGTAAGTCCTCTTTGGGATGAGCCTGAATATCGACCGGCGGTGATGGAGAAGGGCGAAGGTCCTTGTTATTGGCGCATAACTTATTCTTTTCCTCTCGCTTTTTTATTTTATTTTATTTTTTTGTTGCACACTGATTTCCTGTAAATTGTTGTGCAGAAATCAATTTGCTTAAGATTTTGAAGAAAGCAAGTCGTGGCATGGAGTTTGTTGCAGTTGAGTCCTCGATTCCGCCCTCGTCACCACCACCCATGATAGAGTTTCATCCGGTGTCGCCTTCTGGGTCTGCCAAGGAAATTTCTAGTCCTGATGATGATGAGATGCCTTTGGCTACCCTTCTAGAGAAAAGAGGGCTTGTTGTGCGGTCTGTATCACAGTCTCAAGTACTACCTTCACATCCTCCCCTGAAACTTCGGTTGCGTAGCGGTGGACAGCATGCCATCGTATCTTTACCGGAGGTATCCGTTGTTACCACCCCTATTGCTTCAAAACGGAAGGAGACTTGTCCTTCAATCACTGTGAATGATGAGGGTGAAGATGAGGAACCTGAGGAAGCTTCTTCTCTGCGTAGGAAGAAAGGTAAGCAAGTAGTGGAGTCTGATATGGCGTTTGTGCCAGATTCTCCTGTTCGAGATTTTTATGAACCGGATGTAGTTGTTTCTCCCGGGGGTCTGAATATTCCCGTATCTTCCACATGTTTGGGTATTTCTATTTCTGCTGTTATTACGGAAGCAGTGTCTGTGATTTCGGTCCCTATGAGTTCAGGTCTTGTTGTGCCTTTAGTGCTGCCTGGTACCAACGATGTGGATCCTTCGTTGTCCGTTTCTGAGGCTTGTTATAAGGATTTGGATTCGCTTGCTTTGGCTCATCAGTTTTCGTTGTCTTTGGAATCTCATCGGAACCTTGGTTTGGAGATTGTAAAACGTTTGCAACATCGGTCAGATGTTGCCATGAAATTTCAGCAACGAATAGCTAGTGTTGAAGATGAGCTTATCAAAGCTTTGGAAGAGAAGAAACAACTGCTTGGCGAATTGTTAGATGTTGATGCTCTTCGTGCAGAGTCGAAAGTTTTGAAGGAATCTCTCCATGTAGCGAACGAGAAAGCTGCAACCTTTGAGCGGCGTGTGGCTGAACTGAGGTCCGAAGTGGACCGGTGCGTTGGAGAGTTGCAGGAGCATCGGAATGATATTAAGAGAAATAAGACTAACAGGCGTCTGATGGAGGTGATTTTTTTTTTCAACTTGCTGTTCATGTTTTTTGCTAACCTTGTAGGTGCTTACACATGGCGTGTTTTTCTTTTCTTTTCTTTTTTTTGTAGGAGTTGGTGAGAGATTTGAAAAGGTTGCTCGAAGGCAAACAGGCTGGTATGGAGCAGGCGCAGGTGGATGCCCTTACTGCTCGTGTAGAAATTGCTCGGTTATCTGAAGAAAATCAAAGATTACGGCGGGAGGTGGTGGAGGTTGCTGGATTGAATAACCAGCTTGCAGCTGACCGTGACTGGCTTGTTACTCAAGGCTTTCGTCGTGTTTTTAATCGTATGCGGGACAGCCAAGAGTATGTGCAGCTGCTGGGTGATGTGAATTCTGCTTGCCTTGTTGTTGGTTATCAGAATGGTCTCCGTGCAGGTTATAAGTATTCAAGTCAGGGCCTTTTCATGGAGGAGAGTCCCTGCTATGATCCAATGACGGAGGCGTGGATGACCAAGGCCACTCTTGCTTTAAGCGCTGCGGATCATTCGCTATTGACTCAGTTGGAGAAATATCCTGACATTCCGATTGGTGATTTGGAGGCTTTAACAGCCATTGTGGATCCTAACACTCCTTTACTGTAGTGGCCGTGCCAATCTTGGATAGTTTTTGTGGTATTTGAACTGAACATGTTGTCTTGGCATTGTAATTCCTTTTGTGACTGAATGTATTTAAGCTTTTAAGCATTTGTCTTTGTACATACATAGTTGGGGACCCTTTTATAAAGCTGGTTACCCGATTTTTCTCTTTATGAGTCTTTGTGCATGCTTTATTTTGAATTGTCGCGCGACTGGGGGTTTTTTACCTGTGCTTTTGTTTTGAATGCATTGCTATACATTTGTTGGAGACTATAGTCTCTTGTTTCCTTGTAGGATATTTTATTTTGCTTAAATAGTATGAATGAAATACATACTACCAATTGTGAATGGATATTTTTGATCAAGGCATTTCTATTGTATTCCTTTCCCAATATAGATACAAAAAAGAAAAGGACTTGGCATACAATTTGTGAGTGGCTATGTCACATAGTAAACAAAATGGGTGACTGCCTTCAGGTACTTCTGCCTTGTCAACTTCTACAAGTGGTATTTTCGCAATTGCATCGAGTTCCATGTACGTGGTACTTCTTTACCGCCTATGTCCACTAACTTGTAGGATCCCTTCCCATTGCTCCAAGTGATCTTGTATGGGCCTTCCCATTTAGGGGTTAACTTGTTCTGAGGTTCTTTGCCCTTGCAATATTGGACCTTAGCACGAGGTCTCCTGGCTTCAATTCTTTGGCTTGGACTGTCTTGTCATAATGCCTTTGCATTGCCTTTTTGTAATTTGTCTCTCGGATTGCTGCATGATATCTTCTTTCTTCCAAGAGGTTCAAATTTACTCGGAGGTCTTCACTGTTTTCATGCTCGACAAGCCGCGTTCTTGGCATTGGGGATCCGATCTCTGCGGGAATCATGGCTTCCGTTCCATACGTCAGGCTGAAAGGGGTTTCCCCTATGCTTGTCTTTGTCATCGTACGGTGAGCCCATAGTACATGTGGTACTCTTCCAACCATGCCTTACGCGTTCTGCCCAACCTTGCTTTGATCCCGTCTACAATGCTTCGGTTTGCCCGTTCGACTTGAACATTTGCTTCCGGGTGTGCCACAGATGTGAAGATTTGTGTGATGCACAAATCCCGGCACCAGTTTTTGAAGACGGCACTGTCGAATTGCTTCTCATTGTCGTTAACTATTATGTGGGGTATACCGAATCTGCAAACGATGTTTTCCCAAACAAACCTCTTTATTGCTTGGCTAGTGATTGTGGCTAATGGTTTTGCTTCCACCCACTTCGTAAAATAGTCAATTGCCACTACTAGGAATTTGACCTTTCCTACTGCTTCCGGGAAAGGCCCCACAATATCGATTGCCCACTTTTGAAAAGGCCATGAGGAACTTACAGGCACGAGTGGTTGTTTAGGTTTCTTCAGCACAGGTGAGTGGACTTGACAGTTGTCGCATGCACGGGATAGTGCCACAGCGGTGTTATACATTCCCGGCCAATAGAACCCTGCTTTCATTGCACTGGCGACCATGGTTTTTGGCCCTGCGTGGAGTCCGCATATTCCTTCATGTATTTCCCTCATGACATACTTGGCCTCTTCTTCATCAATGCATTTAAAAGAACGTCCTAGGTAGGACTTTCAGTAGAGTTCCCCATTGATCAGTTCATACTGTAGGGCTCTCAGACGTAACCTCCGTGCGTCGTCTTTATTTTCTGGTACTTTGCCATTTTTGATGAATTCTTTGACTTGTTCTCCCCATGAAATTACTTGTGCGACTTCTTGTATTTCAAGTTCTGCCTCGATGGATGGTTTGGCGAGGACATCGATCCTAATTTCACTCCCCAATTTGCTGAAAGCAGCTGACGCGAGTTTGCTTAATGCGTCTGCCTTATGATTCTGGCTCCTGTTGATGTGGATTATTTGGCATTCAGTGAACCATTCTTGCAAGGACCTTGCTTTTGCTAAGTATTGCTTCATTGTTTCTTCTTTTGCCTCGTAGGAGCCGTTCATTTGGTTGGCTACTAAAAGGGAATCAACGTGCACATCGATGTGCGAAACTTTCATGGCTTGGGCGACTCTTAATCCAGATAACAAGGCTTCGTACTCAGCCTCGTTTTTAGTAGTAGCGAATTTGAGTCTTATGGCATAAGTGAACTCGATGCCTTCTGGTGTTGTCAAAATGAAACCTGCACCGTTTCCATCTGCGTTGGATGCGCCATCAGTGTACAGCTACCATTTCAAGGTACTGCCATTTTCATGCTTGTCAAGGTGAGGATTATCTTCTTGGTCTTTGTTCTCGGGTGCTTCTATCAAGAAATCAGCAAGTACCTGACCTTTATAAGCTGTGCATGGTTCGAATTTGATTTCAAAGTCGCCCAATTCGATGGCCCATTTGGCTAGTCTACCGGAGATTTCTGGTCGTGCCAATATTTGCTGAATCGGCAAGTTGGTGAGTATTCGTATGGGATGGGCTTGAAAATATCTCCGCAACCTCCTCGAGGCATGCACCAATGCAAGTGCTACCTTCTCCATGACTGAGTACCTCTCTTCTCCGCCTTTCAATGTTCTACTTACGAAGTAGATTGGCATTTGGCTTCCTTGCCTTTCCACTAAAAGGATTGCACTGATCGCCTTTTCTGATGAAGATAGGAAATGTATTCTTTAACTGCTAGGAAGGATGCTTCTGCTTCGTCTGTCCAGGTGAACTTGTTCTTTTTCAGACATTGCTTTAGCGTTTTTACGAAAGGTAAGGACCTTTCAGCTGTCTTGGACAAGAAACGGCTGAGTGCTATTAACCTGCCATTCAGTCTTTGTACTTCTTTTATCGTCTTTGGGGATGCCATTGAGATGACTGCTTGTACCTTTTCAGGGTTTGCTTTGATCCCTTCTTTGGTTACCATGACTCCTAAAAACTTGCCTTCTTCGACCCCAAATGAGCACTTGCTAGGATTCAACTTCATTTGTTCCTGCCTCAGCGTGTGGAAGGTTTCTTTGATATCACCTATCATTGTATCCTCCTCTCTGCTTTTAATGACTAAGTCATCCACGTAGACCTCCACATTCCGGCCTATTTGGTTATGGAACAGGCTGTCCATCATGCGTTGGTACGTGGCCCAGGCGTTTTTGAGCTCGAATGGCATCTTAGTGTAACAAAAGGTTCCTTCGGCTGTATAGAAAGCAGTTTTTTCTTCATCTTCCCTAGCCATTCGAATTTGATGATATCCTTTGTAGGCATCAAGAAAGCACCGGAGGGGGTATGTTTGTAACGAATTGATCTTTGCCTACATTTCTGGGAGCGGGTAACAATCTTTTGGTGTGGCTTTATTGACATCTTTAAAGTCGATGCACATTCTCCATTTCCCCCTACTTTTTCGCACCATGACAGGATTTGATATCCACGAGGGATATTGGACTGCCCTCACTATCCCAGCATCGAGTACCTTTTTAACTTCTTCAGTGGCAGCCTTGCTCCTTTCTTCCCCCATACTTCTTCTTTTTTGCTTTACTGGCTTTGCACCCGAGTTCACATTGATCTTGTGTTCTGCTTGATCTCGTGGAATACCTTCCATGTGAGAGGGGGTCCATGCAAACATGTCATGATGTTTCAGAAGTAATTGTTTTAGTGCTGTTTTAGCTTTATCGCTTAATTACTTACCCACCATGACCGTTGCTTCGGGGAATCGATCATCTAACACCCATTCCTCTTCCACAACATTGTTTTTTTTCTTCTTTTCTGTCGACCATGGCTATGATTTCCGCGGAGGAGCTGACGGTCGCCACCCCCGTAGGGGTGGGGAATTTTATGGCCCCGTGGACTGTGGACACCAATGCCCTGAGAGCTTTAATTCCCGGCCGCCCCAAAATGGCATTATACTTTGATGGTGCTCTCACAATATAAAACGTGAGATAGACAGTCCTCCATTTGACTCCCTCCCCGACTGTGAAAGGTAAAGTGATTTTACCTAAGGAGTGGGTGACCTCTCCTGAAAAGCCGACCATTGTTGTTGTGTCTGATTCCCACCTTTCTCTGACATCTGGGTCCAAGCGCCGGAAACAATGCTCATACATGACTTCCGACCCACTGCCTCTATCAACGTGGATTCTCGCGACCCTGTGACCTGCAATGTTAGCAGAAATATTCAATGGTGCCTCTTGTGTTTCCCATGGCTTTAATGGTGGGAAAGTGATGGATGTTTCCATCCAAGGATATCCTTCATCTTCCATGAGTTTGGAACGCTTTCTCATTTCGTATTCATTGTCAGTCCTTCTTCGGATCATGTCTACATAAGATCGCTTCTTTTCTCCCCCGTCTTCCCAATGTATTTCTTTGCCCTTGGAGCCTACTGCTCCTATTTCTTTTACCAAATGTGATAACTTTCCCGACTTCACGGCTGCTTCAATTTCCCTCTTGAGGTGGATGCAATCATCGGTTTTGTGGCCGTAAGATCTATGGAAATCACAGAATTCGTCGGGGTTGGGACGCGAGGAGTTTTGAAGTGGGTGTGGTTTCAAAAAGGAATTTTTGGCTTTTTCTGTTGCTAAGATCTCACTGGGTGTTTTTGTCAACGGGGTAAATTTTTCTGCTTGTTTGGGGTTGGCTTTGTAAGGAGTGAAAAACTGACGGCTTTTCTCTGTAAGGGCCTTACCTTTCCCGGTGTAAGGTCCATTCCTGGCTGTTTCTTGCGCTTCTTTGGCTCGAAAGCTTCCACCTTTCTTCAACTCCCATTCTCTAGCTCTAAAGCTGGTATCTTTCCCCTAACGAAAGCCCTCACTTTATCCATTAGGCCGTCGAATGTTGTTGGGAAATCTTCACCCAATTTTTCACATACTTGGGGTTGTCTCTCCCCGTTGATGAAACTGCTAATTTTCATGACTTCGGGTACGCCTTGTATCTGCATGCTTTCGGTTATAAATCTCTCCATAAATTGTTCCACTTTCTCATCATCTCGTCTTCTGATGTGTAATATTTCGTTCGGGTTCTTGATAGCCTTCTTCTTTTGGTGAAACTGCTTTAAGAACTTGTCTCGCAACTCCTCATAACTGTCAATGCTCCCAGGTGGGAGATTATCGAACCATAACCGAGCTACACCAGTCAAAGTTTGCACAAGCATATGACACCAAGTCGGGAGGTGCCACCTCCCCACTCTTCCGGCTCCTGCGAAGGCGTGCAAATGGTCATCAAGATCTTCCGTCCCGTCATACTTTCCCACGTTCGCGGGTAGCTTCAGTTTCTCCGGCAGTGGGGCTTCTGCAATTCGGCGTGTAAATTTCGACATGTCCGTATAATGAGTGGGTTGATACGGCCTCAGTAGTGGATCATCTCCGTCATCTGTTTTCCCCCCGGATTTTGTGTAGTCCTTATTCTCTTCCATCATTTTAAAAATCTTTTCCCATAACTCCTCAGAGTATCCGGGTTTTTTAGGCGCTCCTTCGGGCTCTCCTTCGTCATAAGTCAACCGCGCCTTCAGCTTTTCCAGCTTTTCTTGGTGCTCCAGTTCAGCCAACTTGGCTTTTAACGTTTCCCGGTTGCTTTTGACGAAGTCCGGGGTGATGATTACCTCAAGCTCCTCTTCATCAGACTTCTCGGATACTGTTATACGGGGGTCGGTGACATTTTCGACTGAGGTGGTCCCCTTACTCCCGACTCTTTGGAAATTGCGCTGAAAGGTGTTGAACGAGGGTTATCATCAGCCATGTCGTGTGTTCGTGTAGTAAATGGTGACCCAAGACGGGTCCCACGGATGGCGCCAAATGATGAACCAAATTATAGCGCTTTTGGTTATGAACAACACGAGCAATACGCAAATGACAATCTCATTTACTAACCAAGGAGATTACAGACATTGACCTTTACGGGGTTGACAAGAGATTAGAAGAGTTTATAGTTAATAACTCTCTAACATATATTACAAGCAAGGTGAGATTAAAGGATGGGGATTGAAAGGATTCTGCCCTGGCGTAAGGACCTTTTTCCCTCTTCTAGAAACGAGCTCCTTCTTAAATGCCAGGTGATAAGTGGTTGTGCCGTATTGAATGAATCCTTTAACCCCTTATCTCCCTCCTTTATAACTTCTCCCCTTGGTCTTTCCCCTTTGGCCTTTCTAAATATATCCTGGTTTATTGTCCACTGGGTAAGGGCCCTCCGTCAGCTCATCAGTCAGAGTGACTGATGTGCGGCTGATCTTTTGGTGAACCATGCTTCCTCATTAATGACTACATGGCCTTCATTAAATGTTAACTCGGTTCATGATTATGAGCCTTTAATGCTGCCATGCTTCTTTATTGAATATGGTGGCCATATGCACCGTTATCATGCTTGTTGCATTGTGAGTTTATATTAAAATATGTTAAAGTTTTACAATAAACAAAACCTCGTCTAAAATATAACTAAAATGAATAAAATGTCAAACACTCAAAGTTATATATAATTTCATGAACTCATGATGCACAAAATTTATCCTTGTCCATAAAGTTATTTTAACTATACAAAGTTTCTCATAACGAATAAAGCTTCTTCTCATGGGTAACTTGCTTCCAAATTTCTTTTCATTGGCAAACTTAATCCTGTGAACAAACTTGATCCTGAACAAAATTAATACTAAAAATAACGAACTTAGTTAAAATATGAAGAATTATACTCACATGTATTAAAAAAACAGGGTTGACCAAATGGATCAAACAACTCAAACAAGGACTTAGGGCTTTCAAAAATATATGGTTACTAATTTAAAAAAAAATATAGTAAAGGCCTGAGGGTTGTTGAGGGAATAAAAATATAAGAAAAACTTAAATAAAAACCATTTCTTTTCTAAAATTCATGAAATGTTTGTAGCAAAGACCTAAAGAGCCTTGAATTTTTTTTGTTCTGTCTAAGCCTTTAAGGCATATAAAATGATTGACTCAGCCGTGATTAAAAACACAACTTGAATGAAGAGTGGAGCCAATGTGGGCCATGTGGCAATGTGGTTTGATGAAAACTAGGTTTGTCCTCGCACGCGCGGCGGGTTATCGCAGAACACTTTCGATAAAGGATATTATATATCATTTGCAGAAACATAAGTTACATCGAAAAATCAAATCTCTCATCACGAAGTTTATACTACTTTCTCATTTAAATATAAAATCATATAAAATCCATAAAAAATATGTTACGAAAATAATATAAAAAATTATTAAAAAAATCGTTCTCACCGGCAACCAATTGGTTGAGTTAAAAAAGTCTAAATCTCTAAGCAAACATCGATTTTCTATAAGACCAAATAAATCACTGTTACCTTCTCCGAACACCACCGAAACCCTAGAAATAACCACATTTTTTCACTAAATATATATATATATATAGATATTCATTATTCATAATATTTAATATAATATATATATATATATATTTACTATTTCAATATAATATTAATACTAGGTTAGATACCCGTGTGTCACACGGGTTGAATAACAAAAATGTTACAAACCAAAAGTCCTAAATGTCCTTAAGATGGAAAAATTAGATCAAAAATTCTAATCAAATTCCTCCGTGATCATAAATGAGAAAAGTAGAAACTTGAAAAAGCTAATATAGAATCTTAACTCGTTAATAATACGTCTTTAATGAACTAACAACGGCTACAAAATTGTGTATTACTTTTTTTTGTCAATTGACTCCAAACAATCAAATTCATCATCATAAATAGTTACAGTAAATCCAAAAAGAAAAGATTGTATTCAAGAACAGGAGCAGCGTCTTATGAGCTAAATAAAACTTCATAGATAAAAAAGAACAATGGAGTATGAGTAAAAAATATCAATAATATACATTTTTTAAATTATTAGTAAATATTAAGGTAGACTTTGTACATAGTCCAAAGAAGGTTCTAAACTACCTGTTTGTAGTGTTAGTTTGAGTATACTACGCATAGAATATAATAAAACAGGATTAAACAGCAAGTATGAAGTTCTAAACAGTCAGCCAAACTTGAAACGGTTAAAAACGAACCATGAACCTGTATAAATCTCAAATCGGCTTAACAAGTTGAATTGCTTTTAAAAAGATCATTCAGTTGGTTTCACGGTTTATTATGACCCTAATAAAAAAATAATAATAAACCATGTTTTTACCAGGAAACTTCAACTTGTTTTGATATTTTAGGCAGAAAAAGAATAATAAAAACACAAAAAAGATGCAAGTATGCACAACTTACATAAGATGTCAAATCATTGACTTACTTTCCTCAAAATCAACTTATTTAGTTATTTTCATGTAGTGTCATCTTCCAACAATCAACTTGAAGCATAAACACATTAAACTTCTTCAACACAACTAAACATATATAAAAAACATTAGGCCAACAAAAGTTACTAATGTAGCTAAAGTAAGTGGAACCTTTAAAATTATCATCTTTCAGTGATCATTCCAAATGTCTCGACAATTTCACTCTTCATAACACCGCTTGTCACTTTAGACGTAACCATTCTACATTCTACCACTCCAATAAATAAAGTAACATAATACACATAAAGAGACAAGACTCAATAGTTATTTAACTTTTCCTGGAAGATTCATTATAATCACAAAAAGATTAAGACTTCCTGGGAATATATAACAATTAAAACTACTAAAACTCAAACTTGCACAACATTACACCTAAAAATATCAATCTAGATATTTTAACAATATTGGGGAGGTCACGGGTTCAAGTCCTAGTATGTACAAAATAGGGGTTTCATGCTGGGCTAGGGGGTTTTCTCTCACTTATGGTGTGTTTCATCCTATTGGGTGTGGATGTGATCGGGTGTCGATGATAAATACGTATAAAATTAAGAAGTAAAACTTAGTTTTTTTTTAAAAAAAAAAACAACATATTCATTATTATTTGACATATTGCATTTTTACCATCTAACGACATTAAATTATTAAAAATTATAAATATCCATAAATAATAATAATTATTATCATTATTTTTTATTTTTAGCTAGAATTTAAAACTTTTGAATTATGTGTCTTGATAATTCAAAGGATAAAATAATAATTTATAATTTTGACATGATTGTAATTTAATTAACATTTAAAGATAATTTGACTTAACTAATTTACCTCATTTAAAGTATGAATTAACTATATTTATTAAATGAAATTCATTTTTAAAATGTCTATAATTAATATACTATTGACATGTGGCAAACATATGACATGGATAGCCTAAAATGATGACATGTGGCCAAGTGTAATTCCTTTATTAGATAGTATAGATAGATTTTGGTTGCATTTTAATATATATATATATATATATATATATTAATTCTTATTTAAACATAAAATCATACAAAATACATACAATACGAAAATAATATAAAAAATTATTCAAAAAATCGTTTTCACCGGCAACCAGTTGGTTGAGTTAAAAAAGTCTAAATCTCTAAACAAACATCGATTTTCTATGAGAACAAATAAATCATTGTTACCTTCACCGAACATCATCGAAACCTTAGAAAACTACATTTTTTCACTATATATATATATTCATTATTCATAATATTTAATATAAAATATATATATATATATATTTACTATTTCAATATAATATTAATATTTATACTATTCATTTTTGTTGCATTTTAATATATATATATATATATATATATATATATTAATTTTCTATGAGAATAAATAAATCACTGTTATATTCTCCGAACACTACCGAAACCATAGAAATAACAACATTTTTTTCACTATATATATATATATATATTTACTATTTCAATATAATATTAATATTTATACTATTTATTTTAGTTGCATTTTAATATATGGGTTAAGTTAAACTAAATAAGCCACTTAACATAAAAAGTCTAAGAAGGATTTTGAGGCATTAGATCATTAATCAATGGTTATAATTAAATCAAGTTGTTGAAGGGTAGTTTAGTCATGCCTACTTTTGTTGACTTTTTATCAAATTCCCCCATATTCTTTAAATGTTTATAACTTTTACATGTGAAATTATTTTTTGAAAAAAAAAATATCATAAAAACAAGCATTTTTTATCTTCAAAATTAATATAGTTTTCGCTATAGAAAAATTTTGTTTTTTTAGTTCATTGTGTCTTTTTTGCAGGTCATTGTGTTTTTTGTGTAGGTCATTGTGTCTTTTGTGTTTCTGCTTAATGATGTGTTTTAACTAAACAATTTAAGACATAATGATGTTGCATAATACATAATGTCAAACAAGGATGACAAAATGACTAGTATAAATAACACAATGATCTTTAAAGAAGATACAATTACATGTAAAAAAGACACAATGACGAGTCATTGTGTCTTTTGTATAAACATTGTGTCTTTTGTGTTTCTCCACAATATTGTCTTTTGTATATACATTGTGACTTTTTTACAAGTCATTGGGTCTTTTGTAAATGTCATTGTGTCTTTTGTGTAGTTATTGTGTCTTTTGTGTAGTTATTGTGTCTTTTGTGTTTCTGCTCAATATTGTGTTTTCATAAATAATTTAAGACACAATGATGTTGCATAATACATAATGTTAAGTAAAGATGACACAACAACGAGTATAAACAACACGTTGATATTTAAAAAAGACACAATTACCTACTAAAAATGACACAATTATCTTTAAGAAAAACACAAAAAGATAATTATACACAAACGTTTAAAAAGACACAACGATAATAATTAGACACAACGAGCTGAAAAAATTTAATTTTTTGTAACAATATTATACTCATTTTAAAGATAAAAAAATGCTTGTTTTTATGATATATTTTTTTTGAAAAAATAACATCGTTTACAAAAGTTATGAACGTTTAAAAAATGTGGGAGAAAGTGCTTATGACTTACTTATCCTCTAACAACTTTTCCCTCCTAAATTTTAAATTTTGCCTTTTAAATTTAATTTCATGATCTAATTGTTAATAATTCTTCTTAGGCTTTTTAGGATAAAAGGACTATTTAGTTGATGTTAATCCTTTAATATATATATTAATAGAGCCAATGTTCATAAAATATTTGACAGGGCTGGGCCTGGGGTCTCCACCATGTGTCCTCTTCTTATAAAACTTTCCATTGCAACTCACTAACTATTACTATTAGTATATATAATTAAAAGTCGGGAAATTGAATAATAAAATATAAATATTAAATAGAGTGTGGTTCATGATATTATATATATATATATATATGGGATGGTTTGAATGTTAATCATTCCTTATTACGTTAACCGAATAACTACATCTTATTGTTTTGGGGTCCACATTAAAGTAAATCTAAATATTTAGGTTTTTTCTTCTTTTTTATTAATATAAGTGGACCCTACATTAATTAAAAAAGAAAAAAAACATACACCTTTAGATTTACTTTAATATGAGCCCCGAAGTAATAAGATGTAGTTATTCGATTAACACAATAAACATTGGTTAACATTTGATCCTCTCCATATATATATTATAGGGTAAAGTTCGCCAATGCGGGACTAGCCCACTTGGTAGAGACATTGCCTATTATGAAGGAGGTCTTGGATTCAAATCCAAGTAAGGTGTATTTGTGTGTAATTTAGTAGTAGGACTATTGATGTTCAAAAAATATATATATATAGGGTAAAGTTCCATTGTTAATCCATTCTTATTGTGTTAACTCGTATAACTCCGCCAAAATCAATACAAATCTTTGTTTTCTTTTTTTAAATATCATTATTACACATATATAATATTTTCTTCTTTATATGTATGTGAAATTCATCACCGTTTAAGATTTAAAATCAGTGTAAGTTTTGGTTATATTAACAGGATTTATAATTTTCGGTACAATGTAATTTAAACTTACACTGATTTTAAATCTTAAATAGTGATGAATTTACACATACACATAAAAGAAGAAAGTATTGTTTATGTGTAATAATGATATTTAGAAAAAAGAAAACAAGTATCTAGATTGATCTTGGCAGAGTTATACGGGTTACCGTAATAAGAGTGGGTTAACAATTGATCATTCCCCTATATATATAGTAATGTATAGTGCATAGGTATCTGATTCATGTGGTGACGTTTTGAATGTTTAGACTTGGACCAGAAGAAGTTTTTTTAACTTTGAAAATTAGTAAACACACATAAGAGTATTAAATTTTTGAGATATTTGCTTAGAGATTTGAGTTTTTATTATATTTGTGAGATTTGCTTATTGACTTGGGTTTTTGTTGGTTTAGGGTTTAGGTTTAGGTTTAGGCTTTAGGGCTTAAGATTTAGTGCATGATAAGAGATTTAATTTGTAACGTAACTTATGCTTTTGCAGATGATATATAATACCCGCTTTTGGGGAGTGTACTTAGAGATTTGGGTTTTGTTGGTTTAGGGTTTAGGTTTATTTTTTTATAATAGTGGGAACCCACTTGTAGGGGTGTTCAGAAAAACCGAAAATCGTTTAAAACTGATAACTGAACCGTAGTAGTAATCGAAAAAACCGAACCGAATTCTGAATTCGGTTTTCGGTTCGGTTCCTAACCGTTTCCGAATTCCGAATTCAGTTTTCGGTTCGGTTAACGTTTTAGATATTTTTTGAATTCGGTTTATTCGGTTTTTAACCGGTTTATTTGGTTTTTAATCGGTTTGTTCGGTTGAATTCTGTTTGTTCGGTTATAACCGAATCGAATTGAATTCGGTTCGGATAACCATATCTCGAATTTGGTTTGGTTCGGTTAACGGTTAGGAGGAAAAATTTTTGAAAACCAAATAAACCGAACCAAACAAACCGTTAACCGAACCGATGAACACCCTACCCACTTGCGTGGTAAACCCTCGAGTCCTCCCAATACCCAACTAACCGAGATGAAATTGTAAAGCATGGCCGAAAGAAATGGGTTGGTGACCTCTATGAGAAATTGTTCTATGTGAGGATTGAACTTGAGATATATAACTTATACTTGTACAAATGATATATATAATACCCGTTCTCGAAAGTGTACTGAGATAACCCGCTGTAACGCGCGGAGGAATAAACCTAGTATATAATAAAAATTCATGAAAAAGAAACTGTAGAAATATTATTGTATAAGTGGGCCCTATTTATTATATATATTATTATATACTATATATTATATTATTTAGGTGTCCGATCGACGTAGTGGCGTTTCGAAAATGTAAACTTGAACATTAGAAATTTTTAACTTTGAATAGTTATAAACAGAAATAAGAGTATTAAATTTCAAAGATTTGCTTAAAGTTTTTGGGTTTTCTTTTAATTTAAACGATTGGTGTCGGTGAGACGGATTTTGTGAGTAATTTTATCTATTATTTTTATAACATATTTGTGAATATTTTGTATGGTTTTCTGTTTTTATGAAAAAATTTTCTAAAGTTCGTGATGAGAGATTTGATTTTGCTTTGTGACTTATGCTTCTGCAAATAATATATAATATTTATTCTCGAAAGTGTACTGTGACAACCCGCTGAACGTGTAGGGCGAATACAACTAGTTTGTATAAAAATACATTATTAATACGTTAGTATTTTTAAAAGTATAATATGAAAATGAACATTTTATTTGAGTATGATATTGAATTTTTTTAACTTTAAACTACATTAATATATTATCTGATTACAAACTATTACATGATTACATGCTTTGCAAATGTCTGTGTTAGTATGTTGTGTTCGCCATCGTGCGAACACCCATCTGGTGTGTGTTTTTATAAGTTATAACTTGGAAGTTATATAAGATGAAGTTATTTATCAACGGATGTAATTATTTTTTCAGTTTCTTATAAACCTTACAATTTTCTTTTTAATTAAGTCTTACATCTACACAATTATCACGTGTCTACATGGATGCACTACTCACCAGTCCATATACCATAACACAGGCTCCATAACACAGGCCTTAGTACCGGGCTTTCAGGTAGTTTGGGCTCTGACCAGCTGGTATTGTACTTGGGGAAAAAACTCCAGTTAGATATTTTGGGTTCATTTAGGGTATTCTTGTACCTTTCTTAGGCTAAAACTCATTTGTGCATCACTAAGGGACTATTTGTTTGGGTCTGAATACATTTGAATGAGTCTGAGATTCAGACTGTTTATTTCATACATATGAACAAAAAAAACATCTGAACCATTCAGACATTGAAGCAAGTATGGATGAAAGAAAAAAAAGGAAGGGGTCACCTCTGAATGAACATATGCGGTAACATCCCTTTGTCATCGCCTTCCTCTCTATCGTCGGCTCCACCCTTTCCCACTACCACATCGTCGCAGCAGTAGCCGACCTTCGCTTGACCTACATCGACGTTTTTTACCGCCGCGACAGGGGACATCGACGACATCGACGAGAGATTTAGGGTTTGGTGAAGCGACGATGGAGGCGGCGACCGACGATGAAGGCGCCGACGGAGGAGGAGGCTCGGCTGGCTTGGGGGCTAGGGTGAGGGGCGACGGATGGGGGCTGGGGTTAGCGTTTAGGTTTTTGAAAAAAAATAGTTTTTTTTTCATTTTTTTCATTCAAATGCGTAAACAAACGGTTTTAACCGGTTCAGCACTTAATGGTTCAGACCCTCTTAATTATTCAGAAATTTTAACCATTCAGCACTTAGGGGCTGTTTGTTTGCATCTGAATGGGTCTGAATGGGTCTGAATCTGAATGGTTCAGATTCAGACCGTTTGTTTCACTTAAAAAAAGCACGTCTGAATGGCCCCTCACGTCTGAATGATTCAGACCTCAACACAAGTCTGAATGAGATTTTTTGCACAAGGGGTCATCTTTACCCTTCTCATATTTTCTAGCCCTAATTCCATCTCTCTTCCAAATCCCGTCGCCCCTCACCCACGATCAAGCTCCTCCCTTCCAACTCCCGGCGAGCGCTTCCTTTCCAACCCACGGCGCCGCCACCTACGACGACAACCATCTGCTACCGACGACGACCAGCTGCTACCGACCGACCGGCGCTGCTACCGACCGACCGGCGCTGCTACCGACGACGACCAGCTGGTGCTCTCTCCGACCTGGTGCTCTCTCCGACCTGGTACTCTCTCTCTCTCTCTAGAGGTGATCGATTTGATCCCTATGTCTCCAACAAGCTGCTAATTTTAATTTTTTTTGTTAGAAATCTTGCTAATAATTTGTTTTCAAGGGTTTTTGCTGTTGGTATATCATTTTTGATGTAGTTTTTAGTTGAACCATGTTCATTAGGCTTTGTTCAACAAATGGTTGTGTTGGTTGATTGTGTATGTTGGTATATCATACCAACATATGGAATGTTTATGAAGTACGACGAGAATAGTATGTTTGCTGAAACACAACCACAAGGAGAAACAAGTGAAGGTCATTCCATTCATGACATAGAATGGGGGTCACAAAGCAATGAATATATGAATAGTTTGCGTGACCATATTGCTAGTCACCTTGCTTGACAATGTTCGTCAACTTTTAATTTATGTTTGAATTTTAGATACTTTTGGTTTTGAAAAAACTATTGTGTACTTTGTATGTTTGAATTTTATCATGTTTGGTATTTACTTTATTTTTTATTATTTTTTATATTTTTACTGAAAAAAAGGCTTCAGAAGGGTAAAATAGTAATCCTGCATATTCATTCAGATGTTCAATCAAACAGTCTTAATTCATTCAGCACTTAATGATTCAGACCCTCTTAACCATTCAGACATCTTAACCATTCAGCACTTAATCATTCAGACTCAACCAAACGGCCCCTTAATGATTCAGTTTCAACCAAACGACCCCTAAGACTCAATCATTATAGGTGCTAAAGACAAAAAAGAAATTTAGAGTTTATTTTTAAACTTGGGTTCAACTATCATTCCTGAATGATTGATTTATTGGTTTGTTCAACTTTAAATAATTTTATCCCTATCCGTTAATCAAACCGATTCTATTTGGAATTTGTTAAATTAATTCATCTATGGTATCATTAAGTATGAATTATGAAACAAAAATATAAAAATATTATTGTATTTCTTTAGAATCAGGCTCCTAAAAGTTTGAGGGTTTTAGGGTTATGTCTTATTTTTCTCTCCAAATAACTGGCCCCCCTACAAGTGATCGATGAGTTTAAGGTGGTGTTTGTTTTTTAAGAGGTAAAATGTCTGCAGTCTGCGGACCACATCTGCAGATATCTGTAGGAGAAGAGGTGGACCAAATGTTTGCAGTCTGCAAGAAGAAGAGTGCTTGTTTTTTAACGTCTGTTGACTCTTAAAATAAATTGGTGATGGTGTACGGTGGGGGTGATGGGGGTGGCCGATGGTGTTGACTGGCGGCGGGGGTGGTGGCCGGCGGTGGCTGGAGGCGGTGGCCGGAGGTGGTGGCCGGAGGTGGCGGGCGGCGGGGTGGGGGTGTTGGTGGCCGGAGGTGGTGGCCGGTGGTAGCGGGAGGTGGTGGCCGGTGGTGGTGGGTAGTCTCTGCAGACCTTAGAAGACCCTAGAAGTGGTTGATCCACATCTTCAGCAAGAAGACCTCGCGCAGACGTTTTTTAATGAAACGTCTTCGAGAAAACAAACGGTCTGCAGACGCCAACATCTGCGCGTGGTCTACGCGGCGCAGACATAAGAGGTCTCGCAGACATTTAAAAAAAAAACAAACAAGCCGTTTTGGTTCCCACAAGTTGGATATGGGGCTATAAAGGTGATGGTTCTGGCCCGTATGTATACCGTCCTTGCTGAGTTGTTGGTGGGCACTCATGATATGACTTATACAACTAGATTTACATAAACCATGTTTAATTACGAAGTCACAAAAAAATCATATTTTATTAAACCTATAGATCTACTTATTAGTGGAATATGATTGATTATGCCTTTTTTTTTGTTTTTTTTTGTTTAGTGTTATCAAAAGCAGAACCATAATAGTAAAAACCAATGTCACTAATTTTTTTCAAGTGTTACATATTATCTACTGGTCCAAAATTCCTAGTTCATATTTTTCTTTTGGTATCACTAAGGATGTAGATGAATCGAACATACAATGAATAATTTGTGTCACATTTATATTTGTTTGTTTAATAAATAAACATGATCAAGAAATTTTGATCATTTAGTTAAAAGAACAAAAATGAACAAATGTCATGTTTGCTCATTTATGTTCGTGAATGTCTAGTAAAGTGTTCGTTCATTATCAAATTGTTTTATAATTTTAAACTTCTAATATTTAGTTGATTACCACATTTAAGCTAGAAAGTTTGTCATTTGTAGATTGTATATTGTTAAAAAATGTATTTGTTTTTAAACACTGATCTTTAAGACACATTATTTTAGAATAATTTTAATTATGAATATTATAATAATCTATGAAATATTAAATCTTTATCTGAATAACCATTTGTTCGGTTATATGTTCATGAATCTTTCATTAACAAGTTAAATACTAAATAAATCAACATAAACAAAGACTCATTTGCAGATTTATTTACAACTCTACCTCACCGCCAATTGAGACAAGAACATAGCAAACAAAGTAATGGTATGGTATCACCACAAACAAAAGAATACAATATTTCTTTGTATAACTTTAAAATATTTAAAATTATAAAATTTATAACTTTTCGAATACAATTAGCACTATTGAATTTGACACCTTGGCAAAAGGATTAGCCAATAGACTTTTAATTAAAAAAGTCATTAGCTACGTAACCTGTAGCTAATGGATTTTTACTTTTTTAGTCTAATTTTGTTATCTTAAAGTAAGGTTTTGGGTTCGAAAACATGTTAAATCTTAATTGTTGAGCTAAGGTAAGGGAGTTTACTTAAGCGTGAGGTTTCTTCTAAATGGGCTCAGGCGTACGTCCTAAAACCTCAAATTTAATGAGACAGTTTACATCACGTCTATGCCATAAGAAATCATGGCTGAATACAGGTTAATTGAATCGCCCGCTCCGATCCTCTGTCGAACTTATTCCAAGAGAACTCAAAAAGAACGGAAAGATCCATTAGATAATAAATGATTGGTTCTAAAAAATAATAGAAGAAGCATCTGACTACTTCGTTTTTGTTCTACGTCTCTGATCGATATATTCCCATCCAACAAACAAAACTACTTGTTAGGCTATCCACAATGGTCACCCCACTGAAAATCCCTCCCCACCGAAATTTCCTGCCACGTCATCACCCTATTGAAAATCATAAAACCCACAGTGATCACCTCACCGAAAAACTTCCCCATTTGTGAGAGAAGATAAAATCATTCCCGCTGGTGTGTGAGAGGGGTTGAACGGGGAGTAGTATCCGCCGAACCCACAAAATCATTCCCGTCAAGGGAGGGGGAGGTGTTCCTGCCGGTGCCCGCTATCCCGCAATGCGAGGCCGCTGCGCATGGTCTTACAAATAATATCTTTTGTATTGTCATTTCAAGCCTTCTATGTGGAAAAAAAACTTGTACTTTCTATCTTTCATAAAAGGGTATACCTGTCATTTGACCCCAAACTTGAAGATCATGGAGGATAAGCGATCCAGGGACACAGGAGCAAAGAAATCTACATGTTTAAAATATTTTTACAAGAACAACATCACATTAACAATATTAAAAAAAGATGGAGCTTTCTTCGCAGACTATCAATGCTGTTACTTCGTCATCTACCTGTAAGATTTCAATCCCAGAGAAATTTCTTCTTCTGTTCTATCTTCTTCCTCAATTTAACCCTGTTTTTAGCAAATTTTGTTAAGCAGTTCATGCTGTTACGAACCCTTAATAGATTTTCATACTATGTTCTTTAATTAGAGTTCAATCCAAAATTTATGGAAGTTATTGGAGAATTTTAATTTATGTTCATCCTCTGTTGATTGCTAAGTGGATGATGAAATTGAGATTAGGGTTTATGCAAACCTGCATGAGTTACTGTTATGGGGTGGGTTTTTGATTGAAAGATGCTTGATCATAAGTTGGCTCTATTTTATTTTTTTTTCATGATGGAACTCCTGTTTTTAACAATGGGGAACCTTTATATAACATTAAAATTCGATGATTATGGATATTTTTTGTGGGTTACAAGTGAAACTGGAACCAAGAAACTGTTTCTTGATTATAAATATAATTGCAACATGTTTGCTAAAATGAAATTTGGTTAGCTGAAAGCCTGAAACATTCTATTTGTTGGTGGAGCCATTCATCAAATGGCTGCTGCTGCTGCTGGGGATGTGGGCTGGATCAGACAGACAGACACAATGGGCGGAAACCACCTAAGCCATACAATGAGCCCAACCCGAATGAGGCACCCTCACAAATCGATCCGACACTGATTGTAACCATAGTCTTTTAGTTGGTTTGTTTAACAAGGTCAAATTAGTAGGTTTGTAAATTTGGATCCCTGGAAGGTTGTAACACAAGTAATCACTTATTTTTATGGATGTGTATGATGCTGATCTAACATGATGGAAACACAATACTATAGAGATTGTGACCATAGCCCGATTTTATTTATCTTTTTACGGATTTTACATCACTAGAAATCATATCTGGTTCACTTTTGGTGCATGAAACAGCAAGGAAATTGAAGTATAAAGACTGCATCGCGTACCATAGAAGTTCTTGCATCAGATTCCCCACAAAACCGAAAGAAACCCTAGTAGTGTATGGATTACCAGAAACAGCTGCTTCTGTAGCAGTTGCCGCCACGGTTGTGGGTGCAGCTGCCACTTTTCTGGCTAGGAGAACCAAATCTGAAGAGACAACACAGGTATATCATATATATGATGACAAATGCAAAAAGCTACCATCTTTTGACCCAAAGTTGCATAATGTTTTTGTTCTAATTCTTGTTTAATTGAATGATATAGGCGGTTCCAACAAGAACTTGTGATGATTGCGGTGGTTCAGGGATATGTCCGGAGTGCAAAGGTGAAGGATTTGTGCTCAAAAGATTGTCAGATGGAAGTGCTGAAAAAGCCAGATTGAATGCCAAGAATATGGCTACTAGATACACAGCTGGGTACGTATTATTTTTCGTCACATGCGCAACAAACACTTTGTTGTTGTTTTTTTGTGTGATGATGAGAACCTGTTAGGGGAATATCACAGGCCACAGGGGGATAAGATCAGTTAAAACACAACTTAAGCCAGACATGTGGCCTTTAAGGGTATAAATGCAGTAAAAACCAAAGAAAGTTGGACTTGAATATGAGACCTCTGCTAGAAAGGAATCAGACGCGAATATTAACATAATGTTGATTGACAGGCTACCGAAGAAATGGAGCTACTGCACGAAATGCTTATCGGCTCGATCATGTAAATCGTGTGATGGTAGCGGAAAGTTAAGCTATTAATTAGCTCCAAGAAACCTGGAGAGATTCTTGCGGATTCTCCTGCTACAATTTTTCTTGAAATCTTTGTCTGTGAAGTAAAGATTGATGTTTTCTTGTGATGTCATTTATGGAAACTTGGGGTTGACTTTCTTGATTTTTAGTTGACCGATCATATTGGTAGATTTATCTCATCTTCATCTTTTTTTTTTTTTTTTTTACCTTTTTTATGACCGTGGGACCCACTTACGTGGTAAACCTCTGGGTCCTCTCTTATACTTGATTAACCGAGAGAATAAGTAAAGTGCGGCTTCAAGCAACCGGCTCAGTGGCTTCCAAGAAAAATCGCCCTAAGTGAGACCATAGGCACCTGGATCGCGGTTCGCTTCGGATCAGGAACGGGTTCATAGGGGGTAGGTTCATTCTGGTACGCTCCGGTTCGGTGAACCAATAATGCCGGTTCGCTTTACATGTATATTAATTGAATAGTCTTCCAAAATAACATAATTGTATTTCTCCAATCATATTATCCAATTCAAATACATTTTTTTCAAGTGAATCAAACAAGAAATTCAAAAATAAAAATTACATTCGAAAAATGGCAAATTATAATGATCTAATCAATTCGTTGTCTTTTCCCTTTCCCATTGTCAACTCCTTCTTCTTCTTCTTCGAGATCCTCCCAAGCCATTTCTTCAAGTCGTGCACTAGAACCTTCTATGTATGGACTTTCGGGATTCATGTCCCATTTTTTGTTTGGCCTAGACTTGTAAGATTCTGAAAATCATGATTGTAGTCGAATGTTAGAGTGTATGAGTATGCGCTCCAATTTCTCTCGGCAGAAGAGCTACTAATTGGTTGTGATAGCACTTTTTTGGCTACATCAGCCAATTCTGGAGTCTCCGCTCCATACGTTCCCCACCAATCTATCGCATCTATTATGACAGCATCGGCTTGTGTTGCAGTTCATGAGTAAATTCCTTTCCTGATATGGAAAGTAGCAAACTGTTCTCGCAACATCTTAAACTCATCATCATTTTCTGAAATCCTTTTGAATGCTTCCATCACGTTATTAACAATTTCTATGTCTTTATTTGCAGCTTTTCTTTGCATTCCACCAGGAGCCAAATTTTCAAGATAATTTTTGTCATATAGTCTTGGACTTAAAGCAAATCCCAAACAATGTAGTGGGATAGTCATTTTTTCCCACCTATCAACGACAATTTTTTCTACTTGATGGCCATAGGTAGAAAACTTATTTTGTTTCATAACATCTTTGATATCTCCTAGCATGTTATCCATTTTTTCATATATCTCTCCCATTTTTGGACCCTCACCATCACAAAACTTAACAAGTAAGAAAATAGGTTTTGTAAAAGCTAAGATATTTTCAACATCATCCTAAAAGTCATCATCTTTTATTGTATCAGCAACTATTCATCCATTTCGTCCCCATTTTTCACCCATTCCCGCTAAGAATTGAGAACAATAGTCATGGCAAGTGCCTCTCTACAATCTAATAACCTTCTTAATAGTATGTAGTGTGATGCAAATCGAGTTTTTGCAACTTTTAACAACTCCAACTTCGAGTTTTCTCTAAAAATTGATAACGCATGCGTGTGGTTAAGAAAATACTTGACAATGGTTTTCCCTTTCTTATATGTGTTGAATAGCCAATAAAATTCTTTTGCAAAATCTTTAAAAATCAAATTCAATGTGTGAACACAACAAGGGGACCAAAAGATGTGTTTATATACCTTCTTGATCTCTTTCCTAGCCGCTTTGCAATTAGCCGCGTTATCCGTTACCACTTACAAAACATTGGAATCCAATATGCTCAATAGCTCCAATAAGAAACTGAGAAATCACCAATCCTGTTTTTTCCACTCCTAAAAAGTCATCCGCGAACATAAACGTTGCACCACGTGAATTTACGGAAAGGACATTGATAAGTGGATCATGCTTAACATTAGACCACCCATCCGATACAATAGATACTCCTTGTGTATACCAAGTGTCTTTAATAGGCGTAAGGTCTTTCTCAACGTCTCGTACACATTCATCTAGGAGGACAGTCCTTGCTTTTTCAGATGAGGGGGTTTGTATCCTTCGGGTGCAATTTTTATGGCACTAATCATTTCAATAAATTGCAGGTTGGGCAATACATTGAAAGGAATGCCATTGGCACACAATCCTCTTATAATTTTCAAGTCCGCCGCATTTCTCTCTTAGATGCTAAATGATTCTTGAATGCCTCTTTTTGATGATGATTTATTAGACAAAACATAGTTTTTTAAACACTTAGAAACACCTGCATGTTCTGCTTCTTTTACTTTTTTTGAAATTCTATTAAATAGTGATTTATCTTTAAGAACTATTAAACATCTTTTCATATCAGTCTTCTTCCCCAAAGCAGCCCCAAAAAAATGCACATGAATTCTTGTGTAACTGCTACTAAACTTACCTTTACAGTGTTTGCAAACCCACTGCTTTGAGCCTCCTGGATTCTTACTGTTTGTAGCACCAACAAAAGTTACTTCATCAAGAAGTGGCTTATTTTCATCCTTCCCTTCACCTGTTGAAGTTGGTGCATTGCTCCCACTTGCATCAGCTGCTGATTTTTGGCTCCCTATTGGTGTTGTTGTATGCTGCTCCACCTCATCATCAAGATCAACGAAGCTTGTAGTCCCACTGATATGACTTTCACTTGATCTTTCATGTTGTGTGGAGTTTACTTTTTTGCCAAAAGCCATTACAAGAATAGAAGAAGGAGACATAATGTAAAAGGTGATTAGGTGATGGAAATCTAATTACCCAATATCCTATTTATACTGTTAGAATCTTAGAGTCTTAGAGACTTGGATTAAATGTGTTCTATTTAATTCAAGCAGTGTGAATTGAAAGTTGGAACATCCTAGCCTCACATTTTTTCAAAATTCCAACATTAATCACCTGCTTAAAGATTTACAGCCGTCATAATCTAGTCGATCAAAATTCCATCTTAAATCAAAGTCAAGATTACAACATTTAATATTGAAATAGATGGAATTACGAATCTATCGCATCATAATCGCATTTTAGGGTTTTTGTGGAAGCACGAATTCGTGAAGAAAATCGCGAATTAGAAAAATAAATCGCGAATTTGGTATTTGTTCGGTTCTATTTTCATCTGATCGAGGATCGAGTTGAGGAACATACCCGATTCGCGTTCCAGGGTGATTCTGATCGGCGATCCACAAGCGATTGGTATGCTAGTGATTTCGAATGGGAACGAAACAATCCAAATCGAAATTCGTGGCCTCTACAGTGAATTATGTGACTATGAGTGAGACATCTATGTTGTCTCTCATTCACTTTAACCATTACACCACTTACTTGAAGGTTCTAATCTTTGTCTTTGAATTCTTATGATTTTGGTTTTCAATAATCAAATAGAGAAAAACAGGAGACAACAATTTTATAATTGTAATTTGTAGCATTTAACGTACTTGACATGTTCTTTAGAAGGATGGTTTTAATGTTTGAGGAATATTTGAAGTGAAAGATCCAGATAATGAATTAAGTATACAAAAACTTTAATTTATATATAGGGATAATAATAAATAAACAAGTATTATAAAAATGTTGGTGAAATAATAAACAAATCTATACTAGTAAATAATATATTTTTTTAGATGCGTAACATAAATTTACTTACCGATATTTATTATAGAGTAAATTACAAATTTCGTCCTTTATGTTTAATGTCACTTTTTGATTTCATCCTTTAACTTAAGTAATTACGCTAGACGTCCTTTAACTTTTATGTTAGTAACAATCAAGTCCTTTTGGTTAACAGACGTTTGTCTAAAACGTTATACAGCATCACATGTAAAACATGTGAGGGTATTTGTGTAATTTTGTCTTCCATTTAATCTTAAAATAAAACCCTTTGTCTCTAAACGATCGTCTTCTTCACCCTCAAAGCTCCATTGATCTCCAAACTGAGAATGGGAAGTTATCATATTCAAAAAACAACTGATGACTATGATATTGGGGATATATACGGTAATGATTTTACAACCTTGATTGATTTTCTTGATTTTGATTACGATGGTAAAACATTTACCAGTTGTTATGCAGGCTTTTATCCTAAACTCTTCTCTATCAAGATTCATCATGGAGGTGCTTTCAGTGAATTGCCTGGTCATACTTATGAGGATGGTCAGGTAAATTTAGTTGATTTGTTGAATGTTAACAACTTCTCAGTAGTTCAACTTGATGAGGTGAGGGTGAAGTTAGGTTATCAGGTAAATGAGACAAGTTATTATCATCTTTTAGTACCTGGAGGTGATTTAGACACAGGTATTAAACCAATATGTGATGATGAAGATTTGTTGAAAATGATCAAATTAGTCTCATAGCAAGGTTATTGATGTGTACATGGAACATGGAAATAGTAATTTACAAAACAAATGATTATATGGCTATTGTGCCTTATAATGAAGTAGAAGAACTAACTTCATCAAAACAACTTGAAGGGCAACAATATAAGATTAGTCAACAGATGCTCAATGATTTTAACCCTTTTTTAGAAATTGATATAGAATTTGAGGATGCAGTGGCTGAGGACATAGAAGAAGTTGATGACCATAATAAAGGAGTAGGTAGTGATGAGACTAACAGTGATTACATTGTAGACATGATAAACGATATAGATGATGTTGAAGTTGATATAAGGAACTTTAAGTTACATGTTGATGAACAAGTAGAAAAGAAGATTGAACTTGATGTAGGAAATGATATAAATGATGAAGTGTTGGATAATGATAATTTTGAAAGTGGATGTGAATCTAATGAAAACATTGGGAGCATTAAGAAGAGGAATTTGAAATCTATTAAAAGGGAGAATGAAAAGTATTTTTACATTGGACAAGCTTTTGGTGGTAAAAATGAGGTGAAACAGATGATTAAAACTCATTCAGTGGAAAGTAGAAGGCAATTAAAAATTGTTAAAGATGATAATTATAGAGTAAGGGTTATATGTGCTGGTGAGATGCTTAAATTCGACATTAATGAAGATGGTGAACTTGTTCAAAGGGTAGAAACTGAACCTACTGAAATACATAAAGGATCAAACAACCCCTTAAAGTACTCTTGTCCTTGGCTCTTGTTGATTTCTAAAGATAAAGAATCTGGTTCTTGGATGGTTAAAACATTTATTGAAGACCACAAATGCATTCAAACCTGCAAGATATCTGCCTGTATATCTTCTTTTTTATCTCAACAACTTATGGAGCAGATTGAAGAAAATTCAAACATTCCTGTAAAGGCTATGCAAGAGCAGTTGAAAAGAAAATTTGAGGTAGAGATTTCAAAAATGAAAGCTTTTAGGGCAAAAGGAAAAGCTTTGCTTCAAATTCAGGGGGATTACAGTTTACAATATATGTTACTTAGGGATTATATTGATGAACTCAAAAGAACAAACCCAGGTACCACTGTGATAATAGAGGTTGAAACTGCTACAGAACCAAAAGTTGAAACTAGAAGATTTAAGAGGATATACATATGTTTAGGTCCTTTGAAAGAGGGGTTCAAAGCAATTGGTAGAGATAT
The DNA here is from genome assembly GCA_009363875.1 of Mikania micrantha. Classification (NCBI taxonomy): domain Eukaryota; kingdom Viridiplantae; phylum Streptophyta; class Magnoliopsida; order Asterales; family Asteraceae; genus Mikania; species Mikania micrantha. The sequence continues at coordinate 58,820,161 of CM018695.1, forward strand.
ACTAGGACTTGATGGTTCTTTTATGAAAGGACCATATCCAGGTCAGATCCTTACAGCTGTGGGTATTGATAACAATAATGGCATATATCCTCTATCCTATGCCATAGTTGAAGAAGAGAACTATGATTCTTGGAGTTGGTTTATTAGATGTGTTGGTGATGATTTGAACTTGTCAACTGATTCAAACTTTACATTTGTTAGTGACAGACAAAAGGTAACCTAACTTCCTTTTACATTAATCATTGTTTAGTGTTGACTGTGAATTAGAGAATATCCCAGCTAAATTATTGTTTTTATTCAATGTATTAGGGAATTCTCCAAGCAATTTCAAGGTTGTTTCCATTTGCTGAGCATAGATTTTGTCTGAGACACATCCATGAGAACATGAAAAAGAATTTTAAGGGAAAACTCTACAAAGATATGCTATGGAAGCTTGCATCCTGCACTACAATAAGACAGTTTGAAACATATATGGATGAACTAAAAAAATAAATCCTGATGCACATATGTGGTTGTCAACTATCCCAGCTAAACATTGGTCAAGATCTTACTTTTCAGGTAGGGAAATTCAATCTATAATATTAGTCAGTTTATTATATATAATAAATATCATTTTGTGTCATGTACACAGGAAGGGCTCATTCTGATGTATTGTTAAATAACATGTGTGAGGTGTTGAACTCTAAGCTAATGGAAGGGAGAGACAAGCCAGTTATTACAGCCTTAGAGTACATTAGAGAACACCTTATGAAAAGAATAGTAAATGTGTTACAAGTCATTGACAAATGTGATGGTCCATTAACACCCACTGCATCTAAGTTATTTGATTCAATAAAAAAAATAAGCTACAAAGTATATTGTGGTCTGGAATGGGGGGAACACTATCAGGTTTGTGGTCCCTTTGCTGACCAATGTGTGGTTGATGTCAAACAAAAAAGTTGCACTTGTAGGAGATGAGAGATTACAGGGATGCCATGCAAGAATGCAGTAGCAACAATTTGGAATATGCCAACAAATGGTCAACATGTTGGTCTACCAGAAACATGGGTGCTACCTGTTTACTAACTGGAGACATGGAAGCAGGTTTACAGTTTTAAGATTTTCCCAATAAATGGTAAGTCTCTATGGCCAAAGTCAGTGGTTCCAACAATCCTCACTCCACCAACCCATCACAAACCAGTTGGAAGGCCCAAGAAGGCAAGAAAGAAGTCTGCTGTAGAAATAGAAGACATGACAAGAGGAGGAAGGTTATCAAAGAAGAACACAACTGTCACTTGTGATAAGTGTAGAAACAAAGGTCATAATCGCAGAATTTGCAATGGGATAAATCAGGCTTAATCTAAATGTTTTTGTTTAAAGCATGTCCAGGTTGTGTTCATTTTGGTTGGTTATGTATTTTGTTTTGGATTGTCTTGCTCTACTTGGTCTAGGATATGTTAAATGGATTGGTTGGTTATGTATTTTGTTTTTGGATTGTCTTGTACTACATGCTATCAGACTATCTGTTGGTAAAAGTATTATGTTTCTTTGAATGTTTATTCTTGCATCAAATGGCATGGCAATATTTAAAAAAAGTCCCAAGAATAACATAAAGAACTAGATTTCCATTTCATACAAAAAATCCATTACATTCATAGTCATGTAAACACAGCTTACATAATCCATACCCAACTTGTTTACAAAACGAAAATGACTCACGTAAAATTAAAGTACAGAACAACAAAAATAAAACCAATCCAACTAAAAATTAAATACTTCTTCATCTGTCTTGCACCCTTTTTAGTTGCTCTCACTTTAGCTTGAAGTTTGTTCCTTTCAATTTTCAGTTCATTCTTTGATCTAAGCAACCCTGGTATTATTTCCAAAGATCTTTGGCACATTTCAGGATCATGCCATCCAACAAATTTGAAATTTGAGCCCTAATTCGAAAATGAGATTACTCAATTTATGACCATTTATAATAAATGGGTTAATAAAGAAGAAATCACATAAACCATACCTTCTCAGGACAACCATAGAATCGACGACCTGGATTCCGTGAGGTCCAAGAGGTTCTGAGCATTGCTTGTTTACCACACCAACAGAACACCATGGTAATATGGTTCGATCGAGTGAAGCCCTAATTTGGGGAAGAAGCGTGAAGAAGACAATTGTTTAGAGACAAAGGTTTTATTTAAAGATTAAATGGAAGACAAAATTACACAGATACCCTCACATGTTTTTGTCACACCCCCAAATTCCCACGTGTGGTGTCAGTCCACATGGGTGTGACGTCGCCTTAATCACAGCTCATGGTCATAGAGAAACAACTCTATATGCATTTCAAATACTACGTTTAGGATAATAGTTAAGCATATTAGTTTGCAGCGGAAATACAATGTTTGAGCAGCGGAAAATAACAAGTTTAAAATATGCATCGGAAATAACTCTCTCACACTACATTGTTTAAAATACATAACATAAATTATAATTGTTTGATCAAATCGACACGACATAAATGTATGCAGATCGTATGCTCGTGCCCCTTAAGTGGGTTTCCTGATCCATATGCTGTCAGTTACCTGAGAATACAAGTTTAAGAAAAAGTGTCAACACAATGGTTGATGAGTTCACAGGTTTTGATATACATAATAATAATAAAACACGTGTCATGTTGTTTATTAAAATATTAGTCCCGAGCCCTAGGCTCCAAGTGTCAGTGCGTCACTACCGAACTAGACTTGTTAGTCTTTGTCTCTGCTATGTCTCGTAATAACATAGCAAGATAGGTCGAGATTTCACGTGTCCCGACCTCCGGTCAGTATTGTGCCACGTGGGGTTCTTCACACCCAAACAGATCTATTCAAACTCACCTCGTTGTTTGTACATTAACGGTAAGACTTTGTGAGGGCTTGTTACGATTACAACCAGGGCCGGCCCAATGGGCTTGGAAACCTAGGCCTCCGCCTTGGGCCCCCAAATTTTATAGGGCCCCCTAAAATATAATTGTTGGGCTTATGTATGTTAATTTTGAATCATTTGGTAGGCTTTTTTTTTGTTGGGCTTTTGAAATAAGGAAACAAAAGGGGCAGCCGGCATTTTTGTTGGGCTTTTGAAATAGGGAAACAAAAGGGGCAGGAGCCAGATTTACCACCATTTCCGAAAATTCCATCCTCATTCATCTCATTCATCAATCAGAAATACTAGGGTAGTAGGGTATCGTTCATGGTTCACAAGTTCACCACTGGTTCAAGAGTTCTCTCGTTCACGCCTTCACCGGTTCACTTTTGATTGTTCGACTCATCGACTGGTTGTCTGGTTCACACTTCACCAGTTCACCTCCTCTGCAGCTCTACGGAGTGCCGACTGTCTTTTGCGAGTTCATTCGAGCTGACTGTCCAGGTTCTCAATAATCAAAGGTGTATTTTAGACTTTCAGTATTTGTATTAAAGATTTTTAGTATTATTACTCCTAATGCTCTCAAGCCTTAATTCTTAATTAGTTTACTCTATTGCTTATAATTGATTATTGATTGATTTAGGTTTTTACTCTTTACTTGATTTGACTATTGTACGTATGTATTACTTACAGAGTTACATGTAAGTGGTTATTACTTATTAGTGATTGACTCAATTGATTTATTGACTCCATTGATTTATTAGTGAACCTGTAAAACTATTACTCATATCTTTACTCTTTACATAAGAAGTGTTAGGACTGATTTTCTTGATATGTTAATTTAGATTTTGCTTAGGTTTTAATTAGCTATTGTTTAATTAAAAAAGATATTTTAAAAGAAATTGATTATGAATATTTTATTTGCGTCTAAAAAAACTTGAAAAATAAATTTAATTTAAATAATTTATACATTTAAGTTTTATCAAATATACAAATAAAAAAAAATTAACTCCGTCGTCGATATACTTTTTAATTTATTGCTGTCGGTCTCAATCCCGGATAAAGGAGTGTGGTTTTAAACATAGTTATTAGATATGAGAAAAGGGCCCCGTTTTTAAATTTCGCCTAGGGCCCCGAAAAAGCTTGAGACGGCCCTGATTACAACACTTATGTTTGTCTAATAAATCAGCATACACAGTAATGTTTGTAATAGCATAAATGTTTGAATCGATTCAACAAGTATTCTCCCCATATTTGAAAAGTTTATAAAAGAGTAAAGATGGGCCGTAAACTCACCTTAGTGATATTAGATAGATAGCATAAGCTCCTGCTTGTAAACGTGTCGGTCACCGGCTACCTATATCGTATACCATACATGAGTTCGTGTTCGTGCTCGTGTTTGTGCTCAACAATCCTCGGTTGGTATGTTTGCTCATGTTGGTCCACATTGACCATGCTTGCTCGTGTTTGACCATGTTTGACTGTGTTTAACCATGTCAAGTCAACGACCCGTTGGTGAACCGTGTGTTGTTGTGATTCGTGTAACATTCTTGATTGTGCTCGTTGTGTACAAAACACACATATCGCGTTCATGGACAAGTTACTATTTATGGTAAGTTTCCATTTTTAGCAAGTTCTATAATACATATCGTTTTAATGGTTCTAGCATGCTCGTTAGTCCTACATGATCATGTTAGCACATAGCACGTTGTCGTAGGTGGCCAAATAAACATATAAGTCATTTTCACGTTAAAGTTTCCTAAAAAGGAAAGTTTCTAAATCTAGCATGATTATCACCGTAAACCACCTATTTTAACATACAATGCTCATATCAAGTCATGTGAAGCCATTTATCATGTTCGTAACATATCTAATATCCTAAGATCGAAATTTCACAAAATAAAGTTACTAAAAATAGTAACTATGACAATTTTTCAAAAAATGATTATTCTAAGCATTCCTACTCCATTTTCATATCACATAACATCATATTTTATCATTAATCGTCATCTAAACATATCCATTTAGACCAAATCATCAAATAGCAACAATCGGGTTACAAAAGTTACTAAAAATAGTAACTTGGTCTAAAATGACCACAAATCAATCCCAAGTCAATTTCCTTAGCATCACATTATCATATTATCACCCAAATGACATTTCTATTCACATGCAAGTTCATACTCTCACCAATATCATCATATTGTAATTTAAAAGTTACTAATAATAGCAAGTATCTCAAATATCCCATTTTTGACCATTTAAATCACATTTAGCCTTGCAAATGTACTTAAACATTATCAAAGATCATTTCTCAACAACCAATTCCATCTAAAACACTTTAGATCGTACATGCATGCAAGTATTTTATCATCTATAATCAAGTTATGCATAATGACATATCTACAACATCATGGATCATTATAATAAACCATTAAATCATTCTAGATCATCATTATCTACAATAATATCATCAAACCCAGATTCAAAACATTACAAATTCGTGCATGTGTAGCATATGTGCTTGCATGTGTGTGTGAGGCCATGCATGTGGGTGTATGAGTGTGAAGAGGGCATTTTAGCCATAGAGATAACCACAAGAGATTCAAGAATGAGAAATTGATGATGTTTTCAACCCTTCAAGCTTCTGGACAGGTGAGTAAGATGGTGATGATGGTCTCCAACTCCTACAATCCTTCCTCCAAGCTCCTTGGTGAATGTCAAGCCTAAATCTTCAAACCTTGAGCTTCAATTTGACCTTCAATGGCTTCCAAAAAGTGAAACAGGATGTTTTGCAGAGGTTTTGGTCGAATGGTTGCGTGCAAGGCCGAGTGTGATGATTAGAAGCGGTAGAGTAGCAATAATGATCTTGGTTTTATAAAGATTTGGAGTCTGGATGTCGTCGCGTACCGCCATGGAGGCTCAAAAGATACTCGGCGTATCGCGATGGATTTCGGGAATTCAAACTCCCCGCCTAGTCGTCACGTACCATCATGGGCCTCCCCAGGGCCCTTAGCGTACCGCGACGAGTCCTGGAAGATCCCAATAGGTCCAATTTCAATAGTTTAGCCCGGTTTTCACCGTTTTCTCGCTTACGGACTATTGTTCGGCATTGTTTGAACTTTCAAGTTCAATGTTCGAGCGTTTCGTGAGGTTTCTAGTGTTTTGTTACACGATGTGCTAAACGTTCACCAACGTTCGTATCTTTTTAGACACATGTTTGCGTGTTGCGATAATTCACCGAATTATCGTGTTTGTGTCAGTGTTCATACTGTCATGCCACATGTAACACTAAATTAAACTAATTCTAGTGCCACATATACAATTATCAATTAAAATAAACATTTAATTAAATGGAACGCTGACCTGCAATTTACGGGGTGTCACAGTTTTACACGTGATGTTGTTGAACGTTTGAGAGAAACGTCTGTTAACCAAAAGGACTTGATTGTTACCAACATGAAAGTTAAAAGACGTCTAGCGTAATTACTTAAGTTAAAGGATGAAATTAGAAAGTGACATTAAACATAAAGGACGAAATTTGTAATTTACTCTTTATTATATTATTAGCTAACCAAATTTAATATAAAACTGATTACGGATAGCGATAGTTTTTGAGGTCACTTTTCAATTTTTTTTTAAAAAATATTATAAATAATTATTATATCAAAAGTGTTTTATAATTTTTTATAAATAGCTAAATGAACATACATGAAATTTCTACAATCTAATATAAAACTTGCGTAGCTAGAAAATCGTTGTAGTTACTGTAGTAGTATTATTATTTACTACAAACAAAATAAACAAACGTGACTAGTTACATCTTACATAAAACTTTAATACTAAAAAAAATACAAATAAACTAAAGGAAATGATATTATCACTGAAAACATTTACATGCTTAACATGTAATTAATTTAAATTTTATAAAGAGTAAAATGTCATTTTAGTCCCTGTGGTTTGGCAACTTTTGTCATTTTAGTCCAATAGTTTGAATTTTGCCATTTTGGTCACTATGGTTTCATTTTATTGCCATTTTGGTCATTATGGTTTCCATTTTATTGTCATTTTAGTCTAATTGAATTTAAAATTTTGGACTAAAATGACAAAATTTACCAAATCATAGGGATGAAATGACAATAAAATGAAACTATAATGACCAAAATTGCAAAATTCAAACTATTGGACTAAAATGACAAAATTGTCAAACTACAAGGACTAAAATGACATTTTACTCTTTTATAAAATATTGTATTTAGAAGCATGAAACTAGGCCTGGGCTCCCAATTTTGAATCATTATTATCATTTAATGTTCAATCGTAAAATGACAATTTAATCGATTCTTTATCAATCTTTTATAAAATTTTGAGAATTCTTAAGGGTATTAATCTTTATAACTATCTTCGAGCAATCTATTGAAAAAATATATATTTTGTTGATTAGTTTGATTACATGGTTTGTTACTTATTTGAGATTTGATTAGCTTTTAAATAGATCATATTTGAGACTTTTTGAAGTTTTTCTTAGTTTATATAACTAATTGAAATTCAACTCGATTTGTACATGATTAGTTTAAGTAACTATTATTTAAAGCCGCGTATTTTTACTTAGCCTTGGGCTCGTTAACCGGTTTACCCCTTGGGCGTTCTTCTTAGCAAGAATTATTGCAGTAGGATAATGGCTAGAAGGATTTGAAAGGCATTATGGCATTAATATTTCCAAGTTTAGCCAAGGCTTAGCTCAGGACTCTACTAAATCATAAATTAAAATTTATAACACTAGATTATAGCCCTAAACAAAATTTTAGATTTATAGACCAATATTACAATTGAGAAAGCATATAGTTTTCTTGTTTATTCCACATATATTAGACACAAAGTTATTCAATTCAAAAAAAAAAAAAAAACAAAAAAGCAAAACTTTGGAGTTAATTAAACATGGTTCGGGGTGTTTCCCGGCGGTGTAGGAGCCGCCACCAGCAACGGCAAACTTAAGACTCACTTGGTGCACAATGACGGACCATAAATTTTTTGCATGGGATGCAAAAATTATTTAAGGTCATTTAAGGATCATTATATAATAACTTTTATTTCTTTTCAGTTCAGGTCAGGTTGAGTCGGATCAGATCAAGTTGCATCAGGTCGAGTCATGTTATAAAAAGACTGAGGTGCTGTTTGTTTTTTCATAGGTAAAATGTCTGCAGTCTGCGGACCACATCTGCAGACATCTGCAGAAGAAGAGTTTGACCAAATATTAAAATTTAAATAAACCATTTTTTTAAATTAATAACAATTTTTCAACATTAAAATTTAAATAATAGTTTTACACCAACCTTTAAACACCTATGTATGATTTTTTTACACAACTAGCACACTTTAATCTTAATCCATACACAAAATGTAAACCAAAAATTCTATATGCATATAAACAATCCTTGGAAAACAGTTCACAGTGAACAATTCATAAACAAACCATTATTATTTGAAACTCAACTATTCCCACAAGAACAATTCTGTGGGTAAAAAAAAAAAAAAAAAACCCTTTTTTTCGTCGAGGGTGGACCACAGAACCGTCTTTGCTTTCTCCCATCCAGCGCCATCTGAAGGTCGGAACCATCGAAACATTTGCACGGATTTACCATCAATTAAGAATTGCAAACCCTATAGTGGTTTTCGAGCGGCGACGGGAGGGGGCCGAGGTGAAGCCGTGGAGGGGGCGACGTGCAGGGCGGCGACGGGAGGGCAGGACGTGGAGCGCGGCGAGGTGAAGCTGTGGAGGAGACGTGGAGGGTGGCGAAGCTATGGACTGTGGAGGAGACGTGAAGGGCTGTGGAGGATCGAGATGATGTTGTGTTCTTTTTTCTAACCTAATATGAGAGAAGAAGAGGTTGAGAAGATGCCAGAAGTCTTTGGTCCATGTCTGCCTCAAAAAGAGGCCGGAAGACGTTTTTAAATGAAATGTCTTTCAAAAAACAAACATACTGCAGAGTCAAACCTCTTCCTGTGGTCTGAGTGGCGCAGACATAAGAGGTCAGGAAGACCTTTTTTAAAAAAACAAACACCCTATGAGTGAGTGAGCATGGGGAAATTAACGAGTTGATGCAGAATGTGGGCCCGCATCCAAACACCGCTACTTCATGCTAAGCTTTAAATTTTCAAAATTCAGTTATGTTAACTTTACAAATGGTGTCGTAACGTCATGTTTTGATTTATTTGTAATTTAAATGTTTTATAATATAAACTAGGTTAAATCTCGTGTGTTACACGGGTTGAATAAATTAAATATTATATACTTTATAATAAAAAAACAGCGTGTATAAAAACACATGTGTATTGCATTAGTTTATTAAACATGCTTATTACACTAATTGAATAAAATAAAATATAATTTGTTGACACTTACAGTTAATAAAATGCATTATTAAAAATATGATAATTATAAATTTTGTTATAAAAAAACAGCGTCTATAAAAACATGTGTATTGTGTTAGTTTAATAAACACGTATATTACACAAATTGAATAAAATAAAATATAATTTGTTAACACTTACGGTTGATGAGATGTATTATTAAAAAGATGATAATTATAAATTTTGTTAAGTTGATTTTTACAATATATATTTTTTAATTGTGTAATAACATTTTTATGCAATTGATAAATATTAACTCTATTAAAATATAAATTATCTTTTACATATTTTTTTATTATAGTGAAATTAAATTGAATTAAAATAAATATTAAAACATATGAAAATTAAGAATTAAAACTTAGTTTTTTTAAAGAAAATTAATTAATATAATAATTGGTCAAATTTATTAATTACTACTATAAATATAAATTTTAATAAATGAATTAATACTATAAATTTAAGGTGGAAAAATATAGTAAACATGCTTCATTGCATAACAAGTAATACACAAAAACATTTATTTATTATATAAGATAGATTTCAAGTTAAATAATATATAACTATGTTTTGGAGTTGATGGTTAACTCGTACAAGTTAAGGGCCGTTTGATTGGGTATGAATCATTAAGTGCTGAATGATTAATATGTTTGAACGGTTAAGAGGGTCTGAACTCTTAAGTGCTGAACCAACTAACATTGTTGGTTACACATCTGAATGAAAATAAAAATAAAATATATATTTTTTAAAAACCCTAGTCGGTCGAGGTTCCACCCTAGCCCCACCCCATTCGAGGTTCCACCCAGCCACAGCCCCGTCGTCTCCTCCGTCGCAACCCCAACCTCTACCGCTGCAACCCAGTCCATTGATCGATGTCGAATTATCAATCAAAAATAAGAGTTTTCACTCAAGTCCTACTACCCAATTTAACTAGGGAAGTCGGGTATTGATCCACAAGAAGTCATGTGGAAATCACTTTCAAACACAAGTCACTTAACTAATTGAAATGAAAAATAAACTTTGAATTGTGGATTTTTTTAGTTGCAAATAAAAACAAACCTCCTAAAACTTAAAACACTTGCTTAAAGGAGTTGTAAACAATAAATAAAAAGGTGATCACTCTGGATTTCAAGTTAATCAAATAACTAGATATACTTTGAATTGTCAATTGGAAACCACATAGACATAGTTTATTCTTAAATTGATCCACACCAATGATTTGAAAACCAATTAATGACCTTATTGACAACCGATAGCTAGACCGATGTTTTTGATTTGGTTAATTATTGACTTCACAAAACCAATGATTATTAGAGCTTTGAAAACCCAATTCCAGCAATTACCAATCCACTCAAAACATGTATGAATAAAAAGTAACAAACTTGAAATTGAAATTGCAAAGTAAACTACAAATCGTTATGGTTTAACAATTAAGCAATACTAGAAAATTAAATCAATGAAAAACTAATCTAATACCAATGTTTAACAATCCAAAATAAACCTTAACTATTTAACCTAACTATCCATCCGGAGACCATCACGAAAAGCTTAGTCGGACATCTCTATGGTTGAATCTTCAATCTTCATGTGGAATTGCATGATGGAATCTTGATCTTGATGTTTGGATTGATTTTCGGGGCTTTAGAATGCTCCAAAAAGCTCCAAAATTGTTCAAGAACTCCCCCCAAGCTGTGATATGCGACTAGGATTGATTTGGCCCTTAAATATACCAAAAATCGCATCATTAGGTGTTTCTCTGAAGCACCCCGCGTAACTTACGCCCCATCAGGCGTAACTTACGCCCAGGACCATACCTTACGCCTCCTATCCTCTGGTTTACGGTTCAAGTTACAGTGAAAGTGCTCTCGACGTAACTTACGCCATCTGCCTGTAGCTTACGCCTAGGGTAACCAAAATTGGGTATCTTTGCCTTCCATTGTACTCATTCTTGGTTCCTAATGCTCGGTTTTCTTCCAAAACTTCTATATTGCTTCCTTTTACCTGCATTTACCCAAAGAACCACAGCAGCTCTAATTCTAATGAATAATCACATCCTGTAACACCCCGACCGACGGCGGAATCATCGGGATGCCACGAGGGATGTGTAGATTGTTCAAAAGCTCGTGGGCATCTAAATCAAATCATCATATATCATTTAATCAACCAAAATAATTACACAAAAATCATGTTCATCATGAATCAAGTACATTAGTTACACAAAAGAATTAGTTAAACTAACTAAACTCTAATCGCCAGAAATTTAGTTAATTAACTAAGTCCAAGGTCCTATATGATGATGTCCAAAATAGAAGAGATCCTCTCTTCATTCCTACTTGTCTCCATCACCTGAAACATGTAAGAAATCAAGTGTCAACTACAAAAGTAGTTGGTGAGTAATCATAAGTTTTTATATTTAAAAATGTTTTAGTAAAAATGAGTTTGAAAGTTTATGCTTAAAAGGGTTTTATAAAATGCTTTGTTTAAAACGAGTATAAAACTTATGATCTTCTTGAGAAAATCCATATGAATACCTGTATGAGATAATCCAACACACATCTACCAATTCAACAATCAAACACATACACAATCACATAACCACATAATCAAATCAGTCATAGTCAATCACAATTAATCATAATTAAATATAGATAATCAATCCACAACTAATCAACCAATCTCATCAATCAATTTCTCAAATAATGTTCGTGACTATACATGATCATTTTGTAATTAACACAAGTTAATTACATGATTCATGGAGTGGTCGCTAACCACGTGACAATACATGAAGTCAAAGCAATTGACCGAAGTCAAAGGCAATGATTCACAGAGTGGAAAACATCCACGTGACAATACATGATATCAAAGCAATTAACCGAAGTTAAGAGCGATGATTCTCGGATTTTGTGACAATACATGTAATCTTTGTTATTGACTGAAGTCAATAACAATATTTACACAGATATAAGTTAATAAGAGATAATCCATAATAAATGATAATTTTATATTGTGAATATCATATTGATAAACAGGTATTAGCCTTGTGTTATCAAAATAATACTTGAATTTGGTATACATGTTTCACCTCCGAGTTTTAAAACTAAAACAGTTTAAAGAAAGGGAGGTTATGAGAACTCACCTGAAGTCCTTAGTATAAGTGTTCTTGTATTATGCGCGCTCGCGTATGAAACTCAAGACAACTCAAGGATCTGTAATTATCGTGTAATTGTGTTTATAAGCATACGTTTTATTTTGATTAAGCACCTGTAAAGGTCCACTTTGAATTTGTAAGAATCTCGTTTACTTAGTCTATTTCATCTAAGTTGATATCAACCCCAATGATTTCATAAATAATCATCATTAAATGAAATTATAACTCGATTATTTATATTCAATAATAACAACAATTGCTTTTGTTATTTTTATAAGTGTTCTCATATCTATGCCCATTCTAAAGTGATAACCCTAATATAAAACTTCATTATTTTGGATCTATTGTAGAAAGGTGATCAACATATTGTATGCTCACTTAACTCCACCATTTTATTTTATGTTGCAAAAGCCCGCTTTAAGTTTCAAAAGTTGATATCTGAATTATTCCCATCAAGAATTTCCCATTATGCAAATTCCCATGATTCCAACTTAATTTATTTAAAGTAAAAAGGTGGTAATTAGAATTTCCCATACATATGTAACTTATAGTTCTTAGCAAATTTGTGCATATAGAGAGAGAAAAGGTGGTGGTTTGTATTCTCATGCATGCATGGACATGTATATATACATGTATGTATCTACCCATGTTGTTTACTTATTCTAAACCCTTTTATTAATCGAACTAGCTTTTCATCCTCATAGGGCAGCGAACCTTCAATCACTTTGACAGGTTCGTAGCTGGATGGAGTTTAGAGGGTTCGGTCCACAAAGGTTTAGGGTTCGGCACCTATGCCCAGCCCCATGGTTCGTGGGAATGCAAGGCTCGCCGGCCAGAGGAAGGAGGGTTCGGGTCCCTAAAGTTCGCCTGATTCCTCATGATGGTTCGGCCAATATAAGGGACAAGGGTTCGTGGCTCCTAAGTGTTCGAAAGTTCGGCTCCCAAAACAAGTAGGGTTCGTTCCCCTTAGTTCGGCAACAGCAGTGAGGGTTCGCCCCTATGAGAGGAGATGAGGGTTCGGCCACCAGATCACAAACCTCCAAGGTTCGTCGCAGGGTCCCTCTGGTTCGTGAACTTCCAGGGTTCGGCCAGGTTGGTTTCCAGGGTTCGGCCAGCAGCAGCCTCACGAACCCTGCAACTAACACCTCTCATCATCATCATCCTCTAAAATCTGTGATTATCAGGCTATCTACGACATCGATCAGCTCAATACCAACTCGTTTAACACATTAGACAAACCTTAATCTCGATTCTATATTCTAAACACTATTACATCACGTTTTTAGTAAAACCGAAAAGTAAACTGGAGATTTACCTCAATATGTTGGTCAAATGTGTGATTTCTTCGTATCCTCTTGTAGCTCTCGTTCACACGAACGTGTGGGCGCCAAGATCTCGTGAATCCGTCGAGAAACGAACGAGATATCGTAGAGAGAAGTTGTAGAGAGAGAAAGTTGCGTGAATGTAGATCTAGAGAGAGATTGGGTCTTGCAATAATGAAAGAGAAGAGAAAAGAAATGGGTTTTATAACCCGGTCGATCCGTGCGTGCTCGGTCTCGTTTTTATCGCGATAAAAATAATGAAATGCTCGGTTTTTAAACGTAAACATATTTGAATGATTAAATCATTTTAAATAAATTAATTTTGTTTAATTAAATAAGTTTTAAATAAATTATGTTATAAATCGCTTTCGTTACATTAGTGTTAAATAATTATTTGGTAAACTAAATCATTTCAGTTTAGGTTGTGATTCCTAATAAACATTTTAAGTTTTTGTTTATTAATTTAATATCGTTAGATATTATTTAATTTATCTCGTCGAAACACGTTACTCGCGTACGTATTCGTAAAGATCGTCACCCTTGCGAATTCGACGCACGTATCGTATTCCGATTCGATTTACGATTTATGGAATATTGTTTCAGAATATTATTCTTAATAATTATATTCGTGTGAATCGTCACCCACGCGAATACATTATTAAGTTAATATTTCTGAATTAATATTCTCGTTTAATGATATCCGTAACCTCACATCGCGTAAATGAATTCTCATTATTTAATAACTTTAATATTATCATTTCCCAAACCAGAACCCACTAAACCCTAGTCACTGACACATCCATGATAAACCGAAATATGCATATATATAGGGCATATGTAAGGGTCAGTCGCAACTGCCCTAGCCACCGTCCCACCGCTATTTCGATAAACCATGACCATGGGTCCTTGACTACGTTTAGTAACCAGACTCAAACAAACTCCCAATTCCATCTCAATCCATTCTCAGACCAATAATCCATCATTATCAGTGATAAGTAACCGCGATAAACACTACGGGTCTGTTTAGTTGAATTACAACTAAACTTCCCGTGGTTTACGCGTATAATAAATTATAATCATGTATACCAGTAACAGTGATAATATCAGTAATGTCAATCAATAATTTCATAATCATTCATAATAAATAAATCTCCAGTCGTAACAGTACAATCGTACGGATGTACGGACGTACGGACAACTGAAAGTACAGTGATGTTACAGTCTCCCCTAGTTAAAGGAATTTCGTCCCGAAATTCAACTTGGAGTGACCGTAGTAAATAAATGTGGGTACTTAAGCTTCATCTGATCTTCCCGCTCCCATGTGAATTCTGGACCCCGCTTCGATTCCCAACGTACTTTGACAATTGGAATTCTACTGCGTTTGAGCTGTTTAATCTCGCGATCCATTATATCCACTGGTTTTTCAACAAAGTGCATGGTATCATCGATGCGGATGTCATCGAGTGGTACCTGAAGATCCTGATCAGCTAAGCACTTTCTTAGATTGGACACGTGAAACGTCGGATGCACATTACTAAGTTCTGGAGGAAGTTCCAATTTGTAAGCAACCTTCCCAATCCGTTCAAGGATCTTAAAAGGGCCAACATAACGTGGAGCAAGCTTCCCCTTCTTTCCGAATCGAACAACGCCCTTCCAAGGCGACACTTTAAGTAATATCATATCTCCCACTTCAAACTCCAAAGGTTTTCTTCTTTTATCCGCGTAGCTCTTCTGTCGACTGCGAGCAGCTAACAGATTGTCACGGATCTGGCGGATCTTGTCAGTCGTTTCCTGAATAATCTCAGGACCAGTGATCTGCGAATCGCCGACTTCGGTCCAACAAATAGGTGACCGACATTTCCTGCCATACTGAGCTTCAAACGGTGCCATACCAATGCTCGCGTGATAACTGTTGTTATACGAGAACTCAACCAATGGTAAGTGGCTATCCCAACTGCCACCGAAATCGATGACACAAGCTCTCAACATGTCTTCTAATGTCTGAATCGTTCGCTCCGTTTGACCATCCGTTTGAGGATGATAAGCGGTGCTAAGATCCAGTCTTGTTCCAAAAGCTTCATGAAGTGATTCCCAAAATCGTGCCGTGAAACGAGCATCACGATCCGATATTATACTCAAGGGAATACCATGTCGGCTAACGATTTCATCAATGTAAATACGAGCTAACTTCCGCACAGGGTAAGTTTCGCGTATCGGTAAGAAATGAGCCGACTTGGTCAATCTATCAACAATTATCCAGATACTATCTTTACCGTTCGCGGTCCGTGGGAGTTTAGTAATGAAATCCATGGAGATATTCTCCCACTTCCACATTGGTATTTCTGGTTGTAATAACAATCCAGAAGGTCGCTGATGTTCTGCCTTGACCTTAGCACAGTTAAGGCACTTAGACACATACTCAGCAATATCCTTCTTCATTCCAGGCCACCAGTACAAGCCCCTAAGGTCTTGATACATCTTGTCAGAACCTGGATGGACTGAGTAACGAGACTTATGAGCTTCATTCATAATCACCATCCTAAGATTACCCCGGTTCGGTATCCACAACCGGTTCAGGTAATACATCAAACCATCATCCTTAGTTTCCAACAGTATTTCAGCCCCGCAAGACATCTCATTTTTCAAGTCATCTTGAGCCAATGAGTGTTGTTGGGCTGTGAGAATATCATTACGGAGGTTATTGTGCACTCGGACACTATGGATTTGAACTTGACTCTTGCGACTAAGCGCGTCTGCTACTACATTCGCCTTACCAGGATGGTAGCGAATTTCACAGTCATAATCATTCAACAGTTCAACCCATCTCCGTTGTCTCATATTGAGTTCTTTCTGATTGAGAATATGTTGCAAGCTTTTATGATCAGTGAACACTACACACTTAGTGCCATAAAGATAGTGTCTCCATATCTTCAAAGCAAACACGACTGCACCAAGTTCCAAGTCGTGTGTGGTGTAGTTCTTTTCGTGAATCTTCAATTGTCTTGATGCATAAGCCACAACCTTTCCCCGTTGCATGAGAACACAACCGAGACCTAAGTTGGATGCATCACAATAAACCACAAAATCATCATTTCCATCAGGCAGTGTCAAGACAGGAGCATCACAAAGTTTCTGCTTCAAGGTCTGAAATGCCTCTTCTTGCTTTGGTCCCCACTCATATGGCCTATTCTTCTGAGTCAAAGCAGTGAGAGGGACAGCAATCCTGGAGAAGTTCGATATGAACCGCCGATAATAACCGGCAAGTCCAAGAAACGATCGAATCTCCGTCGGTGTCTTCGGTGTACTCCAATTCTTCACAGCATCAATCTTTGCAGGATCCACGTGAACACCGTATTCGTTGACTATGTGTCCCAGAAATTGAACTTCCTTAAGCCAAAATTCACATTTAGAGAATTTGGCATACAGTCGCTCCTCTCTTAGGATCTCCAAAACCAACTTAAGGTGTTTCTCGTGTTCTTCCTTAGTCTTTGAGTAGATCAGAATATCATCTATGAATACAATTATGAATTTATCCAAGTATGGCCTGCAAACCCGGTTCATGAGATCCATGAAAACCGCAGGTGCATTGGTAAGGCCGAAAGGCATTACCAAAAACTTATAGTGGCCATATCTGGTTCTGAAAGCAGTCTTGGGAATATCATCATCATGTACACGAAGCTGATGATACCCAGACCTAAGATCGATCTTTGAAAACCATGCCGAACCTTGAAGCTGATCGAAGAGATCATCGATACGCGGCAGTGGATATCGATTCTTGATTGTGAGTTTGTTCAACTCGCGGTAGTCGATGCACATTCGGAATGACCCGTCCTTCTTCTTGACAAACAGGACCGGTGCACCCCATGGCGAATGGCTCGGGCGAATGAACCCTTTATCGGTAAGTTCTTGCAGTTGGCTCGCCAACTCTTGCAACTCCGAAGGCGCAAGTCTGTAGGGAGCTTTGGCAACTGGGTTCGCACCAGGTACTAAGTCGATTCGGAACTCGACTTGACGTTCTGGTGGAAGACCCGGCAAATCATCTGGAAATACTTCTGGGAAATCTCGTATCACCGGAACATCTTCGATTCTCTTTTCTTTCTCTTTCTTCTCCACAATGTGTGCTAAGAAGGCTATACATTTCTTCCTAAGGTACTTGTGTGCTTTAGTGCAAGACATCAGCTTAAGACCTTTACTAGCAGTTTCTCCAAATATTCTCAAAGTTTCACCCGAAGGTAAGGGAATACGTATATATTTCTCATGGCATACAATCTCCGCTTTGTGAGTGGCTAACCAATCCATGCCTATGATAACATCAAAGCTACCAAGATGCATAGGTATGAGATCAATTGGGAAAACGTGATCATTTAAGTTCACAGTACATCCAATGATAATAGTGTCAATATCAATAGTGTTTCCGTCAGCCACTTCCACGTTAAACGGTTTATCTAAATATGTACGTGTTCTACCAAGCAAGCATTCGAAATCATATGAAACAAAACTCCTATCAGCACCAGAATCAAATAAGACAGATGCATAAGAGTTGTTGATCAGAAATGTACCGTTGACCACATCCTGGTTGGCTTGAGCAGCTGGAGCATTCAGTTGAAAAGCCCGGCCTCTTGCCACCCTCTGATTATTTCCAGTCAACTTTGGGCACTGATTTCTGAAGTGACCCACTTCACCACATTCATAACAGGCTCTTGCCTGTGCTTGAGGTACCTGGCGATTGGGTACAGCCGGAATAGGTTGAGTTTGAGGAGCTGGTAGTGCAAGCGGTGCTTGTTGCATCCTTTGTGCTTGCGGTGCACTCCGACAAACGTTTGCATAGTGCCCGAACTTGCCACAGTTGTTGCAAACGCGACACGGCAAGTTAGGGGCATGATGATATCTGCAAGTGTTACATTGGGGAGTGTTCCCAGTGTAACTTCTTGCAGCAGAATTGTTTGATGATTGCTGCGCAAACTTCGCAGCAGGTACAGTTACCATGAAATTCCTATTCTTTCTCTTCTTGTTGCTGCTTTTGGACGAGCTAGCAGCTTCAGACTTGACTTCAGCTTTGACTTCCTTTGCAGTAGTCTTGGTGTCAGTCTTCTTGTATCCTCTCCTAGTGAGTGTTCCATTCTTCACGTGGTTATCAGTAAGAGTTGCAGATAGACGGATAGCAGCCTCCAGTGTTTTGGGATTACTCCCGTAGACCGTATCCTGAATCTGTACCGGCAGCCCGCCGATATATTTCTCAATCGCCCTATCCAAGGGTGTCACCATATGAGGCACCAGTAGACTATACTCATGGAACTGAGTATTATAGGTAACGTTCTCCCCGCTATCCTGCTTGAGCTCCCAGAACTCAGTCTCCAGTTTCCTCATCTCGCTCCGAGGACAGAATTCAGTGGTCATCAGGTTCTTGACCTCTGTCCATGTCAAAGCTAAGGCAGCATCCACTCCCCTAGTTCGCTTTTCCCCATTCCACCAAGTTAGTGCTCTCTTTTGGAAAACACTGGTGGCGTAGCGAACTTTCAGATTCTCGGGGCATTCGCTGTTGATGAAGGTGTTCTCCATACTCTCAAACCACTGCAGCAGACCAGTGGCTGATTCAGCACCCGTAAATTTCAGGGGATTACAGGAATTGAAGTGTTTGAACGTGCAAGTTGTCTGGTTTGCACCACCTCGGTTCTGGTTGATGTTCTGGTTGGCCTGAGTCAACTGGTTCACCAATCCAGAAATAAGTGTGGCTAACTCTTGTATGCCGGAGTTGGCATTACCGTGGTTAGCATCCCCATTGTTCGAGTCATCTTCGTTGTGACGGCGAGGCGGCATGTTTCTGAAGGAAATAGAAACATGTTACTACCGTTTACAACGTAAGTTATACAAACAATGGTCAAATGAGTTTATTTAAGCAGTTAGGATTTCATATAGGAACTATATTTATCTCCTATCTGTCATTAAACTCAGAATGTGTATAATTCCCTATTATTTTACTGAGTGTCCTAGTTGGTCATAACTAGTGCTAGCTAACTATTCCTAAGTCCTATACATTCCTCACTCTATACTAACACTGACAACCTCCCAATCCAATGCAACAAGCTTATATATAGGGCATATGCAGAGGTAGATCGCAATCTCCCCTACACCGTCCCACCACCGTTCCATTGCACCACGATTATGCCATTGCTAGTGTGTAGAGTGTGTCATGTATTTCACCATAAATCTCACTTCACAAACCTTATCCTTAGTAGGATAATTTTGAGTGAAGTGATCTCTAGTTCCCTTGGACAGTTAGGTTTGCTTAATGTCTAAGCTCACCTGACATGTAGGCTTGCCTATTTCTAAGTTCACCTAATGTCTAAGTTCACCTGACATTAAGTTTCCCCCAATTGTCTAAGTTCACTAAAATCCATGTCAATCCCAATTTCAATAATCTTTAATAAGGGTTCATATCATCACAAAGTGCTCTTATTGTCACTAGGTGTTCATATCTTCCCTATAGTTTAATCTCATCCAGTGTCCATACCATCACTAAGTGTTAGTATCATCACTATGCGTTTATATTATCATCAAGTGTCTATATCATCTCCCAAGTCCATATCACATCACTAATCGCTCATTATCTTTCGTTAATCCTATGCACCCTACGTGTCCAATCTGTGTGTTTCATAAGTGAGTTTATAAATATTCATCAAGTATAATCATCCATGAACCAATCCCAGTCAATCCATCAAATATATCATCAACAGTCCACAATCATATCCTCTCAACCATTCCTAGTAAGGTCCTAGTAGTATCCTATGTTCCTGACACTGACAGACCCCCGATATACTACAAATGGTATATGTATAGGGCATATGTAGGGGTCAGTCGCAACTGCCCCAGCCACCGTCCCACCACCTTTGTAGTATACCACGAGTATGTCCTTGTCTGGTGTTTACAATATAAACAGATAATTCCTAAAGCAAGTAATTCATAAACAATTTATTTCCTAAGCAAGTAATTTCCCAAACGGGTAGTTCCCACATTCTTCAATACTGACATCCACCTAATGTACCGTAAATGGTATATATATAGGGCATATGTAAGGGTCAGTCGCAACTGCCCTAGCCAACATCCCACCACCTTTACGATACACCACGTGCATGTCCTTATCGAATCATTAGGGCACACGTAAGCAAGAAATTAATAAGCAACATATATATATCAGTTGTATAACAGGAGTTCAATTAACATGTAATAAACACATAAGCATGAAATCCTGAATATACTAACTAGTGTATGAATTTATTCATACTAGGGTATCCTACGGTTATAGACTAGGTCAACCATTTCTAGTAACCTAATTCCCTAAAACCCAGGCTCTGATACCAATCTGTAACACCCCGACCGACGGCGGAATCATCGGGATGCCACGAGGGATGTGTAGATTGTTCAAAAGCTCGTGGGCATCTAAATCAAATCATCATATATCATTTAATCAACCAAAATAATTACACAAAAATCATGTTCATCATGAATCAAGTACATTAGTTACACAAAAGAATTAGTTAAACTAACTAAACTCTAATCGCCAGAAATTTAGTTAATTAACTAAGTCCAAGGTCCTATATGATGATGTCCAAAATAGAAGAGATCCTCTCTTCATTCCTACTTGTCTCCATCACCTGAAACATGTAAGAAATCAAGTGTCAACTACAAAAGTAGTTGGTGAGTAATCATAAGTTTTTATATTTAAAAATGTTTTAGTAAAAATGAGTTTGAAAGTTTATGCTTAAAAGGGTTTTATAAAATGCTTTGTTTAAAACGAGTATAAAACTTATGATCTTCTTGAGAAAATCCATATGAATACCTGTATGAGATAATCCAACACACATCTACCAATTCAACAATCAAACACATACACAATCACATAACCACATAATCAAATCAGTCATAGTCAATCACAATTAATCATAATTAAATATAGATAATCAATCCACAACTAATCAACCAATCTCATCAATCAATTTCTCAAATAATGTTCGTGACTATACATGATCATTTTGTAATTAACACAAGTTAATTACATGATTCATGGAGTGGTCGCTAACCACGTGACAATACATGAAGTCAAAGCAATTGACCGAAGTCAAAGGCAATGATTCACAGAGTGGAAAACATCCACGTGACAATACATGATATCAAAGCAATTAACCGAAGTTAAGAGCGATGATTCTCGGATTTTGTGACAATACATGTAATCTTTGTTATTGACTGAAGTCAATAACAATATTTACACAGATATAAGTTAATAAGAGATAATCCATAATAAATGATAATTTTATATTGTGAATATCATATTGATAAACAGGTATTAGCCTTGTGTTATCAAAATAATACTTGAATTTGGTATACATGTTTCACCTCCGAGTTTTAAAACTAAAACAGTTTAAAGAAAGGGAGGTTATGAGAACTCACCTGAAGTCCTTAGTATAAGTGTTCTTGTATTATGCGCGCTCGCGTATGAAACTCAAGACAACTCAAGGATCTGTAATTATCGTGTAATTGTGTTTATAAGCATACGTTTTATTTTGATTAAGCACCTGTAAAGGTCCACTTTGAATTTGTAAGAATCTCGTTTACTTAGTCTATTTCATCTAAGTTGATATCAACCCCAATGATTTCATAAATAATCATCATTAAATGAAATTATAACTCGATTATTTATATTCAATAATAACAACAATTGCTTTTGTTATTTTTATAAGTGTTCTCATATCTATGCCCATTCTAAAGTGATAACCCTAATATAAAACTTCATTATTTTGGATCTATTGTAGAAAGGTGATCAACATATTGTATGCTCACTTAACTCCACCATTTTATTTTATGTTGCAAAAGCCCGCTTTAAGTTTCAAAAGTTGATATCTGAATTATTCCCATCAAGAATTTCCCATTATGCAAATTCCCATGATTCCAACTTAATTTATTTAAAGTAAAAAGGTGGTAATTAGAATTTCCCATACATATGTAACTTATAGTTCTTAGCAAATTTGTGCATATAGAGAGAGAAAAGGTGGTGGTTTGTATTCTCATGCATGCATGGACATGTATATATACATGTATGTATCTACCCATGTTGTTTACTTATTCTAAACCCTTTTATTAATCGAACTAGCTTTTCATCCTCATAGGGCAGCGAACCTTCAATCACTTTGACAGGTTCGTAGCTGGATGGAGTTTAGAGGGTTCGGTCCACAAAGGTTTAGGGTTCGGCACCTATGCCCAGCCCCATGGTTCGTGGGAATGCAAGGCTCGCCGGCCAGAGGAAGGAGGGTTCGGGTCCCTAAAGTTCGCCTGATTCCTCATGATGGTTCGGCCAATATAAGGGACAAGGGTTCGTGGCTCCTAAGTGTTCGAAAGTTCGGCTCCCAAAACAAGTAGGGTTCGTTCCCCTTAGTTCGGCAACAGCAGTGAGGGTTCGCCCCTATGAGAGGAGATGAGGGTTCGGCCACCAGATCACAAACCTCCAAGGTTCGTCGCAGGGTCCCTCTGGTTCGTGAACTTCCAGGGTTCGGCCAGGTTGGTTTCCAGGGTTCGGCCAGCAGCAGCCTCACGAACCCTGCAACTAACACCTCTCATCATCATCATCCTCTAAAATCTGTGATTATCAGGCTATCTACGACATCGATCAGCTCAATACCAACTCGTTTAACACATTAGACAAACCTTAATCTCGATTCTATATTCTAAACACTATTACATCACGTTTTTAGTAAAACCGAAAAGTAAACTGGAGATTTACCTCAATATGTTGGTCAAATGTGTGATTTCTTCGTATCCTCTTGTAGCTCTCGTTCACACGAACGTGTGGGCGCCAAGATCTCGTGAATCCGTCGAGAAACGAACGAGATATCGTAGAGAGAAGTTGTAGAGAGAGAAAGTTGCGTGAATGTAGATCTAGAGAGAGATTGGGTCTTGCAATAATGAAAGAGAAGAGAAAAGAAATGGGTTTTATAACCCGGTCGATCCGTGCGTGCTCGGTCTCGTTTTTATCGCGATAAAAATAATGAAATGCTCGGTTTTTAAACGTAAACATATTTGAATGATTAAATCATTTTAAATAAATTAATTTTGTTTAATTAAATAAGTTTTAAATAAATTATGTTATAAATCGCTTTCGTTACATTAGTGTTAAATAATTATTTGGTAAACTAAATCATTTCAGTTTAGGTTGTGATTCCTAATAAACATTTTAAGTTTTTGTTTATTAATTTAATATCGTTAGATATTATTTAATTTATCTCGTCGAAACACGTTACTCGCGTACGTATTCGTAAAGATCGTCACCCTTGCGAATTCGACGCACGTATCGTATTCCGATTCGATTTACGATTTATGGAATATTGTTTCAGAATATTATTCTTAATAATTATATTCGTGTGAATCGTCACCCACGCGAATACATTATTAAGTTAATATTTCTGAATTAATATTCTCGTTTAATGATATCCGTAACCTCACATCGCGTAAATGAATTCTCATTATTTAATAACTTTAATATTATCATTTCCCAAACCAGAACCCACTAAACCCTAGTCACTGACACATCCATGATAAACCGAAATATGCATATATATAGGGCATATGTAAGGGTCAGTCGCAACTGCCCTAGCCACCGTCCCACCGCTATTTCGATAAACCATGACCATGGGTCCTTGACTACGTTTAGTAACCAGACTCAAACAAACTCCCAATTCCATCTCAATCCATTCTCAGACCAATAATCCATCATTATCAGTGATAAGTAACCGCGATAAACACTACGGGTCTGTTTAGTTGAATTACAACTAAACTTCCCGTGGTTTACGCGTATAATAAATTATAATCATGTATACCAGTAACAGTGATAATATCAGTAATGTCAATCAATAATTTCATAATCATTCATAATAAATAAATCTCCAGTCGTAACAGTACAATCGTACGGATGTACGGACGTACGGACAACTGAAAGTACAGTGATGTTACACATCCAAACATACAATAACATCCAATTAAACACTTTATAATCATAACAAAACACATAAACATCATCCATCCACCGTCATCACCATCGACCTAAGATTCGTTGCCATCGACCTTCACCTTTGACCTCAGGTTCGTCGCCATTGACCTTCAAATTCAGACCTCGGTCATGGTTCGATGTTGCGCGGCGGGAACAATGGCCGATCGAGAAGATCACGACGGGAGTAGGCGGTGCGGCCGGAGGTGCGGTGCGGCCGACGGTGCCCCAGCCCCTGTGGTCGAGCGAGCCTTTCCCTCATGTCTGAATGATTTAGATTCCTCCTCAAGTCTGAATGTTTCAGACCTCCATTCAGACATTTGCTACCATTTAAATGTTGTTTTTTTCTTGAAACAAACGGTCTGAATCCGAACCATTCAGATTCAGATCCATTCAAATGCTACTAAACAACCCCTTAGTTGTACATTAGTTAAGAAGTAATTACGTAAGCTAGTCAAGCTGAGAACTAAGGTTGTCAAAAGCTGACAGTTTATAAAAGATTTTAATCAAACGAAAAATTACTTTTATAAAAAATGTTTCTTTTACAATTTTTTACTTAGAAAAATAAAAAGCTATATGCGTTTAGGGTTGTAAATGAACCGAATAAACACGAATGATTCCTTTCTTTTAATTTGTTCATGAATGGTTAACAAACACTAATAAACAAAAATTCTTGTTTTAAAAAAAATTAAATTAATATCTTTTTAAGAAGATACAAATTTCAAATAACTATATTTCTAGTTTAAATGAACTTATTAGACTAAAAATTAAAAACCTAAGAAAAGAAAATACACTTAACGAATAAACATAATAAATAAATGTAAATTAACACAAACTAATACATTATCAAACGTTCACGAACATAAATAAACGAACAAAAATGAAAAAAATTATTCATATTCGTCAATTTATTAAACGAACGAAGATAAATGAGTTACCAACCGGATGGTTCACATACTGTTCATTGAACTTTCGGTACAATTACATCCCTATATGTGTTTTATAGATACTACTATGTATTGATGTTTTGGATAATTTAATGGCCAATGTTGGGGGAAAAACCAAAATGAAACGTATGATGTTATAAAATCTTATATAAATTACTTCCAGATAGAACTAACACTTGATAATAGTAGCTTAAAAGATGTTACTATGGGAGAATCTGAAAAAGAGCAAACTCGACCTCTGTTTATGGTCCATTTTTTAAGAGCACACAAATTTTATTTACTTATATTTAAAAATATAAAACCGAAAAATCACAAAGTTATAATTCTCTAAGAGTCTTTTTTTATTGGTTCGTCCACACCACTTGAATTCTAAGGACTGCCTCTGGATGTTAGATATATGCCTTGTATTGGCTAACACCATACATATGGGTTGTCACATTAACAAACGCGTGAAGCTAATATAATTTATAACGTTATATATACAACTCGTATCAAGATCAATAAAGATGATTTAGATCAAAAGGAGTGTTAGTTAGGGATGTTCATCGAATCGAATGATTTCGAATTTCGAAATTTTCAATAGCATTCGAATTCGTTTGATTCAAATTTAATTAAAAAAATTGTTTATACTTGCTACATATGTTTATGCATTCAAAATATCAAATACACTATAAATATGTAATATTAAATAACTAACATTTAAGTTGTAATACTAGTGATAGCATTCAAACTAATAAAATTATAGGTATTATATAATTGAGTTGACATTTGCGTAATAGGCTTCAGTTTTTATAAATAAACTACTTAATTAAAAAACCTAATTTTTAAATATAGTAACTATTTGTATATATATAATAAAGATATATACATAAATAATTTTTTGCGAATTTCGATTTGAATGCAAAATTTTGAATCGAATTCGACTTAGTGATTTTCGAAACAAAATCGAATCGAATTTCGATTTTTTCGAGTCCGATTCGAAAACTGAACACCATTTACTGTTAGTTTTAAAACGTATGACCCGTATTTTGAAATGACTATTAAATATTGGTACATTTGTATGATAACATTATTTTTTTATACTTTTAATGTTATTAAATATTTTAAAAATATGTATATGTAAAAACTATGTAAGGATAATATGATTAATTTAACTATCAATAATGAATGAATAACGAAGGTGATATTTAAATATTAAAACCTTAAATATATGGCATGAGGCATGACCACATCAAATTGTACGGAGAATGGAACCCACCTCTTAAAAGGGAGACTTGTTACCATCACCTGTCTCCCGACAACTTCTTGGAAAGAAAAGAATCTTCTGCCCTACATTTACCTTTTTCGTTTTTTTTTTTTTATATTTTTTATTTTGAGATGAGGTTAAATATTGAAGAGTAAATTATATTTTTTTTAACGACCAACTAATCAATTGTCGGGCACTTTGTACGCGGTGCTCAATAGTTAAAGGATGCCCAAGCTTGCCACTACTCCAGACGGACGAAGCCCCTAGCCCACCAACCACTAATTCCCCATGAAAACCCGACCCAGACACCCGTTCAAAGGCACAACGGTGGAAGGTCGGTAAAACCGGGTGTGATCAAGAATCGAACCCAGGACCTGGGTCTTCTATCACTTCCCATATACCTCCATTTTAACACTAGGACAAAACATCATTGGTAGTAAATTATATTCTTTGCTTTCATATTTCTACACGGATCCTAATATTTATACAACACCTTCTCTTTTATACATAATGATCAAGTGACTGTATCTTGAAAAACATATTTAAAGGAGACTGAAAGTCATCGGCCCAGATTTTTTTCTTTATCGGATATGTTTTGGACTAAAAATTCGATTTGGCAAATGGTAATTCGGGGCAGATCAACCAATTTATAATTTAAAATATCAAATATTTGTTCCACTCAAAAAAAATAAATATAGTTGTATCAAACAAGACATAAAAAATTTAAAACGAAAATGTGAGTACCCCGAAGAAGAATCACAATTCAGTGCGACGACCTTTAGACTTTTTGAACTCATCGATTATTCCGAATCAAAATTCTTAGTAATTTCCTTTTATATGTAAATCAATAAGGAATTAGATAGATGCTCATCTGACATCTTATTGCTAAGACGATTCTTGAATGTTTTCATAGCTGAAAATCCCTTCTCTGTTGTTGCAGTATAAACTGAAAGGATTAAGATTAGTCAAATCAATCTATCAATCAAATAATACGGCTCACATTCTTTTTTTGTATGCACATGAGTTTCATGTAGATCACAAAGAGTTTATGCACTACTTAGTTTAGTTTTTTTTTTTTTTTGTCATTTCAACATTAAAAATCTCCAATTGACCCCTTAAACGTAACCCTTAAAGGTAATGCTAAAACTTAGAATATTAGTTCAACTTTATTATTTTTTAAAATCCAAGGATGCCCAAAGGATTTTAGGAAGAAAAAACAAATGGGCTGGAGTTAATATCTATAAAATTTTCCTACCGAAACTACTATATCGAGGCGTCTGACCAGAAAAACGCCAGGGGTTGGGGCACTTTCAGGCCCCTTAAAACATTCGCCCCTGCTTTCACACTTCTAGATTTCATGATCATGAGTTCATAATCAGATGAACTAAGGAAATTATGTGTTTTGAAAGCAAAATTTTATTGTTAAAAAACTACAATATAAAGGATAAAGAGTGTGGTAAATTTGTAATTTTAGGTCAATAAGTCATAAGTCATTTTGAAAAGCTAGAATTTTTAGCTTTTGAAAAACAACTTATCACCCTTTTACAAAAAGTTACTTTTAAAAGTCCTTTTAGATTTGGTAAACAACTTATTGACTAGTCAATAAGTCGTTTTTAAATAAAATCCCAAACAAGGCCTAAGTATCGCTGATGAATGGATTTTGTCGCTAATTACCAATGAATTACCGTCACAATGTATTAGAAGTAATTTAAAAATATTATATAAATAGAGCCATTTTATTTGGACACCCCACTTTTATATTTTTACACCCCTGCGGGCCGAGACGGCCCGTACTGGCCATTAAACGTTAACTGGGAAACCAGGGAATTCCTTGAAATCAGTGAAACATTCTGTGGAACGGGCCGTAATGGCCAGTACGGCCCGTCTTGGCCCAAGCTTATTTTTCCAAGCCATTTTGGGTGCCAACTAGTTTTGAAAACCTTGGTACGGCCCGTACTGGCCAGTACCGGCCGTCTTGATTTAATTTATTTTATTTAATCATAATTTACGTATTTAAATATTTTTTAACGATATACGTTTAATACGTGAATTATTTGAACGATATGTGTTATTTATTTTATTTAAACTTAATTTACGTATTTAAATTTAATTTTTAACGATATACGTTTATTATGTAAGTTATTTGAACGATACACGGCTATTACGTTAATTAAACGTCATAATGTCGTTTTAACTAAATATTTCATTTTATAATTAGTTTGTTTACGTTAATTAAAATAATTTAAACAATATAAAGTTTTTCGCGCAAATATTAAACAACACAAACAGAAACAATACAAATGCAGAAAGAAACATACGTATATACACTGTACGGTTTTATATACAAGGCAATGTTTTTAAACCCGGACCGGACCGGGATTCGGTAAGCTTAGCGGGCCGGTTCTATGTCCAAAACCGTTTTTGTCATAACCGGCCGGTTGAACCGGCGACCGGTGGTCGGACCGGAAAACCGGTGGTCGGGCCGGTGGTTGGACCGGTTTTTTTATTTTTTTTTAATTTTTTTTAATTTTTTTTTATTTTATATATATATATTTATAAAATGTATATAAAATCATCCGGTTCTTAAATCCGGTCCGACCTCTGACCGGTAAGGAGACCGGTTCGACGTCCGGTCCGGTTATGAAAACATTGATACAAGGCGATGTTATTGTGCTCGCCAGTACGGGCCGTCTTGCTGTCAGTGTGTGACCGTGGTGGCAAGCACAATAGCATCGAGTTCTCCTTATGCGTTCAAACACCACGCTTGCCTCGCTGACCGTCTAAGGATTGCGATGCTTTGTGCTCGCCACCACGGTCACACATGAGCCAAACTTTGATTACACTGCCTGTTGTCTTTGATTTCTTCGTTCTTCTTTTGACTACAGTGTAACCATTGTCTACTGCTCTACTTTTCACCCACCCTACCAGTGCTTCCTCAGTCATAAACTCCTGACATATAAAAACAATAATAAATACCTTAAATGGATAGCGATAATATACAATTATTAACATTTATGTTTCATTTAAGTTACCTCTTTGGTTTCCCAGTTAACGTTTGAAGCCCTCGGCTTTTCTTCATAACCATCCTCCGTGTAACTTTGTTTACTGTCGTCATACACGAACCCATACGATGCTTGACTGTCAAAACCGACATCAGCGTTAGGTTCAGCATTCAGATCTATCGTGCCGTATGAATACTCGACAGGAGACTCTTCGTTCAAATCTGGCACGGAATAGTTGAAAAAACTCCCGTCCCAAAACGACATCGTTACAGATACGAATTATCTTGAAATATATTTAATTCGAAAGTTACGCGTTCGTTTGAAACGATTCATGCTTATATACAAATTTGAAAATGTTCAATACGGCCCGTACTGACCTATACGGCCCGTACTGGGTCAAATCAATGTCCTATTGTCAGAATTGAAAAAGCAGGACGGGCCGTCTTGCTGTCAAATCATTGTACTAGGTTGCAGGGTATGTCTGTACGATGAATGAGACGGGCCGTCCTGGCCATTACGGCCCGTCTTGCTCCCAATCATTGGCACAGGTTGTCAGGAGTGAATGTTTGACCGAGGCCTGAGACGGGCCGTACTGGCCATTACGGGCCGTCTCAGGGGTGTATTTTTAAAAAATGTGGGTGTGAGAATAACAACACCCTATAAATATCAATCCAACAGTTAGTTTTATGATGAAATGTCAGTTGATAATACGTTATGGATAAGATTAATTTTCCATTGATAATTCGTTAGTAATTTATATATATATTAAAAGGCAAAGATTTTGCTCCTCACAAAAACACTGTTCAAGTTTGATCAGCTGTTAATGCATAAAGTACAAGCATCATAAACACTAACATATACATACAATATATATACACAGCAACTATATTAATTTAATATATAATTTTTAATGAAATAAATTTGATAGTGAGCTTTAGGCGAGAAGTATGAAGATTGAAGACGCGTGCATGTTAAGCGATGGAGGGATAGAGACACGTGGTCAGACGTAATGGCATCAACTTGGACAACCTTAATTTTGTAGCTCTACAAATTGGTTTTCTTCAAACATTAACTTAATTTTCAATTTTAAAAACTTTTAACTCGATCTTCTTTTTAAATATTTCTTTCACTTTACTCAAATATTTTATTGTTCACATGTTTTTAACATTTTTTTACATTATCGGTTAATAGTCATGATTATATTAATTTGACCGCAATTACTTACCAAGCGTTTATGCAAATTTTTAACTCAAACATTTACAAAAATTTTCTATCTTATTCACAAATCTATAACATGTCCATACACTATTTAGTATTTGTATCATTTATATAATTTTGATCGTAATTATTTCACGAGCTATTTAGATTTGATAATAACTAAATAACACTAATAACTAAGTAATATTAATAGTTAAATAATTCTATTTAAATAATAATATTTAGAAAACGTAAAGTTTTTTTATGGTTTGGTTATATGATTTGACAATATGCGTTTATGACTTTATGTAGGGTTCGTTTTTTTATGCGCTTTGATATCCGTGATGTTGTTACCACTGTAGTGATTTAATACTCATATCAACATAGCAGGCACGTTTATAATCGAGACGATATACCCGCCGCACGTTTGTAACGTAAACACATATATGAGTTTTTAATATACGGAATCGTGAAGAAATACCCGCCGCAACGCGCGGGTCAAGTTTACTAGTTTTACTTTAAAAAGCATAAATAAACATGTCAGTGATTCTATCAATAAACAACTCAGTAGTAATATGTTAATAATATATGTTGGTAATTGGTAATGAATCTGAAACGAGATTATTAGGGCTTCCGAAAAATAATTTTATATTCACTCATCATTTCATTCTTTATATTTCTTTTGGGTTATATATAAAGATTTAAATATATGAACATGTACATCTAAATGTGTAAAATAAGACTGAATATATTATATCACAAAGTGATTTGACCACTTTCTAAACTTTGTGTAAAACATGAGTTAAGACTTGATACACATTTTCTTAATGTGTCCATACAACATGAATGGAGTGGAATTTAGAGAAATAGCATTGTTCAGGAAAAAAAATAAAAAAAATAAAAAAAATTGAAAAGAAAAAAAAATGGTGAACGCTACCATTAAGTGCTTCTTATCGACTGGTCCCACAGTCAACATGAGGGAGGTAAATTGCGTGATCCAGGAAAAATTGGGTGGTGCCGTGGTTTGAACCCTAGATCTCCATTATAGATTC
Organism: Mikania micrantha; assembly: GCA_009363875.1. Taxonomy (NCBI): domain Eukaryota; kingdom Viridiplantae; phylum Streptophyta; class Magnoliopsida; order Asterales; family Asteraceae; genus Mikania; species Mikania micrantha. The sequence goes on from CM018695.1 coordinate 58,852,395, forward strand.
ACACCTCTTACTACTTGGCCACCAACGATATCGGACACGTTGATATGAGAAGGAATTTTTGGGTCTTAGATGCGTTATGTTTTTTTTATAAACAGTCATACTATCATATTCCTACTTCTAAACTACATCCAATATTCTTCGCTTGCTTGGATTTGAACCCAAGACCTTATTTCTAAGAGGCAATGTCTCTACTAAGTAGACTAGTCTCACATTGACAGATGTGTTATGTAAGTCTATGATAGTATGATTTTAGGTTTAGCCATGCCCTGTATGCTTTTGAGTTTCACCGACTTATTTTTAATAAAATTCACATTGAAATATTGAAAAAAAAAAGTCACAGCAACAAATTCATAATTTATAAAACAATATAAACCCAAAGCTATAAAAGAAAACCAAATTTTGACCTGTTTTGGTTTTGAAAATATTTATATCTAATCGAAAATAAAATTGTACAAAAGATAGTAGGGACTTTAACTTTTTTTAATGAGTAAAATGTCATTTTAGTCCTTATGGTTTGACAACTTTTGCCATTTTAGTCCAATAGTTTAAATTTTGCAATTTTGGTCATTATAGTTTCATTTTATTGCCATTTTCATCCCTATGGTTTGGTAAATTTTGTCATTTCAGTCCAAAATTGTAAATTTAATTGGACTAAAATGACAATAAAATGGAAACCATAATGACCAAAATGGCAATAAAATGAAACCATAGTGACCAAAATGGCAAAATTCAAACTATTGGACTAAAATGGAAAAAGTTGCGAAACCACAGGGACTAAAATGGTATTTTACTCTTTTTTAATTTACTCGTCCGAATGAAAAAAAATGAAACGACAACAAAAATAATAAAATATTAATGATAATAAAAAAGTAAAATAATAATAGTACGTAAAGCAAAAATAAATAAATAAATATTATCAATAATAGTAATATTGTAGAAAAAACTTATATAATAACAAACACAAAGTCTAAAAGAAAACGTAGTGAAAGTACACATGAAGTGGTATGCGGTTCAAAATGTTTGTCACTCGACGCTCGTTTTGAAAAAACTCGAAAAAAAGTTCGTTCGAATTTCGTTCGGCTTAAACAAGTCGAGCTCGCTCGGTTTACTTTCTAAACTAGCCGAGCATGAGCCAATGTAAGCTTGCTTGTATAGTTGTTCATTTGGCTCGCTCGTTTGACTTGCTTAAATATAACTAAATTTTTTTATATATAAAGTGATGTTATTATTTTTATTAATACTAACATGTTACAAGTTCTTGATGAAATAATGAATTATGATGTTGGTGTATCTGAACTAAGGAATAATGATATTGATAAACTATTCAAACATTTTAATTTTTTCTTATAACTTCATATTATGCAATTTCTAATTTATTAACTTCATTTTTGTTTTGAATTTGTATGTGGTTGAACTTATTGTTTTTTCATTATTGAGTTTGAAATTGGTATAATATATTTTGAAAAAAAATTGCATTAAATATTATTTTGAAACTGAGCAAAACCGAACGAAGCCGAGCCGCTCGGTTTTAAAACGAGTCGGGTAACGAGCACAACATTTGACTCGATTTAGCAAATCCGAACGAAGCCGAGCCGCTTGGTTTGTAAACGAGTCGAGAACGAGCATACCCTCGCTCGGTTAGGTTCGACTCGTGAACAGCCCTAAAATGATGTATGATAACTTTATATGCTATCCATCACCGTCATTTTTAATAAGTTGTGTAATTATATATTTTAAATATAAAAAACTAAAAATAGCAAATTTGAGTGATTAAAATTCAATGTGAATTTTTGAAAAAATTGGGGAAATCTTGATTTAGCTTAAACATATTCAGGTCAGTTTAGAATTATGTTTTCTATTTAGTCTATAAATATGCCTTCATGTGTGTAACACCACTTTTGAGTTTCTATCATGTTTGGACCATCCAGTGAACATTTCATGACAACACTTGAAACAAACAAACAAATTTACCCAGTACATCCATATTCTTTAGTAGAGTCTGGGGAAATAATGAATACAAACATTATCCCTATTCTAATTGGGATAGACAGACTGCTCTGAAGTAGTTTCAGGCTCAAAGGTATCATTTGAAGTTAATTATTTCAACGCTTTTAATGTTATTTTCACAAAATAAGTAAAATAACATTAAAATTAGTGCAAGTTACTTTTGCCCTTTAAGGTCACGCACTTATATATATTTGGAAATATCAAATAAGAAGAGATTTTTGCATAACAAGAGTAAGAAATAGTTACATTTTGACATGTGAAATGATAATTTAGATATAACCTCATATTTTTTGTCCTAAATTTTTATTTTGTTACAGTATATTCATTTTTTGTTCTACATTTTTCTTGTACTGGATTTTTTTATAATGTATATTTTATTTTTTGTTTTTTGTACTACATTTTTTTTTGTTGTACTGGATTTTCATTTTGTTGTACTTCATTTTTATTTTTTGGTATTGTATTTTTATTTTTTTGGTATTAGATTTTTTTTGTACTAGATACTTATGTTTTTTATATTTTATTTTTGTTTTTTTCGTACTACATTTTTTTGTACTGATTTTTCTTTTTTGAATTTAATTCCTTTTGTACTGGATTTTGTGTTTTTTATGTCCTGGATTTTTGTTTTTTTATATTTATAACATGTCACATGTCAAATTTCTATTACTTCTTACTCTTCTTAGGCAAAAATATCTTTTTAGTGGATCCAACCTCTATATACATTATATGTGTCGCACCCCGAGAAATCCCGTCCCTTCCGGGGCGCGAAACACGATAGACTGTCAGGATCGCAGTCTCCGGTCACACATTTGCGAGACCTATATGTCTGGTTGCATACGTACATCCAATATCTTGGATAAAATAGTTTGAAAAATCAGAGTTGCAGAGGTAAGTATAAGTTATTAAAACAGATTATAGTTCATAAACTGCGGAAGTGTTGCTAACCAGTTTTTCAAAACATCATTAAGTAATAGTGCGGAAGCGATTTAAGTACTCATTATTACAAAACAAGTCAAATGTTTAAATGTTCTCAAAATATCCTAAGACACTAAAGCTGATGCATGGACTCCATCCTAGCATCCTATCCTTGAGTGCGTGCCTTAGCTACCTGAGAAAACATGCGAGTAAAAGGGTCAACACAATGGTTGGTGAGTGCACATGTTTGTATCAGCAGTAAACATCAATAATGTTTAAAGTAAGAGTTTTGCAGATTTACATATCATTACAATGCAGTATCGATTGATAGCTAGTCAATACAGTTATATTATATGCTGGTTGGTACCGAAGCTGACAGATTATGCCTCCCGCCATGTTATCACAAGACAATGGCAAAGTGTTGGTCAATATTGCACTGATCCGACCTCCAGTCGGGGACAGTGGGGCTTGTCAGGCCCAAATAATACTATTCAAAAGATTACCACGCTAGGCTACGTGCTAGTAACGGTCCGAGGAGTATCGCGAGGACTTTTAGTTGTGATGGGGTCCACACATATACATATAGTGATAAAGCATGCCCATACGTAAATAAAAGAGTTGTTGTTCAAGACAGTTGTATTGCAATGTTTTCTCCCCAAAGGTAGAAAATGTAAAAAGGGGCCGTGAACTCACCTGATAGTGCAGTTTCCGGTTTATATGTGTTTGCTATCTGTGAATGCTAGCGATCCTGCTAGTAAGCACCTATAACCATATAGGTGTGAGTATGTGTTTTGTGGTGTGTTGTATTCCATACAACTCCAAGTGTCGGTGTGCTCAACCGAGTGAGTGTGTGTGTTGACTAGTGAGACTCGACGAATCGTTGGTGACACGATTGTTGTGTTTATGTGTTTTAATGGGAATAAGACACCAAAATGCATCCTATGACTCCACTCACGAAAGCAAGTTTTGAAAATCATAATGTTCTCGCTTCGGGAAACTTTCTATATTTAGAAAGTTTCTATTTTTGGAAAGTATAGTTATGAAATCCTATTTCATAAAACAAACCACTCTATTATGTTTGTAAAAACATATGTAAACACTTGAAATAAGTCATTTGTGCATAAAGTACCAATTATGCCATTTTATTCAAACAAAGTTTCCTAAAATAGCAAGTTCTAGTTTAAAAGCTTGTTTTCACAAATCCAAGTTTCCAATATGCTTAGAAACCATTTTTAAACATGGTTCAATGATCACAAATTATTAAAACATCATAAAACATCAAAATCCCTCTTTTGATTTTCAAAAATTTCCATATTTAGTAAGTTTTCACAAAATCATGTTTTTGACAAAATCAAATATCTAAATGTGTTTCTAAACACTCCAATATACATTTGACAACATCTAGACATGTCTAACATGTCTAGATCATCACAAATCTATGACTTGCAACATAAAAGTTTCCTTTTATGGCAAGTGTACCAAAATCATCATCAAATCAAAAATAACTCAACCAAACTCAAATCTAATCAATTCTATACTAAAATCAGTTGATCTAAATCTAATTACACATCAAATCACCAACAAATTCGTGCACAATAACCATATGGAGTTGCATGTGAGTTTTTACCCATTGCATGTTCGATCTAACACTAGACAAATATGTAAGGCTACCTTAGATGTGTATATTCGAGTTGTAGCAGAAGCAATACGTCCTGGAAATGGTTGAAGATGACACTTTTGCGTGTTGATAGCTTCCAAGACCTTCTCTTAAAGCTCCAATGGTCCAAAGTACTCCAATGTTGTGAGAAATGACTTCCAATGGTGTTACAGAGGTTTGGGATGGATTTGGCAGAGGTTTTGGTCGAGATATAGTGTGCAAACTCGGAGAAAATGGAAGAAGTCCGAATGAAAATGAAAGGGTTTGTTTTATAAAAATTTTCATCTGCATGGCCTTCGCGTACCGCGAAGGCCGATCAAAACGTTTATCGCGTACCGCGACGGAATTCGGGAGTCCCGACTCCCGGTTTGCTTCGCGTACCGCGAAGCCTTTCGCCATGGGGTCTTCGCGTACCGCGAAGCCGTTCGCCATGGAGTCTTCGCGTACCGCGATGAGTACATTTTCATATGTTTCGATTTCGATGATTCGATTTCGCTCGTGATCGATTCCTAACGTTTATCCTAAACACCTAATACATGTTTAGCGCATAATCATATAATAGCACATAAGTTTGATTGATCACCATCGTTCGTGAGACTCGTGTGTGTGTTTTGATAATTCCTCGAATTATCTTTGATAGTTTGTGTTCGTGTCTTACGAAATGTTTGCACGCTTGATTAATCCTAATCGACGTATAATGCATAATTCAATAATTATCTGAATTATTGTTTTGTGTTTGTGTTTAGCTCCTCTAATGAAACCTAATTAAATGAAATGCAACAAGTATGGATGTGAAATGAGTGTTGCAATTTATCTAAAATTGCCGGGTGTCACAATATGTGTGTACCGTAAATGTAATGTGTAATAATGACAACACTTGGTATTCGTAAATCGTAATGTCAATCGTGGGCATTCAATTAGATCTTACATATTATACCTTAATGTTATTAAAGACAAATGAGTTTTAACCTTCCGTGCATTTATCAAAATCCCACCCATATCTGCTCATAAATGGATGCTAATCAGGTTTTGTGTGTGCATTTGCTCATGTTCGAAGTTGCTAGAAAACATATGGGAATTTTTCTTATATGTTCTTCATTTGTGAAATATATTTATTTTGAGCGTGTACAATCTACTTATGTGATTATACTAGGTGTGTTAAAAAAACTAGCTTGTATCCAAAACCGAACTTAAAATATCCGGAAATTTAGATATCTAGAAGTTTGATCGAATATCCGGAAATTAGGATTTAGACACCTATTATAAAATATTTTAGATAACTAAATTATTTGAAATACTTATTTTATTTGAATAATTTTTGGATATTTCAGATATTTTTTTGGATATTTCATATATTTTGAATAACTTTAAGATATTTTGGATAATTTTCGTATATTTCGTATATTCGGATATCTTAAATATATATTTTTTAATTTTAAATTTTTTTTCTAAAATTATTAAATAACTAACATTTAATTTCTGAATTCGGATTCGTATATTTCTAAAATTACTAAATAAAATTATTTCATATATTTTGAATACAGTCTCACGGCAATTGAGGAATTAATCTTAGGTATATCGCCCGGTTTACAACGGCTAGCATGCGAAGATTCGTGTTGTTAAAATAAAAAAAAATCAGTAGTTGGTGCCAAAGGGGTCAATATCCTGCTACCGAAATCTATAGTTAGTACCTTGGAAGTTTATACCACTGTAAATCTGATTGTGATATTAATAAACAATTTTGATGCCGACAACCAATTTTGTTCTTAACAAGTTTTTCAATACTGATGAACAATTTATAGCAAAATGGTAATATTGACTTCGTAACAAAAGAACAACATTTTGGCAGCAATATTAACTACATAACAAAAATATTTCTCATTTGCAACAACTGTTAATACTAAACTCAGCATCTGAAATTAATACCGCGGGTTTGCACTCACGATCAATGCTACCTTTGAATCGGTGAGAGCTTCAAATCTGTTTGTTTTATTAAAAAACAAGTCTGAATCAGTTACTCAGTCTTTCAACTATTAATCTTTAAATAGAGTCTGAATAATTCAGACATTTTACTGACTCAATACATAATAACTAATAAACCAAATAGTTGCTTAGCATTGGAAGTTAAGACTTAGTTCTAACACAACATGTAATGCTAAAAGTTAATACTGAATTTCACCAAAATCAACAATGTTTGCTACCAAAGAATCTCTATGCTACTTGAGTCATTCGCTACCAAAAATCTTCATTTTATTTTTCTTGTTAGCAAAGACTCTTTTAATACTGAAGATATTTCTTAAGTAGAATACAGAGTTGAACAGATTCTAAGTCTTCAAATGATCAAATATCATACAGAGTTGAACAGATTCTAAGTCTTCAAATGAGATATAGTTGCAAGCATTGGTTTAAGGGGAAGTTTGATGGGATCACTTAGGTCTGTCAATTTTCACCCAAAAAAAATAAACGATTTGGCTTTGGTAAATTATTATTGTATTTTAGGTTGAAAAGAGTAACACCTTTAACATAAAATGAGTTTATTGATAACTCTAAAACATGCTTATAAAGAAATTTGAAAATTAACATGATTTGGAATCATAGTCTAAATCATGGTTGTAAAAGTCGCTAGGCACTAGTCGGACGGCAAGGCACCGCCTAGAGATTAATCGGCGCTAGGCGGATTGGATTTTTTATTTGTAATTTTACAAATATATATTATACACACATCGATATCAATAATTTAATATAAAAATTCAAATAATTTAAAAAATAAATTTAAACATACTAATTCAAGTACTTCAAAGTCCAAACTTAAACACCGAGTTCAAAGTTTTGAGATGGATTTCGATGTTAGGTGGCTGGATTCGATGTTATAGAGACATATTAAAGATTTTGGGTTGAGAAATGTTTAAATAATCATGAAATTGGTCACTTTTACCAGAAAAATCAAAAGAAAGTCAAAAAAGTCAAAAAAAATCTGATTAAGCCGACTAGACACCACCTAACGCTTAGGCCAAAATCGAGATAGTAGAGGAGCGACTAGCGCCTATGCCGGTTTTTACAACAGTGGTCTATATATAGAATCATGATCTAAGCATAAACGATAAAAATATAGATCCCTTCCTCGGTCACTTCGTTAGAATTTATAATTTATTGATTTAATCCGATTGGTATAGTATAAATATATAATCAGAAAAAAAAAACTATTAAAGTTAAAGTATTTGCTAAAAGATTAGTTTCTTTTCATTTACAATAATAAGCTATATATAGCCAAATACAACATTTGAATGAGAGAAATTACATGAGGATATATAACAACTATTGTTGGTAGTTTTGACTTTTACAATTGAATAAATAACTCAACGTGATTTCTATGATTTCCTACTTAATACAATTTCAATAATATCCTCTTGAATTGTTATGTTGACTCATTGATCCTATTATTACTAATAGAAACAAGTCAAAAAAAAGTAAAAACTATATGAATAAATAAATTTAAATGTGTAAAAATGATAAATGAAATATTTGATTAGAACATTACGAAGATTATTTAATGAACTATTTTTTTTTGAACGGCGAAGGTCTCAATCGTGTGAACCCACTGTTTCCAGGTAATGTCACCAAGGTCTAGTTACCTGGACCTCCCATAAGCCATCACAACCACCCCAGAAGGAAACCTCACTGGGAAAACCCCTGTTTTATAAAATAATTTTACTTAAAACATGTCATAATCCGCACTTAATTATTATGACCTATTATTTTTAATTTAAAGGGTAGTTTTGATTATCATTTTTTTATTTTTTTAATTCTTTCAACGAATTCATCAACCAAACATATTTACGGTTAATTTATACTGCTTGGTCCTTAATTTAATTATCACATTCCTTCCCAATATTTTAGAAACCAAACTGTCATTTAACGTTTTTACCATGTAGATGAAAGAAGAGTGATCATATCAACAAGTTTAGAACTTCGCTACTTTTATATGTGTAGTATTTTAACCTTCTTAATAATCTTACTATCAACTTTAATATACATGTTAGATAGGGTTGTATTCGAACCGAACGAACAATCATTCGTTTTATTCATTTAACTTATAACTAGTTCACGAATGATTTACAAACACTAGCCGACAAAGATTCTTTTTCGTGATTGCTCGTTAAGTAATTAAACATGTTCAAGAACGGTTAACGAATGCAAAATAACATATATTATTTTAAAAATAAAAGTCAATATATTCAATCTCAAACATAGACATAATCATTGCACATAAATATAAAGTAAAATACTTGATATGAAAGTAAAAAATAATTATCTTAAAACAAATTAAAGTAAAAGGTAAAATAATAATTGTAATTTAAATTACCTTAAGCTAATATTTCAAATATCTTAATTTCAAATTACTATCTATTTAGCAATATACAAATTCTAAATAACTAAATTCTAATATAAATATCATCCTATTAAACTTCAAATAAAAATTTAAGAATATAAAAAAAATTAAAGAATAACCATAATAAATTATCAAAAACGAAGACATTATTGAATGTTTATTAATACAAATGAAAAAACTCATCTTTTGTTCATATTCGTTTTTTTAACTATCGAAAAAAAATTATTATTCATGTTTGTACCTTTATTAAATGAATGAAGATAAACGAATTTCTCATCGAGCAGTTCATGAACTGTTTATTAAATTTTCTATACGTGTATATCCCTAATTTTAGATGCATGTAGTTAACTTGATGTCTTTTATATTAGAAACTTCTATGTGTAATTAACTATAATTGGACGATAATAATGATCACAATAACAATAATATAACAATTGGGGATTAAGGTTTCTAAGAACACATGTATATAATGCACATCAAATTTGATTTTTAATCTCTTTCTTATTAAATAACTCTCATATTAGTATTAAGTATTATATATTTTTATGCATTTTTAAAATAAAAGGATTTTTAATACATTAATAAATATATTAATATTAAAAAACACATTTAAAAAAATTATTAGGTAAAAGTACTTTCTTAAAACAAAATGTTTGAAAAAACAAACTTAAAAAAGTTAGTGTTTAAAGAAATAATATTATTATTTTATTACTTAATATATTAAATTATATGAAATTTTAATCATATTTTACTTAAAAAATTCATCCTATGTTGTAACACCCCAATTTTCTAATACAAGTATTTGAATTCTACGTACGAGTAACAGGTAAGTAACTTGCTAGAAAAGGGACGAAAAATGACTGAGTTCAGGTCTCAAAGTCGTGTACTCGAATTTAAGTTCGAATAGACTAGTTCTCGAAAACCAAGTATTCAAAATCCACAATTTCGAGTACAAGACCCTGCCTATAAATAGTAGTGCCTTGGGAAACGTGCTAACCTTTGTCTGGAAGCACAGTCTCTCGAGTATACGAAGGGGATTTCGAGAACTCCAAGAAACGAGCTTTTGTTCGACCAAACAAAGGAAGGAACGCACGGGATTCTACCAGGAGAATCAGCTACCTTCAAGTAAGTGATTCATATATATAAAGCTAGATTTTTTATACAAAAGTTAGGATAGTTATGTAAAAAGGGAACTTATGCATAAAGCTCACACCTTTATGCATAAAGTTCGGAACTTTGAGGTTCCAGTGTGTAGATAACACCCTAAGGAACCTAGAACTAGCTTCCCAAAGTCTTAGATGAATTTCTGAGACGTTTAATGATGAAATGATGAGTACACGAAATCAGGTATAGAGGGTACTCGAAATCATACATTGTTATTTCGAATATATTGTTATTTCGAGTACATGACTGTTTCGAATACAAGGATACTTCGTGTACAGGGCATTTCGAGTACAAGGGCCATTTCGTGTACACATGCTACTTCGAATACACTTAATGATTTCGAGTACAATCCATTTCGTGAACTCCAGGAATTTCGTGTACATGGGTTTCGAGTATGGGGTGTGTAATGAACCTCCAGTGTTTCGGATACTTAGTTAAGACTCGGGAACTTGAGTTTATAATGGGGACTAGTTGGTTATGAGGACTTAGAATAATTTCTAAGTCTAAGAATGTGATGTAATGGGATGATGTAATGATGTAGGTTCCTTGAGTCCTAGCTAAGGAGTTCGGCTAAGGAAAACAGGAGTCTACTATCAGGTGAGTTCTAGACGCCCTCTTTTATGTTTGATGTTTTGGGCTGACATGCATGCTTATTGTGATGTCTAAGATGTTATGTGCTTATGATGATGATGAATGAATGATGATATGCCCTGACTATATATGCATGTTTATGTGTTAGCATGGTGTATGCATGAAAGTATGCTAATTATGATGAATGCATGATAAATGAGTTATGATGATAAATAACATGACATGATAATGATGCTAGCATATGATATGAAGATGACTTTATGATCACATGCTTCATGACGATAACTATGAGAATAGTTATAGGGATATGGCAAGGTCCTAGGTGGCTAGGATGATAGTATGATACCATGATGTTATGATATGATAACGATGCTAGTATGTTATGATGGTATGATGAAATGATGCTAGTATGTTATGATGGTATGATGAAATGATGCTAGTATGTTATGATGGTATGATGAAATGAGGCTAGTATGACATGCCTAAGATGCCATGATTAACCCGATGAATGATGTTATAATGCTTGCATGAAATGTATGAGGATTGTGATGAATGACGGTATGATGCTAGTGTATCATGTATGATGAATGAATGATGTCCCTATACGTGCTATAGGATATGTGAGAATGATGATGCTCCGGTACTTGTACTGGGTGAATATGAATGATGACCTGATTGTATCAGGATACGAACAGCCGATCGGGCTATAAACAGGGGAGTCGATCGGACTATAAACAGGGAGCCGACCGGGCTATAAACATGAGAGTCGACCGGACTATAAACATGGAGTCGACCGGACTATAAACAAGAGAGTCGACCGGACTATAAACATGGAGCCGACCGGGCTATAAACACGGAGCCGATCGGGCTATAAACATGGTAAGAGCCGATCGGGCTATAAACATGGTAAGAGGCGATCGAGCTATAAACATGGTAAGAGTCGATCGGACTATAAACATGGTAAGAGTCGATCGGACTATAAACATGGAGCCTTGTGCCTGCATAAGCCCACTGTTCGTATGGTGACAGTGGAACGTAAGACGATGATGGAAATGATGATATGTGCTAAGGTTATGGACTATGTGTATGAAATGATGTTTATGATATGTATGTTTAATGTTGTTTTACGAAAACTAGAACTCACCAGCGTAAGCTGACTTGATTTAGCATGTATGTCAGGTTAAAGCTATGATAAGAGAAGGCATGGAGCTCGGGCATCAATCCAGACGATCCGTTGGTTTTGGCAATTCGATATGATTTTGATACAGACACTTAATTAAATTCTGTTTATCAAACTATGTTTACATTTCCGCTGCATGATTATGAAAATTTTTAGTTTAAGAGCTATGTGTTATGATGAAAACCAACCTCTGCGAGGTGCCCGGTTTCGGGGCCTCACAAATGTTGTATAAATTTTCATTGGTAGCTATTTATAATATTTTTTATTGAATATGCATAACAATGTTATATACGAGACACTAACATAGTATATTTTAGAGTTAATTACACGGATGGTCCCTGTGGTTTACCCAGATTGCACGGATGGTCCCTAACTATCAGAAATTACACCGGTGGCCAAAAACTTTGCAAAAACGTAACACGGATGGTCCCTGGGTTGGATGTCCGTTATCTTTTGCTGTTAAATGTACGTAAAATGACCATTATACCCTTAATTATAAACCCATTTTGCAATCTCACGTCCCACCTGTCACCTCCTCCTCGCCGGAAAAAAAAAACGACCACCACGACCTACCACCTGTCACCTCCTCCTCGCCGAAAAAAAACCACCACCATCACCTACCACCTGTCACCTCCTCCTCGCCGACCACCACCTTTCGGCTACCACCACCACCTCACCGCAACCTTGTTCCGGCGGCTCCCTCGCGTTCTCCTTCTTCTTTTTCACCACCGTCACCGCGATCTCCTTCCTCGCGGACCTCACGTCATCGCCGGCTCCTCCTCGCTGACCTCACGTCATCGCCGGCTCCTCCTCGCAGACCTTACAACCACCGCCGTTTGAATCATTGATTTAAACCATTATTCCTCGCAGACCTTGTTCCGGCGGCTTCCTCACGTCCTAACGTCTTCCACCTCACAACCATGATCACTACAAATTTCTTCCACCTCACAATCATTGATTTCTTCCTCGCAGACCTTACAACCATGATCCTCCTCCGGCGGCTCCCTCGCGTTCTCCTGCTGCGCCGTCTACAAATCCACCGCCAACTCCGCCGTCGGAGATGTGATGGCCGGTGGTATGAAGGTGATGGCCGTCCGATGTGATGGCCGGTGGTATGAAGGTGATGGCCGATGGTCTGGGTTGGGAGTCTCACATGGAAGAAGATAAATGGGTATATACACAAGGGTATAATGGTCATTTTAAAAATATTAACGTCAAAAGATAACGCCCATCCGGTCCAGGGACCATCCGTGTTACATTTTTGCAAAGTTTTTGGCCACCGGTGTAATTTCTGATAGTTAGGGACCATCCGTGCAATCTGGGTAAACCACAGGGACCATCCGTGTAATTAACTCTATATTTTAATATAATTAGTAATAAGAAAACATAAAATATACATGCTCTTCGGGCGGCTACTACATTTGATGGCGTAGGTTTGTTTATCAATAAACCATTGAATCCTTTCACGCCCCATTTATGAACTTCAAGCTAAACTCATGGGGCTTTCACTATGAAGAAACCAACCACTTCTAAGTTTGCCAAGAAGATTTAGATAACATTAGTCTTCACGACTTAAAGGAGATGCATATCAAGTATCAAATGATCATGATCTCATACAGAACAAAGAAGTTTTACAATAAACCACGAGAAAATTTCAGTAACGAACTATATAAATGCAATGTAAAGTACTCATTGCCAACAACTTGTTCACTTCTCTAGAGAATGTAAATTGTCTATCTTACACATCATAATGTAAACTATGTATCATACTATGCTCCCACACATGTTAAATATCATTATGCAACAAAACAAAAATGGTCGGGCTTGTGTGCTAAAGTTTTCGATTGATCTTTGCACCGACCAAATTAAAGGTGATTAACCTAGCTATAAAAAAACAATGTATTAACTAGTTAAATATAAACACATTTTTTATGGTTTATAACTTTTGAAATTGGCATATACATGTGTTTGGTGATTTTATCCTTGGTTTGATCCAATTCAAGAAATAAACGTACGAAAGGGTGAACCTCTATGTTGTTTGACATGACATGGCATACATGTGGATTTTAGACATCTCACCATATGTGAGCATCATCTGTTTCACACAATTATCAAATAACTACGATTAATTACCTTTAATAGGGCTATAGATGAACCGAACGAACATGAACGACCCCTTGTTCGTGTTCATTCGTTTAACTTTTTCACGAACCTTCATGAACGCTAACCGAACTAATATTCTTATTCTTGTTCATGTTCGCTCATTAAGGAATTTAACTTGTTCACGAACACTTATTATTTAAACAATAAAAATCAACGTTCTTAATCTTAAGCAATAGATACAATCATTTATATAAATATATAAAGTTACGTATTACGGTATTAAACTAAAAATAACTTAAATATTATGGTATTAAACTAAAAATAAAAGATCTCAGAATATACAAAACATTTAAGGAATAAATATATTAAATGAACATAATCGAATATAAACGAACACGTTACCGAACGTTTACGAACACAAATGAACGAACACGGCCTCTGTTCATGTTCGTTCCTTTAACTAAACGAACATAAACCGACTTCCTACGGAACGGTTCATTAACTGTACGCTGAACATTCGGTTCGTTTACAGCCCTAATCTTGAACATGAATAGCACGTGTATCTTAGGTAGCAAAATTATCATGAATGTTCTTTCTTTTTAAACGGCCAATTATGTTTTATATCAATTCGTCGATCAATATATTGCGAGTAGTGTTGTCGGAACCGGACTGGGAACTGGTGACTCGACCGACCCAAAATAGGCATGGGAACCGGATTCAAACTAACCGGCCGGTTGAGCCGGTTCACCGGTCGGATCGGATTTCAGTTTTTTTTTTATAACTAAAATCCAACAAATAAAAGACTAAAACCAAATCCTATACTTTTTTAACATGATTATCCTTGTTTAAATATTAATTATGTTTGTTTAAACATTAATTATGTTTATTTAAATGTGTTCATAGTTGTATAATTTTTTGGAATATAATATACATTTATTATGTTACCCGGTTCTTAAATCCGGTCCGACCAGTAAACAGTAAAACGTTCGGTCCGGTTCTAAAAACATTGATTGCGAGTAATAGTTGAATAGTACATTTCCAGATAAGACTTAACTATCGATTCCTCGACCTTCACGTTATTTTAACACTAGCTAGATTACTATCTCATGCATTCCACGAGTTGAATAAAACATGTAATAAATAATTAGCAATGAAAACTAAGACAAAATAAAACAATTTTTTGATATAAAATATAGTTAAAATTTCATATAATTTAATACGATAATAATATTATTTATTTAAACTCTATTTTTAAAAAAAAATTGTTTAAACATTTTGTTATAAGGTTATGTATAGTGTTACGTGAGACAAGCATGATAGGGGCCGACCACGCCTTCTTCATGCCCTCCCCCAACTACACAGGGCATGAGGGGCAAGGCGTGAGGGTGGTCATGAGGTATTCGACCGTTTGAAGCAAATTAAAAAAAAAACCATTTGATTGTTGAAAAACAAAAAGAAAACTTTTTCTTTCTAAATCACTATATATTAACCATTCAATTCTTTGAATTATATATTTGTTCTCATGTTTCAACAACTTGATAGTAATATAGATATTATTTCTTTTAAAATAATCGATAAAATATTATTCCATACTATTATAATTTATTTCAGAATATTTGAATAAAATATTTAAAAATATAATGTATATGTATTTTTCCTAAAACTTTTTAAAAGTTTCCAACTTGTTTAAATAGAGTTTTATTTTAAATAATTAATTTAATTAATAAAACTGATTAAATTAACATAGAATGATTTCAGAATATTAAAAAATAATTTTCTATATTTCTAAATTATTTTTTATAAATAATCTTTACATTTTAAAATTTATTTTAACAATTTAATTTTTATTTTTATAAAAATAAAGGTCAATAATCCTTTAAAATTTTCCATAATGTTTATAATCATCAAAAATAATTTCTATAAATATTCCAGAATTTTGAAAAGAATTTTAGTATTTTTAATGTATTTAAAACTATTTATATACAATTTAAGTAGTAAAATAATACAAATATAATCAAAAAAATCCCAAAATTTTTACAGAATGTTTTTGAATATAAAATATAATTTCTGTAAATTTTTCAAATTTTTAAAAATGTGTTAGTATTTTTAAGATATTTAAAATTGTTTAAATACAATTTAAATAGCTAAATAAAAAAATATCATTTGAAAATTTCCAAAATCTGTTCAGAATGTTTAAAATGTAAATTCTGATTTTTGTGAATTTTTTTAGAATTTGTGGAATCAATATGGATAGTAAAATAAAAAAATAAAGGAAAAAGGGTTTAAAAGCATGTCACACCCCGGCCTTCCTGGCCTTTCCGATGGCGTGACGCGACGGTCAGGATCGCAGTCTCTGGTCATACAGTTGCGAGACCTACATGTCTGGTTGCATACGTACATCCAAATAATTGGATAAAACAGTTTTATAAAATCAGGGTTGCTGAAGTAAAAGTTTAAGTTGTCAAAACAATGTTGTAAACATAACTTGCGGAAGCTTAAGTTAAAACAATTTTCAAAACAATAAAGAGTAATAATGCGGAAACGGTTTAAATAATTATCATTACATAACAAGTCAATTGTTTAAATGTTCTCAAATGACCTAAGACACTAAACTGCTGCATGGACTCCATCCTAGCATCCTAGTCCTTGTGCGCGATCCTTAGTTACCTGAGAAAACATGCGAGTAAAAAGTGTCAACACAAAGGTTGGTGAGAACAAATGTTTTTCATAAGCAGTATACATCAAAATGTCTAAAGTAAATGTTGCTGGATTACATATCATTACAATGCAGTATCGATTGATAGCTAGTCAATATAGTTATGTTACATGTGGGTTCATACCAAAGCTGACTGTTGTGCTTCCCGCTATGTCCATCACAAGACAATGACAAAGTGTATTGGTCAATATTGCACCCATTCCGACCTCCGATCGGGTTGGCCTCCCAGGTGCAATGGGTGGGGCTTGTCAGGCCCAAATAGTATTATCCAAAATTACTACGCTAGGCGCTCCGCGCTACTAACGGTCCGAGGTGTGTTTGTGAGGACTTTGAGTTTGTGACGTGTGCTACACATATACATATAGTGATAAAGCATGTCCATACGTAATCAAAATTAGATGTTGTTCATAAAACAATTTATCATTCAATGTTTTCTCCCCTAAAGGTAGAAAAGATAAAAACGGGTCGTGAACTCACCTGATATAGCAGTTCCGGTATATGTGTTTGCGACTTGCGAATGCTAGCACCTGCTAGTATGCACCTATAACAATATAGGTGTGAATATGTGTTTTGTGGTGTGTTGTATCCCATACAACTCCAGTGTCGGTGTGCTCAACCGAGTGTGTGTGTGTGTGTGTTGACTCGACGAATCGTTGGTGACACGTTTGTTGTGTTTAGTTTACTTATGCTAATTGAATCTTGGCACGCACGTAGGACATCACCATACATCCTACGACTCTAGTCGTAACGCTTTCACACATGTCATGTTATGAAATCGTAGAGGTTACCATTTTTGGAAAGTTTTCCTTTTAGGAAAGTTTGGTTATGAAATCCCGTTTCATAATTCTAATACATCTAGTATATTTGTAAAAACATATGTAAATACTTAAAATACATTGTTTGCACATAAATTTCCCTTTATGTCATTTTGCCCGAATAAAGTTTCCTAAAATAGTAAGTATTCGCTTAAAGGTTCGTTTTCACAAATCAAATTAAGTTTCCAAATATGTTAAAAACCATTTTTAAACATATTTTCAATAATCCCAAATCACTCAAACATGTTAAATAATCAAAATCCCTCTTTTGATTTACAAAAGTTTCCATTTTAGTAAGTTCGTCATAATACAGTATTTTCACAAAATCGAATACCCAAATATGTTTTAAACACTTCAATATGCATTCGACATCATCTAGACATGTCTAACATGTCTAACATGTCTAGATCATTACAAATCACCAACATGCAACTAAAAAGCTTCCTAATATAGTAAGTTGCATAATATCATCATCAAATCAACAAAACCAAATCCTAGATGATTTCTATCATCAATCTTATTCAAAATATATCAATAAACACTCTAGACCCACTGAAAATTTGTGCATGTGAGCAGATCGGAGTTACATGTGATCAAATACACTTGTATGTTGGTTTTTAGCACTTGCATGTATGATCTAACTATGGATAAGTCATAAGAACTACCTTAGAAGCTCTTAGTAGCTTGGATTCCACTGAGATTGAGATGGAAACCTCCTGAATACAACTGGAATGATCTGCAACTCCAAGGATGATGATGGTAGATGGCTTCTCTAAGCTTTTTTCTTGCTCCAATAACTTCCCAAGCTTCAAAGCTTCAAAAATGGAGTTTTTCTGGTGGAATGATGGTGATACAGAGGTGTTGGCTTGAGAATGGAATGCTCTGGCCGAGGAAATAGGATAGAAATGATGAAAAACGAGATAGGTTGAGTGTTAAGGTTGTTTTGGCATATGTGGCTTCCAGGCGTATCGACTAGCATGCCCACGTGTAACATCAATGCCGGAACCGTAGCCGGAACAGTGACGTGAACGGCAGATCAGGTACGAACAATGTATATTACATGTGTATTATTATCAATTGATGTTTAATACGAAACTATTACAGATCTATTTCAGAATCATATCTGACAACACAGAACTATTATGTGAATTGTAGTTAGGATTTATTATGTATAAACGTATGTGAGGTTGAACAGAACAAAACGATAACGGACGTCATTATGTGAATATTAAACTGACGGAGTATTCGTGTGAGTGACGATTCGCACGAATATATCTGTAAGTTCAACGTTTTGAACGATATCCAATAATTATAAAATCAAATCGAAAAGTATAGTCGTCGTTTTATTCGTACTGGTGACGATCCGAACGAATACGCTTGAAAACCGTATAATTCGATAAAACCGTAAAACTAAACTTTTTTGAAATGCTAAAAATAAATAAAAGATATCTAGTTAATTTATTAGGAATTACCACCTAAAATAATTTTGAAAACTTTATTTTAAAAGATCGTAATGTTTCGTTACGAGAAAAAACCGAAATAAACGTGTTCGCGCGAAACTGAGTTAAACCGAACGAACCCGAACATACCCGAATGTTTAAAAACCATAAAAAGACATTAAAAACCATTTGAATCTTCACAAAATTCATTCTCTCTCTCTCTCCAAACCCGTATCTCTCTCTCTACCTTTCCTCTTACTAAAACATACATATCTCTCTCATATCTGCATCAAATTGGATGTTTTTGGTGTTCAAACGACCGTAGAAACGCATAGATCGTGAAGAGATGAAGAAATGGAGCTTTGAATGGCCAAAAACGAGGTAGAATCAAGTGAGAAATCACTGATTTACTGAAACATATACTATTCATCTTCTTCCTCGACCCAACTGAATATTTCAGCTCAATTTCGACCTTCAAACCTTTAGGACCTGCACTAAATCAACTTGGGGAGCTAAGGAACAACCTAGATTGAATATTGGGTGGCTGGAAATCGAGTTGGATCACCGGATTTGAGGTAAAAACGAACCAAACGTAACTATTTTTATGTTTAAACACAACTTGTTTTTAGTTTGTTTTGGACACTAAAACCGTTAGGTTTGCACAAAAATCGACCTAGGAAAGTTAGGAACTTGAGGGACATGTTGGATTAAGGTTTGAAAAGCGCTGGATTTGGACAAGGATTAGAATCGATGGCCTAGGGGCTAGGTAACTCGGCCTCATCGAACCAATAGTATCGGCAGATTCTGCCCAGCCAGTTCCTTTGTATTTTTAACATATCAAACGTTCACATTAACTCACAAAACTTTCCAGTATACTAGCTCAATATGTTACGAACAACTTTCATCAAGACAATCTTCATTGGTTCGGACTTTAAATTGGTCAAAACAGTGTCCTAAGTCAGAAGGTACTGAATGGAACACTGATTTTATACCAGCTGTTTGGGGCCTCATTTGGATGAATTAGAAAGCTAATAAATAATGGATAGAAATGTAACATCCCAAACTTGATCATGAAGCTTTAGTTTGCTCGGTTTGGAGGTCCTATGATCAAGTTATGACCTGTAGAAGTCGGGACATCCTACTGCCCGATTTCCAGGTTTTGGGTTAGTTTAAGAATCTTAGGTTTGATATGTTTTGCAAGCTACCAGCTATGTGGTATGTGTTTATGCATAATTTCAAACAAAAGTAACTATATGAACATTTAGCTATGGTGGTGTAGGTTCTTGTTACCTTTGTTTAAGTTAGGTGATTGAGTGTTAACCGATTTTTAGAACCATGGATATTAAGATTTTACTAACACCAAGACTTTCTAAACTCTTTTAACCCATAACATATGTTTTAACAATCAAGCGGGATTAAAACACTTGGGTTTTGTCAAGAAAAACCATGGGTTATGATGTTAATATCGACGAGGGTATAAATGGGTTAACTAAGTGCTAACCAAATACTAAGGCCATTGATATTAACTTGTGAACTTCTCAACTAATAAATTAAGTTTACTTAGTAATTCGCATCGAGTTAATGACATGATAAGTAGCCATGAGATTTCAAAGAATTAAAGAACGAGATGAGAACTATGGGAATTCAAGAGAAATGACTAAGCATGGGATATTGACTTTAGGATGCCAACATCCAATACTTAAAGTTTTTCATCAAGATTGACCATCAATTAAGTGTTCAAATGAATAAATTAGTTGATAGTCAATCTCAAGAAAGAGCATGAATCTAGTTGGGCAAAGAACTATCAAAGGACTTGGAATTGATTTAATTTTGGTTAACTCAAGTTCTAACACGTTTAACTTGTATTTTTCATAAGAATAACTTATGTTTTTAATAAAATAAAATGACTTATAAATTATCTTATTAAAATGTTTCAAACTAATTTAAGTGATTTATAAGCTTAATATTTGCAATTTAAAGAGGACTTTATAAATGATAGTTTATTTAAAAGATCATGTATTTTTATTAGTATAAACCTTATATAAATAGGGTTTAGTTGTGATTAACTAAGGGATAAGGGTTCATAGAGGGTATGTAACAGAGAATAATTAAGGAAAATCTTAGTAACACGCTAGAAGTGTATAGGACACATAGTCGCACATCGAGACCGAAACCCTATATAGGTCAACTTCAAATACTTATAGTATACGAATTGTAATGAATCAACTCAGGTGCTAAAGATACATAGTCGACAATCAATGAGCGCGCATATCTTTTGTGTTACATTTGCACAGCAACGCAGGTGAGTTCATTGCCCATTTTCTAAACATTTTTGTTTTACAAACGCGAGGCTAAGAAGCATACGTAAATTATTTTCCTTGGATTATATTTATTTAAATGCTTTTACTTCATATATGTTCTACATGTATAATTATTAGCCTACATTTTGTCTAGGTAAACTATTTGCAAGTTTTCAAACTAGGTTGTTTATTCATCAAGAATAGATAACTGTTTCAAAACAAAGCACTATTTTCAGTTGTGTGTTTTCAAAGAACTAACGATCTAAAACAAAGAACTATTTTCAGTGGTGTGATTGATTTCAAGGAACTAAAGATCTATTTCAAAGAACTATATACAACGATCTATTTTCAGAGGAATGTCTGGGAAATATTCAAAGATAGCATGTGCCAAAGAACTAACGATCTATACGAACAAGAACGAACATGGACAATCTAGACGAACTATAAAATCCTATACATCAAAAGATGTCCTAGCTAGACTGATTATAGGTCGCATGTTTGATGATATTTACAGATTTCCTCAACTACTAAGAACCTTGATTGCTATACTAGTCTACTGGAGTATGACCAAGACCCAATCATTAGGTCTTAGATTTTATTTAAATGTTTATTTATTCATTTTTTTAAGCATTTAATTTAATTGTTTCTACAAATGCTATGGTTGATCACGTTTGCGTGATGAACTTAAGGAATCAAGAGGATTTCCATGTTTTATGAAACTATAAGAACTAAGAACTGGTGTGTTGATGATGAAGAATGAAACGCTTTATTAACATTAACAACAATATGCTATGTGGTTCGGTATGTGGTGGGATGGCGGCTGGGGCTTGTCCCCTACGTATGCCCTATATATAAGCATACTTGACTAGATAGTATAGGTGGTTGTTGGTGAGGTTAAGGTTGTCATTCGGACAGGTTTTGTACAAATTCGTTTTTTTAAACAAAACTATATGAACGCACCAACCATGTGTTGACTTTATTTTTGCATGACTTCTCAGGTGACGAACATGTTAACTAAGAAGTTCGTGATTTTGACTAGGATACCCAGATAGCGGCCCCTAGCATTTTGGATGTGCATATTTTGAACATCATGATACATATTATTTTGTACATCTTGTGCAGATACAAGATGGAAGATTTATGATATTATTAGTGGATTACATTGTTAAATTATTAACGATATTGATGTAATTTACCTTTGTAATTCTACTTCTTTTAGTGTTTTCTCATTTTATATCATGTGCTATATAAACAATCTGATCACTACGATTATCACCCCGATATCACGCCCCGGGACCATTCCGCCCGACGGGACACACAATCCGGCCCGCCGGCTCGGGGTGTGACACCACGCGAGGCCAGGCGTAGTGCCTGGATTAAAATAATCCAAATGGCATCTGGTTGATCCGAGCGCATCGCCCCAAGTGGAAGTAGCATTCTGGGCATACCTCTTAGTGCTTGGCGTATCGCCTAGGTCCAAACATTGGTCCTAGGCGTACCGCCTGGCTTGCAGAATGAGCCCAATTGGCCCAATTTCGGTGTTTAAGCTCGTTTTTTGATTGTTTAGCATTTAGAAACATCGTTTCTTTACTTATTGTCGTTGTTTAACTTATTCTAGGTTCCCATAGAGCTTAGTTATTGTTAAATTCGCTTGTTGTTCGTTTAATTCACCAACGTTCGTGAGACTCGTGTGTGTTTCGATAATTCATCGAATTATCGGAGATAGTTTGTGTTTTACGAAATGTCTACATTCTTGATTAATCATAATCAACATGTAATGCGCAATTCAATAATTCCCCAAATTATTGTTTTGCGATTGTGTTTGTGTTTGCCACACTTGGTCTCCACAACCAATATGCAATGTATGATTCGATAGTTCCTCGAACTATCGTTTCACAGTTGCTTGTGTTTAACTCATCTAATTAAACCTAATTAAATAAAATGTTGTCTCTTGCCAGTGTCTGCCTCTTTCTTCAGAACTCCAGAGGCAACCATCAAGTCAGTGAGTTTTCCAGACAGTCTCACTGCTGATTCGACAGTAGTAGGGTTGGCTGAAACAACCATTCCCTGAATGCAGGCGGGAAGTCCACCTACATAACGATCTATCCTCTTCTCTAAAGTTGGTACCATGTCTGGCACCAAATCAATTAACTCGTGATAACGAGTAGTGTACCCCATGTGATCAGCCCCTTTCATCACATGGTTGGATAGCTCAACTTCCAACTTCTGTAGCTCATTCTTGGGGCAAAATTCTGTTCGCAGCAGTGTCTTGAAATCCTCCCATGACATGGCCATGGCTTCTTCTCTTCCTCGGGCATTGATCTGACCATTCCACCAGGTCAGAGCCCGCTTGTTGAATGTTCCAGCAGAGTAGCGGACTTTATGATGCTCTGGACAGCTGCAGAGGTCCAGAGTAGCCTCAATCTTTTCAATCCATTGGATTAATCCAACGGCGCCTTCAGATCCGCTAAAGCTAGGCGGTTTACATCCTACGAATGACTTGTAGGAGTAGTGAGAAGTACCACCAGTATTCCCACTGGCTTCTCCTGATGAATTGCCAGTGTTGTTGATCTCGTTACGGAGAAGGTTGAACATCTCCGGTATCGCCTCTTTCATCTGGTT
The DNA here is from genome assembly GCA_009363875.1 of Mikania micrantha. Lineage (NCBI taxonomy): Eukaryota > Viridiplantae > Streptophyta > Magnoliopsida > Asterales > Asteraceae > Mikania > Mikania micrantha. Next base: position 58,876,291 of record CM018695.1, read on the forward strand.
AGTCATCTGACTGCTCAGTAGGGTCACCAAAGCGATGGTGGTAGGATCCAGTATGGGAGTCGTGCCTGAACCTGATGCCTGTGTGATCAGTGGAGGAGGAGGTGGAGGCGGTGGAGGAGGTGGCGATGGTGAATCATTTGGCGATGGTGTCGAGGAATGTGGAGCTTGGTCTTGTGATGATTGCAACAGGGGAGGTTGTCTTCGCGGCGGCATTCTGATCATAACCAAAGGAATATTGGTTAGTGCAATGATCGAATGCAGAAGACATAATGCAATAGGCCCTAAATCCTATATTCTCTACATGCAGGGTCCCTAGGTTATAGTCTAGGCCAAACCGTTTAAACAAATGACCTATATTTCTCTATAATAATTGCTCTGATACCAATCTGTCACACCCCGAGCCGGCGGGATAGGATCGGTTGTCCCGTCGGGCGGAAGGTTCCCGGGGCGCGATATCGTGAGTGATAATCGTGATGATCAGATTGTTTACATTGCACATGATACAAATGAGAAATGATAACTATAATAGAATTACAAAGTTAAATTACATCGGTATTGTTTATAATTTAACAATGTAAATCTACCATCAACATCATAACTTTCTATCTTGCATTTATACAAGATATACAAAATAATTAGTGTAATGATGTCTTCAAAGATATGCAGGTCCAAAATACTAAGTCTTCTATCTGAAGTCCTAGTCCAAAAGGAATAACTCCTTAGTTGACCTGTTCGTCACCTGAGAAGTCATGCAAAAATCAAGTCAACACATGGTTGGTGAGTTCATATAGTTTTGTGATTTGAAAATGATTTGAAAATGACTTGAAAACCTCTTTTGGTAAAGACCCTAACCTCATTAACTCCACATGTAATATCCACATCGGTATGCTTATATATAGAGAATCACGAAAGGGTCAAGCCCAGACGCTATCCCACCACATACTAATATGCATATGACACTGTTATTAATGATAATTAAGCATTTTTACCTTAACACTTCTGTATTTGATTTTGATTTTGAAACCTGATTTGCCTTTGATCCTCTTGATTTTTGATCGTAGATATAGGATTTCCCAAAAGTCAGTGATAATAGTAAAATGTCAAATATTTAATTAAATAATTAAATAAAACATTAAATACAACTAAGACATGATGATTGGGCATTATTTGACCCAATCAATTAGACTTAGTTGTGGGTGGTTGTCCAAGTTGTAACCTCTCACACGTGACCCATGTCAGGCATAACTCACAAGAAGTACACCTGAACTGAGCGGGATTTTAATGTTTTGCCCGTTACAGCCTGACCCAATGGTCTTCTGCATCTGAGTGGGACTTTAATGTTTTGCCCGTTACAGCCTGACCCAATGGTCTTCTGCATCTGAGTGGGACTTTAAGGATATCCTATGATTCTTGATCTCTTGATTCTCATGATTTTGACTTTGATATTGATTCCATTTGCTCGTTCATGTTATTGCCCGTATAGCCTGACTACAAGAGTCTTCTATACCTGAAAGGGGCTTTATATGTGTGTTACACGTGGTCTTGATTCCATATACAACTGACATCCACCATAACTTGAGCATTAATGATTTCATTAGATCATAATGATTTCATTATTAACATGATTCACACACATTTATGATATCTGATTTCTTGAGTTTCTTGATCTTGATCTTTTGACTTTCCCATGATTCACAATGATAATTGATTTGATATTGATTCTTGGATCTCAGATCTCACACTGAGCTATGATTCCTTTGAATGTGATCTTTTGATTTTGTTCATAAGATTTCACTTTGAATTTAGATTATTGAATTTGAACTGAATGGACTAGGGGTTTGTTAGAGTTTATAATTAAAGTATTACTCATAAGAGTACTTTAATTAATTTGAGTCATTTGATCTTGTTTAACAATTTCCTAGACAGGAGTCTAGGAGTATCAACAACATAATATATGTAAAACATATAATAAATAAAAGCATTTAGATAAACAGTTTAAATAAAAACAGTTTACGCATGCTTCTCAGCCCCGCGTTTTAAAACAAAAATGTTTAGAAAAAGGGGCAATGAACTCACCTGTGTTGCTCTGTATTGAATTACCACAAAATGCGCGCTTGTAGTTGTAGCTTATGTATCTTCGGTTCCTGAGTTGTTTTAAAAGAATTCGCATACGATAAGTATATATGATAGACGTTGTAACTAGGGTTTGGTCTCGGTGTGCAACTAAGTGTCCTAGATTACTATGTGATTCTAAGATTTCTTCTAACTATACTAACCTTATTACCCATTAGTAACCCAAACCCTTGACTCATTATTACGTTAACATGTTAACATATTGAATATTACATTTCTTAAAACCATTTAACTTTATTGAATACGGTTTATAGGTCGTTACTGTTATTAAAACGTAATTAATTTAATTGAAATAATATTCAACACTTGATGGCTTACACTAAGCCTGTTGGGCCTCTCTTGGGCCCATCACTATCCTTTGAATTGTATGATCACCATAACTAATTTAAGTAAATCATCTTCATTTGATTACAAGTTCTTATGAAATCCCATAGGGTTTAAATGTTAATACTTAAATCAACAATTGAAATCTCATCGTATCGTTTTAAATCCATAAAACTTTACAAGGACTTTCCAATGTATTAGAGTTAAATCATAGATGTTAACAATTCATATCTAATCGATTGCATGATTACAAAACCTAAATAATCCCATGCACACACCCATCCATGCATGCTTTTACGTGGGGACTCCCATGCCCACACATACACACCTTAGATCCTCATTCATGCAACCATATATAAGATAATATTTCCAAACCGTAAGGATAGCCCACCCACTTAGCCTTATAAGTCTTAACCTATTGAGCCAAAGCTTAAGCCGAATAGATTTAAGATCGTGTGAGCTTCGATCAAATGAGAGCTTGGCTCGAATGAGTTAAGCCGAAACAAGGGTGGCCGAAAGAGAGTTTGGTCGAATAGGTCTTGGTTCACTCGAATGGGCTAATGGCGAATGAAACTAAGTAGTCGAATGGAACTAGGCCGAAAGGCTACCCGCGAAGGAGAAGGTCGAATGAGTGATGACCGCATGAAGCCTCGAATGAGAAGTTAGCGAATGACTTGAGTCGAATAGGAGATGATTGTCGAATGGGAGCTTGGGTCGAATGAAGACCAGCGAATGAGTATAGTCCGAATGGAGGTGATGGTCGAATGAGGGCTAGTGGCGAATGGCTTCCGATCGAATGAAAGTATTCCACGAATAGGGAGGGGCGGTCGAATGAGCCTGTGGTTCGGCGAATAGGGCTAGCCGGCTGCACCACCTTACATTCGGCCGAATGTGGCCCTTATACTCATTCGGCGAGCTGGAGATGATGGTCATTCGGCCGTTCTAGGCACAGCAAGAACAGCCTTGATTCTTCAATGTATTGGCTAACCTAAGGTGCACAACAAGTTCCTAAGTGGTTGTGGTGGTGTTCCCCTAAGGTTTTGTAGTGTTTTATTCGGTTTCAAGAAGGGGGCGATTCTAGGGTTTTCAAACTCTCAAAACCGAACAAAAACGTGGATGTTACCTCGAATCCGTCGGATGTAAGCTCAGATCCACTGTACTTTCGTGTTCTATGTGTTGCAAGGGTCGTTTAGACACCAAAATCACACGATTTGGTGGAGAAATGGATAAGTTCAAGCTAGGGTTTCTAGAGTGAGAAAGAAGAGAGAGGGAGGAGAACGAAATTGAGGGTGGTGGCTGGTTGGTGATGGTGGTTGGGGATTTAATTGCCTCATTAAATGAGGGTAAATACCCGGGTATGTTCGGGTTCGTTCGGGTTCGCGTGGTTTCGCGTAAAACTACTGGTTTCTCGTCATTTTCGTTACGAAACGACTCGGTTATAAAAATAGAATTTATAAAATTATTTTAGGTTGTGATTCCTAATAAATTAACTAAGTATCTTCAATTATTTAAATTTCAAAATATTTATTTAACGTTTAAATCGAATCGCGCGGTCATCGCGCGTATTTGCTCGAATCGTCACCCGATCAAACACGACGATAACTACACTTTTCAATGTTGTTTTCTAATTATTGAATATCATTCAGAACGTTAAACTTTCAGATTTATTCGTACAGATCGTCACCTATACGAATAATCTGTCGGTTTAGCATTCACGTAACGACATTCGTGTTGTTTTGTTCTGTAAAGCCTCACATACGTTTATACATAATAAAATCCTAACAAATAAATCTCATGATGATTCTGTGTTGCCAGATAATTATCTGACTCAAGAACCATTGTTCTGAACTTGTTTCTCTGAAATGACTGTGAATTTTGCATTATGATAACATGAAATGATAATAATGGTTGACATGAACATGAAATACACTGAATTACGTAGAATTCGTACTTGACTACTGTTCATGGACTGTATATGATCACTGTTCCGGTGACGTTTCCGGCACTGATGTTACAAACGAACCCTCGGTCTATGAACTAACCTTCACGAACCTGCATGGTTCGTGGCATGACCAAGGCCGAACCCTATTCTTTTTGACGAACCTTTGCAGGTTATCTCCAAACCCTTGTGGACAACGAACCATCTAATGCGGCGAACCTTGCATGCACATCATTAAGCCGAACCTAGTTGTGTTCCTTGGCCGAATCTTAGGCTAGAACCATAAAAGGTTCGCTGCCAAGGGAGTTGGCCGAGACCCAACATGCAAGTTCTTTACATTTCTTGGCCCAATCGATGGGTTAACTTCGGCCCACATTAGAATGAGCTCAATTCCATCCCATCCGGCCCAAACCAATCATACTTGGCCCATGTTATTCCCTTTGATCCACATAGTGGCTTTCGGCCCATTAGGAGCTTTAAGTTGGCCCAATATCGTCTTTGGCATTTTACATAGTCCATAAACAAGTTGGTTGGCCCAATATCACGTTCAATTGGCCCATAGTTGACCTAAGTGGCCCATGGCCTTTGTTAAGCCCTCATGGTTTCATGGGCTTAAGGCCCAATGTGTGGCCCTAGACTTATGACAATTGTGAATTGATCATAAATAGGTTAAGTTTGTAACTTAGCAAAAATCATGAAGATCAATTCACAATCACAAGGACTTAAAACAATTGAAACATCTTTTCAAAATACATGTTGAACAAGGGTTATCACATTCATAAATACATGTCACTTTTATGCATGACAAGTTTGTACATAAAGGATCATGACACTTCTTTACATGAAACAACTCTCGATCAAGTAACACAATCATCACTTTCAAGTTAACACAACACTTTTAATCATGAGAATGATTATTCAAGAGTTAATCAAGTTCAAATCATGATAACACAAGTCACTCAATGAATCAAAGTCTATACAACTATAAATCTTATATCTTATGTATGATTACAATGATATAGGAACCAGTTAGAAGTCCTGTTTGCTACTTGCTATTTGTTGTAGTTCAGAGTCTACTGCATACAGGTGAGAGAACATTAGCCCCTCATTTTACTGTTTTTACAACTGTTTTGGGGTGGAACACGTGATCAAATGCTCTTACTTCAATCATATTTCATGATACATATTACTGTTACTTGGCAAACATTACAGGTTTACTTTAGAAATCCAAGGGATTTCTCAATTGTTTTTAAAGGAATTTATAAACTCTTTTACTCTAAACTCGTGTTTTCGAAATTAATCTTTTATAAACCTTGTGTTATACAAGGATGCTATCTTATGTACTCAATCAAAGGATTCACAACCTGGTATTCAAACAATGGTTTTCATGGTGTTCAAACAAGGATTCATTTCATGGTATTCAAACAGAGGATTCATTTCATGGTACTCAAACAAGGTTTTCAATCATGTTATCAAATAAGGCATTAACACGCTAGTTTAAAGCAATGTTCAAAAGCATGGTGTCCATCGTTGTGAACAAACTTATAAACACATCAGGTTTCATATTCATTAGCGTTAGTACTGGGTGATCACAACAAGGGAAAGCAAACACATTTGGGCAGACCGATTGCTGCAGTTAGATTTTAAATTTGTTTTATAAACTAACTGCAGATTTCGGTTACGTATGGTTATCATTGTTGCTGACTAATTTTCTGACTCCAAACGTAGTTTGGGACTTGATTATATGTTGGTTTTTGTGCAAACAGTCTTTGGACTGTTTACACTCGTTTGACATACCTGATGTTAGTTTGGGTTGCAACCCATCCATGTAATTCCATTATTGCTTTAATATAACTATGCCTTATATTACATATTCATGTTTACAAATGTTAAACCTATTGTTCTCACCAACTACTTCTGTAGTTGACATTTATTTTTCACGTGTTTCAGGTAATCAGGTGTAAGACTTTCTCAGGGACAACTAAGGAGACCATTCTAAGATAGAACAAGATGAAGAAACATGCTAGGATGGATTAGAAACACACTAAATCCTAATTGTTTAATTGTCTTGTTTGAAGTCTTATTTTGTAACTATATTTTGGGTCTGTAGTTGTCTTTCTTTTGGTAGATAGATTGTCTGTAACTAAACAATTGTCTAAACATTATGAAACTTAGTAATCCATTGTGGTTGTTCTTGTTCAATACTTGTGCATCATTCAACTGTTCATACGTCACCGCACCGTGGATTCCGCACGTGGCGCAGGGGTGTGACATTTAATATTCTAAGTATTATAATAGTATTATTATTTGTTTAAACAACTTTTTTTATTGTTCGTTTTTCCTTAAACATTGTGTTCAAATAATTGTTTTTAAAAATTTTATAATTTAGAATAGTTTTTTTTTTAAAAAAAAGTGTGTTTTTAATTTTAATATATTTTTATGTATTAAAAAATCTTTTTTATTTTAAAAATGCTTAAAAAGTATATTTAATATTATTATTAAATGTTAGATGTATTTAATAGGATAAAGAAGCGGGAAATGAATGCTAAGATGCTCTACAATCATGCCATGTGACACTAAAAAGCTTTATTTATCAGTATACGTAGATAATAGGATCTATAAGTCAACATAACAATTCAAGAGGATATCACGTTAATTTATTTATTGAAATTGTATTAAGTAGGAAATCATAGAAATCACGTTGAGTTATTTATTCAATTGTAAAAGTCAAAACTACCTACAATAGTTGTTATATATCCTCATGTAATTTCTCTCATTCAAATGTTGTAATTGGCTATATATAGCTTATTATTGTAAATAAAAAGAAATTAATCTTTTAGCAAATACTTTAACTTTAATAGTTTCTTTTTTTTTCTGTTTATATATTTATACTATACCAATCGGATTAAATCAATAAATTATAAATTCTAACGAAGTGACCGAGGAAGGGATCTATATTTTTATCATTTATGCTTAGATCATGATTCTATATATAGACCACTGTTGTAAAAACCGGCCTAGGCGCTAGGCGCTCCTCTACTGTCTCGATTTTGGCCTAGGCGATGCCTAGGCGTTACGTGGTGTCTAGACGGCTTAATCAGATTTTTTTTGACTTTTTTGACTTTCTTTTGATTTTTCTGGTAAAAGTGACCAATTTCATGATTATTTAGACATTTCTCAACCCAAAATTCTTAATATGTCTCTGAAACATCGAATCCAGCCACCTAACATCGAAATCCATCTCAAAACTTTGAACTCGGTGTTTAAGATTAGACTTTGAAGTACTTGAATTCGTATGCTTAAATTTATTTTTTAAATTATTTGAATTTTTATATTAAATTATTGATATCGATGTGTGTATAATATATATTTGTAAAATTACAAATAAAAAATCCAATCCGCCTAGCACCGATTAATCTCTAGACGGTGCCTTGCCGTCCGACTAGCGCCTAATGACTTTTACAACCATGATTTAGACTATGATTCCAAATCATGTTAATTTTCAAATTTCTTTATAAGCATGTTTTAGAGTTATCGATAAACTCGTTTATATTAAGGTGTTACTCATTTCAACCTAAAATACAATAATAATTTACCAAAGCCAACTCGTTTATTTGTTTTGGGTTAAAATTGACAGACCTAATTGATCCCATCAAACTTCCCCTTAAATCAATGCTTGCAACTATATCTCATTTGAAGACTTAAAATCTGTTCAACTCTGCATGATATTTGATCATTTTTCCATTCAAGTGGGTATGAAACACTGTATTCTACTTAAGAAATGTCAGTATTAAAAGAGTCTTTGGTAACAAGAAAAATAAAATGAAGATTTTTGGTAGCGAAAATGACTCAAGTAGCAGAGAGATTCTTTGGTAGCAAACATTGTTGATTTTGGTACTATCAATAATTCAGCATTAACAAGTGAAATTTAGCATTAATAGATAAAATTCAGTATTAACTTTTAGCACTACATGTTGTGTTAGAACTAAGTCTTAACTCCAAATGCTAAGCAACTATTTGGTTTATTAATTACTAGGTTATGGACACGTGTAATACGCGGGTTTGTGAATAAAAAATAATGTGATTTTATAATAATGTCTTCATGAATTTATATAATTAAAATAATTTTATACATCTTTTTAAATTTACATGATAATAATAATAATAATATTATTAGTTATACATGTTTTTTACATAGACGTATTAAACATTTACAAATGTTAAATATTTGAATTTTAAAATGATTTGTTTAAAATAACATAATACATATTTTTCAAAGACGTTTTATAAAAAATTAAAGAACCGATTCATAATTTAATCTTATTATTACTAAGTTAAATAAAATCATTAATATTTAATAGAAGATAGAAGATAAAAAAATCAAAATTTAATAAAAACATGGCATAAAATATTTATCATGAGAGAGAAGAGGGAAAAAATGTTTAAATGGCCTAGAATGCAGACAAGTGACATATCAAAACATTTATTTATTATATAGTATAGAGGAGTTTCCTTATTGCGATAACCGAATAACTACATCTTATTACTTGGGGCCCACACTAAAGTAAATCTAAAGGTTGTGGTTTTTTCTTATTTTTAATTAATGTAGGGTCCACTTACATTAATAAAAATACAAGAAAAAATCACAAGCTTTAGATTTATTTTAGTGTGGGCCCCAATGTAATAAGATATAGTTATTCGGTTATCGCAATAAGGAAGGGTTAACATTCAAACCATCCCCTATATGTATGTATGTATGTATGTATGTATGTATGTATGTATGTATGAGTATAATTAATTAAATTGTGCGCAACGAACTTTCGTTTATTTGAATTTTGACACAATACATTCTTGAAAAACCTAAATGTTACATGTAGCAATTCTTGGGACGAATATTTACGGATGTCGGATAAAGTTTCACGAGATAGTCTTTACAACTTTTGTAAAGGTAGAATTTTTTTAATTGTTTTAAGTTTTTTACTTAATTTGGTTTCTTAAATATTTTCGTTATTTCCAAAAGGTGTTATAACATTATACAACTCGCGATATTTGAGATAGCCAATATGGAGGGACATTCAACAAATTATGTCGTGCATGAACATGTCCACGGCTTTCCCGGTATGCTGAGAGTGGCAAAATTGTCCCATCGCTTGACGAGGCTCTCATAAACGAGGCAATCACCAACATCCTACAATAATGTTTGAAGTAGTGGCTTCTAATAAACTCTGAATATGGAATGTGTACTTCGTGTTTCTAGATCGAATAAGGATATAAATATTTTAGATCAATCGCCAATATTTGACGACATATTAGACAGAGTCGCACCGGGATCTTCATTTTATGCTAACGACACATATTACAAGTATGGGTACTATCTTGCCGATGATATCTACCCTGATTATGCTATGTTTGTCAAATCATTTACATGTACATGTGAAGATGATGACAAACGAAATTACTTTAAAAAGGCTCAAGAGGCAGCGAGAAAGGATGTCGAACGAGTGTTCGGTGTACTTAAAAAGAAATGGCATATGGTGTCTAATCCATGTAGGATTTTGAAAAAAGAAAAATTCGAGACGCTATGCATGTATGCTTGCATTATTTTGCATAGCATGATTTTGGAGGACAAAGGAAAAGTTATATGCCAAAATTATGAAGAGATCGACGCTCCAGTTGATCAAGGTTACACCGGATGAAAAAATTGAAATATGCGTCGGGATTAGAAGTAGGAAAATACATAACATGCTGAAAGGTGATTTGGTTGAACATGAGATTTATTTAATTGGAAAGATAAAACAAAATAATTAAAGTTGAGATCTTTTAAAAATATAACATGTGGCTCTATAAAACCTTATTTATTACGATAGTTAGATTATTTTTAATGACCCAAGTATCCTTTCATATATAAACATACATCCATAGTACTGGACGGGACCATCAATAATGGTTTCTCTTTAATGGATCATTAGGTTTTCATGTGATTCAAAGAAACAAGATGATCAAATGACTTGTTTAAATTTGCAAATGGTTACAAGAATAGTTTTTACAATATTTCCAAGTCGCACATTAATTAAAAGAAAGTGCAAACAGCTTTGTTATTACATCTCATATCAAATACATAATCATTCCTCGTAAGGGTAAACGCTGATCTATTAGACCATCCGTAATACCCATCCTACTGAAATCTCACTCCACTGAAATTTTCTGCCATGTCATCACCCCACTGAAAATCTTAAAACCCCTTAATGGTAACCCCACTAAAAATTATTCCCCACTGTGTCACATCATCACCCCGCTAAACCTTAAAACACCCACAGTTACCAATCAAAAACGAGAGGGTAAAGTGGGGAGCGGGGCCGCTGGGCTCATGGTTTTGACTCCGTTGGGCGCTGGGTGCCGCCGAAACATGCAACCCCGCCCGGCTAGCGGGGGATGTATTACTGATGGCCTTATAATCATGGGTGTGAGGTTTCTAAAAAAATAATGTTCATAATGATAATAATAGATTCACAAATAGATTTCACAACTATTATAGTTATTTCCATAAAAACTGGTTTGTTTTTAAGAGAGACAATCTAGGGATTTTAAAAATATTCCATGCTAAAGCTGGTTTTTATTGATGATCACCGGTCCGGTTTTTTACATTTATGTTTTACCTGTCTTGCTGGTTTATTTGGATATTGAGGAAGATCCCGAAAGTTTAACATGCAAGTGAGTTCCTGTGATTATTAGAAAAAAACAATGTTGTAAAAATCAGCCTAGGCGCCCTTCAACTGTGTCGATTTGGCCCCTAGGCTGGACCTACATGGCCTAGTCAATTTTTTTTGACATTTTTCTGGTAAGAGAGAACCAGGTCCATAATCATTTGAGACATTTATTAACCTAAAATCCTTAATATGTTTCTAAATCATCAAATCCAACACATAAAACATCGAATCCAACCACTGAACATCAAAACATATTTCTAAACCTTGAACTCAGTATATAAGTATGAACTTTGAAATACTTGACTTATATGTTTAAGTTTATATTTTAACTTATTTGAAGTATTATATTGAATTATTAATAATGATGTATGTATATAATATATGTTTGTAAAGTTACGTATAAACATTTTTATCCGTTTAACGTCGACTAATCCTAATCAATCTCCATGCCGAACTAGCTTTCTTGCCACCCTGGAAAAAAATTTAAATTTATCAGCAAGTTTAGCATTCACCGATATACGTGAAGATTGTGATCATTTTAGAATTTATTTCCAAAGTGATGTCATGATTCTTTTAAGAATATTTATAACTGTTATATGTCCCAACTTCACAGTTCCCTCATTTGTGACTGCCCTACTCCTAATCTCTCTCCTGTCTTTACTTGATGACCTTATAATTAAATTATCTTTCTAACTTCAAACCAATCTCAGATCTCCGGCCGGCAACTTGTTTTCCGATCTTCATCCCTTTTCCGGCATCTCACCATAGATTTATCTGATTCTATCTTTTTAATTAAGTTCTTGATCTTTGATTCTTTTCTTGATATAAATCCTTTTTTTCTCATATACACGTGTTTCAGTCAAATCTTGGATTTTTTTCTATTAGTTCTGATTGGCACAAAGACAGTTAGATCGATCGATAAAGGGTTTTGGAAAGAATCTAAGTCTGTGTATTTTCGTTGCAGATACGAGAGGTGATCGAATTTGTAATCATACGACAAACCCGGTGCACGAGACTCCTGCGTATACGAGTCAAGGTCGCATCACACATGTGAAAAGATAAATTGGGCTTTCGTTAGTAGCTTTCTTATTTAATTAATTTATTTAATTTTGTTAAAAGTTTTTGAAAAAGTTGCTACAGAGTTACTACACTAGATCTTTGGTTTTATTTGATACCCATCGGTCCCTCACTTCATCACTTTAGGATTCAACCAGTCTGAACAAGCCACATCACACCTTCGCTCGAGGCCTTAATAATTGCGTCCAAACCCCATGAAAACCCACTCAACACCATTGATTTTTCAGCCATTATTTCCCATCTCAAAACCCTCAAATCAAACCCTAATCTTCATCATCTTCAAGGGTTATATAAGTTACAGATCAAACCCTAATTCTCAGGCAACAGATGATCACAGTTGTTGTTTTCCGGCGTGGCATCTTCAAGATTCACGCACAAAAAGCAAGAAGCTTTTTGGAGATGAGAATCTTGATGATGCTGCATCGGCAATAGAACGGCTACAAGTAGCAGATCAAAGGTAGGTAGAGTGTCAAGAGTTGTACTCTCTGCATTGCTGATGGTATTTTGGTAGCTGACAGATTCATCAACAAATGTGTCAGTTTCCAACTCTCTCTAACTGGTTATCAGGTGGGTATTTGGTTCTTGTTTTCTGTGTATGTTTCTCTTTAATTAGTAAATAAAAATTATAACTTTTTTATTGGTAGTTCACGTTGATTTATACTTTTAGCAATCTTTTTCTCCTTATAAACGAGCCAAGAAATTGCTAGTCTTGAATCTGCTGGTGCATGTCTTGACTTCCTTTGAATACACCAAACCGCTAAACAAACGGATAACGAAAAAACAAACAGACAGACAGACATACTCAGTATTCAATAAAAGTTATTCGCAACAAAGCTATAGATCGATTTGATCTAGGGAATGTAAGATGGTGACAGTTTTGCAGATCTATGGATGATTGTTCTTTGTGTAAGTTAATTAGAAAACCAAATTAACATCTTTGGATTAAAAAATCATTAATATGTGAAGAATAAAGCTTAATTAAACTCATGTTTTGAAGGCATGTAGATTCTAATTTTGCAGTTTAGTCTTTAATGATCTTTCTTTTCAGGATTTTAAGGGCTTCAAGTAGGCAATTCTTGTTAAAACTAGTCAGGATTATATATGCAGCAACTTAATGACTTCATGATATAATTAGGGTTAATCATTTTGATCATTATGATTTGATATTGAGCCATGATTTGTTCATCGAATAGATGTACTTCACATGTGCAAACTTGGTGAAAATGTGATAAATATTCTTAGTGTGGAGATGTTTAATTGTTAGTGAACATACATCAGAAATATTATTAATTACATTTTATGTGATAAACGTTAAACTGATTAGTGAGATTTGACTGAATATATTTGTTTGTTTATGTGATAAAATTAAAATATATGCTGTTAATTTGTTCTTTTAGGCCCCCTATTCAGTCCCAGCTAATATCTTTTTGAAATATTTGTTAGAAAATTTTTAAACAATACACTATATTAATTAATGAGTTGGCCACTAAATTTTTTGTAGTACGGTTCAATAAGTCATGAAAACGATTTAATCAATCAAACAACTAAACCAAAATATATACACACACATATACACCACTTAAACATAGAGGTAAATGGTACATGCTTTACCTAATCCGCATGTAAACAAAATGTGCAATAATTATAGTATAATCTTGGATTGATCAGCCTTAATTAACTGTAGGGCATAAAAAAGAATGTTCGAGGTAGCTCTTGCTTTGCGTAGCATCCGGAAGAGACCGGATCGCTTCATGATTTGTTGGGCTCAGACTTAAACTATACAATTTGTATAAGAGGTTGTTTACCACGGCTTAAACCAATCATCTTATAAAACAACAACTTTACTGGTAGCTATAATGGAATATCACTGGACTATTGCTTGAAAAAAGATCCTTTTCAGATGTTTTTGAATTGCATTTCCTAAAATTTTATAAGAAAAAGTTTATGTTAGATAGGGTGTTGTGATAATGTGATGGGAAAATTTTATGACACTAGAACTACATAATTCTATGAGTAAATCGTTGAGATAGTTTATGTGGTTTGTTAGTATTTCACTCTTAGCATCTAGGTTTCATATATTACTCATATGGTAACAAACTTTTAACATTTGCAACATATATATTCCTTAGGTCACAAGAAATCTAGGAACCAAGAACGAAATCTAAAAACTGTATATATGTATTATAAATGTTTAAAGGGAGGTACCATATAGGTAATTCTTGAAACCTAGAGAAAAAAATGAAATATTAACAAACCACATAAAACATCCCAACAATTTGCTAACTTGATTAATATATATGTTGTGTACATCATACTGACTAATTTAGTCATGCAAACAAAAAAAATCGAATGATCAACGAATACTTTTTAAGTTCAGTTGTCCGGGTAAACTCAATAGCACGCGAAAGACCACCTAAGACTGCGAAACACAGATATTGCTGGCCCCGGATCACCTACTATTCCAAATCCCATTGTCTGAAGACTCACTTTGGTAAAATCTTTAGCTTACCTGAAATATATTGTTTCAACAAATATATTGTTTCAAGTGAAACTCGAACCCATGACACTACAAGGAAAAGGATCTTTATTGGTGACAAAAATGGCCACTTTTATTGAAAAGTTATAGGATTGCTTCCTTCCAAATCAAATGATCTAGGACTGTAAACATTTTATGTTTGGGTGTAGCTAGTGGTGTTCAAAATTTCCGAAACTTGAAAAAATCTGAAATCCGCAACCGGAAAACTCATCCGAAAATCTAATTCGGGTTGTTTTCGTCGAATAATATGATTTTTATTCGGTCGGGTTTCGGATAGGTAAAAACTAGTTTATTCGTGTCGGGTATCCGAATAAACCTGGTCTATTCAGGTTGCTACTAGAATGTAGATTCAAAGTTTTTCGGGTTGGTTTTTTGACTAGACAAAAAAAAAAATCAAATCCGAATAAACCGATTCGAATAACCTGAATAACTTGTTATCCGACATGATGAACACCCATTGGTATAGCCATTAATATATTCCTGCTTTATCAATATCTGTTTTTTTTTTTAATCATTTCATTGTTAATTAAAAAGTTTATATGTTGGCTTGTAAGTCTATATAATATTCTTCATGGCTGAATTAAGTGACATATATACAAAAGCACTTTTGATCCTGTATTTTTACTTTTTAGTTCTGGGTAGTACATGCATATGTTGTTAGCTCATTTTTTTTATTCGAGTCAGATTAATTTATGTTCACAACTACTCCTTCGTCTTGGACATCAATTAGTACACAATCCAAGTAAAACCAAGTGTTTCGTCTTTAATTTGTTTTTTATTATTTTTTTTGCCTTTTAAACATGTCTATATATCTGTGATTAATTGTATTTCCTAAATGTTGTTTCATTCGATCATCAAAAAATAGATATTGCAATCTTGATCCATAATAAGAAAAATCGATATATTGGGTAAGAATTATTGTATTTTAGATTGAATGTTATCATTATAACATAAAATGGGTTAAAATGTTTAACAATTTAACAAAATACGAGTCAAGATAAGTAAATTAAAAAAATGTATATTTTCCCAGGCATACTAAAGAACATCTAACTCGATAGCACATACTCATCTCTCGTTTTAATGGTACGAGTTGTCTGTTTGAAAAAATTATTGTTTCATAACATTATGTATATGGTGGTTGTGGAAAGTCACGCCAAAACCTTTTAGATCGATGTAATATAAGTCGTACGTTTGCTAGAGACGACTATGAAACGATGTCTCAAAACTAAGGGTTGATGTAGCTTCATAATTTATTACCATAGAAATATAGCCAAGCAAAAGCTAGGGGTAGGTGTATGTTAATGACTTTAAATCTAAATATGAACACACACACATATATATAGCGATTAAGATTTAATCCTATGAAAACTCAATCTTAGAGAGAAAGCCCTTAAATTCTTACGCAAACTCATAAAATAAAAAAAGTGTTCTAAATGTGTTTATACTGATGTTAAAAAAAAATTCGAAAATTTGGTTTAATCTTAACGGGTTATTTAAAGTTATTGCTTTAAGAGTGAGTTATTTTTTTATTTTTCCCTTATATATATATATATATATATATATAGAGAAGAGAGAGAGAGGGGATCAAATGTTAACTCATGTTTATCCCGCGTTAACCGAATAACTACATCTTATTACTTTGAGGTCCACACTAAAGTAAATATAAAGGTGTATGTTTTTTTTCTCTTTTTTATTAATATAGAGTTCACTTACATTAATAAAAAAATAAGAAAAACCTAACCTTTAAATTTACTTTAATGTGGACCCCAAAGTAATAAGATATAGTTATTCGGTTATCATAAGGAATGGTTAATATTCGAATCATTTTATATATATATATATATATATATATATATTATATAATATATTACACACACACATATACACATATATGTCACACTGCAGCTTAATTGCTGCCATTGTTGGGGTTGCTTTTAAGCTTTGGTTGTGGGGTGCATGGTCCTCTATTGAGTGCTTGTAGTACTACTGGCTGACATCAATCTGAGTCACTGGACGCACATCATCAAATTTATCATATCTCCAATAATTCTTTCCAACACTAATACTACAAAGCTAAATGTTTCATCCAAAATGTTTCATATGTAAGGTAGTATTACCAGTTACGGATTCATAACATTTTTTCAGTTTGTTCAATATTTTCATATGTTTCAATTAGAGGACATAAAAAAAATTCCGGGCCAGTTTAACCGTTGTGGTCTTGTAATGTTCATAACGTAATAACAATGTGATATATTAAGTCAACAATTAAAAAACATCATCATTAAAGTGTTCAGAAGTGTGGATCGAGCAGTGTTGTAAAAATCGGCCTAGGCGGCTCTACTGTCTAATTTTTGGCCTAGGCGCTAGGCGGTGCTAGGCGGCCTGGGCGGGGTCTAGGAAGGGCCTAGGCGGGGCCTAGGCGGCCTGATCAGATTTTTATTTTTTTTTTCATTTTTTTGACTTTTTTTGACTTTTTTATGGTAAAAAGGGACCAATTTCATGATTATTTAGACATTTCTCTACCGAAAATCTTTAATATGTCTCTAAAACATCGAATCCAGGCAGTTAACATCGAAATTTATCTCTAAACTTTGAAACTCAGTGTTTAAGTTTGCACTTTAAAGTGCTTTTTTTAGTATATTTAAGTATATTTTTTTAAATTATTTGAAATATTATATTAAATTATTGATATTGATGTGTGTATATAATATATATTTGTAAAATTACATATAAAAATTCCAATTCGCCTAGCGCCGATTAATCCCGATTAATCCCTAGGCGGTACCTCACCGCCCGACTAGCGCCTAGCGATTTTTAACAACCATGGGATCGAGTGAATGCTTGTTATTTCGGAGTCTCGGACCAAGCGGGTAGTCAAGGGAAATGCGCACCCCCTTGCAGGGTCATAGGGGAGCGCCCCTAGCTAGTTCAAGGGGTAGAGCCCTGGTGGTGATTCTCAAACCTAAACGAAATTTGCTAAGTTTATGTAGCCGGAGTTAACTTGACCCACGATTTAACCGCTAATAACTACCATTTCGCATGATAATGTATCAAAGAGAGGAAATCGATAGATGAATACGCGAAAATTAATATCTAATCACATAAATTCTTTGGATGATTCAAAATCATTTCTTGATACTCACAAGGGAAAAATATCTAATCACATAAATTCTTATTTAATTTTAAGTTGGCAAACTTTTAGGAAAATCACATTAAGGATTCACTGTTAAAAATATAGTGGTTCCCTTTACTTTTTAAGACTTTAGAAAACATAAAATTCTTATTAATTAAATCTACAAAATACGGTGGATTTCGTTATGTTCACGCACATTCTTCATTTCAATAGTAACTAGCTCTTCGTTTGTATATATTTTTTTTCTATCTAACAAATCAAAGGAAAGTTGTATATATTTTATAATTTTTTATTTTTTTAAATTAACTTTCTAGTTTGAGCCTTTTAAACATTTTCTTTTTATATAATAAACTTAACGTGTTTTGACTTTATGTATCATGATTAAAATGAGTCACTTCATCTCTTTGATTCAAAAATTATATGCGATGGTGTAAAAAAAGTTAAAATATGTTTCTGGCCACACACAAAAAAAAAGAAAAAAAAAAGAAAAAAAACACAAAAATCTTTATATTAATAAATAAAATAAAATAAAACATGACTATTTTACAATAATTTTCTTATTTCTCTCTCATATTTAACTTATTGCATACTAATAATAGGTTAATACCTCGTGTACTACACACGTGTTAATATAAAAAATAATAAATAATTATCAATAAAAATTTAGAGGATATAAGACAATTTTTTTAATATAAAATATAATTAAAAAATATTTTTTTAAAATTAAATATTTTTTTAAAATTAAATATTTTTTTTTAAATTAAATTTTTTTTAATGCCTTGTAACACTTTTTTAATTTTACAAAATGCATAACTGTATATTTAAAATTTATATTATTATTTAATATGAAATACATTTATAGAAGAGAGATGTGGTAAAATTATTATGAAAATAGTCTAAATTAATAACACGTGTCCTATATTATTTTTATTTATTAAGAATAGAAGAATTCAAAATATTAAATACACATATATTCATTTTAAATTAAAAATATATTTTAAGACATTAAAATATATTAATATTAAAAAATACATTTTAAAAAAAAACATAATTATTATAAAAAATATTGAAACAATTTTCTAAAATGGAATGTTTAAAAAAAACTTTAAAAAAAATTAACATTTAAAGAATAATATATTATTTTATTACTTAATGTATTAAGTTATTCAAAAATTCTAAT